>OY750785.1:2437500-3637500 GCA_963556745.1 Catoptria pinella | reverse complement strand
TTCGATTTATCTGTTTTAAGTTGAAGCTCGACAGTCCCGCCGAAGTTCGAAAAGTTAGCCGGTAGGGCCCCAGTTCGTTATATTCAACATTTATTGATAAAACAAAAAAACACTGGACTACAACAGAAATTGATCCTTACAGCCAAATCTACAAGGTGCAGTTTCCCCATCTTGACATGCATTTTCCCGTCGCTTCCCTTCTTGCTGGACTCTACAGTGATACTGAAGATGGCGTGCGATCTAGAGCTCTCTGTGTTCATCGCAGTAGCGCCGATGTGTCGGTTCTTGTTGCCGACTGCCATTATTTTCTCTAGTTCGTCCGCGTTGTGGACCACGTAACCTGAAAATAAATTACATAGACAAGACTTAAGAGTTGATATACTAGAAGAAATTTGATATACTAGAAGAAATTCGACGTTCCCACTAGTGACTCGGTAGCTCAGCGGTCAGAGCATTGGATCGGATATCCAAAGGTCGCGGGTTCGATTCCCGTCCGAGGACGTGATCTGGTGCGAGTCGTATTTTTTCTAGTATATTATTTGGTATTATACAAGAATAGCATTGGGAATGCTAAAATCTCAAATTTAAAAATAAATAACATTGTTTGTGTTGTGTCTGTATGTAGTACTTAAACAGTGAATGAATGTCATTGACCGAGCGACCGCGAAGCGTTTCTGCTTCAGCTTGGGCAAAAATACTTTCGTATGTCCGTCTGTTCTCCTCTACAGGTCGCATTTCTCAAATAATCCTCTAGAAATTTTGTAAGCAAGTTCGATAATTATATATATTTTCTTGTCGAGCCAGTTTTTAGAAAAATTGAGAAAAATCCACCCTTTTGAAAAATGAACAAAATTAGATGCGCCATCTAGCTTAGAACAGATATACTAAAAGAATACCTAACCTACCAAACAGCACATAGTACTGCTTTTCAAAAGCAAACGTCAATCGTGTCAACCTCGCAGCGACATTTATTAGATTAATTTTTAAACAACATACAATTTGAGCAAGGTCTACTGCTCACTGAGCCACTAGTTTCACTGTTTGTCTATACAACGTGTTACAAAAATACCCCTAATGCCCAATTATAATGTTTCATACAAAAATTAAAATCGAAAATATTAAAATGTATGAAACAGCTGATTTTTTTTTTCTCGATTTTAGAGTTGGCCCCATAGTAAAAGTTGTTCAGTTTGATGGTCCCTATGTACCATATTCGGCATTAGGGGTATTTTTGTAACATGTTGTATACACCTTGTATATCTCCAATCTTTGCCTAGCTATGAGTTTCGAAAATTGATCGATTTCCATCAAACTGAACAAATTTTACTATGGGACTTGCTGGTGTGTTGGAAATGCACTTCTGTAAACTAGCATGTGACGTATTAATATTAATAATAAAGAGCAAAATCGTATTGTATTGTTCGTGCCACAGATAGTAATTGTGTGTCGGTAATTTTACACAGCGCGCCGCTAGATGGCTTTGTAATACTTTAGTATGTGATCATGACCATCAGCCATTTTTACCGACTTCAAAAGGAGGGAGGTACTCAATTCAACCCGTTCTTTTTTTAATGTCCCCACTGCTGGGGCACAGGCCTTCCTTATGGATGAATAAGGAGGATGGGCCATGACCCACCACACGGGCCCAATGCGGATTGGTGAGTGTTAACGACTGCACATGCAGCCGAGACCAACGGCTTAACGTGCCTTCCGAAGCACGGAGGAGATCGAGATAATAATTATTTGGTCACCCATCCCATGACCGACCCTTGCGAAAGTTTTTTAACGCGGGTTCAATACCCGCTTGAGTAGTAGGAACTGGGATTTTGGAAATAAAAAAAATATTTTGGTTCATATTTGATGATAAAAAACGGTCAAGAGCGAGTCGGACTCGCGCACCGAGGGTTCCGTACCATAATTCTGAAAAAGTTTACTATTTAGAGACATCGTTTTATTTTTCCTGTAATCTTTACATAAACTTCTTACATAAAATAAGCCTAAAAAATATGTTTGAGAATGTGCAAGCAGTGTTCTTTCATATAATACCCCATATACCCTAGCAGCCATACTACGAATTTTTTATACCCCTTTCAGTCCCTGTTGCAAAAAAAATATAAATATTTTTATTTCTCTCTTATTTGCAAAATATGCAAACAAAATAACGTTATCTAAAACTAATCTTAATTTCAAGTTATAGCATTAGTAATTCTCGAGATATCCAGCTATGACAGACAGACAGACTGAGTCGCACCATAAGGGTTCCTTTGTACCATTTTGTTACGGAACCCTAAAAACAACGATTACCAGTGAGATCCTTGACGAACACCCCGATGTCAGGGCGCTCCTTCACCTCCAGATTTTGTTGGGGGTTGTTCCCGAGCAGGTCGCGCACTTCTTCATTGTATATCTCTAGATAGGTGACGCATACCAGGAACCTGTTGACAAATTAGATAGATAGATACATTGTTTATTTATTGCGACACACAAAAAAATCTGGTATAAGAATATAATAATAAATAACATTGTGGAGGTTTATAGGTTTTTATTTTGTCTATGCTTTTTTATAGTTTTTTTTATGTCACTTTTGTTCAATAATTTTTGCCAAAACAGTCGCGTTATTTGTTTCCTATCAATCCAGTAAAGGAATAATTCTGGACGGGAAAGTCGAAAGCAGAAACTTTGACTTAGGAACTGTTTTTAGGCAAAGATTGGAGATATCTCCAATCTTTGCCTAGCTATGAGTTTCGAAAAATGATCGATTGTATATTGTATATATATATACAACGTGTTACATAAATACCCCTAATGCCGAATATGGTATATAGGGACCATCAAACTGAACAACTTTTACTGTGAACTGTGGGAAGAACTCTAAAACCGCGAAAAAAAATCAGCTGTTTCATACATTTTGATATTTTCGATTTTAATTTTTGTATGAAACAGCTGATTTTTTTTTCGCGATTTCAAAGTTGGTCCCATAGTAAAAGTTGTTCAGTTTGATGGTCCCTATATACCATATTCGGCATTAGGGGTACTTTTGTAACACCTTGTATATACAAGGTGTTACAAAAGTTTTACTATGAGACCAACTTTGAAATCGCGAAAAAAAAATCAGCTGTTTCATACAAAAAATTATTACGAAAATATCAAAATGTATGAAACAGCTGATTTCTTTTTCGCGATTTCAGAGTTGGTCCCATAGTAAAAGTTGTTCAGTTTGATGGTCCCTATCTACCATATTCGGCATTAGGGGTACTTTTGTAACACCTTGTAGATCACTACTGTCCCTCCAACTACCGTATTTTTTCCACCCTGTATAATCAGGTACTTACTTTTCGTCATCATTAGCTTTGGCGATATGACTGAATATATGCGCGAATGAGTTGGGTATGATGCCACGTAGTTCTGGCGCTGAGTTGGCGCCGGCCATGGTGTATGTCTTGCCGGTGCCCGTCTGGCCGTACGCGAAGATCGTACCATTGTACCCGCGCAGGACTTCCTCCACGATTGGACTCGCTGTCTGTACGTAGATGTCCATCTGGAAAAAATATGAGTAGATATAAATATAAATATATAAATATATGACAACACCACATACATTGCTCCGATTCCATAGTAAGTAGCTAAAGCACTTGTGTTATGGAAATCAGAGACAACGTTGGTATACAAACACCCAGACCTGAACCAATATAGAAAAGTTCGTTTTCTAAATTGACCCAACCGGGGATCGAACCCGGGACCTCAGAGATGACGACACCTTGAAAACCGGTGTACAAAGCCACTCGACCACGGAGGTCGTCAAAAGACCTCCGTGGTCGAGATGTGGTTGAGATGTTTTATTTTTGGTTAGCGACTCATGCCGTAACATCATAATGCCGCAGTACACATTCGCGCGAGTGGCGAGGCGATCAGACAAATAGCGACCTCGCATATGTAGACATTTATTATTATTATTATTTAGAAGGGGGGACGCCAGCGAAGCTGGATGGGTGATCAGTCTCCCTAATCGGAACCATTTCACCCAGTTCCCCAAGACAATATGTGTAGACGTACTACGCGTTCACTTCGTGATTGCCGTCGACGACCGTTATGACGTCACAGCTAACGGTACTGTAGACAAAAAGTAATCATTCTTTTCAACTGTTTTTAATTTTTTTCTTGTTCAAAGGGTGTCATTACTTTATATAACAAGTTAGGTTCGCTATTATGTAGGAACTTTACTCTTTTAATTATTATAACAACACAAATAACGAACGTAATGATCAAATCAACAGAAACAAAAATTAAGCTTTGCGTTTCTAGCCGTACTAGAGAGGCGACGCAGGGGGTGCGGTATGACGAAGCGGGCCGGGAGGTAGCGGCAATGATGAAGTGAACGCGTAGTAGCTCGCTATTAGCTTTAGCCCCTCGCGCGCTCGCGTTGGGAGCGGAGTTTCGAGCGAATAGCGAAGCTATGTCTACACCATGCAAGGTCGCTATTCGCTTCGCCATTCGCCTCGTCACTCGCGCAAATGTGTAATTGCAGCAATACATGTAAATATCGTTACCTAATTCTGTTAAATCTGATTTGCGTCCAATTTATTTGTCAGCACAAAGATGTACTGTCCTGTACTGCCATGTGGGCATGTGTAGAAGGGTAGAGAAGAAATGTGATTCAAAATACTTAAGTTTAAGTCAACTTATTATTACGAGGAGCTCAGTGGCCAGTGGTATAAGGCCTGGCCCATTGATTGCAGAGGTTAAGCAACTTTCGCAAGGGTCGATCATGGGATGGGTGACCAAATTTTTTTTTTAAATGTATTATCTCGAGTTCCTCCGTGCTTCGGAAGATACGTTAAGCCGCTGGTCCCGGCTGCATTTGCAGTCGTTAGCACCCACCAATCCGCATCGGGCTCGTGTGGTGGGTCATGGCCTATCGTCCTTATCCACCCATAAGGAAGGCCTGTGCCCCAGCAGTGGGGACATTAAAAAAAGGCTGATGGTCATGTGCAAATAATAAAGTAAGGTAAGAATGTAAATATTTTTTTTAAATTTTGATATTCAGTCGATTAGTTTAATTAGAAATATGTATGTTTTTTTATACTAATTGAATGTATTGGTTCTGTTGAACCAATCAATTTATAAGCTTCTAGTTATTATAATGTTTGGATGTGTTTTTAAATTTGAGATTTTAGCATTCACAATGCTATTTTTATACAATACTAAATCTATATATATAAAAGGGTAAATCACTCACTCACTGATCACGAAATCTCAGAAACTAGAAGTGCTAGGTGTCTCAAATTTTGCATGGGAGTTCTTTTTAGGGCGTAGGTGCTCACTAAGACGGGATTTTGCGAAATTCAATCCCTAAAGGGGTGAAACAGGGTGGCAAAGTTTGTATGGGAGAACGCGATTCCTTGGCCTGATTGACTTGAAATTTGGCATACACATTCTTTCACAAAATTAATTGAATACCTGTTTCGTATTTTTTTAATATTTATCCCCTAACAGGGTTAATAAGTGATAAAAGGCTACTTTTGGGGTGCTTGACTTCGACGTCGGAATTGAAACTTCTTTGTGCACTTGATTGATTAATTAAGAAAAATAAATAACATTTGTCATCTCAACGTAGTATTACATTCTCTTTTGTCATTTCCCCTGACAGTTGTTGTTTAATTAGGATGCATTTCATTGAAGAGTACCTATGGCGTTATGTTGGCAGTGCTGACATTTTTTCCTTATGGCGTTGTAATAAGGTGCAAAATTATTCCATCTGATTATCAGATTAATTTTAAAAGAATACAATATCCGGTCAAGTCGCCTATATGCTATGACAATTAATAAGGCACAGGGACAAAGCTTAAGAGCGGCTGGTGTAGATCTGCGCAGTGATTGTTTCTCCCATGGCCAGCTATAATGTCGCCTGCTCGAGAGTCAGCTCGCCGAATAGCCTTTTTATTTTGCAACCGGATAACATGACAAGAAATGTGGTAGGTATACAACATGTTACAAAAATACCCCTAATGCCGAATATGGTATATAGAAACCATCAAGCTAAACAACTTTTACTATTGGGACCAACTCTCAAATCGCGAAAAAAAAACAGTTGTTTCATACATTTTGATATTTTCGATTTTAATTTTTGTATGAAACAGCTGATTTTATTTTCGCGATTTCAGAGTTGGTCCCATAGTAAAAGTTGTTCAGTTTGATGGTCCCTATATACCATATTCGGCATTAGGGGTATTTTTGCAACACGTTTTATATTATAGAGAAGTGTTGGATGATCGAGATTGGTAAACCTGATAATGCACAACATATTTTTATTTAGAACTAGATGCACCCGGCATGCGTATTGCAATTTTTTAGCCAGGGACCTTCTCGGTCGTAAGCAGAACAACTCACCATCATAATCGGATCAATGGTTTAGGAGTCCCGTCCGCTGTATACTTAGATCTTTTAAACTATGCATAAAAAACCGCATCAAAATCGGTCCATAAGTTTGGGAGCTAGGTTGTCTCAGACAGACAGACACACACAGGTCAAACTTATAACACCCCTTGCGTAAGTTGTATACGTCGTATATACATATACATATAGTGGTGGCTACATAATTAAGGACACAAGTCGATTTTCATACAAACGAGGTAATTTTGAAGTCTTGGTTTTCCGCTAGGGATTGAACTAGCTGTGATCTGATGATGGCCATCCAGGGAGTGAATGGAGAAGATTCAACTGATCTGGTCAGCATTCTAAGAGATGTAAGCATCAGAATTGTCAGTTGCGAGATTTTCATACATTTTATACTACATATATTCGCGGTTTTTTTTGAACATATCCTTACATCTCTTAAAATGCTGGTCAGATCACTTTTGTGTGTATAGAAATCTGGATCTCCTCCATTCACTCCCTGGATGGCCATAACCAGATCACCGCTCGGTCAATCCCTGGCGGAGAAGCAATGCTTAAAAGTTACTTCGTTTGTATGAAAATCGACTGGCGTCCTTAATTATGTGGCCACCACTATATATATAGATATCCTGTAGTCTAATAACTTCACACTCACCACATTAGTAACTACATTGTACCCGTGCGAAGCCGGGGCGGGCCACTAGTAATAAATAATTCTACTTAGAAAAGTATATCATTTAATATTATATGTTTTGATGTGTCTTCATATAATTTCCTACTAAAAACATTTCTCTTTGTATACAACACTACCTAGTTAGTGAATTCCGGTCAAGGATCAAATAATAAATAAATAAATAAATATTTGACAACATCACATACATTGCTCCGATTCCAAAGTAAGTAGCTAAAGCACTTGTGTTATGGAAATCGGAGACAACGGTGGTATCACACCTGACCTGAGCCAATATAGAAAAGTTCGTTTTCTAAATTGACCCAACCGGTAATCGAACCCGGGACCTCAGAGATGGCGACACCTTGAAAACCGGTGTACTAAGCCACTCGACCACGGAGGTCGTCGTACTTAGAAAAGTATGTGTTTTGATGTGTCTTCATATTTTTTTTTATTTTCTACTTAAAAAAACATTTCTCTTTGTATACAACGCTACCTAGTTATTCTAAGTCCACCAATATACGCGTTCAGCAATTCATATACTATTTTGCCTTCATGTTTAGTTCCCATAACTTTCTTATTAAAATGTCATTACTTTCAGTATTATCATTATTATTTTCTTCTAATCATAATATTTCAGCATCTAATTCAGTGGAGGCCACGCCCGCCTGCACCGGATCAATACTGCACCGCGGCCGTGTGACCCAGTTGTGGGCCACGCCCCGCCACCTTTGTTTCTGTGTCGCGCCATTTTTGACGCCCGACAAGATGGCGAAATGGCGGGAAAACAAAATGGCAATGGGAAATCTTTCTTGAGTATTGCAAAATAAAAAATCTGATCGGTCTTAACTATAACGGCCTTACCACAAAAGATTTTGAAACACTGTTTAATTTAGACAGTTTAAATGTGATGTCTCTTAAACAATATTGTTTTTTTTTTTAATTTATTTTGGCACATACAGTCATTACGTAAAAATAATTTAAATAAAAGAGTTAATGGTGTGGACAACGAGTGCTTAAATTAAACACAATGAAACGTTGGTTGCAGACTTACAGCTAGTTAAAATATTTGTTAATAGTAACATGCTATTAATTCACATATTATGTGGTAAAATAACAAAAATGTAGTGAGGTACAGTCAAGATAGTGACAACATCACATTTAAACAGTGTCTAAGTTAAACACTTGTTGAACAGTGTTTTAAAAGCTTTTGTGGTAAGGCCATAATAGTTTTCGCCAGTTACTTATTTAACACCAGCGGGCTACTGTATTCCAGCCGTCTTATTTCACTCTCTTCTATAGTCATTTTCGCGACTAATGGTTATGGTTCTTTATGGTTCAATTGTCTCTATTTCATCAGGGGGCTAATTGTCTAATTTAAAAATCTATCGCAATCGCTTTCATTTGACCGTTGGATCCGAAACATTGCTGCATTTCTTTAGTAAGTTTTTATTTGTGCCAAAAAGAAGCATCAATGTGTTTCATCCTGAAAGCGATTGCGATAGATTTTGAAATTAGACAATAGAAAGGCAGGTCAAATCTATAACTATATTAACATATTAAATAATTTGGTTTTGATTAAATATTCCACGCGTGAGAAGGTAACATGTGAACAGTTACCTTCACTTCATATTAGTATGATCGGAGCAAGGATCATAATTTATGTAAGTGATAGACAATAATTGCTTCTTGAAAATAAATGATTTATCTATACAACGTGTTACAAAAATACCCCTAATGCCGAATATGGTCCCATAACCATCAAACTGAACAACTTTTACTATGGGACCAACTCTGATATCGCGAAAATAAAAACAACTGTTTCATACAAAAATTAAAATCGAAAATATCAAAATGTATGAAATTTTTTTTCGCTATTTCTGAGTTCGACATTCGGCATTAGGGGTACTTTTGTAACATGTTGTATAACTGAAATGGCGTTTGAATCCCCTTTATCAACCCCTTTTTTATTAATCTAGCTATTGTTATGCTAAAGTAGGTAAGTACCTGACATATTTTTAATTTTTATTTTAGTTAATAAAAACACGGTTATAGCTCTCAAGTCTAGTCACAAAGTTGTTGACTTTCAGGTTCAATTAAATACCCAACTCGAAATCAATTGAAATCGGATAACCCTTTTGAAAGTTATGCAAATATATTCAAGGTAACCCCATTTCATCGGGTACTGATTCCTAGGGTTGCTGACATTTTTTCTTCGTTCTATCGTTGCTATTGTTGCTCTCTCTCTCTTAATCGTTCCCTCATAACTGAGGATCGTGATCACCGGCTGCTTTTACGATTTGCCTCCATCGGTCTCGGTCCATAGTTGCTCTCACTGCTTGATGGAATTTGCTTGAGGAGGTTGCTACTCTTACTTGGTCAGACCATCTGGTTGGCGAACGACCTCGGGCTCTCTTGCCTTCTATTCCACCAACTACGACAAGCTTTTCGACTTTCATCTCCTCTTCGCATTATGTGGCCATAGTACGCGATGTAAGCAGACAGTGGACAGCCGAGTCTTGACATTTAATTGTGTTAGAATAGATACGTTTGAGCGTTTGGCCGTCCAGGGTATCCCAAGCATTCGCTCCAACACCACATCTCGAATGCATCTATTATATGTCTCTTTCTGGTTAGTTTGATCCATGTTTCCACTCCATACATAAAGATGGGAAAGACCAGGGGGCTAATTGTCTAATTTAAAAATCTATCGCAATCGCTTTCATTTGACAGTTGGATCCGACCCATTGCTGCATTTCTTTGGTAAGTTTTTATTTGTGCCAAAAAGAAGCATCAATGTGTTTCATCCTGAAAGCGATTGCGATAGATTTTGAAAGTAGACAATAGAAAGGCAGGGCTCACCAAGCGCGTTTTTGTACTATTGTTGCAGTAAATTTTAAATCTTTGGGGGGTTCCGAAGCATTAGAAAGAAAAGATATGTTCCTGCATTTTGCAGCTCTTTGACTATGATTGACCGCTTTCAAATAAGTGGCGTGAAGAAGCGCTGCAGTGGCGCAACTGCGGCGTAGCAGTCGCCGCTACTAATTTTCATACAATACTTAGGACGTTGAAGCACTAATGTCGCGGCGCTACTGTGGCGCGTATTGATTTTTGTATAAAAAATGTTCATTGAAAAAACGCTTCTTCACGCACTCTGGCCGCCGCTAATTTGAAGCTTACCCTCAATTTGACGTGAAAATACATCTTCGTAAGGTGCAAGATCTTTGAGATTCCGGGATTTCAGGGACATTTTTAGAAATACCTATATCTACACTGATGAATAACTCCGGGATATGGATATACAAGGTGTTACAAAAGTACCCCTAATGCCGAATATGGTAGATTGGGACCATCAAACTGAACAACTTTTACTATGGGACCAACTCTGAAATCGCGAAAAAAAAATCAGCTGTTTCATACATTTTGATATTTTCGTAATAAATTTTTGTATGAAACAGCTGTTTTTTTTTCGCGATTTCAGAGTTGGTTCCATAGTAAAAGTTGTTCAGTTTGATGGTCCCTATCTACCATATTATTATCCCCGGCATTAGGGGTACTTTTGTAACATGTTGTATACTGAATTTCAATCCCTGTGGGTCTAAGCCACTGACAACCCTAGGTACTCCCCCCATCTGTCTACAAGCTTCCAGTTTATGAAATGGCGTGATTGATCCCGCTGCGCGAGTGGACAAGGAGAGGGTCAACAGTAGACTTTAGAATGTCATAGAAAGGACTAAAGTTATATGAAGCGAAGCATACTTATTTTGTTACGATTAATTATTTTGCAAAGAGCTTTCGAGAATGGTGAAGGTAATAACGAAAAGATGTTTTTTCAAATTTGAGATTTTAGCATTCACAATGCTATTTTTATACAATACTAAATAATATACTAGAAAAAATTCGACTCGTCACCATTTGAACAACAATTGAATTAAAAATTTTTTGGACACATGCTTGATAGACAGCATGTAAACCAAATAGTAGCAGTCATGGTATCAGCCGATCCTAAAGAATCACCTACAATTTCTCAAACAAATATAATTGATTCTTTATGTAACTCTAGATTGGATCTAGATTTTAAGTCTATGGATTTCAGAGATGTTTAACATACAGTTAATACCTGCCTCTCGGTACTGTTACGGACTTATTTGACCGGTTAAATTTTCAATAGGCTAGAGTTATTCATTGAACATTGTAATATAAAGATTATAATAGTTTTTTTTTAATTCTATAGAACCAACTGGTTTTTCATTCAGTCTAGTGTGCATTCTATAAAATGCTTTGCATCTGTTTCAAAAGACGACTGTATCATTAAAAAAATCTCTACGTCTTGAAAAGCCAGATAAATACCTACATTATTATCAAAAGGTGCCTTTTTGTACAACTACCTAATAAGCTTTCTCACGAGACTTCGTCAGCGTGAAACATTACCCGTGCTGATTTCGGTGGTAAAATATAGCCTGTGTCATTTAAGGAAAGTGTACACATTCCACCAAAAACATTTTCATGTAATATGTTGCCAAGGTGAGACCATATGGCTCGCACTGTCAAAAAGTTATCAGACCTCATGTAGAGCCAAGCTTCTAACTTTACACGCCCTAAGTCAAGCCCTAGACGTACCGGTTTCATTTCTTTGCTTTGCTGTTCTAGTAGAACAGGGGGCCGGGCCGTACCGGCTAACGCATCGAACATCGGAAAGTCTGCCGGGCGTCAACTTAAAACAGATAAATCGAAGTAAGAAGTTTCGTATTGTAGTTATTTAGAAGATATCGATGTTCGTGTGACATCATAATTAGGGTTCGCCATTTTAGGCTGATTGGGGCTCGATTTATCTGTTTTAATTTGAAGCCCGGCAGACTTTCCGAAGTTCTATGCGTTAGCTGGTAGCCCCTGTTCAACTAAAAAGGCAAAGCAAAGAAATGAAACCGGTAGGTCTGAGGCCAGCCTAACTCTACAAGCTCTGACTTCACAAACTTACTTAATAGTTAAAATATCTGGCTTAGTCGTTTCGTTACTACAAGAACTATTTGTATAACAGAAAGGTAATAAACAGGGAATATATTTGACGATCTCCGTGGTCGAGTGGCTTTGTACACCGGTTTTCATGGTGTCGTCATCTCTGAGGTCCCGGGATCGATCCCCGGTTGGGTCAATTTAGAAAACTAACTTTTCTATATTGGCTCAGGTCTGGGTCTGTGTGTGTACCACAGTTGTCTCTGATTTCCATAACACAAGTGCTTTAGCTACTTTGGAATCGGAGCAATGTATGTAATGTTGTCAAATATTTAATTATTAATTTATTTAGATGTTGTTATTTGTTTCATAAAATAATGCAAATATTTCACTATAACCCTATAACTACAAAGCAACGAAGTCGGTAATTGAGTAAAAGTTGTTTCATAATTTCCTTTGTTATAAAATACAACGGTTACAAAAATACCCCTAATGCCGAATATGGTATATACATTTTGATATTTTCGATTTTAATTTTTGTATGAAACAGCTGATTTTTTTTCGCGATTTCAGAGTTGGTCCCGTAGTAAAAGTTGTTCAGTTTGATGGTCCCTATATACCATATTCGGCATTAGGGGTATTTTTGTAACACGTTGTATTTTATAACAAAGGAAATTATGAAACATATGTATTTACATATGTATTTTTGTAACACCTTGTATAATTTCCCATTCAGACTTAAGAAACGAACACACAAAAGCACTGATAAGATATAGAAAACCTAGTACTTGTTTGTATTTCATAATTTTCATATATCTAATGGTAGATAAGCAACTATCTATAACACTGCAGGAGATAACACTCCCATTCAAAAAACATCTCTAAATTTTAGCAGATAAGGTTGACAATCAGTTTTCGTTTTGTACGCATCAAGGGTATCGATCAGAGTGCGAGAGAGACAGATGATGCTGTTAGGGCGAGAGGGATGTGATGTAGACAGTACATAACAACGTAATTTAATGAAATACTCGACGATCATGCAACTAGCTGAATGGAATAAATAATATCTGTTTTATTAATAGACTAGTGGATCCTGTGAATTTCATATCACCTACAATTTAATATATGATTATCAATTTTGCCTTGAGAATTTATTTTGAAATATTGAAAATCAGCGCCATCTATTTAATTAGTTAGTTAACAAAAAAGCAGCTGAATACTAAAACGAAAGCAATACTACACCTATAAGCAAGTTGCAAGTAACGACTAGTGATCGAGTGCTGTATAGTCCCCTGGACTTGGGGAACTGGGTGAAATGGTTCCGATTAAGGAGACTTATCACCCGTCAGGCTTCGCTGGCGTCCCCCCTTCCAAATAATAATAATAATAATAATGATGTAGAATTAGAATAACAATTATTCGCCGATAACAGTATTCAAATTGTTATAAATTGTAACATAATTAACCCCTAATAACAACTATTATTATTACTGTTATTTATTAAATTCAAGATATAAATTCAAGATAGTCCCCTGGACCTGGAGCTTCTAGGGGACTCTAGGGGATTCTAGGGGAAAGAGTGACTGAAAAAAGGTTGACATGTATTTTTATTCCCCACATAAAAGAAACATACTGGCTGTTGCCATTGCTCTGTTCCTGTCACACTGGGATTTCAAAATTGGCTACATTCCATAACAGTTCTAAATGTAGAATTGACGCGATTTTTCCATTTCATCATATTCTCTACCGCCTCTTCAGGGCCTTTTTTCTAGCAGAAAGGAGGCCCTGAAATGTCACAGGTTTCAAAAGAAAAATAATGAATAAAGGATATTTTTAATTTTTTTGATCTAGGACGCTTTCGTCAGATTAAAAAATACCATTACCAATACCAATACCATTCTGCACAACCAGTTGGTCGCAGTGAAAATACAGGATTAAACTAGGTGTGATCTGATGATGGCTATTTAAAGAGTAAATGGAGGACGCCCAGATTGCTAAAGAAACCCAATGGAAGAAGAGTCCACCCAATGGATTAGAGCCCGCAACCGCGGCGGGCGCGGGCAAAAACCGTGTCGAGAGTTCTTAGCCTTAGAAAATGCACTTCTATCATTTTCTCTAAAGTATGTTGAATCCGAAACAAGCATTTATTATATACTCTTCTAATTTAACTAGCTCCATTATTTTGCTATAAAAATATATGTCATGTGTATGTTAAATTGTGATGAAGAGTAGTCAACTGTCCTCAACCTGCCAAACAGACCATGAGGCTATTAGAATAAACTATATCGGGATTTACACCATGTACCTGTTTATTTTTGAGACTCCGATATTTCGGCGCAGTTGCATGCGCCATGGTCACGGAAGAACTGTCGATTGTTGCGTGCTGGTAGATATTATTGGCAGACAAATCGGTCTACCCTCCGTCTAAGTCTTTTATTATTACGTTCGATACCGGTACCACTATGGCATGCAACTGCGCCGAAATATCGGAGTCTCAAAAATAAACAGGTACATGGTGTAAATCCCGATATAGTTTATTCTAATAACGTCAAAAACCATGGAAATTTAAAACATTAGACCATGAGGCGACCTCGTACCAGATGGAGCTGTGCTGTGATCTGACCTAAATACGGGACGAATTAATACATCCTATAGAAATGAACGCATTTGGCAAATAAAGCGTCCATAGTTGAGCGAGCTAAGCGTCTGTTTCGAGATTGGCCAAAAAGAGCTTTTATCCGTCTGTCTGATTTCGCCTTAAGGTGGAATTTTTCAACCGATTGTGACGAAAATTCAAAATATAAAAAAAAAAACAAATAAATCAATTTGTAAGACTCCAAAGTTGGTAAAAAATCAAAATCTTCTTCTTTAAAAAGTTACAAAATAGTGTAGATTATTCTAATCCATACGTAATTACAAAAAAAGTTGTAGGCTGAGCCTTGAATTTTGAATTAAGCTTGACACCTGTAAATTGATTCAGTAGAAATGAGCTAATTAAATAATGTTATTTATTTATGAATCTATGTTAATGGTAACATGTATGAATACTATGAATGTAATGTCTGGAAACGATATACATATTTGTAAATATCGTTCCTTCTAATAAAGCTGATAAGTTTTTTGCGCCCATTTTTCTTGTCAGCTAAAAGACATCAAAATGGGTGGTAGGATAAAAGAATTGACGATTTAAAAATGCTTGTTATGTGAGCTTATTTGAATAAAGAATTTTTCAATTTCAATTTTAATTTCAATTTCAATTACCAACTTTGGAGTCTTAGAAATCATAGTAAAATTCATCAAATCGAGCACAATTCCGCACGGTGTGAAATGTGAGTTCACAGAATGCTGACGATTTTGTCACTGAGGCCTTTGTTTTTTTTACCAACTTTAGAGTCCTGGTAAAATTCGTCCAAATCGAGGCAAAATTTCACGTAGGTGTTTATTTTGCTTCCCTTTCTTCTCTATTATACTTTAAAAGTAGAATCCATTCTCAAGTCAAATACCCAATACTGTATAGTCCACCAAACATCCAGTTCAAATAGTCTATCTCGCGCAGTCCGTGACCCAGAAATATCGGTCTGAGGCAGCCTCGTGCTAGATGGCGGCTCGACCTCAATACGAAAGAGTAGGTAATACAAATCTATTGACCTACGTTGAGGGCTTCAAATGCGGACAGCAACATAATGAATTTAGTAATCTGGGCATCCTGGGCCCTATTTAATAACGTGGCAATTCGTCAATTGTCATGACAATTTGGTTTACATTGCAGTGTAGCTATTTTTTATTAACCGACTTCAAAAAAAGGAGGAGGTTATCAAGTCGACGGTTTTTTTTATGTATGTTTTAACATAACTTCACCAGTTGTTAACCGATTTCAATTATTCTTTTTTTTTTGAAAGAACACAGTTCGTGTGTGGTCCCATAAAAAAATTACAGTGATCTGGCTAGTAGTTTTTTCATAATCCTGAAAAATAACAATTATTTGGCTTACCATCGCATGAGTTTTTATTATTCATCAAAAGTCGAAAACTAAAAAAATTTTTGAGAATTTGCAAGCAGCGCTCTTATGCCTACTAAGGCCCTATTTAGTAGCCTGACAATTGGTTAATTGTCATGACAATTTGGTTTACATTGCGATGTAACTATAAGAAGTTTGTTCTATTTTTAAATTGGTTGACGCAATGGATATAGTTGTTTTCATATGATCCCCATTATGCTCTAGTAGCCTCACTTCGAATTTTTAAGACCCTTTCAGTCCCTGTTGCAAAATAGTTGGGCAAACGTCATCTAAACTACTCCTTTCAAGTTGATAGCATTAGTAGTTCTCGAGATATCCAGCTGTGACTGAGTCGCACCATAAGGGTTCCTTTTTACCATTTGGTACGGAGCCCTAATAAACGAAGAGAAGTTTACACCTAGTTTAACTAAAAATTTGGTTAGGAATATGAAGCTCCGAGACATCAAACTTAAGCAATATTTTGGTTAAACCGGGTGTAAACTGACTCTTTCGTTTAATAAGGCCAAAGGGTGGCGTAAAGGCAACTAATGAGAAACAGTTGACACATCCAATGACTTCAATGTTGAGCACATCCAAAGACTTGTTACAAAAATACCCCTAATGCCGAATATGGTAGATAGGGACCATCAAACTGAACAACTTTTAATATGGGACCAACTTTGAAATCGCGAAAAAAAATCAGCTGTTTCATACAAAAATTAATTACGAAAATATCAAAATGTATGAAACAGCTGTTTTTTTTTCCGCGATTTCAGAGTTGGTCCCATAGTAAAAGTTATTCAGTTTTATTAGGAGTTATTTTGTAACACGTTGTATACTACACTAGACAGGCTGTACAGTACCAAAAAATTGCTCAACTGTGGCCCTACCATGAGTTGATGAAAACTGTTTTCGCTACCGTAAACTATCGTTTTCTCTCTTTCACTCGTATTGACTGTGACCAGTATATCCGATAGTTTTCTGTAGCGGAAACAGTTTGCATCAACTCATGGTAGAGTTACTGATCAAAATATTATTGATATTTGTAATTTTAGTCGAAGTTAGTTTTTCTCGTAAGTAGGTTTTTTTTGTTTATTATTTGACATCCTAATATGTTTTTTAATTATTATGTTTGACATCTAATTTGGCTCTTGGATTAACAGATGATAATTTGATATTTTAATTATTAAAATCACTGTAATAATAATTTAATGTCTTATTAATAATTATAACATGCTGGCTTCTGGGATAACTGTGAGTCAGCATGTTCACCAATTGTTAAATAAATAAATAAATACCTACACATACTCATAATAGTAAACATTCAAGATCAGTAGTAGTAGTAGTAGTTATATTCGTCCTTTTCAGGACAGGCGAAGGTCTAAGCCGTACTGCCAGTTCTTGAATTGATATTGTTTCATTTTTCATTAGAATGCGGGTGCATCGTATTCCAATGCTGCTTGGAGCATTTGGCACCAAGTATATCAAGACAGTTTACTCGGTTAGTTCTGCCGAGGAAGCCACCACTTCAATAAAAGTCTCAGTTTCACATAACCAAGATCGCGCCTATTTCAATTATCCCACATATTGTTCAGTTGCGTAGACACTTGTACCATATAACTGCACCAATTTTAAGACACAATATCCACTATGGATCAATTTGAAAATAATTAAAATAGACACCTAACCGAACTCGATAAAATGGCGCCAAAAACTCCTCCATTCAAGATCAGCTTTATACACCAAAAAGCATAGCACATAGATCTGAAGATTTCGAAGAATCAACCTGGGGCTCTATCAGCTAAAAACATTGAAGTTCATGTTAACTGTGTTTTGACAGATGTATGTGATACATTGCTACTTCGTCTTGGCACAAATAACAACTTAACAAAGAAAAATAGCAATGTATCACATACATCTGTCAAAACACAGTTAACATGAACTTCAATGTTTTTAGCTGATACCGCCGCTGTTTGTTACGGTTGTACTTATATTCTATTCTGTGGTTTGTTCTGAAATGGCGCCCAAAATGAAGTAAAATTTTGAAATGGCACCTTCCCGGTGAGTGGGTGAGCTGAGCATTAGAAAACACAATTTATCTGTGCGTTACGCCACAGCGAGGTCAGGGTAGGGTTGTCAATCGTACATACTATAATAATAAATACAGTATTTTAATATATTTCAGGTGCGCGGCGTACTATTATACTGTTGAATATTATAGTATTTAGCAAAATACTTTAGATCAGCAGTTTCAATCAGTAATACTATCCCCCTTACTAATAAAGATAGTATAGTAACACAATGGTTACTCTCTGCCAAACTATTTAAGTTTGACATTAAAAAGAAAGGGACAAAACACTGTGTAACTATGCATCTGCTATATAACGTTTATTAGTAAGGGCATATATGTATAAGTCTAGTACATCAGGGTCATGGGTGATGAGGGGGGGTAATGAGTGGGACCGACGATCCTTTGAAGGTCGCGGGAAGCCGCTGGCGGGCAGCGCAACGGCAGGACCGATGTTGAAGATCCTTGTGGGATGGAGGCCTATACCCAGCAGTGGGTGTCGTGCGGCTGATATGATTTTTAACTTATTCTGAATAATACAGTATTCAGCCAAAAAAAGTTGACAACCCTACCGAAGTAACCTTGCGACAATAAGTTGTGTGGCAGCTGTGGCATTGAGTTTTGAGGTAGTAAGTATTTCGTTAGGTTGCCGCGGTTATTTCCGTATGCATCAAATTCACAGGTATGGCGTTGGAGCGAGACAACAGAAAATCAATGGTTTGTCGCATTTCTGCTAAATCTATTTTTCATTATTAAAACCCATACCACAATGATTACTAATAATAAATATTAGATAACATCACAAACATTGCACTGATCCCAAAGTAGCTAAAACACTTGTAATATGGAAATCAGAAACAACGGTGAAACTACAAACACCCAGACCTGAGCCAATATAGAAAAGATCGTTTTCTAAATTGACCCAGCCGGGGATCGAACCCGAGACCTCAGAGGTGGCGACACCTTGAAATCCGGCGTACAAACCACTCGACCACGGAGTTACGGAGTTAGTTGTTACTCGAATGGTAATGGTTGGTCATTAAAGATTCTGTGCTAACAATGTAGATAGGTTATAGGAAGGTTAGTCCTCGACTCTCCAAATTATGGCTAAATACTTTTGAATTGATCGAGTCGACACTTGACTAGTACACACGACAGCACGTCAGGTTATACACTTAAACTGCAAAAACAGCTTTTATTACGTAGGTCATAAAGGCGGTCTCAAGGTCAACATGTATAGTCTGAGGTGCCGTCGTGTGTACACACGACAGCACGTCAAGTTATACAGTTAAACTGCAAAAACAGCTTTTATTACGTAGGGCTTAAGGCGGTCTCAAGGTCAACATGTATAGTCTGAGGTGCCGTCGTGTGTACACACGACAGCACGTCAAGTTATACAGTTAAACTGCAAAAACAGCTTTTATTACGTAGGTCATAAAGGCGGTCTCAAGGTCAACATGTATAGTCTGAGGTGCCGTCGTGTGTACACACGACAGCACGTCAAGTTATACAGTTAAACTGCAAAAACAGCTTTTATTACGTAGGTCATAAAGGCGGTCTCAAGGTCAACATGTATAGTCTGAGGTGCCGTCGTGTGTACACACGACAGCACGTCAAGTTATACAGTTAAACTGCAAAAACAGCTTTTATTACGTAGGGCTTAAGGCGGTCTCAAGGTCAACATGTATAGTCTGAGGTGCCGTCGTGTGTACACACGACAGCACGTCAAGTTATACAGTTAAACTGCAAAAACAGCTTTTATTACGTAGGTCATAAAGGCGGTCTCAAGGTCAACATGTATAGTCCGAGGTTCTCTCGTGTGTACATACATTAATAATTCCACGAGTTCTAAAAACTAGAGACTCGAAATTAGATCCTTCAACACTAGCGGCCGCCCGCGACTTCGTCTGCGTGGAGTTTTTTTCTATCCCTCGGGAACAGTTTTTTTTTTGGGATGACAGGTACCCTATGTCCTTCTCTGTACCCCTGATAACGTGTATGCAAAATTTCATGATGATCGGCAGGGTTCGAAGTGATAATTATCATTGATAATTATCAGGATAATTATCAAGATAAATATAGGTTGATAATTATCTTTGATAGTTTAATAAAAAATATTTGCGACTGGTTAATTTTTCGGATTCAACGACGAATGCGTGAATAGGAAAACGCGCCACTTAGCGATCGTTTACATGAGTAATTTTTTTACGCGCTATATTTTTACCGCCGACGGGAAAAGAGGCGAACTAAGTAGTATTTAGTTGGCTAACTTCTCATTATTACGGTTTGCTAGTTTTAAGTTATAGCATTGCAAAAAGTTAATAAAATAATAACTTTATTGTAAAATGTGTATAATTTATTTTTTATTTACTAAACTACATGCTTCTAACGTAATTAATGATATGTAATACCAGTTAAAAAAAGGATTGCTAGGCTTATATCTATTTGATAATTATCGGATAATTATCATGATAATTATGATCGGTTCAGTGGTTAAGACGTGAAGGCGTAACAAACAAACAAACTTACATTCACATACGAATTAGTAGGGATGGTTCATGCAATAAAGATTGATATTATAATATTGGGTCTTTACCATAAAGTAGGCTATTTTTTCTCACAAATAGAGAACCTCGTCACTTCTTTGATTTAAAATATACATCAATTTCTAAATATTATATTGAATAATGACCATCATAGACAGCTATCAATAGTAAAAAAAATCTTATTTTAGTTTTTTAAACATTAAAAAAAACCTTAATAATGACTCCTCTTTTTGTCAGCAGAAATTATCATTTTATTTGTTACAACTTAACCAAAAAAAATTTTCTCGCTTAACTTAAGTGGCATACGTTATTTTAGTGTTTAAACATTAGTGTATAAAAAATTAAAACATTAGCTTTCATGGTTGTTAAATAAATTAAGAAAATTTTAGTATGGACTAAGAACTCTTAGGGCAAGTATATAAGCATTTGATTAGATAAAGTACCATCTGCCCGTTAGAGGTTATGCCATGACGAGGTCGCGGCAACCTTGTCGCAACAATCAGTCGATTGAGGCACAAATATAGGGTTGACAGATAGACTATAAAATATTTTACGAACCATACTAATTTTATTAATGTAAGTACCTCGTACCTATCTGTCTGAACCACTATTGAAGCAATTTCTTTTTAAATATTAGTACAGAGTTGAGGAGCTCGATGGCGCAGTGGTTTTGCGCCTGGCCCGGCGATTGCAGAGGTTAAGCAACTTTCGCAGGGGTTGGTCTTAGATGGGTGACCAAAAATTTATTATCTCGAGCTCCTCCGTGCTCTGGAAGGCACGTTAAACCGTTGGTCCCGGCTGCATTTGCAGTCGTTAACACCCACCAATCCGCATTGGGCCCGCGTGGTGGGTTATGGCCCATCCTCCTTATCCACCCATAAGGAAGGCCTGTGCCCCAGCAGTGGGGAAATTAAATATGGCTGATGGTCAGTACAGAGTTAGATTGGACAATAGGAAAAGACAGGCACAGTATTAAAACTACTGTGCCATAATATTCGACGACCTCCGTGGTCGAGTGGCTTTGTACACCGGTTTTCAAGGTGTCGCCATCTCTGAGGTCCCGGGTTCGATCCCCGGTTAGGTCAATATTGAAGAGGTCCCGGGTTCGATCCCCGGTTAGGTCAATATTGAAAACGAACTGGAACCAACTCTAAAAATCGCGAAAAAAAAACCTGCTGTTTCATACAAAACGTAAAAACTAACATATCAAAATTTATGACACAGCTGATTTTTTTCGCGATTTCAGAGTTGTTCCTTTAGTAAAAGTTGTTCAGTTTGATGGTCCCTATATACCATGTTCGGCATTAAGGGTATTTTTGTAAAATTATAATAGGTTACTTTTTATCCCGGTTAAAGGTTCCCACGGGTCCACGCGGACGAAGTCGCGGGCGGTCGCTAGTTTGTTATAAAAAATATTGAAACTATACGTAAAAGAACAATTTTCAGTTGGCATTTAAAAATTAGCAAGAATTCCTACAAAATTAAGGATCTTGCAGGTACTTAATATGTTACTTTAATTAAAAATAATATTTACATAAACTTCTGTCACATAAAATAATTTCAGATATTTCTCTATGCAAACTTCGGAGATAAGGGGGGGAACGGTATTTTGTTTTGCATTTTTCATCAAAAGTCGAAAACTATACGGCCTAAATAATTTAAAAAAATGTTTGAGAATGTGCAAGCTGCGCTCTTTCATATGATACCCCATATGCTCTAGTAGCCTAACTTCGAATTTTTAAGACCCCATTTCAGTTCCTGTTGCAAAAAAAATATAAATATTATTATTTCTCTCTTATTTGCAAAATAGTTGGGCAAACGTCATCTAAAACTATTCCAAATTTCAAGTTGATAGCATTAGTAGTTCTCGAGATATCCAGCTGTGACAGACAGACAGACTGACTCGCACTATAAGGATTCCTTTTTACCATTTTGGTAGAGAACCCTAAAAACGTCAAAAACAGTAGAAGTTGCAAGCAATACAGGATATTGACAACATTTTCATCACCAGTTTTACAAGTGGTAACATTTTCTATTATACAAGGTGTTACAAAAGTACCCCTAATGCCGAATATGGTAGATAGGGACCATCAAACTGAACAACTTTTACTATGGGACCAACTATGAAATCGCAAAAAAAAACAGCTGTTTCATACATTTTGATATTTTCGTAATTAATTTTTATATGAAACAGCTGATTTTTTTTTCGCGATTTTAGCGTTGGTTCCATATTAAAAGTTGTTCAGTTTGATGGTCCCTTTCTACCATATTCGGCATTAGGGGTACTTTTGTAACACTTGTATAAATATACAGGGTGTTAGTAGCAGCCTAGCGAAAATATTCAGGGCACATGGATCATGATTCTGAGTCTATCTGAAGTGGAATTTTCCGTCGCAATATTCATGGAAAAGATGAGTCTTTTTATTTTTTTTCTATCACAAAGAGTCTTAGTTGAATAGAACCTAAATTTACAGAAAAGTAATTAAAATACCAAAATTTTATACACCCGCAATGTATGTACACACGACATCACGTCAGGTTATACAGTTAAACTGCGAAAACAGTTTTTATTACGTAGGGCATAAAGGCGGTCTCAAGGTCAACATGTATAGTCAGGTGCCGTCGTGTGTACATTGCTGCTCAACGAAAAATCAAAATCTCAACTATGCATTTGCGACAAGTGGTTCCACAGAGAAACTTGCTTAACTCTAAGGGTAGAATCACCTTTTAAAGTTTTCGCTAGGGTGAAATTAACACCCTGTACAAATCTGAGCCGTTTTAATAATATTATTTAAAAAATAGTTTTATAATAAACGTCGCAGGCCATAGCTCGGTTTGTTTTGGATTGTCATAAACCTACCAATATCTCAATCACTATACATATGCTATTTGACTTTGAGGAGTTCCCTTGTGTATCTTCCAAGTCCAAGGTCCAATACCAATGAAATTAAAATGTGACCATTCTTGAGGTATATCCTTTCAAACAAAAAAAGAATCATCGAAATCGGTTCATAAACAAAGAAGTTATACCTGAAAATCCACAAAAACTCGTGCGATGGTAAGCCAAATAATTGTTATTTTTCAGGATTATAAAAAAACTACTAGCCAGATCTCTGTAATTTTTTTATGGGACCACACACGAACTGTGTTCTTTCAAATAAAAAAAGAATAATTGAAATCGGTTAACAACTGGTGAAGTTATGTTAAAAAATACATAAAAAAAAATACCGTCGACTTGATAACCTCCTCCTTTTTGAAGTCGGTTAAAAACCCGCGCGAATTGATGGAGACATCACTGAGCGCTACTACTCACATTGCCAAATATGTTACATTTTCAATTTAAAACTAAACCTTATGCTAAAATCTTCAGTCTTGTCTCGCCGTTTGTGGATAGCGGCGCAACATTCCAAACACATTGAGCATTAAGTTACTTAATGTCTCGCGACGCACCGGCCAGAGCCTACGCAACGCAAGATGCGCTTAGAATGTTACGCCATGAGCGCCTGGGAAGGGACACAGTAATGCTGACCAGGGGCCCTACCGGCTAACTTTTCGAGCTTCGGTGGGTCTGCCGAGCTTCAACTTAAAACAGATAAATCCAAGTAAGGAGTTTCGTATTGTACTGCTCGCCAAAGTTATTTAGAAGATATCGATGTTCGTATCATGAATTGGGGTTCGCCATTTTGGCCCGATTGGGGCTCGATTTATCTTGAATTAATATATTTAATATTGATATATTTAATTTGAAGCACGGCAGACTTTCCGAAGTTCGATGCGTTAGCCGGTCCGGCCCCAGTCTAGCCAACGTCACATTTACAAATTTTCGCTTTCGCTTCGCTTCGAAAAATGTATGGATTTGACGTTAAATTTCAATTGATAACGAAACCTTATATCAATCTCATACATGTTTCAAAAGTGAAGCAATAACGAAGATTTGCAAATGTTACTTTGGCTAGACCCCTGGGGCTGTACCGGCTAACGCACCAAACTTCGGAAAGTCTGCCGGGTTTCAAATTAAAACAGATAAATCGAGCCCCAATCGGGCCAAAATGGCGAACCCTAATTCTTGATGTCAAACCTTCTAAGTAACTTCGGTGAATAGTACAATACGAAACTCCTTACTTCGATTTATCTGTTTTAAGTTGAAGCTCGGCAGACCCGCCGAAGTTCGAAAAGTTAGCTGGTAGGGCCCGTGACATAACTTAATACACACATCAAAATAGTTTGTTATTAATTTTTATACTAGTATTTATATTTCTGTAATAATTTTAAAAAAAAACACCGGTATTCCTCTCGGAACATTAAATGTGGCTTTGTTATTTATAACTATAAAATTATTTAAATGTAAAATAAAGCATAACTGTTTTGAAGTGATCACAGGTTTTTTTGATGTGTGTAACAATAAACAACAAACAAATAATAAACATCAAAAAGTGTTCATGACATGACAATAGTTTGTTTAAAATTATGATGGATACTGTAATCTTAAACAATAGAGAAAAACATCTTTTATGCATATGACATACGTGGTTTAAGGGTATTGTTTACTTTTATAATACCTGCGCTTTGCGAGCATCTTCTATAATAAAATAATATTAAAAGCCAGAGAAATCACAAAAATAAATTAAGCAAAGCCATGGGCAGGAAAGAGGGGGCGGGTGGACCGTGCCCACCCCAGTATAGTCTAGTGCCCACCCCAGAATTTTTACTAACAAAAAATTAAGGCTAAAATGCTAAAGAAACCTTTTCACAAAAAGAGACCACTGGAGGCCAGGCCTCCCCTGGAAAATATCTCTAGATACGCCCATGAGCAAAGCTTTTACTACAGAAACCAAATAAGGAGGTTAACACAGTGGTGGCCAGATAATTAAGACGCCGGCGAACAGTGAGCTTCCCATACAAACGTAATACCAAAATCATTTGCAATTTGAGAATAATTAACTCTTCTATGATGTTATTCGGATTAAGACAGTATTTGTCTAGGTTTCTATTAAATAAAAAGTACTAACCCCATTCAAAATAAATGCCAATTAAATTTTTCATAAAAACTGTGAATCGCATTAATTTCTATTTGGTTCAGTATTTTTGATTGTTTGTTTAATAGAAACCTAGACAAATACTGTCTTAATCCGAATAACATCACAAGAAAAATAAATTATGCTCAAATTGCAAATCATTTTGATATTACGTTTGTATGCGAAGCTCACTGTTCGCCTTGCCCTTAAGGCTCCCTTAAGGGCACCAGTCGATTTTCATAAAAACGAGGTAGGTAACTTTGAAGCCTTGGTTCTCTGCCAAGGGTTGATCGAGCTGTGATCTGATGATGGCCATCTAGGGAGTGAATAGAGGAGATTCAGATCGCCATACACACCCAACTGATTTGATCAGCATTCTAAGAGATATAAGGATCACAGTTTTCAGTTTCAGGATTTCCATACATGTTTATGCTGATTTCGCGTTTTTTTAAACATCTCATAGATTACGAAGGTCAATCCCTGGCGGAGAACAAAGGATTCAAAGTAACCTCATTTGTATGAGAAGAGACTGGTGCCCTTAATTATCTGGCCACCACTGTATAAAGAAGGACGCCCACTTCTAACTTGTCAAAATGTAATTTTATCAATTTTATCGTGTTTAAAGAAGTAACATAGCTCATAAAATTGCATTTTTATTGATATTTATAAATTGCTTACTAAAATAAAAATCGGCAGTACAGAAATAGAGAAATTTAATAATAAATATTGGCAATAGTTACAATTTATATAAACTAAAAGATATATTTTTCTGATTGCCTAATTAAAATTCAATAAATGTAGTGTTCTACTGTCATAGCATCTATTCAAATGTAATTTTACTTTCAATATACTTTAACTTTTGAAAAAAGTTATTTGACTGATCAACACTTGTTGAGAAATGGTTGTTATTCTTTCACACTGATGAACCTCAAATATCCATAAGCTGTTTACACCCATATTCACTGACAAACATTATTTTGAGGTCTCACAGTGCCCGCGGACCAATCACACATGTAATACGTAAAACAAGCGAACCAATCACAGAGCTCTATTTCAACGCACTGCGTTCATGTAGTCAAGGATCGTTTGAGTATTATCTATGAATATGTGTGTAAGTCATTTATCTAATCTTAAATTACAAATATAATGTAGTCCACACAAAGCTATCTTCTTGTGTTTCAATGATGCAGTTGCCCCGAGCCTACCCACCATTCGACAAGACTGAAGCGCAGGTTGCGTTAGTCGAGAAGAATGGTGGATAAGACCGGGGTATATTGATGGTTTTCTGTCTTCAATCTTCAAACTCCAGAATATCAAGAACAAGCTGTCTACACACTTAGACATAAATGAGTAACAACAAGCTAAAGAACCAATGCAAGCAATTTATTTTGGTTAGTAATCATTATAGTAGATTAAAATTAATAGAGAGGTTATTTTAGAGAAAGCTTTTAAATCAAGTGTTTAAAAAATAAAATTTCTTTGGTTTCCTCATAAAAATAGTAAAAAAGGTGGCAAAAATAGGTCTTCTTCTTTTTTTGTTAAAATGACAGTTTCATATTGATATAAATATTATATTTAGTTAATTAATTAGTTATTTGGAACTACTACATAGAAGTATTGCTTGTTTTCTACTCTACTGTAGTACTAACACAGACAAAAGATGCTTGACATATATTTTATATCAAATCATGTTCGCACACGACTCTTTAAAATTTCTGCTAACAGTCACATAAAATTAAGCAATTGTTGATGATGTAATACAAATGAGTTGCAACCTTGTACTGCTGTGTCATGAAATATGATAAGACTCTGAACAATCTAATGGAATTAGACATTATGTTAGTACTTGTAATAATTTAAACTGTCTCTCGAATAAGAATGAGGATTGTGTTATTAGAAAGTTTTGATGTTTGATTTTTAGAAGCTATATAATATAGAAAGCTATATAAAGTCCTATTTATCACTATTAATAAATCGAAATTATCTTATCATTACATACTATATCACTGATAATTATCATGTTTTGTTTGAATAACAACAAAAAATTAACCGATTATATTTTTTCAGATCCAAATGATTTTTTTAAGTCACTTACCTGACTAGTGTTGGTGTCAAAGACGGCATCGTAAGCATAGATCCTGGGTGGCTCGGGTGGAGTCACGTTATTCCTGGTAACGGCAACAGTGTTGTTGACCGGATCCACTGACACGCAGTTTGGGGACCCTTCCAACTTCTCCCGCTGGTCCATTGGCCGGACACGGACGACCACCCGGACATTTTCAACAGTCGGTGCTGCTAGCTCCGCGTCCTTTGATGAAATAAATAATACTTATGGTTGACCGATTTTTTTAGCTACTTCAGCAATGATGTCATTGTGGAAACCTGTATTTAATACTGTCTCTATTTGTTCTATCTCTATTTGTTCGTTTGTTTGTTTGATTCTGTCTTATTTTTAAAATATACATGATAGTGAAATGCTCTATAGTGTAGAATTTGTTCAAAGATTTTAAACTAAATCCCAAAAAAATCAAATAAGAATATGTGTCTAATAGGAAATAAGAAATTTCAGTCAGTAGCACCTTGAACATATCAATTGTGTAACTAATCGCGTTTACGTTATTACTAGCGATACGAACAATCTACTTGCAACCATTTGGTATCGTGAAAACCCCAATTGCACTGAAGAAAGCTGTCTTAACCTATTTGATCAGACACTTTTTAACACAAAACGAATTTACACAATGAAACCTATGAGAATTTACGTGCTGCCGTGTCGAGTTAGTAACAACTACGCATCAGCATGTTGAAGGCAGGTAGGTGTAATATCGTGACCCTGACGGTATGACTCACTCGTGGTTTTTAATAAGCACGAGTAAATTACACAAAAACTACCAATTCCAGCATTGAAAAATGTTGCGAACGGCACAAAAATGGGTTGCGTTTATCATAGCACCTAACGAGAATAACCAAGAAAGGAAATGATTATGAAACGAACGACTGAAATTTCCGGAAAGCACATGGCGTACATATTCAATTCACTTACAGGCATATTTTTCAGCTTCTGACGCTCCGGATCACGAGAACATTAATTCTACAGTACGACACAAAGAGTTACGTCTTTTGTTTGCCGAATATTGGAAAAATCAATACCGACGAAAGACCGACGACCTACTTTTTCCGTTTCAATTTCCTTTGAGAGCGAAATGGAAATGACGTGACATTTTCTGCTAATGTTGCCAGTAAAAGTCCCATAGAAACTTACACGAACGAAACAAAACATCGAAATAATTTTTTTTGCATAATAAATAGAAATAAGATAGAAAAATACAAAATCAGATACCTATTAGATTTCCTCATGTTATGAGCATGAATTTTAATTTTAAGTAGTACAAAATATGCAACAACTAAAGACCGTCCGCGACTTCGTCTACGTGAACACTGTGAACAGTTCTTTTCCAACCCTCGGGAACAGCGGCGGTATCAGCTAAAAACATTGAAGTTCATGTTAACTGTGTTTTGACAGATGTATGTGATACATTGCTATTTTTCTTTGTTAAGTTGTTATTTGTGCCAAGACGAAGTAGCAATGTATCACATACATCTGTCAAAACACAGTTAACATGAACTTCAATGTTTTTAGCTGATAGAGCCCCTGTTCTTTTTTTCGAGATGAAATGTACCCTATGTGCTTATCTATCCCTGAAAACGTGTCTGTATTTCATGATGATCGATTGAGTAATATGACGTGAAGACGAAACCAACAAACAAAAAACTTATATTCGGATTTATAACATTAGTGACGATAAAGATAGTAAGGATATCAATAAATAATTTCAAAAGCAATGATCGCTTCAATATCAGAAATTTACCTATCAATACCATAAATACCCCTTTACCAATATGTCGCAGCCAACTAGCTTAATCAGTCGTTCAATGAACGGCCTAGCCTTTTCATTTAACAGCGCCGTTCAATGTGTTAATGTTGACCAAATTATATTGGATTTGACCAAAATATATCATAAGCATGTAAGTAAAGGTGTTAATGTGTAATTTTTTGCAAAAATGAGATAAGAGGAATGAGAGATATGAGGGATAATGAGATAACGGATATTTCATTGTCGTATGCGCCTATGTTTTGCGACCCAAGCGAAGGGGTTTATTATTTGTTAGGTAATATGTGGACATAAAATGATACTGTCATAGGTTAAAATATGAATTTGATTTGTGTTTTTACGGCCTACGTATTTGTCAGCCCGTTGACTAAATGTCATTTTGGCTGGTGATTCAACAACGCAATTCAACTAAATGACTAGGCCGTTAATTGTGTGGCTGAATTAACAAGTTGGCTGCAAAATATACAGCCTGACAGTATGCCAAAACTTCTATTTAGAATAATATTCAAAATCTGCAAACACTGCTATTAGATTAGATTCTTTTTAACGTCCATGATCAATTGTTCATACTAAAAATAAAATAAAAACCACTTCGAGAAACATTTGTATTGTAAAATAATAATTTTTTTATTATATTATGTGGTGTGGTATAAAAATAAATTGTTGAACTCTAAAAAAGAGTCCGAATTTATGTTACTGGATGTTACCTAAATAAATTTTACATTGAAAAGAACTAGCTACTGTCAAAAAATCGACTCGAATTTTAGACGTCAAAACCAGCCGATGTTTATTATTTTCAATTGAAAACATAATTTTAACGTTCCTTCCATGGCTTATTCGATATCTCCAATGAAATTACGAAGTCCTAGTTCTAAATAAGAAATTAAAAAGTCTAAAATGTCTTTTGAGTGCAACGATAAATTAATCCATATTGATAGTGTTGACGTCAATAAAGAAAGCATAGAAAATGGTTCTGTGTGCGAATTAACAAGCGATTCTGGTGTATTAGTTCACGATTCCGATTCCTCTACCATCACTGCGTCAATAGATTCCAAAACTTCTTCAACCAAATCATCAGAAAATGAAGAAAAAAATGAGAACTTTTACAACACTCAAAATTGTAGTAACTCGTTAAGATCGAGCCCTATATCCATTTCTCCGGACGGTTCTGAATTTATAGACAATAATCTAGCTAAAAAGCAGCTATCTTCAACTGAAGGCACCAGTTCAGAGGTAGAAAATTCTCCAACCAAAGAAATAAATGAAGTATGCCATAATACTGTTATTCATAGTGAAAATATTTCCATGGGACCTGATTTAATTACCGATAAGCTTATAAAAGATGCAGATAATCCACCTTGTTACAATAACATCACATCAGATTTTAAAAATGTATATAGTAGTGTGTTAACCTCATCAACCACTAGTTTAAATGAAAATATGCCTTCCATTAATGTTACTATATCAAAATCACCATACAGCAAAAGTGCTGAAAACATATCAACTATAGAACAACATTTGAACAATAAAAAATTCTCCATAGAGGAAATAAATGCTGATAAAGTTTTATCCGAATTTTCCAACAAGAAAAATAAAGTTACAGCAACCCAAAAAATCCCTGAGCCACAAGCTAATATTCAAGCAAACCTAGATATGCGATATGCTAGACTGCCTAAAGAACTAATCCCCCAAGATTTGGGCAGTATAGTTAAAAATGTGCACGGCATCTTTTCCACCGTCAGCGGCAGCTTAAAAAACGCTTACAACAACACTCATAGAATGTCAATGCAAAAAACACCTGTCAAAAATATAACAAAACCAATACCTAATGGTAAAGTTATGAACTACATTTTTGAGGAAGAAGGTGTTGAAGAAAAACCCGCAGCTGAATGTAGTGTAGAAACTACAAGCGACTGTGTTGCAACTCCTCAAAATGTGTATTGCGATTTGAAAACTGATTGTGTAAGCAATGAGACCCTTGCCGATTCAAATAAAAAAGATGTACTGAAGATGCAAGTAGAAACGTTAGAACAGTTATTGGCAGAACAGAGGAGGGAGAATGCGACTTTGAGAGACCGAGTCAAACAACACTTGGATGAACTTCAGGAAAAAGATCACTTGTTCAAAGAGTTGGAAAATAAACTAGATTCAGTAAGTTTGTTGCTTAATGTTTAAATTGACAATAGTTTTAATAATATTTCTTGATTAATATGTGTATAATCATACATTCATCCTTGTTTTGCTAATGTTAATAATAATATTAAATGCTTGGACAATTTTACACAGTGCCATCTAGCTTCAAACTAAGCAAAGCGTGTAATACGAATGCTAGACAACTGTTGAACTACTTATATACTTTTATACTATGTATGATAAGTGTATATTTTATATACCCAGGCCCATCACAGAAATTAAAATTCACCACTTTAATTTCTGCCTAGCCGGGATCAAATCTGGGACCTCTTGCATGGTAGACCGGCCATGGATTGACCATTGACCACTGCACCACTCAAGTCTTTGAGTTGTTCTCTGCAGTCACGCATCTCATACTGTGACTGGAGAGGTGCAGCAAAAGAGGTCATTAGCACTGTGAGCCAATTCCTAATCAATGGCATGTGAGGCCTATTTACCACTGTGCGATACGCAAGTGTTTTGACTGTGCAATCCTGAGAGAATTAGCTCACTGTGACACATGTCTGTTTTTGCATCTCCAGGTATAACAACCTCTTTAAACTTATCAGTTTTGTGAATGGCTATCAATGCGTCTTTTTTATTTGCTATACAGCGAGAAAGAGATGCATTGATATCCATTTAGAAAATGGACAAGCTTTAAGAGGTTGTTATACAAGTGGTTAGGCCTCGAGTAGATTACATCGGAGTTCAACTGGAGATCGAATGAAGCCAGATTGACGGGAAGCCGAAATTTACTGATTGATGATTTGTGGCGGTGCTTTATGCGGCTTTATCTCTAGACTATAACCCGCCTCCCCCAGCTTCCAGCTTTCGGGGGACTTGGGGAACTTGGTGAAATGGTTCCGATTAGGGAGACTGATCACCCGTCCGGCTTCGCTGGCGTCCCCCCTTCTAAATAATAATAATCTCTAGACTAATAAACATACTTTCAGATGGGCAAACGCGTGGAGCAAGCAGAACGCGAAAAAGACGCAGCTGTAATGCGCTATGCCAGCGTGGAGTGTATGGGCATAGAGGCGCGACGTTCTGCGGACAAGGCGGCGGCCGCTGAGAAGGCGGCTCTAGCGGAGGTGGAACTGCTGAGTGCTAAATTGAAGTCTGCTCATGGAGAGAAACATAGGATCTGCCAACTGTATGATGATAAGGTCAGTGATTAAAGAAAGACAAAATATTTATTTAGGAACCACTTAGATTCAATAATCTATTGCTATAATTATGCTAGAACTATTGTTTAATATTATAGAGAGCATGGTAGCAGTATAACTGAAGTGATAAAGTGGCTATAAAATAGTTTGGCACGATCTGTACTTGTTGCTATTTATCGCCGAGACAAATGAGTTACTTCAGAACACTACAGGAGATGTCATACTCTATGGTTCAAATAGGTGTGATTTTTTTTCCAGTGTCATGAGCTAGCGAACACGGAGCGTGAGATGGCCAAGGTGCGCGAAGACTTCCACGCACTGGAGGGACGCCTCAAATGGACGCAGAGCAAGCTTCGGATGGAGATGGACGCCTATAAAGTACTCAAATACACGTGATCATCATCCCAATTGTTCTACTGGGCAGTTTTACCGTAGAATTAATGCGACTTTTTTCCCATTAGTGCTACGATTTAGTACTTTGTGGTAGCACTAATGGGAAAAAGGTCTCATTTGTTCTATGGTAAACAAAACTAATGTTTTTTTGATGTGTTAAAGTATCAATTACCATTTAATTAGTTTGAGAGAATTTAAAAGTTTTTTAATAACTTAAATAGCGACCGCCCGCGACTTCATCTGCGTGGAAATTTTTGCTAAAAAATTTTTTTTTCGGAATGAAAGGTAACCTATGTGCTTCTCTCGACCCCTTACAACGTGAATGCAAAATTTCATGATGATCGGTTCAGTAGTTAAAACGTGAAGGCGTAACAAACAAACAAACGGACATTCGCATTTATAATATTGTAAACTAAGGATGTGCTGCTGTTGGCAGTTTTTTAATGATGAATTCCTGTGGCCATGTCCCCAGGATAGCGCCGAGCGAGTTGAGAAGTTGTCCCAACAAGTGTCCTCGCTGGAGGCCGCCAGGGACGCCGCTGCGGGACACAAGGAGGACTCGGCGAGGGCCAGCCAGCTGGGTAAGATTGGACATGGTTGATGGTATTATGCAGAAATTGGGTCTCTACCTATAAAATAGACGATATTTTAATGAAAGAATAATTTACATAAATGTTTTGTAATTCAGCGTTGAGGAGCTCAGTGGTATAGAGCCTGGCCCATCGATTGCGGAGGTTAAGCAACTTTCGCAAGGGTCGGTCATGGGATGGGTGACCAAAAATGTATTATCCCGAGTTCCTCCGTGCTTCGAAAGGCACGTTTAACCGTTAGTCTCGGCTGCATTTGCAGTCGTTAGCATCCAACAATCCGCATTGGGCCCGCGTCGTGGGTCATGGCCCATCCTCCTTATCCACGCATAAAGAAGGCCTGTGCCCCAGCAGTGGGGACATTAAAAATGGCTGATGGTCAACTCGGCGTTCACAGATGCGATAAATTAAGAAAATGCGACTATTTGTCGACACTTATCTCGCGATCGAGTGCCGGTTCTCCTTTTTGTTATCGCTTCGCCTCGACACATATATCAAATCAAATCAAATCAAATAGTTTATTGCATTCCATAAAGTAAGAAAGATGTTACATACCACAATATAGAATATAGATCTTTATGGGCCCTGTGGGGCATAACAGTTTATGAAGAGATAGTGTTTTATTACCATAATTATACATATACAAGGTGTTACAAAAGTACCCCTAATGCCGAATATGGTATATAGGGACCATCAAACGGAACAACTTTTACTATGGGACCAAATCTGAAATCGCGAAAAAAAAATCAGCTGTTTCATACATTTTGATATTTTCGATTTTAATTTTTGTATGAAACAGCTGATTTTTTTTTCGCGATTTCAGAGTTGGTCTCATAGTAAAAGTTGTTCAGTTTGATGGTCCCTATCTACCATATTCGGCATTAGGGGTACTTTTGTAACACCTTGTATATTACTATATTTTTCGTTATAGCTTCACTTTAAACATGTATGGATTTGACGTTTAAAATTCTATTGATAATGCAACCTTATATCAACCACATACATGTTTCGAAAGCGAAGCGATAACGAAGATTTGCAAATGTTACTTTGGCTAGGGAGGTCAGGTCACAAAATTAACCGCTGTGTGGTAAGCGTTACGAATGTGTATTGAAAAGTAAAAGAATTTCATTCATTCATTCAATCATTCATACCTCTTAAGGCTGCTGTTCACCAATATTTAAATAGCTGGTGCCCTACCGGCTAATTTTACGAACTTCGGCGGGTCTGCCGAGCTTCAACTTAAAACAGATAAATCGAAGTAAGAAGTTTCGTATTGTACTATTCGTCGAAGTTATTTAGAAGATATCGATGTTCGTGTGACATCATGAATTGCGGTTCGCCATTTTGGCCCGATTTGGGCTCGATTTATCTGTTTTAATTTGAAGCTGGGCAGACTTTCCGAAGTTCGATGCGTTAGCCGGAACGGCCCCTGATTAAGTTGTAACCGTCCGTGACGTTTTTATATAGGGAGAAAATGTCAAAAACAGATGATTAGAAATTAATCAGCTGTTTAAGTAGTTGGTGAAATCGGGCCTTAGTCAAAATTGAAACATGTCAATTACTCTGCAAATTGTTAGATAAAAAAAAATTAATACATCTGTAGCACAAAATCCTGGGTCTCTCACAGTCACAGCTGCGAATTTGTATGTGTTGAATACTGAGAAGTACTGACAAAAAAAATGTTTACATTAACATTAATAAAACTTTTTACTTAACATCAGAAGCGGAACTGAAAGAGAGCCAAGCGGCCCTAATTCTGTGCCGTCACGAGAAGCAAGAGTTGGAAAAACGATTAACATCTACAAGCCAACAGCTGGACACCTGCACGAGGGAGCGAGACAGTGCTACAGCTGCACTAGTCACCGCTACAGCTGAGGTATGTACGCATAGACAACATAGTTAGCCTAGATATACTATACATATAGAGGCAAGAGTGAGAAAAACTATTAACATCAACAAGCCAACAGCTGGACACCTGCACGAGGGAGCGGGACAGCGCTACAGCTGCACTAGTCACCGCTACAACTGAGGTATGTACTCATAGACAACATAGTTAGCCTAGAGACACTATACATATAGAGGCAAGAGTGAGAGAAACTATTAACATCAACAAGCCAACAGCTGGACACCTGCACGAGGGAGCGAGACAGCGCTACAGCTGCACTAGTCACTGCTACAGCTGAGGTATGTACGCATAGACAACATAGTTAGCCTAGAGACACTATACATATATAGGCAAGAGTGAGAGAAACTATTAACATCAACAAGCCAACAGCTGGACATCTGCACGAGGGAGCGAGACAGCGCTACAGCTGCACTAGTCACTGCTACAGCTGACGTATGTACGCATAGACAACATAGTTAGCCTAGAGATACTATACATATAGAGGCAAGAGTGAGAAAAACTATTAACATCAACAAGCCAACAGCTGGACACCTGCACGAGGGAGCGGGACAGCGCTACAGCTGCACTAGTCACCGCTACAACTGAGGTATGTACTCATAGACAACATAGTTAGCCTAGAGACACTATACATATAGAGGCAAGAGTGAGAGAAACTATTAACATCAACAAGCCAACAGCTGGACACCTGCACGAGGGAGCGAGACAGCGCTACAGCTGTACTAGTCACCGTTACAACTGAGGTATGTACTCATAGACAACATAGTTAGCCTAAAGACTCACTATACATATAGAGGCAATAGTTAGAGAAACGATTAACATCTACAAGCCAACAGCTGGACACCTGCACGAGGGAGCGAGACAGTGCTACTGCTGCACTAGTCACCGCTACAGCTGAGGTAATGTACGCACGATAGCACGGTAAGTTAAACAGTCAAACTGCGTGGTTCGCCCACCCGTGAAGACACAGGGGTCCCGGGTTCGATTCCCAGGAGAGGGGTACAGTTGTACACGGTATGGTTGGTGGTAGGGCTTATTTCAAGTCCGCCTGGATTTACAAAGTTACGGTTATATCCGCGAGTCGGTGCTATGCGTCCTATCCGAACGAGACTAGCGAGAGAATGGAGTCCGATGACGTCATTGGACGTCTGCCTGTCACCACGGTAGTGCTTACTTGCTCAGTGCGTGTCACTAAAACAATAGCGCGTGGTCATTTTACGAATCTTTACCCCTTCAACGCCCGGAAAATGAGACAATAGATATTCCATTGTTATCCGGCCGCATGCGGCCGCTTGGGCGTTAATGAATTAAAAAAAACAAGTAAACAGACGAACATAGAACCTCTTCTTTTGAAGTCGGTTAAAAAATGAAGTATGTAGAAGGGCTACAGAAAAATTTCTAATTCATAAGTCAAAAAACGTTTTTTTTTTAAGTCGTTGAGCAGACCGATACATTTTGTATGGGAGGATAATTTTTTTTTCGTATTCCAACCCATGTTCCTTGGAGAAAGTTGTTCAGTTTAAGCAACACTATCACCTGTTTCAGTATTATTACTTAATTTGGTTCCACCTTATATTTTTATACAACATGTTACAAAAATACCCCTAATGCCGAATATGGTATATAGGGACCTAGGGTCAAACTGAAAAACTTTTACTATGGCCAACTCTGATCGGGAAAAAAAAGCAGCTTCATACATTTTGATATTTTCGATTTTAATTTTTGTATGAAACACCTGTTTTTTTTGCGATTTCAGAGTTGGTCCCATAGTAAAAGTTGATCAGTTTGATGGTCCCTATATACTTTTTAAATTTTGAGATTTAAGCATTCACAATGCTATTTTTATACAATACTAAATAATATACTAGAAAAAATAGGACTCGCACCAGATCATGTTCTCGGACGGGAATCGAACCCGCGACCTTTGGATATCCGGTCCAATGCTCTGACCGCTGAGCTACCGAGTCACTAGCGGGAACGTCGAATTTCTCCTAGTATATCAACTCTTACGCTGCAAGCCAGCGCCATCTCACCAATGTAGAAGGAATTAACTTCGACATTCAACTGAACATCTTTCCAAATATTTTTAAACAGTTGATTAAGATGAGAAAGCTATATAACTTTTAAATTTTGAGATTTAAGCATTCACAATGCTATTTTTATACAATACTAAATAATATACTAGAAAAAATAGGACTCGCACCAGATCATGTTCTCGGACGGGAATCGAACCCGCGACCTTTGGATATCCGGTCCAATGCTCTGACCGCTGAGCTACCGAGTCACTAGTGGGAACGTCGAATTTCTCCTAGTATATCAACTCTTACGCTGCAAGCCAGCGCCATCTCACCAATGTAGAAGGAATTAACTTCGACATTCAACTGAACATCTTTCCAGATATTTTTAAACAGTTGATTAAGATGAGAAAGCTATATAACTTTTTAAATTTTGAGATTTAAGCATTCACAATGCTATTTTTATACAATACTAAATAATATACTAGAAAAAATAGGACTCGCACCAGATCATGTTCAGATTCAGCATTATCTTATTCAGCATTAGGGGTATTTTTGTAACACCTTGTATACCATATTAGTTTAATCTCTCTATTCCTATAATCTGAACACCCAGTTTAAAACAATGTTCTCCTCTATTAATTAGTTATAATTTGAAGAGTGGAGTTAGCCTGGTGACTTGTCATACAGGGGGGTCTGACCCTACCTAGTTCAGGCACCAGTTCTCTCCAATATTAGTTTTATTAACATAGTTTATAACTTAATATAGTTAACATTAAGCAAACTGTTGGAGAGAAAAATAAAGATAATTATTATTTATTTATTTATTTATATTCGGCATTAGGGGTATTTTTGTAACACGTTGTATAAAAAATACTGTTTATTTTATTTTATCTTACGGTAACAATTAAACGGGAGTCCCAGTTATATAACATAACTGTTCCTAAAATTCACAATTCAAAACTCATTTATTCAGTCTAGGCTGTTACAAGCACTTGTGAATGTCAAAGAAGCTACGCCATCGGTTCGCAAACCCCAAGCGGGAGACCTAAGCTCATCGTTTAATGTTGTAGGTAGAACAGTTGAAAGCGAGCAACTTGCGGTTAGAAGAAGAAGCGGCGGAGCTGGCCGCGTTGCGCGCGCAGGCCGCGCTGGCCGACACGCTCAGCGCGCAGCTGCAACGGTAAGTACACGGGTACCTTAAGGCTCCTATACAGGGTCCACTCGAGGTATACAGGGTCATTTTTAATTCATTTAAAACCTCTCGTGGGGTTGATCAGACCATCAAACTGAACAACATTCATTATGGGACCAACCTTGAAATCGCGAAAAAAAAACAGCTGTTTCATACATTTCGATGGAGTAGGCGTAGTACTTTTGTAGATGAAACATTTCCGCAAATGTATGTTTAATTTTACCTGTAACATAATATTGTGTAATGAAATCTTCATGAAGAGAAACAGAGCGCTGCGCCCGCGCAGAAACCGCCCTATCGGAGGCGCGCGCCCTCGCGGAGACCTGCGCCCGGAGGGAAGCCGCCGCCCTCGAGCACGCCGCGCGCCTCACCGCGCACCACGTGCACCAGCGACACCACACGCAGGCGCACACCGACAAGGTCACTATATACAGTCATACACTACGTGACAAACACACACATCATACACTACGTGACAATCACATATAAGGTGACAATTACACACGGACAAGGTGACTATCATACACTACGTGACAATCATACACGTCATACACTAGGTGACAATCACATACAAGGTGACAATCATACAGGGACAAGGTGACTATCATACACTACGTGACAATCATACACGTCATACACTAGGTGACAATCACATACAAGGTGACAATCACACACGGACAAGGTGACTATCATACACTACGTGACAATCATACACGTCATACATAAGGTGACAATCACATACAAGGTGACAATCATACACGGACAAGGAGACTATCATACACTACGTGACAATCACATACAAGGTGACTATCATACACTACGTGACAATCATACACGTCATACACAAGGTGACAATCACATACAAGGTGACAATCACACACGTGACAGTCACACACATGTGACGATCACACACGGACAAGGTGACAATCACACTCGTGACTGTCACAATGGATAAGGTGACAATCATACACTAGGTGACAATCACACACGTGACAAACACACATGTGACAATCACACATGGACAAGATGACAATCATACACGAACAAGGTGACAGTCACATAAGAACAGAGTGACAATCGCACAGATAACAATCATTTGAAACTATTTATTCGATTTCATTGATCGAAACCTATCGCTTTATCTAATTCACTTGTATCCACTGTTGATAGCTTTCGATATCGTTACAGTTTACATAAGCTCATACTATTGTTAAAACCAGCATTTTCTGCGAACACTGAAAACTTATAACTTTAACATGACAAAACGAGATGCTCGAGCGTCTGCAAAAATGCGCGAAAACGTTCGATTTTGCACTGTATGGTAAAACAATTAGTCGGATAATACCTTGGCACTTAAAAATGCTCTGCTCTCCGCTGCTCCATGTTTGCGCCGGCCCTAACAGTACAATATTTTCGTTTAGGTGCAAGCCCTGACAGCTGACAACGCCTCGCTCCGTGAACGCGTCACAGCCCTGGAGGAGGAATGTTCCAAACTACGGAGCGCTCTGACTGAGGAAACTGATAGGAGAAATAAAGAAAACAAAGTACTCGCCAGGAAGGTACGTATTTTAGGGTTCCGTACCAAAAATGGTAAAAAGGAACCATTATGGTGCGACTCAGTCTGTCTGTCACAGCTGGATATCTCGAGAACTACTAATGCTATCAACTTGAAATTTGGAATAGTTTTAGATGACGTTAGCCCAACTATTTTGCAAATAAGAGATTTTTTTTCTTGCAATGGGGACTGAAAGGGGCTCTTAAAAATTCGAAGTGGGGAAAAATATATATTTCGAGAATATGCAATAGCGCTGCTTGCACATTCTCGAAATATATATTTTTTAATTTTTGTCTTCTCTCCCCTTATCTCCGAAGTATGCATAGAGAAAAATCTGAATATGTGATAGAAGTTTATGTAAAGATTACAGGAAAAATAAATGTAATATTTTGTAATTACGTATGGATTCTAATAATCAACACTATTATGTTACTAGACCATTTTGAATTTTTATCCACTTTGGAGTCTTAGAAATCATAATATAATTCGTCAAATCGAGCCAAAATTTCGCGTAGGGGTTTATTTTTCTTCCCTTTCTTCTCTATTATACCTTAAAAGTAGAATTCATTCTCAAGTCAAATAGCCAATTGTGTATTCTGTGGTCATATGTGGCTCCCATAATCTTGTGTTTGCTGTTTAGGTGGCAGAGTTGACAGAAGAGCTGGAAGACGCGAACAAAAAGCTGGAGTGGGAGAAAGGGGAGAATGGGGTGTTGAAGAAGAAACACGCTAGTGCCGTAAAGGTAAAGAGCTTATTAAACCTTCCTAAATTCCGGATCCGAAATTCAGAGTCCGATTTAGCATCCGTTATTCAGTCGCCAGAGCTCCTGATTACACTTTCCTTGATTCAGCTTCCTTAATAGGGATGGGCGAATTAATCAAATTTATATCGTATCGATATTTTTTTAAATATATCGAAACATATTCATGTATAAAAATAAAAAAATATCGATATATTGATATACCGAGTGTATACCCTAGTGTCGTCTGAAAGAGAGAGAAGAGACGTCGTAGGAACTGTAGCGGTGTCCGATCTGAATTGCGCTTTATTGTGTCGGAGCTAAGTCGCTATTTATTTAAATGACTACTGTGGCGGAGCGTCCTAAATGCGATTACACTCTCCTTAATTTAGCATCCGTAATGTCGGAGACCATTTCATCCTGAATTAAGGATGCTAGATCTGATCCTACCTTCCTGAATTCAATTAAACTTCTCTGAATTTAGGAGCGACTGAATATCGGATCCTTAATTCAGGAAGGTTTAATAAGCTCTTAAGTGGGCAAAGTTGAATACCTCCGATCATACGGATTGTGAAGGACGCGGGTTCGATTCCCGCCTGAGTGGTTAAATTAAAGACGATTTTTTTTTCTAATATAATATTTTACATATCATATTAATGACTGATTTTACCTAAGTTTCTTGCGCTCACTCTTCTTGTCAGCTAAGTAAGTATACAACATGTTACAAAAATACCCCTAATACTGAATATGGTATATAGGGACCATCAAACTGAACAACTTTTACTATGGGACCAACTCTGAAATCACGAAAAAAAAATCAGCTGTTTCGTACAAAAATACAAGTATACAACGTGTTAATGAATAAACGCAAAACCTCTTAGGTGGTGATTGTGCTCATGAACATGAACAACTTTTACAAAACTGAACTGAACTGAACAAAAAAAATCAGCTTTTTCATACAAGTTGTCAATACCTACTCGAACAGAATGAATGGAACAGCTGATTTTTTTGTTCAGTTGTAGAGTTGGCTCCATAGTAAAAGTTGTTCATGTTCATGAGCACAATCACCACCAAGACCTTGTCCAGAAAGGGCGAATTCGCCGCTAATTTACGCGTGATTTCGGTTACACTGCTGTTAATATTGCACATGTTGCTAACGGCGCTGGTCCTAAGTGATCATTGTATAATGAAATGCGTTTAATTCGCGCGTAGCTCTGGACAGGGTCTAAGAGGTTTTGCGTTTATTCATTAACACGTTGTATAATAATAATAATCTTTATTTTTCTCATTTTTACATATCATCAAGTAAATGATTTGAAAGCGCTTACTTTTATAAGATAATCTCTCAAATGATTAATCTGAATATAAATAAACTTTGGATCTATTTTGTTACAGGAGTTAAACCGCGAGCTACAACGCGCGTTGAAGCGTTGCGAACAGTTAGAGGCCAAACTACCGCCGCCCGACGCGCCATCTACGAGAACCGGTAAGATTTACATTACAAACAAATAAGTTTGTTCAGTAATAAGTTTAACCGTCTCTGTGGTCTAGTGGTTCGCCCACCCGTGTAATACAAAATATTTATTCAGTAACTATACAAGGTGTTACAAAAATATCCCTAATGCCTAATATGGTATATAGGGACCATCAAACTGAACAACTTTTACTATGGGACCAACTCTGAAATGGCGAAAAAAAATCAGCTGTTTCATACAAAAATTAATTACGAAAATATCAAAATGTATGAAACAGCTGATTTTATTTTCGCGATTTCAGAGTTGGTCCCATTATAAAAGTTGTTCAGTTTGATGGTCCCTATATACCATATTCGGCATTAGGGGTACTTTTGTAACACCTAGTATACATGATTGTCTTAGCTAGTGCTCAGGATCTCCTTTTAAGTATCAGTAATACTTGTGCCAGGTGACCCCGCTCTTCCTTAATTAATGTAATGTGTACAGCTACTAGAATAACAGACAAGGCACTAACAATTACTAAGTTTTATAAATCAAAGTTTGAAACAGTACATTAGAACCAAGAAATTGAAAAACCAAATGAAAATAAATAAATAATTAAATAATAATAATAAGAAAAGTTGTGCGCGCGCGCGCGCGCGTGTGTGTTGTGTGTGTGTGCGTGTGTGTGTGTGTGTGTGTGTGTGTGTGTGTGTGTGTGTGTGTGTGTGTGTGTGTGTGATACATCTGTGTGTGTGTGTGTATGTGTGTGTGATACATCTGTGTGTGTGTGTGTATGTGTGTGTGATACATCTGTGGGTGTGTGTGTGCGTGTGTGCGTGTGTGTGTGTGATACATCTGTGTGCGTGTGTGTGTGTGTGTGATGGCGCGCGAACCGATGGCGTAGCTTTTTTGACATTCACAAGTGCTTGTAACAGCCTAGACTGAATAAATGAGTTTTGAATTTTAATAAGGGGAATATGGAATGGGAATGGGTCTGCTTCTGCCTACCTGTCTTAACGTTTATTAAATTGTATGAATTGATTTTTTGTTTTGTAAAAGCCTAGACTGAATAATGACCTTAAATTTTGAATTAAGCTTGAACCCTGTAAATTGATTCAGTAGAAATGAGCTAACTAAATAATGTTATTTATTTATGAATCTATGTTAATTGTAACATGTATGAATGTAATGTCTGGAAACGATATACATTATTTGTAAATATCATTCCTTCTGATAAAGCTAATAAGTTTTTTGCGCCCATTTTTCTTGTCAGCTAAAAGACGTCATAATGGGTGGTAGGATAAAAGAATTGACGATTTAAAAATGCTTATTTGAATAAAGAATTTTTCAATTTCAATTTCAATATTCAATCAATATTCGACGACCTCCGTGGTCGAGTGGCTTTGTACACCGGTTTTCAAGGTGTCGCCATCTCCGAGGTCCCGGGTTCGATCCCCGTTGGGTCAAATTAGAAAACGAACTTTTCTATATTGGCTCAGGCCTGGGTGTTTGTGATACCACCGTTGTCTCTGATTTCCATAACACAAGTGCTTTAGCTACTTACTTTGGAATCGGAGCAATGTATGTGATGTTGTCAAATATTTATTTATTTAATAGTGCTTTTTACTTTATTGTCAGGTTCAGTGACGTCACTGAGTAGCGCCGACAGCGCCCCCAACGAGGACCGACTCACTAATGGACACGACGCAGTGCCCGACATACAAGTAAGGAACTTAGACACTATGTTAAGAATTTCGTCATCAGATATTTTCCACCGAACTCCTCGAGGAGCGCCTGGACAACGATTGCGGAGATTAAGCAACTTTCGCAAAGGTCGGTCATGGTATGGGTGACCAAAAATTTATTATCTCGACCTGCAGTACAGTGCAGTGACGGATACATAATTATGCCCCCGTATACTAGAATCTCAGACGGGACTCGAACCCTTGGGATTCCGGCACAATGCACTGACCAATTATACAACATGTTACAAAAATACCCCTAATGCCGAATATGGTATATAGGGACCATCAAACTGGACAACTTTTACTATGGGACCAACACTGAAATCGCGAAAAAAAATTAGCTGTTTCATACATTTTGATATTTTCGATTTTAATTTTTGTATCAAATAGCTGTTTTTTTGCTATTTGAGAGTTGGTCCCATAGTAAAAGTTGATCAGTTTCATGGTCCCTATATACCATATTCGGCATTAGGGGTATTTTTGTAACATGTTGCTGTAATGTAATATGCTACTGATTCGTCGACTCTTATCTAGTATATTAAAAATGATCTTAATATGAAAATAGCATTATGAATGTCTAAAATAAAAAAAAACAATATAATTTTTGATCACCAATCCCATGACCGACATTGCGATTTTTTTTTTAATTTGCTTTGACCTTCTTTTGTTTAATTAAACAATGTTTTTAATGCTGCATAGGAACAAGTGCAGTCACCTGTGGTATGTATAGACATTCACAGAACTCTATACTAATATCATAAGCACTAAAAATATGAAAACATCTCAATGGGCGATTTTCTGGCAACTCAAATAAAAAAGAAGTTAAAAAAAAAAATGGCGTTTTATGAAAGCTGTAAAGTTAAACCCCCTTCACACTAAGCGATTTGTCGCATGCATTTTTTAACAATTTGATCGCAAATGCTGTAGGTATCTCTCCGCCTCGTCGAAGGAGTTAAATAAATAAATATTAGACAACATCACAAACATTGCACTGATCCCAAAGTAAGTAGCTAAAGCACTTGTGTTATGGAAATCAGGGACAACGGTGGTAAACACACACATCCAAACCTGAGCCAATATAGAAAAGTTAGTTTTCTAAATTGACCCATCCGGGGATCGAACCTGGGACCTCAGAGATGGCGACACCTTGAAAACCGGCGTACTAACCACTCGACCACGGAGGTCGTCAAAGTTAAAATGGCGATAGAAATATAAGCAACTTTACGATGGCTTTTATAAAACTCCATCTATCGAGATTTTTTGAACTAATTTATTTTTCTTACTTGGTCTCGGAAAATCGCCCATTAATTTATTTGTTTGCCTTGCATTTGTTTTGTAACCAATGGGCTATTTTCCGACATCAAAAAAGAAAAAGAAAATAGTTCAAAAAGTCTCGATAGATGGCGTTTTATGAAAGCCGAGTCGTAAAGTTAAACCACCTTCACACTAAGCAATTTATAGTATGTTTTTTTTTGATCGCAAGCGCGGGTTAAACGATGTGGGGGAGTTAAATGTTTTTGTGATTGAAATACTAAAATACAAGCAACTTTACGATGGCTCGGCTATCATAAAACGCCATCTATCGAGACTCTTTGAACTATTTTTATTTGTTTCAGAAAATCGCTCGTTTTGATGAATATTAGTATATTAGAATAAACTATATCGGGATTTACACCATGTACCTGTTTATTTTTGAGACTCCGATATTTCGGCGCAGTTGCATGCGCCATGGTCACGGAAGAACTGTCGATTGTTGCGTGCGGGTAGATGTTATTGGCAGACGAATCGGTCTACCCTCCGCCTAAGTCTTTTATTATTACGCTCGATACCGGTACCACTATCTGCAAACTCACTACTCACTCGAATCTGTTCACGACACACGACACTCACTGTATCTGTACGCGAAACGGCGCTTTTACATTTCATGTTGTTTTTACACAACCGGATTACGGGGTTCCAAACACTCGACAATTTAAACCCATCTTCACGATTGAAATTTTTGTATTTGGTAATTTCAATCGCTTCTCTGACCATTCTTGGTATGTAGTGGCGTTCTGTTGAGATAATCTGAGGGTTATGCAACTCGATCCAGTGATTTGTGTCCGAATGAAGTAAATGTTCAGCGATGGCCGATTTTTGCGTATCGTTGTTTTTGACCGCTTTTATGTGCTCCTTTATACGGCATGCTGTACATGGTGTAAATCCCGATATAGTTTATTCTAATAACGTCAAAAACCATGGAAATTTAAAACATTATAATATTAGTATAGATATAGATATAACCTTGGCTTTTATTAGGTATCGAGTTTTCAGTTTTATTTTAATTTATACCTTTCAGATAAGAAGTCCGAATATATTTGAAAAGATCTTTCCGAAGGTTAGAACTGCTGTTACATTTTCAACCCTAGTGTGATAGAATTTAAAGTTTATTTTAGTTTATTGAAATGTAGCATTTGTGTTTCCTATTTAAGAGGCATGAGCCAACTAGCGCCGCCAGTCGATTTTATTTTATTTATTCTAAATAAGCTCAATTTCTTAAAAAATTAATCAGTCAAGGTTTTGTTAATAACGTCTAATATTTATTGAATAACTTTACACAGTTTAAAAAGGCATTCAAACTGTTTAAAACGCGATTTTGTTTAAAGTGGCCACTGTTGGTTCAAACCCGTTTTCAAACTATTGCACGCATTTTGTAATGTTGTAACGTTATTCAATAAACATTAGACGTCATTCACAAGACCTTGACTGATTCCTTTTTTAAGAAATTGGGCTTATTTAGAATAAATAAAATAAAATCGACTGGCAGCGCTAGTTGGCTCATGTCAGCCCTTAATAGTGAATTTCCATGAGAAGTATCAATACGTTCTGATGTTATTTAAATTGTAATGCTAGTATTCTAATAGTTTTATTGCTAAAGTCCGTTCCACCAAACGAGCTCCCAAAAGAAAATCAGTCCGTGTGCACCAGTTAATCCGCAAAACTTTCAATAGCCTAGCCTGTAGCACACACATATAAACGTCTCATTTTATCCCCTACTTCTATAATATCTATAATATATACAACATGTTACATAAATACCCCTAATGCCGAATATAGTATATAGGGACCATCAAACTGAACAACTTTTACTATGGGACCAACTCTGCAATCACGAAAAAAAATCAGCTGTTTCATACATTTTGATATTTTCGATTTTAATTTATGTATGAAACAGCTGATTTTTTTTTTCGTGATTTCAGAGTTGTTCAGTTTGATGGTCCCTATATACCATATTCGGCATTAGGGGTATTTTTGTAACATGTTGTATAATATAATGTAATGACATATAAACAGAATGACGTCGGTACACACTGCGTATGTGTGGGTGAAGTGTTCAGGGTTACCTACCTGAGATTGATTAGGCACTACGATACGACAATTAATTATATTAATTTGCATATTTTTAATTTATTTATTGCGATGCATTGGATTTTTAATGATTTTCGTGTAACGACAATGACGCAGGAAGTAAGAAACATAGATTCGCCTGCGCTTCGTAATTCGTCCGTCGTTGTCGGTCGGCCAGCCTCGGCAAACTAGCTTAGATGCTCGCATTATGCTAGTTATGTAAAACTGTGCGCGTGGATTTCTGCTCCAGTTTTATTTTAAATGCGAGATTTATATATTATTGTGTGATTATTTTAGTGATTAATTAATAATGAGTCGAAAAAAGTGTAAACATTTTTTTTTTAATAATTTTTTATTTAAATTGATTCAGATTTTTTCGTTAACGCTACTTGACTGCTTAACTGTCATGTTAGATTTACTTTGACAAGGTCCCATCCCATTCTAATCGTGCGCGGATTATAACACAATTACCAATTAAAAAACCTAAATTGTAACAATTAACTATTTTTGACCATAGCATTATTAAAAGCTCTTAACACTTGTCAGTTTTCTAAATGGCTATCAATACCTCCCTTTTGTTTGCTATACATCGAAAAAGATATGTAACTATTGAAATTCCTAAGCCTGATAAGTTTAAAGATCTTGTAATATTCCCCCAGGTCCGTGAACCCGACCGACAAACCCTAATCGAGCGTATAGTATCGCTACAACGCGCGGCGGCGCGGCGCGCTGAACGATGCGAATTTCTAGAAGAACATTCTAAACAGCTGACTGGGGAATTGAGGGCGAAGGCGAAGCTGCTGAGGCATTTGTTGAGCACTATGCCCGCGGGGGCGGTGGCATCGCAAGATAGGGATGCTAATAAGGTGAGTCCCCACGGATGATGTGTGTAATGTAACCCTCATCGATGATGTGTATTGCCGATGGATGCTGTGTATTTTTAAAAACATTTTTTTAAAGGTCGAGTGCATAGGCCTAGGAAGTGTGAGCGAGTATTTTTTTTCGAAATGGTCTAGATAGCCAATGATGTGTGTAGGTATAGCCCCCATGGCTGATGTATGGATGATGGGTGTCTCCATTGATGGTGTGTAGCCCCCGTGGGTGACGTGTGACCCCATGGCTGATGTGTAGCCGCCATGGATGATGTGTAACTCCATGGATGATGTGTAGCTTCCGTGAATGATGTGTAACTCCATGGATGATGTGTAGCCCCCGTGGATGATGTATGGATGATGGGTGTCTCCATTGATGGTGTGTAGCCTCCATGGATGATGTATGATTCCATGGATTATGTGTGTCTCCATTGATAATGTGTAGCCTCCATGGATGATGTGTAGCCTCCATGGATGATGTGTAGCCCCCGTGGATGACGTGTGACCCCATGGCTGATGTGTAGCCTTCATGGATGATGTGTAGCTTCCGTGAATGATGTGTAACTCCAGGGTTGATGTGTGGCCCCCGTGGATGATGTATGGATGATGTGTTACTCCATTGATGGTGTGTAGCCTCCATGGAAGATGTATGACTCCATGGATTATGTGTGTCTCCATTGATGATGTGCAGCCTCCATGGATGATGTATAGCCCCCGTGGATGACGTGTGTCCCCATGGCTGATGTGTAGCCTCCATGGATGATGTGTAGCCTCCGTGGATGACGTGTGTCCCCATGGCTGATGTGTAGCCTCCATGGATGATGTGTAGCCCCCGTGGATGACGTGTGTCCCCATGGCTGATGTGTAGCCTCCATGGATGATGTGTAGCCCCCGTGGATGACGTGTGTCCCCATGGCTGATGTGTAGCCTCCATGGATGATGTGTAGCCTTCGTGGATGACGTGTGTCCCCATGGCTGATGTGTAGCCTCCATGGATGATGTGTAGCCCCCGTGGATGACGTGTGTCCCCATGGCTGATGTGTAGCCTCCATGGATGATGTGTAGCCCCCGTGGATGACGTGTGTCCCCATGGCTGATGTGTAGCCTCCATTGATGATGTGTAGCCCCCGTGGATGACGTGTGTCCCCATGGCTGATGTGTAGCCTCCATGGATGATGTGTAGCCCTCGTGGATGACGTGTGTCCCCATGGCTGATGTGTAGCCTCCATGGATGATGTGTAGCCCCCGTGGATGACGTGTGTCCCCATGGCTGATGTGTAGCCTTCATGGATGATGTGTAACTCCATGGAAGATGTGTAGCCCCCGTGGATGATGTATGGATGATGGGTGTCTCCATTGATGGTGTGTAGCCTCCATGGATGATGTATGACTCCATGGATTATGTGTGTCTCCATTGATGATGTGTAGCCTCCGTGAATGATGTGTAGCCCCCGTGGAAGACGTGTGACCCCATGGCTGATGATGTGTAGCTTCCGTGAATGATGTGTAACTCCATGGATGACGTGTGGCCCCCGTGGATGATGTTGGATGATGTGTTACTCCATTGATGATGTGTAGCCTTCATGGATGATGTGTAGCCTTCATGGATGATGTGTAGCCGCCATGGATGATCTGTAGCCCCCGTGGGTGACGTGTGACCCCATGGCTGATGTGTTGCCGCCATGGCTGATGTGTAACTCCATGGATGATGTGTAGCTTCCGTGAATGATGTGTAACTCCATGGATGATGTGTAGCCCCCGTGGATGATGTATGGATGATGGGTGTCTCCATTGATGGTGTGTAGCCTCCATGGATGATGTATGACTCCATGGATTATGTGTGTCTCCATTGATGATGTGTAGCCTCCATGGATGATGTGTAGCCTCCGTGAATGATGTGTAGCCCCCGTGGAAGACGTGTGACCCCATGGCTGATGTGTAGCCTTCATGGATGATGTGTAGCTTCCGTGAATGATGTGTAACTCCATGGATGACGTGTGGCCCCCGTGGATGATGTTGGATGATGTGTTACTCCATTGATGATGTGTAGCCTTCATGGATGATGTGTAGCCTCCGTGAATGATGTGTAGCCCCCGTGGATGATGTGTAGCCTCCATGGATGATGTGTAGCCCCCGTGGATGACGTGTGTCCCCATGGCTGATGTGTAGCCTCCATGGATGATGTGTAGCCCCCGTGGATGACGTGTGTCCCCATGGCTGATGTGTAGCCTTCATGGATGATGTGTAACTCCATGGAAGATGTGTAGCCCCCGTGGATGATGTATGGATGATGGGTGTCTCCATTGATGGTGTGTAGCCTCCATGGATGATGTATGACTCCATGGATTATGTGTGTCTCCATTGATGATGTGTAGCCTCCGTGAATGATGTGTAGCCCCCGTGGAAGACGTGTGACCCCATGGCTGATGATGTGTAGCTTCCGTGAATGATGTGTAACTCCATGGATGACGTGTGGCCCCCGTGGATGATGTTGGATGATGTGTTACTCCATTGATGATGTGTAGCCTTCATGGATGATGTGTAGCCTTCATGGATGATGTGTAGCCGCCATGGATGATCTGTAGCCCCCGTGGGTGACGTGTGACCCCATGGCTGATGTGTAGCCGCCATGGCTGATGTGTAACTCCATGGATGATGTGTAGCTTCCGTGAATGATGTGTAACTCCATGGATGATGTGTAGCCCCCGTGGATGATGTATGGATGATGGGTGTCTCCATTGATGGTGTGTAGCCTCCATGGATGATGTATGACTCCATGGATTATGTGTGTCTCCATTGATGATGTGTAGCCTCCATGGATGATGTGTAGCCTCCGTGAATGATGTGTAGCCCCCGTGGAAGACGTGTGACCCCATGGCTGATGTGTAGCCTTCATGGATGATGTGTAGCTTCCGTGAATGATGTGTAACTCCATGGATGACGTGTGGCCCCCGTGGATGATGTTGGATGATGTGTTACTCCATTGATGATGTGTAGCCTTCATGGATGATGTGTAGCCTCCGTGAATGATGTGTAGCCCCCGTGGATGATGTGTAGCCTCCATGGATGATGTGTAGCCCCCGTGGATGACGTGTGACCCCATGGCTGATGTGTAGCCTTCATGGATGATGTGTAGCTTCCGTGAATGATGTGTAACTCCATGGATGATGTGTGGCCCCCGTGGATGATGTATGGATGATGTGTTACTCCATTGATGGTGTGTAGCCTCCATGGATGATGTGTAGCCTCCATGGATGATGTGTAGCCCTCGTGGATGACGTGTGATCCCATGGATGATGTGTAGCCGCCATGGATGATGTGTAACACCATGGATGATGTGTAGCCCCCGTGAAAGATGTGTAACTCCATGGATGATGTTTGCCTCCATTGATGATGTGTAGCCTCCATGGATGATGTGTAGCCTCCATGGATGATGTGTAGCCTCCATGGATGATGTGTAGCCCTCGTGGATGACGTGTGATCCCATGGATGATGTGTAGCCGCCATGGATGATGTGTAACACCATGGATGATGTGTAGCCCCCGTGAAAGATGTGTAACTCCATGGATGATGTTTGACTCCATTGATGATGTGTAGCCTCCATGGATGATGTGTAGCCTCCATGGATGATGTGTAGCCTCCATGGATGATGTGTAGCCTCCATGGATGATGTGTAGCCCCCGTGGATGACGTGTGGCCCCATGGCTGATGTGTAGCCTTCATGGATGATGTGTAGCCCCCATAGATGATGTGTAGCCTCCATAGATGATGTGTAACCCCCGTGGATGACGTGTGACCCCATGGATGATGTTAGCCTTCATGGATGATGTGTAGCCCCCATAGATGATGTGTAACTCCATGGATGATGTGTAGCCTCCATAGATGATGTGTAACCCCCGTGGATGACGTGTGACCCCATGGATGATGTGTAGCCTTCATGGATGATATGTGGCCCCCATAGATGATGTGTAGCCTCCATGGATGATGTGTAGCCTCCATGGATGAGGTGTAGCCCCCGTGGATGACGTGTGACCTAATGGATGATGTGTAGCCTTCATGGATGATATGTAGCCCCATAGATGATGTGTAGCCTCCATGGATGATGTGTAGCCTCCATGGATGATGTGTAGCCTCCATGGATGATGTGTAGCCTCCATGGATGATGTGTAGCCCCCGTGGATGACGTGTGGCCCCATGGCTGATGTGTAGCCTTCATGGATGATGTGTAGCCCCCATAGATGATGTGTAGCCTCCATAGATGATGTGTAACCCCCGTGGATGACGTGTGACCCCATGGATGATGTTAGCCTTCATGGATGATGTGTAGCCCCCATAGATGATGTGTAACTCCATGGATGATGTGTAGCCTCCATAGATGATGTGTAACCCCCGTGGATGACGTGTGACCCCATGGATGAAGTGTAGCCTTCATGGATGATATGTGGCCCCCATAGATGATGTGTAGCCTCCATGGATGATGTGTAGCCTCCATGGATGAGGTGTAGCCCCCGTGGATGACGTGTGAACTAATGGATGATGTGTAGCCTTCATGGATGATATGTAGCCCCATAGATGATGTGTAACTCCATGGATGATGTGTAGCCTCCATAGATGATGTGTAATTCCATAGATGATGTAACTCCATGATTGATGTGTAGCCCTCGTGGATGATGTGTAGCCCCCACGGATGATTGTATATGACTTCCTATATTAAAGTATAACTCCCAGTGATGAAGTGTATGAACCTCAGTTATGTGTGACCCCCATTGATGATGTGTGTGAATAACCATCGATAAATGGTTATATTGTAACCCCCCAGTGATGAAATATGTTACCCTTAGTGATGAAGGTTGTGATCCCTGATCGTTGAGTGCTTGACACACGAGCGAGTTCCTGAAAGCACGTTCTTAACAAATAAAAATTGTTTTTTTTTTTATTGCTGCATTTAAAGCTTGGACGTATGTTGACAAAGGTAAACATTACTTAACAGCGTTAGTATTCTGTTTGTGTTAGGAAAATGGTGAAGTCATTGTTTGTAAAATAACTGGCCCCTTAGCATTACCACCGAATCATTATACAAGGTGTTACAAAAGTACCCCTAATGCCGATTATGGTAGATAAGGACCATCAAACTGAACAACTTTTACTATGGGACCAACTCTGAAATCGCGAAAAAAAAGTTAGCTGTTTCATACAAAAATTAAAATCGAAAATATCAAAATGTATGAAACAGCTGATTTTTTTTCGCGATTTCAGGGTTGGTCCCATAGTTGTTAAAATTCATTGTCTTTTAACAGTTAAACATGATAAATCGCTATATCAGCGTTTCGGTAGCAACGCGATATGACGCGGGGGACTGGGGCCCTACCGGCTAACTTTTCGAACTTCAGCGTGTCTGCCGAGCTTCAACTTAAAACAGATAAATCGAAGTAAGGAGTTTCGTATTGTACTATTTGCCGAAGTTATTAATTTAGGAGATATGATGACATCATGAATTGGGGCTCACCATTTTGGCCCGATTGGGGCTCGATTTATCTGTTTCAATTTGAAGCCCGGCAGACTTTCTCAAGTCCAATGCGTTAGCCGGTACGGCCCCTGATCTATGTATAGTTCCTGATTGGTCAGCATTATTGCCGGCGCACAACAGTGACGTCACTAATTTCAGAGCGCATACGATTTTTTTCATAGTTTATTAGTTAAATTATCTTTCCTTTTTTATAAGTTTGATTGTATGTGTTTTTCATCATAGAAAAAAATGCATTTTCGAGTAATATAATTTTAATACTTATCACATTGTATTTAAAGATTTATGATTGTGGTGGAAAGTGGGCTCACTTTATATGCTGAGGTCATTTTTCAATTTGACGACTGTATCAAATAAAACAACGAGAAGAAGCAGCCGTTGACCAGTTTCTTGTTACAAGGTCTCCCGCTCAGGGCTTGGGAACCGATGGAGTAGCTTTTTTGACACTCATAAGTACTTGTATAATAGTCTAGATCAGGGATGCCCAAACTGTTTTGGGCAAGGGACCCCATTTCCAAAATGAACTGATACCTTAGATCCCCATAGCCAAATTACTTTAAAAATCCTATCAAATATCAAGTGTAATTAATAATGATTCATTTATGTCTACCCCTGGAAACTCGATTTCGATCCCAAGGGGTCGATATCGACCACTTTGGGAATCCCTGGTCTAGATTGATATATGATTTCAAAGTTGAAACATCTCGCAAATTTTCCCAATATTAAAAACTTTCCCCATTTCTCGTGTGTTAGAAAGAGATAGCGCGTCTGGGCGGGGGCGCGATGGCGGCGGTGTGGGGCGGGGATCCCGCGGGGATGACGCTGGAATTGTCTTTGGAAATGAACAAGCGATTGCAGGCGGTGCTAGAGGATGCACTGTTGAAGAATATTACGCTGAAGGTCAGTATACTTGTGGGAATCATAGTATGGATGGGAAAGATGCGATCACGTCGGGGTCACCAATGTGGGGATGATAGCATGGTAGATTAAGGGAGGATGTGGAGGGTAGCCACTGATAGGGGGGCCAAAGGTAAGATCTTCCTCCAGGTTGGGTGGTATTAGCCCGGGGACCGCAGTCCAACCGATGATGGTTGGAAGTTGTATATATGCTAAGTCGCTGAGTGAACTTCGCTAGCGAGATAAGTCCTCAAATTGAACTTTCGAACAATATCATATTTTAATAAAATCAGATTGAATTTATATTTAAAAAAAAGTGTCAGAAATTAGCTCGTTTGCATGGAAAACTATATAGTGACCCCTATTTTGTTTTGAGCAGTATACAAGGTGTTACAAAAGTACCCCTATTGCCGAATATGGTATATAGGGACCATCAAACTGAACAACTTTTACTATGGGACCAACTCTGAAATCGCGAAAAAAAATCAGCTGTTTCATATATTTTGATATTTTCGATTTTAATTTTTGTATGAAACAGCTGATTTTTTTTTCGCGATTTCAGAGTTGGTCTCATAGTAAAAGTTGTTCAGTTTGATGGTCCCTATATACCATATTCGGCATTAGGGGTACTTTTGTAACACCTTGTATAATGATATCAATATGAGAATAATAAGTTTTTAATGTAAATCTTTTTAGGAAAACATGGACACCCTAGGAGCTGAAATCTCGCGGCTAAAAGAACAGCAGAACCAGGTGAAACGAGCAAACTCAACTGACTGAGTTAGTATACATCGACGATAACTTGATTACATATGGCTTGTCTCTCTTACGGCGTATCTCCTGCGCCTAAAAAGAACAACAAACAAAAGAAAAACAAACTAACAGAACATATTATCTAAACATGTTAGCAAAACATTGCAGTCTCCTGCGACTTTTAAACACGAACATCTAACAAACATCTACCTACTCGACAAAATGACTTCGGACGAAAGACGTACTCGAAATGAAATTACCCCTCCCCCGCAGGCGAACACGGGGATGTTTACTGTCCGCCTCGGATAACATGTTTGCTTGTTTGAGCTAACAAAACAGTTAGGCCACGCCCATATTTTGTTAGATGTTTGATGTTAGGTGTTAGAAAACACAAAACAGTGTCGCAGGAGACACAGCTTAACATTGTGTCAAATACTTTGATCATACATCTATAGTAGTGCTGTATTGGGTACAAAAGAGACAGAACATTAACCATTATAGGTTTAACTCCACTTGTCGGCACGGAATCGCATAATTCAAACTATCGCGCGCCGTCGTCGTCGGTTGACCCACATCTACAAGGTGTTACAAAAATACCCCTAATGCCGAATATGGTATATAGGGACCATCAAACTGAACAACTTTTACTATGGGACCAACTCTGAAATCGCGAAAAAAAAACAGCTGTTTCATACATTTTGATATTTTTGATTTTGATTTTTGTATGAAACCGCTGATTTTTTTTTCGCGGTTTCAGAGTTGGTCCCGTAGTAAAAGTTGATCAGTTTGATGGTCCCTATATACCATATTCGGCATTAGGGATATTTTTGTAACACCTTGTATACGCATTTTTATAGTTCTATCCTTTTCTGTCGGTCAGACCCTTAGCATGACCACCGAAACGGTTTATGACGTTTGACTGTCAAAAGACAAGAGACTTTGACAGTTGAGTGTCGATAAAACGCTAACACGCGACATACATATATCGTAATTCTGCGGTCATGCTAGCGGGCAAGAATAAATAAATAAAGAAATAAATATATGACAACATCACATACATTGCTCCTATTCCAAAGTAATAAAGCACTTGTGTTATGGAAATCGGAGACAACGGTGGTATCGCCAACATCCAGACCTGAGCTAATATAGAAAAGTGCGTTTTCTAAATTGACCCAACCGGGGATCGAACCCGGGACCTCAGAGATGGCGACACCTTGAAAACCGGTGTACAAAGCCACTCGACTACAGGTCGTCAAAAGGAATATCATTTGCGAAAAAGATATCGTGAAAGCTATCGCGCGTGGTAGCACTTTCCTACGATCGCATTTTGGTGTCGCCGAGCGCATCGCCGATGCTGCCGTGCGTGATAGCACTCATGCTGTCTTTTTCGCTCTAGCAATAACGATCCTCAGTGTTAGAAGAGGATGGAGCATGAAAAAATGCTGTTTTTACCTGACAAGTGGGGTTTAACCATTGAGTAAAAATTATTAACTAAAACTATTAAATTAGCGAGTCTTGGTTTTTGCATTACAAAGTAGTTAAGTGTTGACTGCTATTGCCATACAAAAACACTACGGCAAAGAAACTGGCTGCTATTTTTTACCTGTTTTGCCATTTTATTACACTTATGATCAAAATTGTGGAATCGCGTCTCCTTTGATTATATGTCTAGATAGTGTTGCGCTTTTGACGTACTAAACCAAACAGGCCAGCTTTTTTAAGATGGCTTTTTTTAGCATCATCGCATCCAAAGAGTATTGTAATAAAACTACAAATACTACAAATCTGGGGTGCGTTCCGTCGCTTCGCTCGAGTGCACTCGGGCGCGCTCGGGTGCGCACTCTGACCGTTCAGTGGCTTTGGTGAAATTTTACTCTGACAGCTGTCAGAGCGTAGTTTCACCCGTTCCGTGGCTCAGAGTGCAGCAACCAAACAACCACCTAAATCGGTCGTTGAAAAACGATGTGACGTTTATCTTTTGTCATAATGTCATTGTCATTTGACATTATTTTGTAATTAACTAGATGTTTTTGTGTCCAAAAGTTCATGGTTGCTCTTGAAAAAAACAGATTTTATTTGATTTTGTTTATAGGAATGTTTAAATTATTCGTATTCCAAAATAGAAAACGAAAACTTTGTACTTAATGACATCTAAAGTTCTTTTAGGTTACAATAACAACTGGATCGTTCTGTGGCTTGGTTGCAACTCAAACGAGTTAAACTTTACCCAAACAACTACACCCAAAACGACGGAACGCACACCTGTGTGTGTTTTTATCAGCCAACGGTTGACTGATATTTTTTTCGACGCGTTCGTAGCTTCGACTGTCTATCTAGACATATAAATAATCAAAGCGCGTCTCTTTCAATTTATTTTCAACAAAAAAATAATTGAGATAATTAAAACTTAATTTATATCTCGAATATAGAGACACCCGTATTTAAGAACAAAACTTAAACGGCCCTTGCCCATGCGAACGCACTGCGTTGAAATAGAGCTCTGTGATTGGTTCGTTTCGTTTACGTATTACGTGTGATTGGTAGTTGCGCCGGCCGCGGGCACTGTGAGACCTCATAGTAATGTTTGTGAATACGGGTGTTTGTCATGTTTGAGACGTCGATTTAAAATTTCAAATTAGCTTTTAAATAAAATTGGTCTCGTATTTATTATTTTAAGCATTTAAAATACATTGTTATTTACGTTTTATGTAAATAGACATCCTACTTAAAATCAACATTCCTTTAAGAATTTACAAACTAATTCGAATAATGTTTATGAAATGATTAAATCTTAATTAATGAATTGAGGCAACTAGATGTGTTTAAAACCCTAAAAAGCAGCCCATAAGTTATTAATCTTAAAAAATACATTTATTCTCTCATTTAAGAAATAAATATCTTTTTCCTGGATATATGGCAGAATATTCAAACGATACTCAACTTTGAGGGGCGTTCAAACATCATGCTGTCTTTGTCGTATCTTTGACATTTAATGCGACAGGACGATATTTGAGAGCCTCTCAAAGTTGAGTGACGTTTGAGTATTCGGCCTATATGCTGCTATTTGTTAACATTTGCAACGCCATTGACGGATAACGTGTTACAAAAGTACCCCTAATGCCGAATAAGGTAGATAGGGACCATCAAACTGAACAACTTTTTCTATGGGACCAACTTTGAAATCGCGAAAAAAAATCAGCTGTTTCATACATTTTGATATTTTCGTAATTAATTTTTGTATGAAACAGCAGATTTTTTTTCGCGATTTCAGTGTTGGTCCCCTAGTAAAAGTTGTTCAGTTTGATGCTCCCTATATACCATATTCAGCATTAGGGGTAGTTTTGTAACACGTTGTATAGGTTGACCACCAACGACGGAATAATTGTATGTTTACAACAGATAGCCTTTGATGTGGCGTTGAAAATGTTAAGTATTCTTATGTAACTTGGCAGTCTGATGGCCGAATAATCAAACGATACTCAACTTTGAAGGGCGCTCAAACATCATGCTGTCTTTAAATATTAAATATTTGACAACATCACATACATTGTTCCGATTCCAAAGTAAGTAGCTAAAGCACTTGTGTTATGGAAATCGAAGACAACGGTGGTATCACAAACACCCAGACCTGAGCCAATATAGAAAAGTTCGTTTTCTAAATTTACCCAACCGGGGATCGAACCCGGGACCTCAGAGATGGCGACACCTTGAAAACCGGTGTACAAAGCCACTCGACCAAGGAGGTCGTCTTTGTCGTACCTTTGACTTTTAATGCGACAGGACGATGTTTGAGAGCTCTCTAAGTTGAGTGACTTTTGGGTATTAGGCTATTATATATATTTAATTGTCTTTATGATAACTGACACCCTTATTCACAAACAACACTGAAACGACTCTTGATGCGCGAACGCACTGCGTTGAAATAGAGTGTGATTGGTTCGTTTGTTTTACGTAACGTGTGATTGGTAGTTGGGACGCTATGCGTCCGCGGGCATTGTGATACCTCATACTACGCGTTCACTTCATGATTGCCGCTACCTCCCGGCCCGCTTCGTCATACCGCACCCCCTGCGTCGCCTGTCTAGTACGGCTAGCAACGCAAAGCTTAATTTTTGTTTCTGTTGATTTAATCATTACGTTCGTTATTTGTGTTGTTATAATCATTAAAAGAGTAAAGTTCCTACATAATGGCGAACCTATCTTGTTATATAAATTAATGACACTCTTTGAACAAGAAAAAAATGAAAAACAGTTGAAAAACAGGATTACTTTTTTGTCTACAGTACCGTTAGCTGTCACGTCATAACGGTCGTCGACGGCAATCACGAAGTGAACGCGTAGTACGTATTACGTGTGATTGAGCACTGTGAGACCTCATAGTAATGTTTGTGAATACGGGTGTTATTCTACAGTTCAAAGAAAAAACACAACTGTGTGATTTTGAAATTTGCTGTGGGTGATTGATTTTTTTTTGCTTCTGTGTGTATTATTGTTTAATATGTATTTGACTTCTTGTCATATTTCGTTGTACCGCCTATATTGTAATGTATTCTGTCACCGTCAAATACGTAATTATGTTAATGAATTTTGTGTTTATGTATTGAAATAATTAAAGGTTGCGAAAAGTAAGCTATTAAACAAATCGATTAAAGTGACAATAGTGATCCGCGGCAACTTCACTCGAGTGTATGGCAAAGAGTAAACTGGTCATTTATGTTGTACACACCTACTTTACCAGGCAGCTGTATGTATGAATCATTAAAAGAAATATTAACATTTTTAATTGACTGAAAGTGCAAATATAATATGGCATGTCATGAATATAATAAATAACTATAGTTGATAACACAGCAAAAAAATAAATTGCTGTTTTAATAATTGTTATATTTATATAATACCAAATAATATACTAGAAAAAATACGACTCGCACCAGATCATGTTCTCGGACGGGAATCGAACCTGCGACCTTTGGATATCCGGTACAATGCTCTGACCGCTGAGCTACCGTACGAGTGGTGCGAGTCGTATTTTTTCTAGTATATTATTTGTTATTATATAAAAATAGCATTGTGAATGCTAAAATCTCAAAATTTAAAAATTGTTATATTATTTAAATCAGCGAGTCACTTTTATAAAAGTGATAACGAACTTCGCAAACTTAAAAATGTATGGTATTGACGTTGTCAATTATTGACATGGCGATTCGACTAAGCTAATTTATTTGAAGTCAATATGCTTCAATGCTTGATGACGAAAATGAACTCTAAGGGCATTAAAATAAGGACTGATTCTTCAATTAAGACAGCTCGACTTCTAACTATACCTATGAAATTGGAATTAATGAAATTGATCCTATAACATATTTAGCTAGTGTCTACTTATTCATGTATTGTTCGTTGTGTGTGTACCGACATATATTGTATCAACTCAACACGAGAATATTTTTCCTGTCTTTGTTCATACAGATTTGTCACTTAACACCCTATAGCAAACATTTTGTTTGGACGATTTCAAAATTACTTAATTGAAATTGAAATTGAAAAATTCTTTATTCAAATAAGCTCACATAACAAGCATTTTTAAATCGTCATTTCTTTTATCCTACCACCCATTATGACGTCTTTTAGCTGACAAGAAAAATGGGCGCAAAAAACTTATCAGCTTTATTAGAAGGAACGATATTTACAAATATGTATATCGTTTCCAGACATTACATTCATACATATTACCATTAACATAGACATAATAATTAAGTAATTAAATTAGTATGGTTTCAATTTATAATGTCACTAAAGAGAAAAACGTGTTTTTTTTTTCGTTTAATTGTACACACAACAGCACGTCAGGTTATACAGTTAAACTGCGAAAACAGCTTTTATTACGTAGGGCATAAAGGCGGTCTCAAGGTCAACATGTATAGTCTGAGGTGCCGTCGTGTGTACATAGCATATTGAAGTTTATAATGTCAAGTACAAATTCAGTATTAAGCCGGATTTATGCTAGAACGGGACGTGCCGTGTCCGGGGTCCAAGTTACGTTGGAGCGACAACATTCTATCTATAAGTTACCAGTGTTCGTCGAGCTCCGGTTGCCACTCGGCTTCTGAAGGAACGGGGCTCAAAATGGATTTGTCTTTATAAATAATACTAGTGGCCCGCCCCGGCTTCGCACGGGTACAATGTAGTTACTAATGTGGTGAGTGTGAAGTTATTAGACTATACTACAGGATATCTATATATAGTGGTGGCCACAAAATTAAGGACGCCAATCGATTATCATACAAACGAAGTAACTTTTAAGCATTGCTTCTCCGCCAGGGACTGACCGAGCGGTGATCTGTTGATGGCCATCCAGGGAGTGAATGGAGGAGATCCAGATTTCCATACACACCAAAGTGATCTGACCAGCCGCTTAAGAGAAGTAAGGATATGTTTAAAAAAACCGAGAATATGGTATAGAAATATATGAAAACTTGCAACTGAAAATGCTGACCAGATCAGTTGGGGGTGTATTGCTATCTGAATCTTCTCCATTCACTCCCTGGATGGCCATCATCAGATCACAGCTAGTTCAATCCTTAGCGGAAAACCAAGACTTCAAAATTACCTCGTTTGTATGAAAATCGATTTGTGTTCTTAATTATGTGGCCACCACTATATGTATATACGACGTACACAACATACGCAAGGGTTGACTTGTGTGTGTCTGTCTGTCTGAGGCAACCTAGCTCCCAAACTTATGGACCGATTTTGATGCGGTTTTTTATGCATAGTTTAAAAGATCTAAGTGTACAGACTACGGGACTCCTAAAAAATTGATCCGATTATGATGAAACTTTGGTGAGTTGTTCTCACCGAGAAAGTCCCTGGCTAAAAAAACGGAGCATTGCAATACGCATGCCGGGTGCAGCTAGTTCTAAATAAAAATATGTTGTGCATTATCAGGATTCTCAATCTCGATCATCCAACACTTCTCTATGATATACAACGTGTTACAAAAATACCCCTTATGCCGAATATGGTATATATTATAGGGACCATCAAACTGAACAACTTTTACTTTGGGACCAACTCTGAAATCGCGAAATAAAAATTAGCTATTTCATACAAAAATTCAAATCGAAAATATCAAAATGCGTTTCATACATTTTGATATTTTCGATTTAAATTTTTCTGATTTTTTTTTCGCGATTTCAGAGTTGGTCCCAATAGTAAAAGTTGTTCAGTTTGATGGTTCATATATACCATATTCGGCATTAGGGGTATTTTTGTAACATGTTGTATACCTACCACATTTCTTGTCATGTTATCCGGTTGCAAAATAAAAAGGCTATTCGGCGAGCTGACTCTCGAACAGGCGACATTAGAGCTGGCCATGGGAGAAACAATCACTGCGCAGATCTACACCAGCCTTAAACTTTGTCCCTGTGCTTTATTAATTGTCATAGCATAGGCGACTTGACCGAATATTGTATTCTTTTAAAATTAAACTGATAATTAGATGAAATAATTTTGCACCTTATTACAACGCAATAAGGAAAAAATGACAGCACTGCCAACATAACGCCATAGGTACTATTCAATGAAATGCATTCTACCTACTCTCAGGGGAAATGACCAAAGAGAATGTAATACTACGTTGAGATGACAAATTATATTTATTTTTCTTAATTAATCAATGAAATGCACAAAAAAGTTTCAATTCCGACGTCGAAGTCAATCACAGCAAAAGTAGCTTTATATCACTTTTTAACCCTGTTAGGTAATAAATATTAAAAAAATACAAAACACGTGTTCAATTAATTTTGTGAAAGAATGTCTATGCCAAATTTCAAGTGAATCGGGCCAAGGAATCGCGTTCTCCCATACAAACTTTACCACCCTGTTTCACCCCTTTAGGGATTGAATTTCGCAAAATCCCGTCTTAGTGAGCACCTACGTCCTAAAAGGAGCCCCCATGCAAAATTTGAGACTCCTAGCACTTGTAGTTTCTGAGATTTCGTGATCAGTGAGTGAGTGAGTGAGTGATTTTCCCTTTTATATATATAGATTAGCACGACCAACGTAGCTTGGGCCCGGACACGGCACCGCCCGGTCTAGCATAAATCCCACTTCTGACAATATCTTTTTCGACGACCAGCCCTAGCGTGACCACCGAAACACGATATTTATCGCGTGATATAGCATTTTATCGACACTCAACTGTCAAATTCCATTGTCTTTTGACAGTTAAACGTAATAAATCGCAATATCATATCGCGTTTCGGTGGTCATACTAGGGGGCTGACTGGTGCAGTGGTTAACATGCCGTCTACCACGTAAGAGGTCCCGGGTTCGATTCCCGGGCGGGCAGAAATTGTAATGAAGAATTTTAATTTCTGTGACGGGTCTGGGTGTGTTATACTTATATTTAAAAAGTATATAAGCAGCATATCAGTTGTCTAGCACCCATATTACAAGCTTAGTTTGGGGCTAGATGGCGCTGTCTGAAATTGTCCAAGCATTTATCATTATTATTATAGTTAAATTACCACTGTATGTCAAATTGTGTCATTCATTTTGAACTCAGCAGCAAAGACGCTTAAGTTCAAAATCGATTAGAGAAAAATAGTTTTGGATTTGTAACAATAATTTGTGTAAAATACAATATGTGTTGGTGGAAATATATAAATGGCCGTATTATAAATATCATAAGAGATTATACAAGGTGTTACAAAAATACCCCTAATCCCGAATATGGTATATAGGGACCATCAAACTGATCAACTTTTAATATGGGACCAACTCTGAAATCGCAAAAAAAAAATCAGCTGTTTCATACATATTTTTTTTTCGCGATTTCAGAGTTGGTCCCATAGTAAAAGTTGTTCAGGTCCCTATATACCCTATTCGGCATTAGGGGTACTTTTGTAACACGTTGTAGTATTGTTGTTAAGTATGAATTTTAACGCGGCGACGCGGTTATGTTATGTGAAATATATTTTGAGCAATCGAGCTTGTCTGTTTTATTTAAGACATTATTTTTATAGAGATCGGTTAAGTTAACGTCACGCTGGGCTTCCACAACAGGGTAATCGGTTTCAACCAATTTTAAATTTAAATACGAGGATATTAAGGGGCTGACATGAGCCAACTAGCGCCGTCAGTCAATTTTATTTTATTTATTCTAAATAAGTCCAATTTCTTAAAAAATGAATCAGTCAAGGTTTTGTTGATAACGTCTAATATTTATCGAATAACTTTACAGTTTGAAAAGGCATTGAAACAGTTTAAAACGCGATTTTGTTAAAAGGGGCCACTGTTGGTTCAAACCGGTTTTTAAACTATTGCACGCATTTTGTAATGTTGTAACGTTATTCAATAAACATTAGACGTCATTCACAAGACCTTGACTGATTCCTTTTTTAAGAAATTTTGCTTATTTAGAATAAATAAGATAAAATAGATTGGCGGTGCTAGTTGGCTCATGTCAGCCCTTAAGGTTCAAATTAATATAAATTTTTACACAGTTTCGTATGTCTGCAAATATTTTAGTCTGTTCGCGGAGAGTTGATAATTAAAGTAAAAAAAATCAGGGTTTCTAAACTCACTATAAATTGCGGCCCCGCTTTTAATAGGTGCGCGACTCGTACCACAAAACTCGGCGCGCGCGGCGATAAAACGACACCTGTCATACAGATTGCGATAATTGAGCGACAGTCGCTAACCAAATCATTTTCATAATATTTAGGTTACAGACTATTTTTTCATACAATTTCATTGATCAATAAGAAAACTATCGACAATAATTATTTATTGTGATAGTCACTATTATTTTATGACTAGTGGCCCGCCCCGGCTTCGCACGGGTACAATGTAGTTACTAATGTGGTGAGTGTGAAGTTATTAGACTATACTACTACATTAGGCGAGGTCGACCGACCTCCGTGGTCGAGTGGCTTTGTACACCGGGTTTTCAAGGTGTCGCCATCTCTGAGGTCCCGGGTTCGATCCCCGGTTGGGTCAATTTAGGAAACGAACTTTTCTATATTGGCTCAGGTCTGGGTGTTTGTGATACCACCGTTGTCTCTGATTTTCATAACACAAGTGCTTTAGCTACTTACTTTGGAATCGGAGCAATGTATGTGATGTTGTCATATATTTATTTATTTATTTTATTTACTACAGGATATCTATATAGGTATAGTAGTGGCCACAAAATTAAGGACGCCAGTCGATTTTCATACAAACGAAGTAACTTTTAAGCATTGCTTCTCCGCCAGGGATTGACCGAGCGGTGATCTGGTGATGGCCATCCAGGGAGTGAATTAAGGAGATCCAGATTTCTATACACCCAAGTGATCTGACCAGCATTTTAAGAGATGTAAGGATATGTTTAAAAAACTGCGAATATAGTATAGAAATGTATGAAAACTTGCAACTGTAAATTCTTATGATTAAATCTCTTAGAATGCTGACCAGATCAGTTGGGTGTGTATTGCTATCTGAATCTTCTCCATTCACTCCCTGGATGGCCATCATCAGATCACAGCTAGTTCAATCCCTAGCGGAAAACCAAGACTTCAAAATTACCTCGTTTGTATGAAAATCGACTTGTGTCCTTAATTATGTGGCCCCCCCCATATATATATATATATACGACGTACACAACATACGCAAGGGGTGTTATAAGTTTGACTTGTGTGTGTCTGTCTGTCTGAGGCAACCTAGCTCCCAAACTTATGGACCGATTTTGATGCGGTTTTTTATGCATAGTTTAAAAGATCTAAGTGTACAGACGGCGGGACTCCTAAACCATTGATCCGATTATGATGAAACTTTGGCGAATTGTTCTGCTTACGACCGAGAAAGTCCCTGGCTAAAAAAATGGAGCATTGCAATATACGCATGCCGGGTGCAGCTAGTTCTAAATAAAAATATGTTGTGCATTAACAGGATTCTCAATCTCGATCATCCAACACTTCTCTATAATAAAAATCAGCTGTTTCATACAAAAATTCAAATCGAAAATATCAAAATGTGTTTCATACGTTTTGATATTTTCGATTTGAATTTTTGCTGATTATTTTTTCGCGATTTGAGAGTTGGTCCCAATAGTAAAAGTTGTTCAGTTTGATGGTCCCTATATACCATATTCGGCATTAGGGGTATTTTTGTAACATGTTCTATACCTACCACATTTCTTGTCATGTTATCCGGTTGCAAAATAAAAAGGCTATTCAGCGAGCTGACTCTCGAGCAGGCGGCATTAGAGCTGGCCATGGGAGAAACAATCACTGCAGATCGACACCAGCCGCTCTTAAACTTTGTCCCTGTGCTTTATTAATTGTTATAGCATAGGCGACTTGACCGAATATTGTATTCTTTTAAAATTAAACTGATAATTAGATGGAATAAGTTTTGCACCTTATTACAACGCAAGGAAGGAAAAAATGACAGCACTGCCAACATAACGCCATAGGTACTATTCAATGAAATGCATTCTACCTACTCTCAGGGGAAATGACCAAAGAGAATGTAATACTACGTTGAGATGACAAATGATATTTACTTTTTTTAATTAATCAATCAAATGCACAAAAAAGTTTCAATTCCGACGTCGAAGTCAATCACAGCAAAATTAGCTTTATATCACTTTTTAATCCTGTTAGGTGATAAATATTTAAAAAATACGAAACACGTGTTCAATTAATTTTGTGAAAGAATGTCTATGCCAAATTTCAAGTCAATCGGGCCAAGGAATCGCGTCCTCCCATACAAACTTTGCCACCCTGTTTCACCCCTTTAGGGATTGAATTTCGCAAAATCCCGTCTTAGTGAGCACCTACGCCCTAAAAGGAGCCCCCATGCAAAATTTGAGACTCCTAGCACTTGTAGTTTCTGAGATTTCGTGATCAGTGAGTGAGTGAGTGAGTGAGTGATTTTCCCTTTTATATATATAGATTTGATTTAGATCCTTTTCTATACGTGAAAGTTTTAACATACTCACATTAAAAACTTTCGCGTTTGGATGTTTACAATGAAAATATTTACTGGCCTCTTGCTTATCTGAATCATGCAAAAACGGCTGAACGGATTTGGATCAGATTTGGCACACAGATAGTTTAAAGCCCGGATTAAAACATATGGTAAGTACTTTTTATCCTTGCCAAAAATTCTCGAATGTCCACGCGGACAAAGTCGCAGGCTCAAGCTAGATGTTGATATCTATTCAGTTTTAAAATCTTTGAATACTTTTGTGGAGTCTTATGGTCTCCACTAGAAGGAATAGGGTGACCCCAAATAATATGCGTGTTCGCATTTAACTGAATTTATTTTGGTAGATATCAATACATGACTTATAGCGGGTACAGAGCGTCTCTGACTGACGAAGCTTTGAGCTTAGTTAAGTAACAACAAAAGTGCTGATATGCAATATGATCATTGCTGTGTGCTATACATGTGTGGAAGTGTACACACCTACACGTTTATTAGCACAGCCAAAAAAGCAAACATTTGGCTAAAAGTAATTCAGAATTCAAAATTCAAAACTCATTTATTCAGTCTAGGCTGTTACAAGCACTTGTGAATGTCAAAGAAGCTACGCCATCGGTTAGCAAACCCTAAGCGGGAGACCTTGAGTTGGGAATTGAATTGGGTAATTTCATTCGATAATGCATTAAGAAATAAAAAAAGATATTCGTACAAAAATCAACTTTATTTACATGTCCGTAAGATTAATTAAAGCAAGTAATAAAACTAAATTTAAAACACAGTTGAACTATCGTCTCTTCAATACCATCATTGGTTTTTGAATATCAAACGCCTCAATTAATTCCTGAAACAAATCATACAGACGAATTAAAAACCTTGTTAAAATCTCTTTTAAAGTAACACGACGGCACCTCAGACTATACATGTCGACCTTGAGACCGCCTTTATGCCCTACGTAATAAAAGCTGTTTTCGCAGTTTAACTGTATAACCTGACGTGCTGTCGTGTGTACAAATAAAAGTAAATAAAAAGACGTTGTTATATTACACAACGTGTTACAAAATAACCCCTAATGCCGAATACGGTATATAGGGGTATGGTATATACCATCAAACTGAATAACTTTTACTATGGGACCAACTCTGAAATCGCGAAAAAAATCAGCTGTTTCATACATTTTGATATTTTCGTAAAAAAATATTGTATGAAACAACTGATATTTTTTTCGCGATTTCAAAGTTGGTCCCATAGTAAAAGTTGTTGAGTTTGATGGTCCCTACATACCATATTCGGTATTAGGGGTATTCCCTAGTGGGGGTTAAAAGTGGGGGATATCGGGAATAGGCCAACTGTAATAGGCCCACATACCTGCCACCGATGCATATCAATGGATACAATGAACTGGTTTTCCGCTCGGTCGCCGTCGCCGCTGCCCGACAGCGGCGTCACGAACGGGAGCCCAGTGTCCTCATCTGCGAGAAGAAATACATATAAGGTGGAACCAAATTAAGGCCTATAACACCACTACCATAACTCCGCCGCCTGATACTAGATGGCGCTAGATGTACACTGCATCGCGGTATGGTTTTACTCTCACAGTTCTTTATAGACCCCGAGATATTTTTGATTAATATTCCTTGCTGGGGACCGAGTTACCATAGCTGACGGATATCCGGCACTACTGTCACTCACCAAAGCCTCCGGTTTACTACTAGCCTCAGTGTCAGTGGACGTTCTCGGCCCTGGGTCTAGTATCGAATCGCGGGTTCATTATCAAGTTGTAGTTCCTCTATCATAGGGATGTCGAAAGTGAAAAAAAATATCGATACATCGATATTTATAAAAAAATCAATATTGGCATTGATATATCGCGGAATAATTATCGATATATCGATATATCGGCAAACTTAAAAAAAAATATTGTGGTTTTAAAATAACAGTGTATTTAGCTTAGCCTAGCGCAATAATATCAATAGTAATTTTTGTATGTAATGTAAATTATTTTAATGTACACTATACAGTTATTTTTCCATTTGTTTTACGGCTTTGGATTCTAGCGACTTTAGAATTGGATTGGTAGCCGGCGTCGGCTGTGGAGGCACTTCCAAGCCAAGATCCATAAATAAAATAAAAATATCGTTTTTGATACAATTTTCGATATTGGATATTTTATATCGATATATCGATTTATCGGTTAACAATATATCGGCAAAAAATATCGATTTATCGAATTAAAGATATCGAATATATCGATGTATCGATATTTTTTCAACAAGCCTACTAGCCTCAGTGGACGCTCTCGGCCCTGGGTCCAGTATCGAATCGCGGGTTCGTTATCAAGTTGTAGTTCCTCTATCACGCAATAAAGTGACATTAAGCGTCGATTCTGCGTTACTACTCGCTACCGCGGCGCCCTCCGACGGCACCCCGTTACAGGCCTGTATTTATAAACCACTTTCAACGTTGAGAGGTATCTTGAGATTACACTCGAGATGCTCTTCTCATGGCGTGTCTCCTGCGCCTAAAAATAACAAAACTAACTAACAAAACAAATTATCAAAACATGTTAGCAAAACATTGCAGTCTCCTGCGACTTTTAAACACGAACATCTAACAAACATCTACCTACTCGACAAAATGACTTCGGACGAAAGACGTACTCGAAATGAAATGGCCCCTCCCCCGCAGGCGAACACGGGGATGTTTTCCGTTTGCCTCGGATAACATGTTTGCTTGTTTGAGCTAACAAAACAGGTTAGGGCACGCCCATATTTTGTTAGATGTTAGAAAACACAAAACAGTGTCGCAAGAGACACGCCTTTATAGAAACATCATCTAAGTTATGATCTCAAGATAGCTCTCAACGTTCAGAGCGGTTTATAAATACGGGCCTTAGTAACATTACCGAAACAGGTGATAGTGTTGCTTAAACTGAACAACTTTCTCCAAGGAACATAGGTCGAAAAAATAATTTTTTTTTTCGCCTTTCCACACTAAGTCGATTAGGGGCCGTACCGGCTAACGCATCGAATTTCGGAAAGTCTGCCGGAAAGTCTTCAAATTAAAACAGATAAATCGAGCCCCATTCGGGCCAAAATGGCGAACCCCAATTCATAGTGTCACACGAACATCGATATCTTCTAAATAACTTCGGCGAATAGTACAATACGAAACTCCTTACTTAGATTTATCTGTTTTAAGTTGAAGCTCGGCAGACCCGCCTAAGTTCGAAAAGTTAGCCGGTAGGGCCCCAGCTGACCGGTACATTTTGTATGGGAGGATGAATTTTTTTTTCGTATTTCGACCCATGTTCCTTGGAGAAAGTTGTTCAGTTTAAGCAACACTATCACCTGTTTCAGTATTATTACTTAATTTGGTTCCACCTTATATACATTATAAAATTCCTAAAAATAGTACTTTGTATAATCAGCGCGCGATGAGAATGGGATGGAACCTTGTCAAACTAAATTGTCCTATAAGTTAATTTTAATTTAATTAATCAACTAATTGTTTACTTATCTTACTTCAAATTGCTGCAGCAAAAGTTCCCTCACCTCGGAGGCGTGACACCGTGTTTTTGGATATCCCTGTGGCTGGCCGGCGAACAAACGCGTCTCAGTTTGACAAGGTTCCATCCCATTCTCATCGCGCGCGGATTATAATCGAGGGGAGAAAGACTTCCGCATTCGTTCTGAACATTGAAATTTACTGAAAAGCTTATATTTTTATTAAATTTTGATTTTTCGCATTCACAATGCTATTTTTATATTAAGATAAATAATATTAGAAAAAATACTAGAGAAAATCGACTCACCCGTAGCACCTCAGACGGGACTCGAACCCGCACCCTTGGGATTTCGGCCCAATGCACTGACCAATTATGCTACCGAGTCGCTAGTGGGAGCGGCGAAATTTTCTAGTACTTTTTAACTTCTTCGCTGCAAGCCAGCGCCGGAATCCCAAGGGTGTGGGTTCGAGTCCCGTCTGAGGTGCTACGGGTGAGTCGATTTTTTCTAGTATTTTTTCTAATATTATTTATCTTAAGCTTATATTTATATTACTAGTGGCCCGCCCCGGCTACGCACGGGTACAATGTAGTTACTAATGTGGCGAGTGTGAAGTTATTAGACTATACTACAGGATAACTATATATAGTGGTGGCCACAAAATTAAGGACGCTAGTCGATTTTCTTACAAACGAAGTAACTTTTAAGCATTGCTTCTCCGCCAGGGCTTGACCGAGCGGTGATCTGGTGATGGCCATCCAAGGAGTGAATAGAGGAGATCCAGATTTCTATACACACCAAAGTGATCTGACCAGCATTTTAAGAGATGTAAGGATATGTTTAAAAAAACCGCGAATATAGTATAGAAATGTATGAAAACTTGCAACTGAAAATTCTTATGCTTACATCTCTTAGAATGCTGACCAGATCAGTTGGGTGTGTATTGCTATCATAATCTTCTCCATTCACTCCCTGAATGGCCATCATCAGATCACAGCTAGTTCAATCCCTATCGGAAAACCAAGACTTCAAAATTACCTCGTTTGTATGAAAATCGACTTGTGTCCTTAATTATGTGGCCACCACTATATGTATATACGACGTACACAACATACGCAAGGGGTGTTATAAGTTTGACTTGTGCGTGTCTGTCTGTCTATCTGAGACAACCTAGCTCCCAAACTTATGGACCGATTTTGATGCGGTTTTTTATGCATAGTTTAAAAGATCTAAGTGTACAGACGACGGGACTCCTAAACCATTGATCCGATTATGATGAAACTTTGGTGAGTTGTTCTGCTTACGACCGTGAAAGTCCCTGGCTAAAAAAACGGAGCATTGCAATACGCATGCCGGGTGCAGCTAGTTCTAAATAAAAATATGTTGTGCATTATCAGGATTATCAATCTCGATCATCCAACACTTCTCTATAATATACAACATGTTACAAAAATACCCTTAATGCCGACTACGGTTTATAGGGACCATCAAACTGAACAACTTTTACTTTAGGACCAACTCTGAAATCGCGAAATAAAAATCAGCTGTTTCATACAAAAATTCAAATCGAAAATATCAAAATGTATGAAACAGCTGATTTTTTTCGCGATTTGAGAGTTGGTCCCAATAGTAAAAGTTGTTCAGTTTGATGGTCCCTATATACCATATTCAGCATTAAGGGTATTTTTGTAACATGTTGTATACCTACCACATTTCTTGTCATGTTATCCGGTTGCAAAATAAAAAGGCTATTCGGCGAGCTGACTTTCGAGCAGGCTACATTAGAGCTGGCCATGGGAGAAACAATCACTGCGCAGATCTACACCAGCCGCTCTTAAACTTTGTCCCTGTGCTTTATTAATTGTCATAGCATAGGCGACTTGACCGAATATTGTATTCTTTTAAAATTAAACTGATAATTAGAGGGGATAATTTTGCACGTTATTACAACGCAATAAGGAAAAAATGACAGCATTGTCAACATAACGCCATAGGTACTATTCAATGCCTATGGCGATAATGCATTCTACCTACTCTCAGGGGAAATGACCAAAGAGAATGTAATACTACGTTGATATGACAAATGATATTTATTTTTCTTATTTAATCAATCAAATGCACAAAAAAGTTTCAATTCCGACGTCGAAGTCAATCACAGCATAAGTAGCTTTTTATCACTTTTTAACCCTGTTAGGTAATAAATATTTAAAAAATACGAAACACGTGTTCAATTAATTTTGTGAAAGAATGTCTATGCCAAATTCCAAGTCAATCGGGCCAAGGAATCGCGTTCTCCCATACAAACTTTACCACCCTGTTTCACCCCTTTAGGGGTTGAATTTCGCAAAATCCCGTCTTAGTGAGCACCTACGCCTTAAAAGGAGCCCCCTTGCAAAATTTGAGACTCCTAGCACTTGCAGTTTCTGAGATTTCGTGATCAGTGAGTGAGTGAGTGATTTTCCCTTTTATATATATAGATTCACCTATTTGTACAGCCAGCATCCCATCCCTGACCAAGAACGATACGTTGTACACATTCTCGACCGTCCTCGCGAAGCTGTCCGGGTCCAGCACTAGGTGGAAGTAGCTGAGCGGTTTGGAGTTTGTCCGGTACGCCTTCTGCACGAACCGGTTCACTCGGGATACCATTTCGGAGCCTTCTTCTACTTTCTCCAACCTGGAAGAGGGTTTTTTTTTGTACACCGGTTTTCAAAGTGTCGCCATCTCTAGAGGTCCCGGGTTCGATCCCCCGGTTAGGTCAATTTAGAAAAACAAAGTTTTCTATATTGTCTCAGGTCTGGGTGTTTGTGATACCACCGTTGTCTCTGATTTCCATAACACAAGTGCTTTAGCTACTTACTTTGGAATTGGAGCAATGTATGTGATGTTGTCAAATATTGATATTGATATTGAATATTGAGTCTGACGTGCCGCTGACTGTACTATCTTGTAGCGTGACTAAACAAGTTTAGACATTATGAACAACAACACAGAATTAAGTGCTAACCGCAGACTGTGAAACACAAATATTTTAGTGTTGATTCTTCTAGTGCAATGGAAAGACATTGAAAATGCAACTGAGCTATTGTAAAAGATATACAAACAGTACAATAACACAAAAACACTTAGGCTCGGTTGCATCATCTTAATTTAACTTTAACAGTACATAACACAAACTTATCTGAGCCGGTGGTCAAAACTGGAACCAAGTGTTATTACATATTGTAACCTAGGTTACGCTATAGACGACAACGACGCTGTCAGCTAGTCAGATAAGTTGGTGTCTGTTAAATTTAAGGTTAAATTAAGATGATGCAACTCAGCCTTACTTGTCGACGGTCTCGGGCGCCTTAAGTGCACCAACTTGTTGTTTCTCGACGCGTCGTCTTGCGGCGCGCTGGCGCTGCTCCGGCGGGGTGGGCGCGAACGTGCCGAATAGATACGCGAAGGGGGGCACTTCGCGGGGGAACGGGAAATCCCAGAACTCGGGGTTTTCGCGCTACGAGACAATAGTGAGAGGTCGATAAAGCTTTAGTCACACACATCGAATATTCATTTATTTATTTAAATGATTCAACTTTAATGGATATGAAAACACAATTGGCGGACTTATAGGGCCCGTTTCATAATGTAAAAGTAATAATCATAATAATCATAATCATAATTTTTATTCTGCTAGAAACACGGTATGATACAATGTCGATGTTATGAAATGAAAAGTTCAACACGTTTCGCTGAATATTTCAGCATGCAGAAAGGCAAAATACTTATAAAAATCATAAAATCAGAATACCACTAAAAATAATTTAAATATTTTCCATGCGTTTTAGTGTTCATTTTATACAATAATTAATATAAGTATTCAAATAATAAGTAATAAAATGTCAATAAAATCCTAATATTAAGTAACAAATGTCAATCAAATGAAAAAATATATCAAATAAAGTAATTATTCAATCTACAGTCATAAAATGTCAATAAAAATTCCAATATAAAAAATAACAATACTTAATAACAAAAATACAATAAGCCCCAAGTCATTAATACTAAGTAGCTTACTTTTACATAAGTACTGAGTAGCTTACTTTTACATAAGTACTGAGTAGCTTACTTTTACATAAGTACTGAGTAGCTTACTTTTACATAAGTACTGAGTAGCTTACTTTTACATAAGTACTGAGTAGCTTACTTTTACATAAGTACTGAGTAGCTTACTTTTACGTTGTGAAACAGGCTCTGTCTTGGGACATTCTCTAACAGTCGACCGGTAGGATTAATTAGAAGTAATATTCGCTGATACTAGACAATCGCTGCAAGAACTCGCTTTATGTGACGGTACTGGCTGCGAGTAACTATTTAGTATTAATCGCAGCGAATATTCGCTGTGTGTGATTGAAGTTCAAGTTATTTAGAGAAGAAAGACATAGGTAGGCAATAGTGTGTAAATGTGATGCCGTCTCTTTCTAACAATATTGTCAAAAAGGTGACAGTAAGGTCACATTTAAACAGTATCTAAGTTAAACACTTGTTGAACAGTGTTCCAAAATAATTTGTGGTAAGGCCGATTATGCATAAACCATATACAAGGTGTTACAAAAATACCCTTAATGCCGAATATGGTAGATAGGGACCATCAAACTGAACAATTTTTACTATGAGACCAACTCTGAAATCGCGAAAAAAAAAATCAGCTGTTTCATACATTTTGATATTTTCGTAATAAATTTTTGTATGAAACAGCTGATTTTTTTTCCGCGATTTCAGAGTTGGCCCCATAGTAAAAGTTGTTCAGTTTGATGGTCCCTACATACCATATTCGGCATTAGGGGTATTTTTGTAACACCTTGTATAGTTAGTAGTTAAAGATATCTACTTAGTTGCATTAGGAATCGAACCTGCAAAAAGCTTTGGTATTAGATACAGATCAAGCATTATTGCTACTTGGTTTGGGATAAAGAAATATTTAAAAATATTACTCAAATTATATTAAAGAAATAGATGTGTTATACATACAATATGCTGTGCGAGTTCATGTCTGTCATATGTGTTCGCGTTCCCGCTAACAGCTTCTGAACAGCGGACGGCGAGGTCGCTAGTGGCGCGCAGCACGCGGGAATCTAAGTAGCCCTCCCCTGTTACGGAATGATAAAATGATAAACAGATCACGACCTCCGTGGTCGAGTGGCTTTACACCGGTTTTCAAAGTATCTCTGAGGTCCCGGGTTCGATCCCCCGGTTAGGTCAATTTAGAAAAACAAAGTTTTCTATATTGTCTCAGGTCTGGGTGTTTGTGATACCACCGTTGTCTCTGATTTCCATAACACAAGTGCTTTAGCTACTTACTTTGGAATCGGAGCAATGTATGTGATGTTGTCAAATATTTATTTATTTACATCAGCCATTTTTAACATCCCCTCTGTTGGGACATAGGCCTTTCTTATGGGTGGATCAGGGGGGTTATTCACGATTGTCGGAAATCAACTTTCAGAATCGAACCGGAAAGTCTTCCGATATAGATCTTATTTTCTACCATATGCTACCAAACTTTGTAAATGCATTGCGCTTTCCCGTCGAAAAGTGAATCAAATGCAAGTTGAATGTATTTGTGAATAGCAGTTTTCGAATCTATCGGAGAATACGTATACGAATCGAATGGTTTCGAGTAGATTTCCGACAATCTTGAATAACCCTACAGGGTGACCTTCAACCACGAGCAAATAGCTGTTGTTGTACATACATTGCGGGTTTACAAAATTTTGATATTTTAATTACTTTTCTGTTAGATTCTATGCAACTAAGACAGACTCTGTGTGATAGAAAAAATAAAAAAAAACACTCAACTTTTCATGACTTTTGCGATGTAAAATTCCACTTCAGATAGACTCAGAATCATGAGTTGACTATTCCCTGAAAGTTTTCGCTAGGGTGCTATTAACACCCTATATATTATAGTTTGTAAATAAGATCTCATACCAGGATGTTTGACTCGTTCTTCAACACCACCTTCAGCCAGCAGCGACTGTGCCTCGCGCACAGCATTCTCCGTTTTATCAATGAGTTGCACATTGTTGACATTTTCTTCTTCTGAGAAAGACCAGAAATGGCTATTAAACTTTAAGCACTGATATTGATTGTTATTATGAAATAAATAAGTTTTCTTTCTTTCTCACTTTAAGATATTTTTATGCCAATTTGCATGCTTGAGAATAAACTCAATTTACACATCTTCTAGAGCCACAAAATAATTTATTTATACCCCAAATTGGATGCATAGATTAACCCATTAAGGCCCAGAAAATGAGAAACAATAGATATTCTATTGCTGTCTGGCCGTACGCTCGAGCGTTGATGAATTAATATTGATAGCATTCTTGAGAATAAACTCAATTGCTACATCTTTGGAGCCACAAAATAATGTAAAGTGTAGGTAACTACTTATAGAATATAATATGTACAAATTGTTTTATCTCTTTTCTTTCACAAATTGCTTTTCATTGTCATGATTTAATAAACCCTGGATACTTTTAATAGTTGAACTCCCAGAGTTCTGTTCTGAGGGCCTACTCAAATGGCAAACGTTACAAAACGCTTGTCTTTCTACAAAATAAAACGCTAGGCGTTAGCAATCCAATTGCTCCGATTGCTTAGAAAACACCACAGATGAAAATACTAGTTAAGATAAAACGCAAAATTTGTCTATGGTTTCATTGCAAAACGTCAGTCGATATTTAGGGCGTTCACACACTCACTCGGTTTCGGTTCGAATTCGATACCTACGTGAAAAGATGCCCACAAAAGAACAATGACCACTTCCCCATATTACAACGAGAATTTAATATGAAGCCGAATTTATGTATGTAATTTAGTGTCATGCATGTTGAACTTGGTTCCACGAAAGTAGTTTCCATAATAATCGAAAGTAGTTTCGTAAAATAATTAGTGTCGTGAAATCCTCAGTATCGCAGTTACCATGGCCCCGACAGCATCAAAGCTATATTTTTCTATATTCAATGTAGCTAAAGAGATGATTCTATATAAACTTAAAAAAAGACTATTACGAAAATATTAAATTAATTCCGGCTTGAACGACGCCATTTCTAGAAATGCCGTCGTTCATATTCACTTCTCGCTAGCATACTAAACGCCACATATATCGCTCTCTCACTCACACTCGTTGTTGTAAGCGCGGTGAGCCGCCATTTTCAATCCCATTTTTTATCTGCGTGGATTGTTTAAGATTAAGATTGTCTTTTTTTCACGTATCTACTAAAATAACAATAAAATAAAAATACGCCGCCGGGAGTGTGGTGTTATATTGGCACCTAGATTTAGAATACCTACCCGGAATATAACGACTGGTATAATAATGTAACCGCCGGCACGGATCTTGAGCGGTTAGAAAAAATGGAGGTGATTACAGCCCATGTATTTCTGCGCAATAGCGATTATCACACTGGCTCCACACCCCGTCGCGGAGCGGCAGATTTAACGTTGTTAAATTAATTAACCGACCAACGACGACGTTGGTACATACCATCGTCTGGACCAACATGTGGAGCCGGCCTTATACTGCACCACAGAATACAGTGTACAATCACAATAATGATTCTATCGATCAAATTTTAATGGTCTTCTTACGTTTACAATATTATGTGATCTGTGGTTTACGATGACCGCACGCGCCGGCCAGCGTTGCCAGAATGTTACAAAAGTAACATTTTACGTTACTTTTGACCCTCTCATGTTACCTCCATGTTACACGACTCAATATGTTACTTTATGTTACTTTTTAGATTTTCCAGCAAACAAAAAAATATCGTAAAACGAAACGCATTCAAGATTTTTTTGTTCGTCATCTTCTTAGAATAATAACTATATTCTAACTAAGATCATCCTGGCGCACTTGATTTTGTGGACTGACTGAATGCGACATATTCACTCACTCGCCTGTATTACTTAATTTTCCATCCCGCTTACTTAAGCACAAGTGAGGCGAGTGGTGACTAGCAGCGAATGATTACAATCGATTTTAAAATTTTAAATGCTTAAACAAAATCATTAGGTACAGATTGATTGTAATGATTTTTTGACCAAACCGTCATCACCGCAGGGCCCGGAGCGCGCGGCGCGCTACGCACGCCGCGACTAGACTTTTACACGATGTAGAATTTTAATATAAAAAAACTAACGAAAATGATTTTTTTAAGACTGTTACTAATTAGTTTACTAGTGGATAGGGGTCCACATCAGGCATTTTTTAGAGCATCGCCAGTCGATTATTCGATCAACAATTATTACGATTTTTTCGATGTTCAACAAATGTGACAGGAAACTTATTTTAGTTTTTGTGTAATAAAATGCCATATTATAGTATTGTGTCGTTTTCCACGATAAGTAGGTAATGTTACTTTTCTCGTGAAAATGTTACTTTTTGAGCTGTCTCATGTTATATTTGACTATCTGCCACTGGCAACACTGGCGCCGGCACAAGTGGTACTCAAGTGGCAGATTTAACAAGTGCAATCGTTCGATAAGCCTTTCTATTCAACCGTAGCGGAGCGAACGCCCATACCTTGGAGATTACAGTCGTACGCTAGTGATCATCCGACGAAGTGATAACATTCTCTTTGCTATCGAGTGCCAGTAACAAATTCTAAAATGCATACCCTCCGATTATTATGGGCTGCAAATAATGAGGATGTGTGGCTGCGCCGTCAAGAATATACAACTTCGAGGTTGACATGGAACAACCTCCGAGAGATGCCGAACACGCTTTTTAAGGACCACTTTCGCTTTGATAAGCGCACTTTTCAAAAGCTCTGTAATGATCTTCGTCACATGACGTCACTCAAAGGAACCAAGAACATTTCCTTGGAAATAAAAGTAAGTACCTAATGTAAAAGTCAGTAAGGCTAGGTGCCTAAAATACAGCATATCTTTAAATCTGTGGTTACTTTTACTAACAATTATGAATATTATTTCAGGTTCTTTGCACCCTCAGCTTCTTGGCCACCGGATCATATCAAAGAATAGTGGGGATCACGCGCAATTTGCCGCAGCAGACTACGAGCCGCATCATCAGAGAAGTAGTAGAGGCACTGAACAGTCCCGCCATAATGGCCAAATGGGTTAAATTTCCTCAAACCCAACATGAAAGGGATATAAACAGACAGGAGTTAGTGCTTACTATTTAACTAGTCGCTCTGAGCTGTAGACCTCACATTAAAAAATTTCTGAATATTGGGCAGAGATGTTTTGATTATTTTGAACTACCATTTTATTGAGGTTTCTAAAAATTGCTTTGCACTGCTAACCAAAAAGGGTTGTGTTATTTTTTAATGTTGTTCAAAAGTCTGAAATATGATTTTTTACATATCTCTGTTATTTTGAAAAAAATTGAAAATAGGAATCAACCAGAAAATTTTCTATTTAAGGATAATTATCGAACTTGCTCACAAAATTTTATAAGAAATATGACCTGTAAGCCTTTTTGGTTCACATATTTCTCAATGAGGTATTTAGAAATATGTGAACCAAAAAGGCTTCACTCGTGCTTCGCTTGGTCAACTAACAGAACATTCAATAATATGGATAACCTACCTAATTTTTTATTCCCTAAAAATATTATCTTTCTTATAGATTCCAAAGAAGATTCAATTTGCCCGGGGTAGTTGGGTGCATCGATTGCACCCACATTGCCATTGTTAAACCAAGTGACGATGAACACATTTTTTTTAATAGAAAGGGGTACCATTCTATTAATGTACAAATGGTAAGTCTATACTATTTTATGTAGTAAATTATTAAAAATCACATCATTGATGCATCAACTACCTGGGCAATATTTTAAGCACCTACTAACTTACGTTTTTAAATTATTCTTGGTAAAATATTGCATTTATCCACAGATTTGCAATCAGGATTTAAAAATTATTGATATTAATGCAAAATTTGGAGGTGCTACCCATGACTCATATATATGGTCATCAAGTCAGATGGAACCATACATGCGTGGCCTTCATCGAAGTGGTGAACAAACATGGTTATTAGGTAAGAATATATGCATTCATTAAATTTATATGTAAAGCTTTAGCACAGATCACTCAATAATGATTGCTAATATGCCTATGCTGTGGGTGGTGTGCAGTTGATATAATAATTGATGTATAAATTGTGAAATGTAAAAGTTTGGATGTTTAGATCAGTGTTTTTCAAAGTGTGGGTCTCCACAAGGGGGACACATCACAAATTCTCTTTGTACCGATTTAATACATATTTGTACCTAATATAATAAAAATAAAATAATACGCGTTAGATACAGCAGAGGGTAGGGGGTCACATAATATTATTACATACAAGGGGGTCACACCATGAAAAAGATTGAAAAACACTGGTTTAGATGTTTGGATGTTTGTTACTCAATCATGCAAAAATGGCTGAATGGATTTTGATTAAATTTGGCACACAGATAGTTTATAGCCTGAATTAAAACATAGGATTAAATAGTGATTAATTTATTGAAAACATTTTGTAATTTTAGGTGACTCTGGATATCCACAACGACCTTGGTTGATGACACCTATTTTGAACGCTGCACCAGGGTCTAGAGAAGAGATCTACACGAATCGGCATGTGCAGGCTAGAAACTGCATTGAGCGTTGTTTTGGTGTGCTCAAGGCTCGCTGGAGGTGCTTGTTAAAACACAGGACTCTACATTACCATCCTCAAGTTGCGAGTAAAATCATAATGGCATGTTGTGTTTTGCACAATATGGCACTGAATGCTAACATGCCATTGTCAACAACTGAGCAAGCTGAGGATGGTGATGATAGTTCTGATGTGGAAGCCGGCCCATCCACAGCCAACAGCCAACAGCCAAGACGACCTGCTACGTGACAGAGCAATGCTCAACTGTTTGATCAATCGGATGCGCTAGAGAGGCTGCCGGATTAAGTGGTGTTGGTGTTTTTTTATAATTTGCTTGTTTGCATAATACAGTAGCACTAGGGCATGAATCTCGGAATCTTGGAATATCGCAGACGGAGCTATACTTAGAAAATTTATTTAAGTCTTATTTTTAAAATAATAGATTTTTTGTACTATATTGAATTTAGAAATATTGATTGATCTTTTAAATTAACTTCTGAGTATATCATTAGTGTTCATAATTTGTAACACAATTTTTAATTGTTCTTCATTCTCGACGCCATTTTCGTTTGAGCTAATTTAAGTTTAGCTTAAGTGCTAGGAGTTTGCAAGTATTTAGAGCATAATATAATCGTAGCTTCTACTGTGTGACGCACCCCTATGTGTGCATGTTGTGGATGTGACTACCTCAAAATTATAACTAATAAGTATCTTGTTTAAGCTATTGCTTCCTTTATGTTATGTCCGGACTGTTCAGTGCCTCTGCTACTTCTCTGATTACGCGACTCGTAGTCTCCTGTGGCAAATTGCGCTTGATCTACTACTACTATCTACCTACTATTTTCTGGTATGATCCGGTTGCCAAGAAGCTGAGGGTGCAAAGAACCTAAAAGAATATCCATAATTGTTAGTGAGGTCAAGTGACGAAGATCAACACAAAGCTCTTGGAAAGTGAGCTTATCAAAGCGAAAGTGTTCCTTGAAAAGCGTGTCCGATGGCAGCACCCGTTCACGAGCATGACGCATCTTAACGCATATTGTATTGTAGGAGTTGTTTTTTTTGTTAAATGTTAACTTGTATGTCATGTGAATTTAGTAAGATTATAATTGCATATCGTACAACATACACAACATACATTTAGGAATGCATTTTTATGTAGTAGATCATGATTTCTCAACTAGTTAAAAGTTGTTTGCTCACAATTACCTAGTTCAGCTATACTCTTAGTGTGTTCCGCGGAACCCTAGGGTTCCATGATACCTCTGTCGGGGTACCGCAAGAATTTAGAAAAAAAATCAAAACACCTCTCTCTGGTCGCTCCGCGGCTGCGCGGAGACAAAACGCTATGAACGTTATTTATTTGTATTTGTATAAACATGTGTTACAATAGCTGTTACAATATCTCATAAGTTTGGTATCAACAAAAAACGACTCAGAAATGTTTGAAGAATTGGTCCAATAGCTCAGTTCGATGCGCGAACACAATACAAAAATTAAAGTGAATTCATGGATTTATAATCCTTTTTTACCCAACTTGAAAAAGCCTGAAAACATGTCAAACGAGATATATGAATCTCTTTTAGAAATGTCATCAGACACAAGTATGGAGTCACTGTTCAAAACTACGCCTCTCAATGATTTTTGGTGCAGTATTTTTATATTGAGATAAATAATATTAGAAAAAATCGACTCACCCGTAGCACCTCGACAGACGGGACTCGACCAATCGAGACCAATTATGCTACCGAGCGACTCGGTAGCACAATTGGTCAGTGCATAGGGCCGGAATCCCAAGGGTGCGGGTTCGAGTCCCGTCTGTGATGCTACGGGTGAGTCAATTTTTTCTAATATTATTTATTTTTTTTTTTATTTTTTTGCACTCTCAACCAGAAGGGCTCGGAGCAACCTTCCCGGACACGCGAGGGGAAGGAGGCGGAAATCCTCATTGGACTTCCCCCATAGACGGTCTATGGGGGGGCATGTCAGACTTCTACTGACTAAAACAGCTGTGAAGAGCCTCGAAACCTTCGTCTAATGCGACCGCCCCCCGAGGGGAGGGTGGCGCGATATTATTTATCTCAATGGGAACTTTTTATTAGAAATTTCTCAACCAGGAGAAATTTCCAACATTGTTACAGGATGAAATAAAAAAAGAAAAGAATAATCGAATAGGTTTAATTATAATTTAAAATCAACAAAATATTTGATATATGGTTTAATTATGATTTAAAATCAACAAAGTAACAACAAATATTTTTTATATTATCAGTTACTTAGTTAAGGACGTTAAACGTTTATCAGCATTCATCATATTGTGAGTCATGATGGTAATATATAATTATTTGGCAAATCGCTTCAGATGCATCATATAAATGCCGTCAAAAGAATATTTCTAAGAATGCACGTACCAAAAAGTCCAGTAAAGGCAACAATGGTATAAATATTGTTAAAGCCGCTGCTTAATTAAAAAGTATGACAACTAATTGTGGTTATAACTTAGCCAACACCGTTGCTTTTTTAACACTTGGGTATCACTCTCGGGTTGGTTTGAGAGCAGAGTAAAACTCAGAGTAGAACTGAATAGAATGGAATGTTTATTTACAAAGTTTCCTAATTATATGTACAAAAATAGTTTCACTTAAACATTTCGTCATGAAATAAAATGTTTTCGCTGTGTTTCTTATTCTGTGCCTGCGGCTACACTTTTTTGAAACGTGATATAGTAGATTATGCAATAAGGGCTTAAAGTAGTGTATTGTGTCTCGGGCGCTATTATTGAACCCCGAGTACGAGGGATTCTATGGTTAACTCCCGAGCGGAGCGAGGGAGTTAAGGCTAGAATCCTGAGTACGAGGTGTTCAAGATCGCCCATGACAAATACACATTTAAGCCCGCGATGCATACTCTACTTTTTATACTTTCTGCGAGGCAATTAAAACCAATGACTGTTATAAAGAAAGTACTTAAGTAATTATCTAAAGTTAGAATAATAAAATATGAAAAATTAAGAATATTTATTGAAAATAAAAAGTTATGTTAGAAACATTACACCAATTGTGCAACGACAAAGTTACATTCTTTGGTACATTTATAGTTGGGTTAGAGTTTATGTTTTTGTCGTCTATTCTGTAGTGGTCAGTTCGACATTCAAATAAATCCTTCTTGGTGCGCGGGTGAAAATGAATTTCGTAAAAAGTTTTCATGATAACATACAGCCTAACTCAGAATAAGATCTCATTGCACATAAACTTTTTTGAAACCAACATCGATCAAGCACGACTACAAGGGTTGCATTCCAAATTCAAATCACATTATTCCCCATGGGAAAAATGACTTACTTTAGGAAAGGTTTGCATGACACATAATATGCCATTGACGAGCAGGTAGTATAAAAAGTATATTACAGTACTTATTATTCCATTTCAATTCAATTAAATTTTTTACAGCTACTTTACACTTGTAATACTAACAATACTGACTTTTACTTACACAATATTTTTTAATATGCTAAAACCCTGTTACCGTTTGTTTCTTTGTTAGGCCTTCACGTCTTAACTACTATGATCATCATGAGATTTCGCATACACGTTTTCAGGGGTACAGAGAAGGAATAGAGTACCTTTCATCTCGAAAAAAATATTTGTTCCGAGGGATAGCAAAAAGACTAATATTTGTTAAAAGTCGTGAATTGAATCAGTGGACGGAAGTCTTACGTTCCGTCCCTGCATCTCCAGGGCTCTCTCTACCACCTCGCCGAGTTGTCGCATCAGGACGTTCCTCTCCCTCTCCGCTGCGATCCTATCGGCTTCGAGGCGGAGCCTTTTTAACTCCAGCTCGTGTTGGCGCCGCTCACGCGCCCGCTCCTGCTGGAGGCGCGCCTCCTCCAGCTGGAGGCGGCGGTTCTCCACGGCGACAAATGCAGCAGTCGCCCGCTCGAATGGCGTTTCGCCGCGGTTTCGGCGCGCCCGCTGCAGTGGAGTGGTGGTGGTGGCTGTGGACCGGGATTCCGAAGCACGTCGGCGGCGGCGAGGTCCCGGTGGAGTCGACGGTTGAGACGGTCGGCTCGGTCTCGGTCTCGGCGGCGGCTTTAGCGGGGAAGGCTCCGGCGACAACGGTGGAGGTGACGGCGACGGCATGGTGTCTGGGATCACATATGAGTTTGGCATCGCCGGTGGTGGTGATAGGGACTCAGGGAAATCTGCAAATTGAATAAAGTGGTAATTAAAAATGAAGTATTGAATTTTGTACCTTTAGATGACTATACGTTTAAGTGTTTAATTCCGATGTCCATTATTAATAATGTTTTAACTTACCAAAAATTATTGGGTCGTGCAGATCTATTTCTTGCACCCTGTTAGACTGAGATGTAGATGGTCTCTGAAAATATTTTCCATAAATATAAGCTTCCATTCTTACTGTACTAAAATTTAATAAATAATAATATTTATAATAGTGAAACTTCTATTACTATTTTGTGAAAATTTGGTAAACAAGTATAGCAAACAAAAGCTCTAGTGACTAATAGAACGGATAACTAGTTTGGTACACATAGCTTCATAGCTTAGCTACCTCGCAAATCTTTATTTTATTGACATAACCGTACAGAACAGCACCGTAAGCTTTATTTTATTTACATAATTTATTAATAGGTATTAATAAGATAAGCATTATGGAATACCTAGAAGAGCATGACCACATCTTTTTTTTTCTAATAAGTAAATTCACAAGTTCTGATAAGGACAAGAGTTTTAATACTTACATCAAGTCCCTGCTCCTGGATACCTGCTTGCCCATGAACAGCAGAAGCACCCATCACAGCCACAACTCTCTCTTCCAAGGCAGTGAGAGTGAGCCTGCTGCTTGGGCCACCACCAGTGCCAGTTGCATGTCTCCTCATAATCAAATGTTTTTTTTTTGATTTTGTTTTCCAATCCGCCCAGACCTGAAAATTGTTGCGAGAGCAATGAAGTGATGAATGACTTATTCAATAAAATTGAAAATAGAATTTTCAGTGTTATGCTAATGACTTTACTTACTTTTTTCCATTTGTCCACTGTTCTTTCAACGCCACCTCCAATGGAATTTAGCAGCGTCGCCAGCTGCTGCCACATCTTATCACTTCTTAGTCGGCCTTGGGCACCAGACTGAGGTCTGCCAAGGTCTCCGTGCCTGTAATATTAATTAAGTTCGAAATATCCAGTGCTTATTATTTTGAGTATTGATAAAATCATTCATCAATATAATTATTACCTTTCCATAAACTCAATAAGTGCATGGAATTGTTCAGGACTGGCACGTATTCTTGGCTCCATTCTTAAAACCCCTAAAACATAAAAACAAGTGACGCCTAAGTAAAAAGAAAGATACCTACCTACCTTCCTTTCTAAGAATAAAAAGTAGGTATTCACAATAGACGCAACTTATTAATTGACTTGAATATTTTACTCATAGTTTAATACTTACTCCAATAAACTTTAAAACTTTACTCACTGCACCACGAACGTTGGATAAAGTTTTTTTTTCAACTTCAACTTTTATGGTGAATGGCTGTTTTTGATTCGTTGCGTTTTCGCAGACATCCGATATGTCAAAGTCGACTGACGTTTTGCGAACCATAGGCAATTAGAGTTCTATCGAAGCAATCGAGCCAATTGAATAGAACGAGCGTTCCCGTTGTTCTTGGACGATTGAGTACCAAATTAGTAACACTAACGCCTAGGCGTTCAATTTTGTATGAAGAAAAACGCTTAGAAACGTTTGCCATTTGAACCTATGTTGGGTTTTAGGAAAGGTAGGCTTATACAATTTTACATTACTTACTTTTATTTCCAAGGAAATGTTCTTGGTTCATTTGATCAAGACAAATTTCTTGAAAAGTGATCATATCTAGGCAAATTTGATCGAATAGAAACATTGTCCAGTTGAGTACCAATCAGCAATTTGTTATGTTCGATCACGTGACCGGTCGTTAGCTTATGTCAATCCCATACATTGTCATTCTATTCTACTAGCAATCATTCTAGTAGAATGGCCATTTGAGTAGGCCCTCTGATTATCTTTGTGAAATATAGCTAAAGAATTCTAATTATTCTGTTATGAAACCTTGCTTCCTGACAAAGCGTCAAAGGCTATATAGGTTTTGGCTTATTTGGAGTGTATGACATGAGTACCTATACAACATAAATGACTATTCACCATATTATTGAGGAACAGTAACTCTGGCTTCATGTAAACAGAACTGGCTTCATCTCTAGGCTAGTAAGCGAGAAAGCAAGCATGTTCCAAGCCAGGACAGAAAACCAGAACAGTACTGGCTTGTTGGCTTACTGTCTTGGTGTTCTGGCTTAAAAAACTAGCCTCATATAATTTGGAAGAGAGATTCAAGCCCCATGGGACCATAATGTATCCCCTATATATATACCCTAGTATTTGTTTTATTAATTATTTTCAACTTAACCTTTCCATGTCAGCCCGGCCGCTTATGCACGGTCAAAATCGTTATATTGCCATTCCCTCAAAAACCAAGCGGCCGCTTGGGGATAAATGTTATTTTCTCGAAGATAAAGTCTGCGTGTATGGGCAACTTTATTTCATAAACAAGCTTATTAATATCTTCATGCATATACCTTAGTATCCTTAAAAATGTTATGAAAGCTTTAAAATGGATAAATAAAAGGACTAAGAACTCACCTAGAGTAGATAAATCGTCCAGCAATGCCCGGTAACGTAGTTTTCTGTCGTGACTGCCTAGGCTGCTTCTTGCTGCCATATTAATTGGGGTTTACTTGCACTAAAGAAAAGAAAACAGGAGGGAATCTAAACTAGGGATTAACTTGTATCACTATCTATTATTAGATTCATCAACTAAACTTTATTACAAAAAAATATCAAAACAAAAAGCCGCTCTTTTTTCCTACACTTTGACAGTTTGTTTAATTGACATATGGATGACAGGACAGTTGAGTTTGACAGCGGTAAATAGAAAGTTACGTTCAAAAACCTGCAGTCATGTCCTACAAAGATTTTTTTCAGGTCAGTGGTCATGTTACAATAAAATCACATAATAAATCGATGAAAATCTGTCAAGATATTTATAGTGAAAAAAGGTATTTCTACATTTGTTACATAACTATAACTCGCCTTGCGCCATTAAAGAAAATAATCTAAAATGGCGGCCAATATGGCAGCAGTTATCATGCTGCTTCAGTCATACAACTAAACCAAATGATAAACTGCGTGAGGATTTTAAATTCCTCTCTTTTAGGGGCGCATACTATAATGCATATAAATGATTTCAGACCGAAGTTTAACTTTTTCTAGGCGGGCTTGGATTGGATTTTTTTTATTTACTTACCGCACTGGGTTTAAGCTCTTTGCACAATAAGTATTACCATATTGTATTATTTCTCCCCGATTTCAAGCAATTACTTGCAGACACAGACCTTCTCATATGCCGAGTGTATTTGTGAGTTAATGGTAAAAGTGTATTTTTAAGAAAATGGAACGCCACCGCCTTTTTATATATCTTTTTCTGTGTAAATAGGGTAGCTCCACTCCATTCACTCACAATAAAATATGTACAACGTGATTAAATTGACCACAGACAGCGCGGCGAATCACTGTCTGTGTTAATAATTACAAATACTACTAAATAATTACTAATCACTAATAACACAACTCTAGGAGTTTTTGGCGCCATTTTGTTGAGTTCGGTTTGGTGTCTATTTTAATTATTTTCAAATTGATTCATAGTGGATATTGTGTCTTAAAATTGGTGCAGTTATATGCTACAAGTGTCTACGCAACTGAACAATATGTGGGATAATTGAAATAGGCGCGATCTTGGTTGTGTGAAGCTGAGACTTTTATTGAAGTGGTGGCTTCCTCGGCAGAACTAACCAAGTAAACTGTCTTGATATACTTGGTGCCAAATGCTCCAAGCAGCATTGGAATGCGATGCACCCGCATTCTAATGAAAAATTAAACAATATCTACCACTGAACTATTTAACACTTGACACTGGCAAAAATTACTTCCTAGAGGAAAGTAGATTGCCATTAAAAAAAATAAGAAGAAGAACACAACTCTAAAAGTATTGTATGAAAAGCTCTAAAAGCACTAGTCAGGAGTCATTTAAAATATGGGGCAGTAATATGGGCTTCAGCGAAGAGAAGTACAGGGTGATGTTGGAACGGGTCCAAAACAAATTTACGAAGCATCTATACTTCAAGCTGTATGGGGTGTATCCATTGTACCCACACTGTTCGTACTAGGTATGGTCAGTTACAACGAGCTCAGAGTGCAGCGAGAGTTTACATTAGCCGGATATGTGGAGAAGCTACTCCATACACATACGCACAACCCGGGAGTGCTGCGCCAGCTGCAGCTGTGCGCACCGGACCAGTACGTGTTCAGGTGGCGCCGCCCACCACTGCTGGCCATGCCCGTGGCTAGTTAGAACTAATCTACTAGCGAGAACACCTCTAGTCCAAACAATAATTTAGTAAACAGTATTTTAGAACAAAGTTCATGAGAGAATAAGGAAGTTTCCTTAAGTCCTATTCTGAGAAATAAAATCATAATTATTTTAAGCATAAGCGTTGAGTTTAAATACATGAAAATAGATTTTCAATATCTCAATAAATAATTAAAATTATATATGAAAGGAGACTTGTGACGTCACAAATTCAATTCATGCAAGTCATTAAAAGTTTGAACTACAATCTTTGTCATTCTTTGTTATATTTTTTTTTTTACTGTTATGTGAATACAATTATTATAATAAAAATAAAATTTTAGAATCTTTAAAAAAATTGAAACTTCTTTATTGTATTGTACATATTCTCAATCAATAAAAGTGATCTCGCAAAAGTAATTTTATATGTTGTTGCTAAGTAAATTAGTAATAATAATAATTATTATAATAATAAAATAAGTTACCCACACTGTCGAATTGGAATTTTCCTGTAATGATAGTTGTAAGGTATGAAGTAAAAAAAAAACGCATTGTATATTTATCTATTCTATTCTATCACAGTGCAAACTGCAACGCAAAGTAGGTTTCCTGCTAGCCAGCCATCTTTTAGTAAAAAAACTGTCAATTTAATCACATTAGATTCACGACAGCACGTCAGGTTATACAGTTAAACTGTGAAAACATCTTTTATTATGTTTCAAAACATACCGCGCATTAAAAGGTCCTGCTAGAATACCAGCGTTGCTGTGACACTTATTCGTCATGGCAACACGAGCTAAGGAAGGACCTTATTAAGATTTACCATAAGACCTATTTTTTATGTGTTTTGTAATCGTATTGATAATGTTTGTATTTAATTAATTGTCTTTTCTGTACTAATCTTTTGTTCTATGTGATAACTGTAACGTGGTGTGGTTTTTTATGTTAATAAACAAATTCTCTCTCTCTGAGGTCAAGGTGCGTACGTGAAAATATTTATTTGGCATTAATTTAATTTTAGGGAAATTCGAACGAGTTACTATGGTAACCCTGCTTACTTTACAATACAAAAGAAAAGATAAAAATTAAAAAAGATATATAAGATGTCACTCTGCTGAATGAATGGGATGGAGTGCGCGGCTTTTATAGATAATACGTTTTGATTAGAGCGAATTTAGTTGTACAATAACCTTAGTAACACATATCGCACAATAATATGGAGAATACCATATACCATGTAAGACATTTTGTGTGAGTTGAACTTTAGTGCAATCGTGGTAGTGTCATACGTAAATTACAGGTTATAGTGCGGTTTTATGTAAAGTTTTTCTATTAGAAATGGATTCGCCTCCTGCTCAAGAAGTAACCGAGCTGTTGAGACAATGGGAGGAGCAACATCAGACTCCGAATTACGATCCAATACCTACATTGACCAGGTAAATCAAAAGTTTATAAATGTCTTTTTCTTACCACATTTCTTGTTTTTCACTTCCGGAAAATGTGCTTTATGTTATACATTGCGTAAATAATTTCGTCGAATAATCTCGTTTTTAACAAAACACGCAATGTATAGTATAATATGTCGACATCTGTTGCAAACTTGATAAGAAATCTTATAGAAAACTGCTACAAATATTTTAGAGAAACTATTTAAAACTATTTAAATTACCATACAATTTTGGGTCAGAGCAAAATTAGGTTTTGCTCAATCCCAAAATAATAACCCGTTATCGGAGGTACATTTTGGGAGACGTTCTTAGGGATGGGGTAAATTTTATTGGTAATTATTATGGTTTGTGATGAACTGATATAGTGGCTCACACATTATAGTGACAAATTATATAGTTTTATATAATTTTGTAATGTGCTCATAACAAAACTTTTATGTGTTTAAGCTAACTTAGGCAACATAACTTAAGCGAACTAAATTAGTTTCGGTTAAGTTACAATGGATAACGTTTTCATTTTCGTTTACAAAAAATGAGTCACTTTCAAGGTATTTTATAATGCAAAAAAAGAAACAAAATAAATATACTTTAATGATGCTTATAGTTGAAGGCTATGTTCATAATTTGATGTAATATCCAGCAACTGATAAATATTTTAAATCACAAAAGTTATGAGGTTCTCTGTGTGTGAGAAAAAAACACCAATTTCATAGGTAAGGACCTAATATTATTTATTAATTTCCATACTTTTTACAGGATAGCAGAAATAATAGAAGCAGAGACAGAGAACTTTATGAAAAAGGACCCCGATCCATTTGACGAGCGGCACCCGTCTCGTACCGACCCGGAGTGTGCCCTCGGCCATGCACTCAAAGTCATGTTCAAGAAAGACAATTTTATGAATAAGGTCAGAAAAATATTTTTTGTCTATCAAAGTTGGTAATAAGAGAATCTGTTAATTAGTGGTAATTGTAAACTGATGAAGATCTGCTTAACAAGTTTAAGTTAATGTAACTTGAGTTTGTACCGTACTTCTCATTTAAGATATTCATGTAAACTTTATAATAATAATAAAAAAAAATAAAAAAAAGTGTGACACGAGAGAAATGTGTCTCTATCCATATATAATGCATAGTTCAGATACGCTTCAGAATATGACGTCATAATGCGTCACGACCACAACAGACCACAAAAAGAATGTGGTCGCACTATTTTTACTCATGTACAAATTGTGTTGCAGCTAGTGAACGACTATGTCCGAGACACATACTACTCTCGACAGAACATAACAGGTCGCGACGTGCTCAAGTTGAACGTAGCGGCGTGTCGACTAACGCTCGACCTGATGCCTGGCCTCGAGATGAGCGTCGTATTCCAGGTGAGTGTAGAGAGTTGTAGTAGTTAGAGTGAACAGTTGTGTGTTAGTTAGAGTAGTGAGTTGTGTGGTAGATGTAGTGTGTGATAGTGTGTTGTAGTTAGAGTGTAGTGAATTGTGCTGTTGTTAGTATAGTCAGTTGTGTGGAAGTTAAAGTAGTGTGTATGTGTGGTAGAGTGTACTGTGTTGTCGTTAGTGTAGTGAGTTGTGTGGAAGTTAAAGTAGTGTGTATGTGTGGTAGAGTGTATTGTGTTGTCGTTAGTGTAGTGAGTTGTGTGGTAGATGTAGTGTGTGATAGTGTGTTGTAGTTAGAGTGTAGTGAATTGTGCTGTTGTTAGTATAGTCAGTTGTGTGGAAGTTAAAGTAGTGTGTATGTGTGGTAGAGTGTATTGTGTTGTCGTTAGTGTAGTGAGTTGTGTGGAAGTTAAAGTAGTGTGTATGTGTGGTAGAGTGTATTGTGTTGTAGTTAGTGTAGCGTGTTGTGTGAAAGTTAAAGTAGTGTGTATGTGTAGTAGAGTGTATTGTGTTGTAGTTAGTAGTGTAGTGAGTTGTGTGGAAGTTAAAATAGTGTGAGTGTGGTAGAGTGTAGTGGGGTGTGTGGTAGTTAGTTAACTGGGCTACTATTCTCTCTGGATTACTTTACATGCAATCAATTTGTTATCATTGTATACTGTGCTGTACGAGGCATGAAAAGTTAATAAACATAATAGATTTTTTGCATTTCACAATGCTATTGTTATACTAAGATAAATAAATACTAGAAAAAAAGACTCGCCCGTAGCACCTCAAACGGGACTCGAACCGCACCCTCCACTTCACCGAGACAAACATTAATTTTTCTTTATAAAGACTTACGTGCATTAAGAATGAAAGAATTTAAATTGAAGATAAAATTAAAAATGTACACACGACAGCGTCACTTTATACGTCAGGTTATACAGTTAAAATGTGAAAACAGCTTTTATTACCTAGGGCATAACGGCGTCAACATGTATAGTCTGAAGTGCCCTCGTGTGTACATGAAAAAATGAAAGGGAAAGACAAATAATAATGAGTTGATGCATCAAAAGAGGTCCAGACTTTATTATATAATAGCTTTTCTTCCAGGATAACGAGTCCCTAATCCACCGGTTAGTCAACTGGGCAACCAACTCCCCTGAGCCGCTGCAATGCTACGCGACGGGGTTGCTGGCTGCCGCCATGGAAGTGCAAGATATTGCCACTAACTTTAGGTGAGATTTCTATTTTAGAATTTGATATTTTAGCATTCACAATGATTTTTTTTTATTCACAACGGGTTAGCGCTTGGCCTTCACCTCACCTGATGTTAAGTGACGATAAGGCAGAAGGTGGAAGCGCACTACACCCGGAATCCTCACCACTGTAAACTCTAAATGGTCACGGACCTGAAAAAAAGACGGACGTAACAAAGTGAAGCATGCAAGGTCCTACAATTTCGTTTGTTGTACATGACCTACACTCACACAAATACACCTGGAAAGAAAAGACCGGTGTATTTGTGTGAGTGTAGGTCATTGTACAACATACGAAATTGTAGAACCTTGCATGCTTCACTTCAGGTCCGCACACTTTTCAGGTCCGTGTAAATAGTAAACTTTTTCAAAATGATGGTACGGAACCCTCGGTGCGCGAGTCCGACTCGCTCTTGACCGGTTTTTCCTAGTATGTTATTTAAAATTGTATTTTTTTTATTTTTGTTCATTTCGTTCGTTTTGCCAGCCACAACGAAACGCGCTATGATAAAAGGAATTATCACGTTTCACTATCAAAAGACAATGTATTTTAGAATAGAATTTAGTTTTAGAATTGAATTACCTTCGGCCTTATAGTCACTTAACATCAAGTAAGGTGAAGGCCAAGCGCTAACCCGTTGTGAATTAAAAAAAAACCTCCCTTTCTATTGTCTAATTTCAAAATCTAACGCAATCGCTTTCAGGATGAAACATATTGATGCTTCTTTTTGGCACAAATAAAAACTTACCAAAGAAATGCAGCAATGTGTCGGATCCAACTGTCAAATGAAAGCGATTGCGATGGATTTTTAAATTAGACAATTAGCCCCCTGAATCTGGTTTAAAACGGTTTATTTACAATCACAAATATTCTCGCGAAGCTGAATAAGATTGTTTAGTATTTATTTTTGAATCAGAACATTATCTAATGTTTAATATTGCTTGTTTCAGAGATTTAAACGCTATGCTAGTACCGCGCATGCTTAGGAGGTTACATGAACTAAGGACTAAAAACCAGGAGGTAAGGGTAACTAATATGCTCATTAAAAGGCCGGCGGACAGTGAGCTTCCCATACAAACGTAATACCAAAATGATTTGCAATTTGAGCATAATTAACTCTTGTGATGTTATTTGGATTAAGACAGTATTTGTCTAGGGTTCCATTAAATAAAAAAAAACAAAATATAAACCAAATAATAATTAATGCGATTTACAGTTTTGTATGAAACATATTAATTGGCATTTATTTTGAGTTGGCTAGTAGCATTTTCATTTTGGTATTAGCTCATAGTCCTATAGGCCTCTTAAGAAAAAAAAATCAGTGAAATGAAATGTAATAAGTATAATTATCAAACGGCGCAGATATGTGGATAAATTATATTTCAGCCATTTCAAAAAATTACACCAACACGAGGTCTGCAGCTCACAAAGCATCTAGTAAAAGTATAAATAGTTATTCTCTCATTCCCTTTATACAGCATTCTGTCTCTCTTACTCATAATATACAAGGTGTTACAAAAATACCCCTAATGCCGAATATGGTATATAGGGACCCTCAAACTGAACAACTTTTACTATGGGACCAACTCTGAAATCGCGATAAAAATATCAGCTGTTTCATACAAAAATTAAAATCGAAAATATCAAAATGTATGAAACATATCAACTTGTATATTATAGAGAAGTGTTGGATGATCGAGATTGATAATCCTGATAATTCACAACATATTTTTATTTAGAACTAGCTGCAATACGCATGCCGGGCATGCGTATTGCAATGCTCCGTTTTTTTAGCCAGGGACCTTTTCGGTCGTAAGCAGAACAACTCACCAAAGTTTCATCATGATCGGATCAATGTTTAGGAGTCCCGTCGTCTATAGATCTTTTAAACTATGCATAAAAAAACGTATCAAAATCGTTTCATAAGTTTGGGAGCTAGGTTGCCTCAGACAGACAGACCGACACACAGGTCAAACTTATAACACCTTGCGTAAGTCTTGGTTTTCCGCTAGGGATTGAACTAGCTGTGATCTGATGATGGCCATCCAGGGAGTGAATGGAGATGATTCAGATCGCAATACACACCTAACTGATCTGGTCAGCATTCAGTGCCGGCGTTAGAGGGACTGACACCCTGGGCAAGAATATTTTGGCGCCCACTTAAAGAAATCAAAATCGAGTATTAATAGTTGAAAAGTCGACAGCAAAAACAGAAAACTCGATTTTTCGAAGGTGAATACACCAGCCAACGACGCAAGATTGTCTCATTATTTGGGAGTTTTCTGGAATACTGAGAATTTGTAAAATGACGACCGGATTCATCTTTCGGAAAGTTGGATCGCTGAACCTGCGTCGGACCAACAGTTATCAAATGGTCAACCATTTTATAATTCCGATTATTCGGCCAGTTCCCTACATCGGATAAATCCACTATTTGTGCATTTGTGTTTTCGGAATCATTTATAAATGACCGACAATCAGAATTCACGTCACAAGTACCGTGATTATCGTGAGAGAGCTCGGATTCAGTAGTGGTCTTATTTTCACCGTACTTGCCTTCGATTTGGTTTTCGTCCGTTCCGAAAGATGTGGAAGGGTAAGATTTTTCTGTGTCAGACTCATGCTCTTTTTGCGATGTCGTTGAAATGTATTTTTCAATGTTCATTAATTTTTTCGCTTTGAGAAACTCTTTTTCCTGTTCCCGTTTTCGTTTCCGATATTCCACACCGGAAGGTTTTTTTTTTTAATCTTTTGGTCCGACATTTTTTAAGAAATTAAGAAATCATCATGGGAATAACCTGGAATTGTAGTTAACTTAAAACAGTACAAGAACTGTGGAAAAATTCACAATTGTGAATTGTGTAAAAAAAATTCGAAAGAGAAATGCAGGAGTATTTTTAAATGGAGAAAAAAAGTAATGCAAGATTTGGGATGTTTGAGAAACTATTTTGGAATAGAATAGAATAGAATAGAATAGAATAGAATAGAATAGAATAGAATAGAATAGAATAGATGATTTATTTGTGAAATGCAGGTGTTTGTATTATAATGATGGCAGCTGTCATTTGTTAGTCTCACTACATTCCCACCTTATATTCTAAGGTATACAAATAATAAAGATATAATGACACAAAACGGGCAACCAATGGAAAACAATATCATATATTATGTGTCATGTCAACTATTACTAATCATCAAGGTTGTCAGCAAAAAAATCATTCAAGTTAAGATGGAAATGTCAAATTATAAAATAAATTAATGTCAGATTAAAATATAGTTAGGTATGTCACTAATATTAGAGATAAAAATTAAACTAAATAGAAAATTAAAACATGTCAAATTATTTAAATGATTTGTCATCTAGAAATTCTTGTAAGGAGTAATAGGCCTTGTCAACAAGTAATGCCATCAGACGATTTTTAAAGTTCTTTATTGGTAAGGTTTTTAATTCGATAGGTATTTTATTAAAGATTCTGTGAGCCATTCCAAAGAAGCTACTACTAACGTGTTTAGTGTTGAATTGCGATGCACATATCCTACTCCCATTGCGGTGACTCCTATTTGGATTCCTTTCTGCGAATGTACAAAAAAGGTAGTCGTTACGCGTGACGAACATTGCCACTTCATAGATATATAACGATGGTAGAGTCAGTATTTTCAATTGACGGAAAAATGGTTTACAACTATCAGTTGACTTAAGGTCAGTAATCGCTCTTATACATCTTTTTTGGTACTTAAATACTATACTCTTGCCCACAGAATTTCCCCAGAATATGATTCCGTAGCGCAATATGGACTCAACGTATCCGCGGTAGGCAATCATGACAACGTCCCTATTTGTAACTCTTGAGAGTTTGTAGAGAGAAAGCCGATATCGCGGAGAGTTGTGTCCTCTGTAGCATTCAAAAGTTAAAATTTCAAGTAAACGGTCGTAGCCGCCAGTAGACTCGGTTTTCTCGCTGAATGATCGAGCGCCGCTCGAGACGAGAGACCAAGGGCCAAGTACACAAATCGGCGGCCTCGCGCCACGCTCGAACGCTTAGCTATCCCCACCATCCACCACGCGTTCTAGTTTGGTGGGGGAAGTATCCCACCTCCACTAATCGCCCCCCCAAATTTGGCGCCCTGGGCCGTCGCCCCATCGCGCCCCCCCCTAACGCCGGCACTGTCAGCATTCTAGGAGATGTAAGCATCAGAATTTTCGGTAGCAAGATTTTCATACATTTTTATGCTATATTTCCGTTTTTTTTAAACATATCCTTACATCTCTTAAAATTTATTTATTTATTTATTTATTTATTTAAGGACAACCAACAAGTACATTCACCTTACACAAGTTAACATTTACATAATTATGGGTTACAATCTTAAGTGAAGACTTAATTAAAGGCTGCCACGGCATGCGTTATATGCAAAGAATTATAAAAAAGAGAATTTATGATTCACAAGGCGTTAACCATGATGAATGATAAATTTATAAACTACTTATATACTTATTTAATTAACAATGATTTTATATTCCTACCTTCGTAGGAGCTATAGATTTAATAAAAATTCCATATCCACCAAATATGTCGACATTTTTATTTTTGGGTAGCTTATTATAACAAGATTGCATGCGATTTAATGTTGAGAAATGGCCCAAATTACTATTGAAAGGTTTAGGTGTAAAGAGTTTATATTTAGAAGGGCGTGGCAGTTTGTAAGGGGTATAGAATCTAATGTTCGATAAAAGAAGGGGACAATCAAGCTGACCATTTACAAGCTTGTACAGAAACTTAAGATCAGCAATTTTTCTACGATCTTCTAGGCTATGAATTTTGAAATAGTCTAATCGTTGCTTGTACGATACAAGTTCTTTAGCCATGTGACATTGGAAAGTTAAATGCCATAGAAATCTCTTATTGACAGATTCAATCCTTTTCTTATAAATTTGATAGAAGGGCAACCAGACCGGGCTGCAATATTCAAGTATGGATCTAACGAGGCAATTATACACACAAATTTTACTATGGGCAGATCTAAACTCCTTACAATTGCGCAATACAAATCCAAGAAGCTTAAAACTTCTGGAGACAATGCTGTCTATATGAGTATTAAACATTAAGTTTTTATCAAAAATAACACCCAGGTCACGAACTGTATTAACCTCCTTTAGAACCTGGTTACATAATGAATAAGATGAAAAATGTGGCAGTTTTTTCCTTGAAAAATTAATAAAGTAACATTTATCAGGGTTCAATTTTAACAAATTATTATTACACCAATTAGCAAATCGATCAAGATCATACTGTAGCAACTGCACGTCCGTTTTACTCTTGATAATCTTTACAATCTCGAGATCGTCTGCATATAAGTAGCATTGGGAATGTCGGAAGCAAGAAGGGATGTCATTGATGAATAGGTTGAAAAATAGGGGTCCTAAATGTGAGCCCTGTGGGACTCCTGATGACGTCATATACACGTTAGATTCGTACCCATTTATAACTACCTTTGATCTTCGATTGGAAAGATAGGATTTACACCACAGTAACAAGTCGCCCGATATTCCAAAGGTTGATAATTTTTTCGTTAGTATATTTATATCTACTAGATCGAAAGCTTTACTGAAATCCGTGTATATGACGTCAGCAGAAGCCCGAGAGTCTACAGCATCAACTACGTTTGAAACAAAGCTGACTAAATTGGTTGTAGTGGAACGAGCCCTCATGAAGCCATGCTGATGAGGAATAATTAAATGTTTCACGTGCCAGTAAATTAGAGGATAAACCAAGGACTCGAACACTTTACCGAAAATAGGGAGAATAGAAATGGGACGGAAATTTTCAATATTTGACTTGTCGCCGGATTTGTGAACTGGAACAATACGTGCCTCCTTCCAAATTGAAGGGAAAATTCCAGATGATAAAGACTTATTGAATATCATGGAAAGAGGCAAAGCCAAAACGTCAGCACATTTCACAACGAATAGTGATGGTATATTGTCAGACCCAGCACCCTTTCTTGTGTCAAGATGTTTAAGTGCCCATTTGATTTCATCAACAGTAAACACAATCTTACTAAGGTAATTTGATGTATAATCAGTAGTTTCCACATTTCTGTCAGAGCTTGTAATAGTCACATTACTAGAGGAGTATATAGAGGAGAAATGTTGAGCAAAGAGACTGCAAACACCAGGACCATTGGTAGAAGAAGAACTTTTATAATGCATGCTAGATGGATAACTGTTAGAATTTTTTCTTTTTTTGCTTAATGAAGGACCAAAAAATTTTAGGGTTGCTTTTTAGGGTTGATTCTATAGCAGATAAATATTTTTTATAGCTATCATTTATCATTTTAGTAGATCTCTCTTTAAGCGTTAGAAATGAAATTCGATCCATAGGATTTTTGAATTTGGAATAACGAATTCTATATTTTAACTTTTCATCTAAAACATGTATGATGGCTTTGTTAAACCAAACTGGATAGCGGTTAGACGAGCTAGGAGAAGATCTTGGTATATGCATCTTAATAGTGTTATGAATAATCATATAAAACTTTTCCACTATAGTGTCCACTGACGAGCAGTCTCGAAACTCATCCTCCCATTCAACAGAACCGAGGTGGTTAACTATTTTATTATAATCACCCTTATAAAACTTGTAAATAAGGTTAGTATTAGACTCCAAGCTAGAAGAACTAATAGAACATTTTAATTTAAATTCCAAAGGAGGATGATACTGATCGACTTTAATTAAAGGTGAAATGCAACACTGAATATTTTCAATAGGCAAATTAGACAAAATCAAATCAAGTATTTTGTTCCTATTATTTAATACATGGTTATACTGCGCTAAATTATTGTAAGACAAAAAATCAAGTAGTAGGCTATTGGATCTGTTATTAATATCACCACATGTGGCGGTCAGTGGCAAGTTAGGAGTGCCGGACCAATGTATGCTACTCATATTAAAGTCACCCAGGATAAGAGAGCTGGCATTGTTATCCAGGATTTTGTTCGCATTAGTCAGAAAATGATCCAAAATATGTATTTTCAAGGGCGATGGCAGGTATACCCCGCATATTAAAAGCCGCGTAATTTTGTTATTCAAAATAATGTCAATACCCACCCAAACATCCTCGCATTTACTTTCATAATTTTGTAGCCTATATGATGTTAAGCGCTTGGACACTGCAATTAGTACGCCACCTCCCGACTTGCCACTGTCAAAAGTGTTCGATTCACGATCCCGTCTGTATACTGAATACCTACTATCAAACAATTCTGCATCTTTTACACTGTGAGTAACCCACGTTTCACATAAAACAATAACGTCGTAATCACTAGTTACAATATTATGAAAAAAATCTAATGTTTTCGTGTTTAATCCCCTAACATTTTGAAAATAGATATTTAAAGAATTATTGTTAGAAAGCACTTTAAAACAAAATCAACCATCACATGAATAACCATAGAATATGCAAATTTTTTTTTTTTTTTTTTTCAAACTAACTTATTTAGTGATTCATTGTTACGCACAAAAATTGCTTCAGTGGATTCTGACTTGCGTACGTACACCCGACCGCCACGTACCCACACAAACTTGTACTTCAATTTTTTAGCACAGATCCGGGCAGCAGCGTGCAACGATTTATTCTCGGGAGTCAAGTTTTCGATGACATAAATCGGGGTTTTCTTATCATCAATTCCTAGAACGCTGCTATTCAGTTTCTCCTCCTTATGATCTTTGTTGTACTGGATAACCGCCGCTAGTACACAATCTCGTATACGTGGGGTGATAAACTTGACTAGTATAGACCGTGGTCGTGTATTATTAGTATCTTTTTTTGCAATACGCGAACAAAATGCTACTTCATTCACGTTGAACGAGTACTTGACAGTATTACATAACTGTTTAATGATGCTAAGTACGTTTTCCGATCTGTGCTCAGGCACGCATTGAACCTCGAGGTTGGCGGCTCTTAACATCTGATCTAAGTTGATGAGGCGATTACTGAGGCTATTAACTTCCGAGCGAAGCTGTTCGTTCTCCTTCTTTAGTGTTGCATTGGTCTGAGTACAGGTTGAAATATCATGCTTAAGACTTTCAAACTGATCATTCATGAAACTGAGTGAGTCATGGAACGACCCTAATTGCTCCTGAATATCATTAAGGCTAGCGTTCAAAGTACTTTTAAATTCGCCAATACTGTCCATCATAGCACTGCGTAGTTCATCACGAATAATTTCTCTAATATCTGAGCGAGAAACATAATCAGATGATTTACTGTTCGACATTATAGGATCGGGTTTAGTTTGTGCCTTACGCCGAGTAACGGAACAAAACGTAAGGTCAGCCAGACCGGTAGGAGTCGACGGGCGCGCGGGAATATTATTTTTATCCTTTTTCGGTTGTTTTCTTAAACATCCAGGGCACAACCAACTGATTTTGTATGACTCAGCTGTCACGTTACTATTTGTAGGTGATATGTTTAGGCAAGAATATTCGTAGGTGTCATTGCATTTAATACACTTTAGGTATTCTTCATTGTTAATCTTCGAGGAACATGCGGCGCAATTCATTATTCTTATAAGGTGGCGCGTCAACGACAGTCTTCGATAAATAACACAAAAAAAAAAATGAGGTCACACGTAGCACCGTAGTAGTTTCCTCGTAGCGAGACGTAACTGCTGCTACGACAGTGATAGACCAATCCGCAGCTTGCCAAAGCGAGTCGAAAAATAGCAGATGCACTATTCCCGCGGGGGTGAATGCGGTTGGTGGGACGCTTTGATATGCACTACACTTCGAGGAACCGGCTCACGAACAATTAAACTAATGGAATTTTACCACTGATGACAAAACTAAACTGCACCTAATAACTAGTTTAATAAGGTCACTTTTCTAATAAGATAAAAAATACTAATTGGAAAAAATTGGGTAAAAAAATTGTGTGCACGTCTGCTCACAACAACGTATCGGACGCGAGAGGATCTTAAAATGCTGGTCAGATCACTTGGGTGTGTATAGAAATCTGGATCTCCTCCATTCACTCCCTGGATGGCCATCACCAGATCACCGCTCGGTCAATCCCTGGCGGAGAAGCAATGCTTAAAAGTTACTTCGTTTGTATGAAAATCGACTGGCGTCCTTAATTATGTGGCCAGCACTATATATAGATATCCTGTAGTAGGGTCTAATAACTTCACACTCACCACATTAGTAACCTGGGCCGCAAAGAAACCGGGCCAGCACATTATTTTCATACAAACAAGGTAACTTTAAAGCCTAAACAAGGTAACTTTAAAGCCTTGGTTCTCCGCCAGGGATTGACCAGGAAGTGAATGAAGGAGATCCAGATCGCTATACACACCCAACTGATCTGATCAGCATTCTAAGAGATATAAGGTTCAGAGTTATCAGTTTCAGGATTACCATACATTTTAATGCAATTTTCGCGGTTTTATAAAACATATCCTTACATTTCTTAGAATTTTGATCAGATCAGTTGGGTGTGTATAGCGATCTGAATCTCCTCCATTTACTGCCTAGATAACTATCATCAGATCACAACAAGGTCAATCCTTGGCCGAGAACCAAGGCTTCAAAGTTACCTTGTTTGTATGAAAATAACGTGGAGGCCCGGTTTCTTTGCGGCCCAGTGTACATTGTACCCGTGCGAAGCCGGGGCGGGCCGCTAGTACATAATAAAATGTATGCCATGATTGTATAACTTTAACTTAATTTCCAGCAATGTAGCAACAGCACAGTGACCCCCCCGAGCCAGACGCGCCACTTCGCGCGGTTCGACAAGAAACGCAACCACGACGCCAAGACGAACGGACCCCTCGACAAGAAAGGTGACGGACATACCAAGATCACAACTAAACACTCACTACATATTAGTAGAATAATATACAACGTGTTACAAAAATACCCCTAATGCCGAATATGGTAGATAGGGACCATCAAACCGAACCACTTTTACTATGGGACTAAATCTGAAATCGCGTAGATAAAAATCAGCTGATTTTTATTCACACAAAAAATAATAACGAAAATATCAAAATGTATGAAACAGCTGGTTTTTTTCCCGATTTCATAGTTGGTCCGATAGTAAAAGTTGTTCAATTTGATGGTCCCTATATACCATATTCGGCATTAGGGGTACTTTTGTAACACCTTGTATATTGTTTGATATAATATTTTGTTTAGATCGTGAGAAAAACGAGGGCGGAGGTGGAGACATGTTGGTGGATGGATCGCCACAACCGGAGAAGGATCCCGAGACTCCAGTGAAGAACTATTCAAACTGTAAGTAATATACAACATGTTACAAAAATACCCCTAATGCCGAATATGGTATATAGGGACCATCAAACTGCACAACTTTTACTATGGGACCAACTCTCAAATCGGGAAAAAAATATCAGCTGTTTCATACATTTTGATATTATCGATTTTAATTTTTGTATGAAACAGCTGATTTCTTTTTCGCGATTTCAGAGTTGGTCCCATAGTCAAAAATGTTCAGTTTGATGTACCATATTCGGCATTAGGGGTATTTTTGTAACACGTTGTATGGTGGTGGCCATATGTGGTCATGGTCGTCCTTAATTTATGATTAAGGACGCCAGACGATTTCATACAAACGAGGTAACTTTGAAGCCTTGGTTCTCCGCTAGGGATTGATTGAGCTGTGATTTGATTATGTCTATCCAGGGAGTGAATGGAGGAGATCCAGATCGCTGATTTGATCAGCATTTTAAGAGATGTAAGAATCAGTTCTCAGTTTAAAATTTCCATATATTTTAATGCTATATTCGCAGTTCTTTTTTAACAACTCCTTACATCCTTAGAATTTTGATCAGATCAGCGCGGTTTAGCCATCTGAATCTCCTCCATTCACTCCTTGGATCTTCAGATCACAGGTCGGTCAATCCCTGGTAGAGAATTAAGGTTTCAAAGTTACCTGGTTTGTTTGAAAATCGATGACGTCTTTAATTATGTGGCCACCACTATACATATGTATAATGAGACGTGTATACCTTGTTGGTATACTTGAAATAAAACAATAAAGAACAATTGAAAGTGCACTTTGAGGTTTTGTGCTAAGGTTGGTTTTTGTCAAATTTTCTGGTATTTTGGTATGTTTGAACGCTCAAATAAATAAATAAATAAATTTTTGACAACATCACATACATCGCTCCGATTCCAAAGTAAGTAGCTAAAACACTTGTGATATGGAAATCAGAGACAACGGTGGTGTCACAAACACCCAGACCTGAGCCAATATAGAAAAGTTCGTTTTCTAAATTAACCCAACCGGGGATCGAATCCGGGACCTCAGAGATGGCGACACCTTGAAAACCGGTGTACAAAGCCACTCGACCACGGAGGTCGTCATAATTTCGACGCTGACTGTACTTTATTACCAGTTGGAGTTCAGCCGCTCATTTCGATATAGACTCGTATGTGATTAGAGTAAGGTGCATATTCCAGCGTGCAGCGCAGTGTCCCCCGAGCACTGGGGCATGATGTCCCCCCCGCCGCGCCCGCCCCCCCCGCCCGCCCCCCTGCACCACGAGACCTCCTCCAACTCCAGTTGGGCGGAAATGGAGACTTATGTTATAGGTAACTAATGTACTATGTACTGCCATTTAATGTTTATTTATGCCAGTTACTAATAATAAATGATTTTGAATTATTGATTTTCTTAACCGCCTCTAATCTAGTGGTTCGCCCACCCGTGTCAGACGCAGGGGTCTCGGGTTCGATTCCTAGTAGGGGGGTACATTTGTACTCGGTTTGGTTTGTGGTAGGGCTTACTTCGACTCCGCCTGGGGCTGTAAAACGCATCGAACATCGGAAAGTCTGCCAGGATTCAAATTAAAACAGATAATTCGAGCCCCAATCGGGCCAAAATGGCGAACTCCAATTCATGATGTCACACGAACATCGATATCTTCTAAATAACTTCAGCGAATAGTACAATACGAAACTCCTTACTTCGATTTGTCTGTTTTAAGTTGAAGCTCGACAGACCCGCCCAAGTTCGAAAAGTTAGCCGGTAGGGCCCCTGGCTAGCTACCACCATCTTCCCTAAGTCTGACGCCATAACAACAATTTAAAAATTGTTGTGTTCCGGCAGTTAGAGGTAAGATAGCCAATTCCTCAGTGGTGAGGATTCCGGGTGTAGTGCGCCTCCACCTTCTGCCTTATCGTCACTTAACATCAGGTGAGGTGAAGGCCAAGCACTAACAAGTTGTAGATAAAAAAATATATTGATGTGTTTAACACCACCATATTTTTGTTGAAACTCATTTTACGTTAATAAAAATACATCTCTGCAATGATTAATAACTGCAGAGTATCCAAAAATGTCACAATTGATTTTAAACCTCAATTTCAAGCATATTAAGTTCAAAGATCATTTCAAAAAAAGGATTTAGAAATCATTTTGGTTAAATATGCTATATAATTTAATATAAAAGTATATTTTAACAGGCAACATTCATTAATTTTATATAAAAATATGTTTTTAACAGGCAACATTCAATAATTTAATATAAAAATATGTTTTTAACAGGCAACATTCAATAATTTAATATAAAAATATGTTTTTAACAGGCAACATTCAATAATTTAATATAAAAATATGTTTTTAACAGGCAACATTCAAATCCACCCACCCACAGATGCCACCAAGCAGATGCTAATACTTCGGTACCTCACGCCGATGGGCGAGTATCAGGAAGTGAGTCATACTTAAGGCCCCTATATACGTCAAAGTGGCGCTCTCATCTTAATTAAATTTATTGCTCGCTAACTACATAATGTATCGAAAATTCACATGTACAGATTGAAGCTAAGGTTCTACAATGTGTTACAAAAGTACCCCTAATGCCGAATATGGTGGATAGGGACCATCAAACTGAACAACTTTTACTATGGGACCAACTCTGAAATCGCGAAAATAAAATCAGCTGTTTCATACAATTTTATATTTTCGTAATTAATTTTTGTATGAAACAGCTGTTTTTTTTCGCGATTTCATAGTTGGTCCCATAGTAAAAGTTGTTCAGTTTGATGGTCCCTATACACCATATTCGGCATTAGAGGTACTTTTGTAACACGTTGTATAGTTTATTTACAAACAATAACCTCAGTAAAATATAGTTCGTTGTAGTAGTAGTTGGCAAAAGTGCTAAATGTGGCCACTTTTAGCAAAAAATTTAATTAAAATGAGGGCGCCACTTGAGGGATATAGGAGCCTTATCATGGTCATATGTTTTGACGGGACTGTCCCAATTTTCGACATTCCATCCCGGTGTCAGGTTCCATCCGGGGGTGCTGAATTGTCTTTTTTTTTCAAATCAATAAATTTTGATAATTTTAGTAGGTATAGAGATAGATAGGATCATGGGGATTTGACATTTATTATTGATGGGAGTATTAATTTAATATTTCAAAATTCAAAATACAAAATTCAACATTCAAAACTCATTTATTCAATCTAGGTTGTTACAAGCACTTGTGAATGTCAAAGAAGCTACGCCATCGGTTCGCAAACCCTAAGCGGGAGACCTTGTAACGAGAAGAACCGGCAAGAAACTCGTCAAGGGCTGCTTTTTTCTCCCTGTATATTTCATATAGAGTCGTCAAAATTTGAAAAATGAGATCTGCATTTAAAGTGACGTCATTTTCCATTTGTATTGTATATTTTATGACATATTTATATCTTTTGTTTCGCAGTTCCTATCACACGTCTTCGAACAAAACGCCCTCGGTCTGATCCTCGGATATCTAAACGTACGGGAATCGAGAGATTCGCGGTTAGCGTTTGAAGCTCTGAAGTATCTAGCGGCGTTGCTATGCCATAAAAAGTTTTCTATAGACTTCATCAACATGGGTGGATTACAGGTGAGCTTTACTTATTACTTGTACTTGTATTAATACAGACTTTATGTAGTATGAATGTATGCTAATACAGTCTATATTAACATACTATTGAATCAAGAGATTCGTGGCTGGCGTTTGAAGCTCTTAAGTATCTAGCGGCGTTACTATGCCATTTTCTATAGATTTCATCAACATGGGTGGATTACAGGTGAGCTTTACTTCATAGTACATAAAGTCTAAATTAGCATACTATTGAATCAAGAGATTCGTGGCTGGCGTTTGAAGCTCTGAAGTATCTAGCGGCGTTACTATGCCATTTTCTATAGATTTCATCAACATGGGTGGATTACAGGTGAGCTTTACTTCATAGTACATAAAGTCTATATTAGCATACTATTGAATCAGGAGATTCGTGGCTGGCGTTTGAAGCTCTGAAGTATCTAGCGGCGTCACTATGCCATAATTCTATAGATTTCATCAACATGGGTGGATTACAGGTGAGCTTTACTGCATTGTACATAAAGTCTAAATTAGCATACTATTGAATCAAGAGATTCGTGGCTGGCGTTTGAAGCTCTGAAGTATCTAGCGGCGTTACTATGCCATTTTCTATAGATTTCATCAACATGGGTGGATTACAGGTGAGCTTTACTTCATAGTACATAAAGTGTATATTAGCATACTGTTGAATCAAGAGATTCGTGGCTGGCGTTTGAAGCTCTGAAGTATCTAGCGGCGTCACAATGCCATAAAAAGTTTTCTATAGACTTCATCAACATGGGTGGAATACAGGTGAGCTTTACTTCATAGTACATAAAGTCTATATTAGCATACTATTGAATCAAGAGATTCGTGGCTGGCGTTTGAAGCTCTGAAGTATCTAGCGGCGTCACAATGCCATAAAAAGTTTTCTATAGACTTCATCAACATGGGTGGAATACAGGTGAGCTTTACTTCATAGTACATAAAGTCTATATTAGCATACTATTGAATCAGGAGATTCGTGGCTGGCGTTTGAAGCTCTGAAGTATCTAGCGGCGTCACTATGCCATAATTCTATAGATTTCATCAACATGGGTGGATTACAGGTGAGCTTTATTTATTACTTGTACTTGTATAGTCTATGAATGTATGCTAATGCATACTATTGAATCAAGAGATTCGTGGCTGGCGTTTGAAGCTCTGAAGTATCTAGCGGCGTTGCTGTGCCGTAAAAAGTTTTCTATAGACTTCATCAACATGGGTGGATTACAGGTGAGCTTTACTTATTACTTGTACTTGTATTAATACAGACTTTATGTAGTATGAATGTATGCTAATAAAGTCTATATTAGCATACTATTGAATCAAGAGATTCGTGGCTGGCGTTTGAAGCTCTTAAGTATCTAGCGGCGTTACTATGCCATTTTCTATAGATTTCATCAACATGGGTGGATTACAGGTGAGCTTTACTTCATAGTACATAAAGTCTATATTAGCATACCCCCTTAATTATTTATTTTATTCTGTTTTTAGTATTTGTTGTTATAGCGGCAAAAGAAATAAATCATCTGTGAAAATTCCAACTGTCTAACTATCACGGTTCATGAGTTACAGCCTGGTGACAGACGGACAGACAGACAAAGGGTTCCCGTTTTACCCTTTAGGTACTGTTGTGACGAACCCTCTATCTATTTTAAATAAAAGATTGGAATCACTTTTCTTATTTATTTTACGTATAGGCATTGATACAATTCTTAGCCAGAAGGGCACAGCCTAGCTTCCCTTCTTCTAGACCAAAGCTAGGGAACTGTCGTTCATATTTGAAAATATAATAATATTCCTTTTATCTTTAGCCTGTAACCAAAGAGTTACAGAACCCAAAAGTTTGCATATGAGGCTAAGGCCTCACAGTACGGAACCCTAAAAAATGTCGTGTTGGTACACACGACGGCACCTCAGACTATACATGTTGCCCTTGAGACCGTCTTTATGCCCTACGTAACAAAAGCTGTCTTCGCTTAACTGTATAACTTGACGTGCTGTCGTGCGTACTTGGACGTAGGATTTTTATTTTATTTTATTTTTCAAGAATTTGAGGCATTAATCTTAAGTCTGGAAAAAAAAATCTGGAACGGGTGGTAGAAAAATATAGACGACTCAAAAGCGCTTAATTACTAAGTTTATTTGAATGATTTTGACGCAGATCGTCACTTTCGCAAATGGTCATCGCGAAAAATTTGGTCACTTTCGCAAATGGTCACTTAAGCAATTTTTTCTTACTTTTACTTTACGTCATACGTGTTTTGTTGCAGAAATTCTTGGAAGTCCCCCGGCCTTCGGTCGCGGCCACTGGAGTATCGATATGTTTATACTATTTGGCGTACTGCGAAGACGCCATGGAGCGAGTCTGTTTGCTACCACGACGGACGTTAGCAGATCTGGTCAAGTGAGTACACGGCAACATGTGCTCTATACAACATGTTACAAAGATACCTCTAATGCCGAATATGGTATATAGGGACCATCAAACTGAACAACTTTTACTGTGGGACCAATTCTGAAATCGCGAAAAAAAAAATCAGCTGTTTCATCCAAAAATTCAAATCGAAAATATCAAAATGTATGAAACAGCTGATTATTTTTTCGCGATTTCAGAGTTGACTGCTGCTTGTAGCTACTTACTTTGGAAACGGAGCAATTTTTTTTTTTTATAAATATTTGACAGCATCACATACATTGCTCTGATTCCAAAGTAAGTAGCTAAAGCACTTGTGTTATGAAAATCAGAGACGACGGTGGTATCACAAACACCCAGACCTGAGCCAATATAGAAAAGTTAGTTATCTAAATTGACCCAACCGGGGATCGAACCCGGGACCTCAGAGATGGCGACACCTTGAAAACCGGTGTACAAAGCCACTCGACCACGGAGGTCGTCAATGTGTGTGATGTTGTCAAATACTTATTTATTTATTTATATTTATTTCCACAGATACGCTCTCTGGCTCCTGGAATGTTCTCACGACTCGGGCCGCTGTCACGCCACCATGTTCTTCGGGCTGTCCTTCCAGTTTAGAGTCATATTAGAAGAGTTCGACAATCAGGTGGGTGTCTCTTTTACGACCTCTTTTATTATACAACGTGTTTCAACCCTAATGGTAGATAGGGTTCCATGCATAAAACCCCGATAAAATATTATAAAACCTTAAAACCGCCATTTTTTATGATAAACTGCATAGTGGCAACCCTAGACTAAAATTGTGTTTTGCTCCAGCCCATTAATGGGATTGATTATTGAAAACAATAGTCTATTTGCGTCTAGGGTTGTCACTTAAAAGTTTTACATACAAACAAAAACAGAATTTTACTGTTTATTATGAACCCTGCCAAATAAAAAATACCAAACCAAATAAAAGCTAATGCGATTTACAGTTTTGTATGAAAAAAAAATATTGGCTTTTATTTTGAATTGGGTTAGTATTTTGGATTTTTTATTTAATAGAAACCTAGACAATTCCTGTCTTAATCAGAATAACATAACAAGAGTTAATTATGCTCAAATTGCAAATCATTTTGATATTATTTTTAAATATTTGATTTTATATTTTTCTTCTTTTTGATCTGTATAAATAAATAAATAAATAAATATTAAATATTAGGTACTGTGTATATCTTTGGCGAGCACGTTTATTCTAAACTCTTAAGATCGATACAATGTAAATCTAATGTGTATCGCTGTTGATGTACACACGGCAGCACGTCAGGTTATACAGTTAAACTGCGAAAACAGCTTTTATTACGTAGGATATAAAGGCGATCAACATGTAATGTAATGTAAGTAAATAAGTAAATATTACGTTTGTATGGGTCACTGTTCGCCCTTTACAGCAAAAAAATTGTTTTTTTTTAAATTTATTAACAAAACAAACGCCACCACTTTAATTAGGCCTTCCGTTATTTATAACTTTTTGTCATAGGATGGTCTCCGCAAACTATACAACTTAATATCAACACTGCCAATACTAGGATCAGATGATGAAGAAATGCACGTGTCTGAAGATGAAACGTGTGCTGCGAGACAGATCGTGAGACACGTCAGCGTCGCGCTTCGGAGGTGAGTATCGAATGGGATCTCTTTTTTCGCATAATGGTTTTATACCTAATTTGATTTGGCATAACGGATATGGCATAATTATTTTTGTCATAATAAAACTTTGGCATAATTGTTTTTTGGCATACTATTTATGTTAGCATAATTATCTTTTAGACTAATTTGTTTTCGCATAATGTTATTAGGGCATATTGTCTATTCGCATAGGTAGGTTGGGTTACCGCCGGTTAGGTGCGGCTAGGAACAGTCATGTTGGGGCTATAGTCCTAATGTGACCGAGCTCAACATGCCGTTTAGTATGCATAAAGATCGCATTCTCCTCTTGATATAAAAAAAAGGTAGGTTAAGTTAGTGCTTTGACCACTCGAAAGCGGAGCTCCATAATGCTTGCATACTTGTTGCATGCTTGCTTGCATGCTGTTAATAACATTATGCGTGTTTAAATTTAGCTTATTAAAGAATATCATGCTTAAAGTAGTTGTGCTTAAAAATATACATAAGCTGTTATGACTAGTAATATTATGCGTAAACATCATTCGGTGAAATCATATTATGCTATGACATATTATGCCTTAAAATTTTATGCAAATACATAGGGAACCGTATCGAATATTAAGGCGACATTTTATGCGACACTAGCGCCACTCCCGCAAAAAAAAAAACCGTGTAAATACACAATTTATTAAAAATCTTAGCAAATGGTCCCCTCGCAAAATATCAATTGTTATTTATAAACACAGATACCTAATGACTGATAATTTAATATTCGACAATTTGACAACATCACATACATTGTTTCGATTCCAAAGAAAGCACTTGTGTAATGGAAATCAGAGCCAACGGTGGTATCACAAACACCCAGACCTGAGCCAATATAGAAAAGTTCGTTTTCTAAATTGACCCAACCGGGTATCGAACCCGGGACCTCAGAGATGGCGATACCTTGAAACGGTGTACAAAGCCACTCGACCACGGAGGTCGTCAATTGATTGCTAAAACGGTGTCTTAGCTGCCTTCTTTGAGTCTTTAACAGCATTTGACACAGGACGTAATTTCTAATAATCTCTCTCTTTCTTTCTTTTCTTTACAATACAAACTGTAATTATTGTAAAGAACGCTAATGTCTGTCAACAGGCGCGAGGCTGACGACTAATAGTAGATTATACAACAAGTGCATAAAACGCACCATTTTACCCGTGAATATTCAAGTCGAGGGTAAAATTGGTTTTATGTACGAGTTATACACTCTGCTTTTCACTTCGCTTGTGAGGAAATTAAATAGCAATATTGCAAAACCAAGTTTAGTTAACGAAGTTTAATTGCGTGTGTGGCTGTTTACCTGACGACCTTCGTCTAAGAGTCTGAGACTTATGGCCGAATACTAAAACGTCACTCAACTTTGAGAGGCTCTCAAACATCGTCCTGTCGCATTAAATGTCAAAGACAAAGACAGCATGACTTCTCGTTACAAGGCTTCCCGTTTAGGGTTTAAGAACCGATGGCGTAGCTTCTTTGACATTCACAAGTGCTTGTAACAGCCTAGACTGAATAAATGAGTTTTGAATTTTGATGTTTGAGCGCCCCTCAAAGATGAGTATCGTTTGAGTATTCAGCCATTAGACGAAAATTTAATTTTATGCACTAGAGCATGAAAAGCGATTTTATGCAGCCTATACCCAACATAAAGACGAACTTTACGAGCATGAGAAGTGAAAATGACATTTTTTAACCCCGTGGTGCCATTTTTAAGCAATATTTGTTCGCATTTACACTCCCATAGATTTTAGTTCGCTGTTAGTATAAATGTTTTGTCACCAGGTACTTGGAAGCTCACTTAAGGCTCCGTGCAGCACAAGTGGCGCGACAACAAGGAGATACCGTACCTGAACCGCCGCCTTATAAGGTTATTATTTTAATAACTTTTTTCGTCAATTCTTTTAGTTTTAAATTTGGTTCTCACTTCGCGATGTCGTGCCCGCTCACATCAGTGCGGTGTGAGCGGGACAGCGAGAAAAGTATCGACAGAAAAAGATAATAATATATAACATGTTACAAAAGTACCCCTAATGCCGAATATGGTAATAGGGACCATCAAACTGAATAACTTTTACTATGGGACTAACTCTGAAATCGCGGAAAAATAATCAGCTGTTTCTTACATTTTGATATTTACGATTTTAATTTTTGTATGAAAGAGCTGATTTTTTTTTCGCTATTTCAGAGTTGGTCCCGTAGTAAAGGTTGTTCAGTTTGATGGTCTCTATATACCATATTCGGCATTAGGGGTATTTTTTGTAACATGTTGTGTAATAATCTTGATGTATCTCTGTAGCTAATAATTTAAATCAGTTTAGATATACAAGGTGTTACAAAAGTACCCCTAATGCCGATTATGGTAGATAGGGACCATTAAACCGAACAACTTTTACTATGGGACCAACTCTGAAATCGCGAAAAAAAAATCAGCTGTTTCATACATTTTGATATTTTCGTAATTAATTTTTGTATGAAACAGCTGATTTTTTTTCGCGATTTCAGAGTTGGTTCCATAGTAAAAGTTGTTCAGTTTGATGGTCCCTATCTACCATATTCGGCATTAGGGGTACTTTTGTAACACCTTGTATAGTATATTCAAACCTAATTAGAATTCTACCGTGTTTATGTAATTTTAAACATTGTTTAACTTAGACACCTGTTAAAATGTCAAAATAACAATAATGTCAAAACGTGACAGCTAATGTTTAAATGTCAAAATAACAATATTGTCAAAAAAGTAACAGCATCACATTTAAATTGGTGTCTAATGGCGCGTCTCCTGCTCGTGTTTTTTCGATACATTTCACAAAAACATGAAACAAAAACATTTGTTTTAATACACAAATCGACTCCTAAAAATAATAATATTAACCAAATAACGGGTATCTCCCGAATTAAGTTTAAAAAATAAAGCACAGTCTCTTTATTCCACTTCATCACAATAATTAATTATATTTTAGCAAGCTTGCACTAGCACTTTAAGGTTAGAAAAAATTGCCACAGATTATAGAAAGGTTGTGCGCGTTCGGTAGTTGTCAAGAAATGAAACAAACCCTTCCCCTCTCCCCCGCGCGGGGAATGTTTTCCGTCGGCCAAAAACAAAAACATTGTGTATGCATACAAAAATGTGTATAGCCACGCCCCAATGTGTCGATGTTTTCGTGTAATGTTTCGAAAAAACAGTCGCAGGAGACGCGACTTAAGTTAGACAGTGCTTAATAATCTTTTGTAATAACACGGCTAAGACTTCACCCGCAACTTTCATAGATTCTATCATCAAATATGTTTTTTTAGGCCTCAAAATCATCTCCCGAAGAGATACAAGAGCAGATAGAGTTGTTGGCCAGCGTGGCGTGGTCGCGCTGGGCGCCCGTGGACGAGCTGGTGGAGCTGGGGGGGGTCAGCCTGCTGCTGCAGGTGGTCGGGTTCGCCTACGAGTGGAACTTCAACGGCAGGTATCAGTGTGGAAATAAATAGATAAATAAGTAAAAATAAATAGTTACCCTACTAATACTTGTTACATTTTCTCACTTATGCTCTGAAATATTAGCATTATACAACGTGTTACAAAAATACCCCTAATTCCGAATGTGGTAGATAGGGACCATTAAACTGAATAACTTTTACTATGGGACCAACTCTGAAATCGCGAAAAAAAACAGCTGTTTCATACAAATAATAATTACGGAAATATCAAAATGTATGTAACAGCTGATTTTTTTTCCGCTGTTGTTCCCATAGTAAAAGTTGATCAGTGTGATGGTCCCTATATACCATATTCAGCATTAGGGGTATTTTTGTAACACGTTGTATAATACTAAATAAAATACTAGAAAAAATACGACTCGCACCAGATCATGTTCTCGGACGGGAATCGAACCCGCGACCTTTGGATATCCGGACCAATGCTCTGACCGCTGAGCTATCGGGTCACTGGTGGGAACGTCGAATTGCTTCTAGTATATCAACTCTTACGCTGCAAGCCAGCGCCATCTCACCAATGTACAAAGAATTACCTTGACATTCAATTAAATATCTTTTCAGATATTTTTAAACAATTTGTTGAGATGAGAAAGCTATACAATTTTTAAATTGCAGCGTAAGAGTTGATATACTAGAAGAAATTCGACGTTCCCACTAGTGACTAGGTTACTCAGCGGTCAGAGCATTGGACCAGATATCCAAAGGTCGCGGGTTCGATTCCCGTCCGACAACATGATCTGGTGCGTGTCGTATTTTTTCTAGTATTTTATTTAGTATTATATTAAAATAGCATTGTGAATGCTAAAATCTCAAATTTAAAAATATTTGCATTATATTCGAAAAAGTAATGCTGGAGGTTCCACATTTTACAGCTTTGCAGGTTCCACAGGTTTGCGAACCGATGGCGTAGCTTCTTTGACATTTACAAGTGCTTGTAACAGCCTAGACTAAATAGATGAGTTTTGAATTTGAATTTTGAAATTTACGTGGCAGTCTGATGTAAAGGGGCTGTACCGGTTAACGCATTGAACTTCGGTAAGTCTGCCGGGCTTTGAATTAAAGGCTTTGAATTAAGACAGCCCCAATCGGGCCAAAATGGCGACCCCAATTCATGATGTCACACGAACATCGATATCTTCTAAATAACTTCGGCGAATAGTACAATACGAAACTCCTTCTCTCTTCTTCTTCTTGCACTACAGGCGGTTTCCGCAACTCGACGTCTATAGCGCCTATTTTGCGTATGGAGGGTGTGCGGCCGGATCACTCCAGCCAGCCCAGCTCAGCCAGGAACGCTCTAAGTGCTTTCACATTAGTGATCGCCTCCTGGACGCTGCCCGGCGAGCCGAGGTACCTCGCCCGGTAGGGGGCCACCCCTCTGCATTCCAGCAGGACGTGGGCGGCTGTTTCTTCTTCCTCCATGCAACCTCTGCATAGAGGACTGTCCGTGACACCTAAATTGAAAAGATGTCTGTTAAATTGTCCATGACCAGTAATAGCACCTGTTACCAGGCGGAGTTGCGGTCTACACAGTTGTAACAGGGCCCTGGATAGACGAGCGTCCACGCGAAACTCCTTACTTCGATCCGTTTTAAGTTGAAGCTCGGCAGACGCTGAAGTTCGAAAAGTTGGCCGGTAGGGCCCCATTGCGGGAATGATTTCGACTCTTACTTCCCGCACACTTCCTACTTCCCGCACTGGTCATTTCACATGACCACACGAACCAATTGAAAAATTTGATTTTTACTAAGAAATTTTTATTTCATCGCATTTCTTGAGAAAATCACTATACAAGCCTTGTACGGGAAGCTATTAACATTACCTCTAATGATTAATTTAAGATTCAAACCACCCTTGACAATGTAAATGCTAACTTCCCGTTCTCGGCTGTAATGTACACACGACAGCACGTCAGGTTATACAGTTAAACTGCGAACACAGCTTTTATTACGTAGGGCATAAAGGCGGTCTCAAGGTCAACATGTATAGTCTGAGGTGCCGTCGTGTGTACCTATTCAAAGTTGGTGTGGAGTTACTCTTTTCTAGTATAAAATTACTCAATTCATAATAAGATACGTATGGTGCAAGTGGTTTTGAGCGAGACAACCCTAACACGAGTGTATCAAAACTACTTACTAGGGCTGTTTCGCCACTTGTTTAGTATAGAAACTTGTGTGTAAACATGTTAAGTCTGAGGTGCCGTTATATGTCATCACATCATCATGTGCTGACGACCTCCGTGGTCGAGTGGCTTTGTCCACCGGTTTTCAAGGTGTCGCCATCTCAGGTCCCGGGTTCGATCCCCGGTTGGGTCAATTTAGATAACGAACTTTTCTGTATTGGCTCAGGTCTGGGTGTTTGTGATACCACCGTTGTCTCTGATTTCCATAACACAAGTGCTTTAGCTACTTACTTTGGAATCGGAGCAATGTATGTGATGTTGTCAAATATTTATTTATTCATTTATGTGTACTATTGTCTTGCCTCTGAAATGTCCAGCGTAAACGCGCATAAATCACTAGCTTCAAAGTGTACTATCTCTTGACAGATCAGAAACGGTTCGTTCAGCGCTAGATGTGATATCAGTATGCTGCGTGGCGCCTCGAGTACAGTTGCTACTCACTGAGAAAGTAGACATGAGGGACGCGGAGCTGACTACTGGAGTTAATATAGTGCTGGGTGAGTGAGTGTAAGATAGGATGGCTGACCACTGACCATCAGCCATTTTTAATGTCCTTACTGCTGGGGCACAGGCCTTCCTTATAGGTGGATAAGGAGGATGGGCCACCACGCGGGCCCAATGCGGATTTGTGGGTGTTAACGACTGAAAATGCAGCCGGGACCAACGGCTTAACGTGCCTTCCGAAGCAATGAGGAGCTCGAGATAGTAAATTTTTGGTGACCCATGGTTTGGTATTCAAAAACAACCATTTGGCTGGCAGGCGGGGAGGGACACTTGACTCTAACAAAATTTTGCATTTTAAAACTATTTTTACAAACCCGCAATATTTTTAAAATTGCTATCCAACGACACCCCTCATTATAGGGTAGACAAGAAAAAAAAATAACATCCCCACTTCATGTTGAAATTGAAATTGAAAAATTCTTTATTCAAATAAGCTCACATAACAAGCATTTTTAAATCGTCAATTCTTTTATCCTACCACCCATTATGGCGTCTTTTAGCTGACAAGAAAAATGGGCGCAAAAAACTTATCAGCTTTATTAGAAGGAACGATATTTACAAATATGTATATCGTTTCCAGACATTACATTCAAAGTATTCATACATGTTACCATTAACATAGATTCATAAATAAATAACATTATTTAATTAGCTCATTTCTACTGAATCAATTTACAGGTGTCAAGCTTAATTAAAAATTTAAGGCTCAGCCTAGGCTACTACAAAAAAAAAATGTGTAAGGGAGGTAACCTAAAAACAATATTTTTCAAAATTTTACTTCACCACTTTGTCGGCGTGATTAATATGTAAATCCATGCCAAATTACAGCTTTTTAGTACGAAGAGTACTATTTTTACAGTTTTTTAGTAAAAAGAGTATGAGCTAGGCTGGGGACGGACAGACGGACATGGCGAAACTATAAGGGTTCCTTATTGACTACGGAACCCCAAAAAGTACAGCAGATTATGAATCACAGATTAAAAAGTATACGACTTCAGCATAAAATGACGGAAGCATAAAATCCTTTTTATACTACCTGCTCGTCAATGGCATATTATGTGTCATGCAAACCTTTCCTAAAGTAAGTCATTTTTCCCATGGGGAATAATGTGATTTGAATTTGGAATGCAACCCTTGTAGTCGTGCTGGATCGATGTTGGTTTCAAAAAAGTTTAGGTGCAATGAGATCTTATTCTGAGTTAGGCTGTATGTTATCATGAAAACTTTTTACGAAATTCATTTTCACCCGCGCACCAAGAAGGATTTATTTGAATGTCGAACTGACCACTACAGAATAGACGACAAAAACATAAACTCTAACCCAACTATAAATGTACCAAAGAATGTAAGTTTGTCGTTGCACAATTGGTGTAATGTCTCTAAGATAACTTTTAATTTTCAATAAATATCCTTAATTTTTCATATTTTATTATTCTAACTTTAAATAATTACTTAAGTACTTTCTTTATAACAGTCATTATGGTTTCAATTGCCTCGCAGAAAGTATAAAAAGTAGAGTATGCATCGCGGGCTTAAATGTGTATTTGTCATGGGCGATCTTGAACACCTCGTACTCAGGATTCTAGCCTTAACTCCCTCGCTCCGCTCGGGAGTTAACCATAGAATCCCTCGTACTCGGGGTTCAATAATAGCGCCCGGGACACAATACACTACTTTAAGCCCTTATTGCATAATCTACTATTGTGCAAAAGTGATTATCAGAAAATTAACCGAAATGTTAAATGGCTGTTAAAGTTTATTTATTTATTTATTATTAAGTTATTGTGACTATGATTATTTGGCTTGTTACAGGCGCAGCAGATGGCGAGATAGTGGCCGAACCGGAAGTACAAAAAGCAGCGTTGAACGTGCTAGTCAACTGCGTCTGCGCGCCCGTGCACAGAGTGAGTTTGTTCCTTATGTCCCTTGCAATAGGTGTCATAATGCCTTGCATCAAAGCAACATCAAAATTTGTTAGTCAAAACGAAACGTAATTCTTATCTTTGCTGATATATGTGGTTACAATATTTCTTGTATGAAATGTTTTTGTAACGTCTAGCAACTGTATTGTAGCATACATTGCAATTAAAATATTGCCTGCTTAGACGCCTCAATTACGTTTAAGAGGCTGACATGACCAAACTAGCGCCGCCAGTCGATTTTATTTTATTTATTCTAAATAAGCCCAATTTCTTAAAAAAGGAATCAGTCAAGGTCTTGTGAATGGCGTCTAATGTTTATTGAATAACGTTACAATTTTACAAAATGCGTGCAATAGTTTAAAAACGGCCACGTTTGAACCAACAGGAATAAGAGCTGGAATAAATATCTGAAAAGATGTTCAATTGAATGTCGAGGTAATTCCTTGTACATTGGTGAGTAAGAGTTGATATACTAGAAGAAATTCGACGTTCCCACTAGAGACTCGGTAGCTCAACGGTCAGAGCATTGGACCGGATATCCAAAGGTCGCGGGTTCGATTTCCATCCGAGAACATGATCTAGTCCGTAGTCCGTTAGTATTAAGTATTTCTAATTTCATCCATTCGCGTCATACATTATATTAATAAAAAATAAGCCCTATTCTGCGTATTAATGTCCACAATCCTTAGGCAGGTTCATCGACGACTCGCTTCTCTTTGACCGGTTCGAGCAAGAAAAAAACCGCTTTGAAGTCGTACGAGGACGTCATACAGAAAGTGTGGGAGAGCGTTCGGACCAACAACGGGATAATGGTGAGTTTTATACAACATGTTACAAAAATACCCCTAATACCGAATGTATATAGGGACCATCAAACTGATCAACTTTTACTATGGGGCCAACTCTGAAATCGCGAAAAAAAATCAGCTGTTTCATACATTTTGATATATTCGATTTTAATTTTTGTATGAAACAGCTGATTTTTTTTTTCGCGATTTCAGAGTTGGCCCCATAGTAAAAGTTGTTCAGTTTGATGGTCCCTATATGCCATATTCGGCATTAGGGGTATTTTTGTAACACCTTGTATACTTTTTACGAAGAAAGTAGAATGTAAATTTTAAATTAAACTATTAATGTACACGACACGGCACCTCAGACTATACATGTTGACCTTGAGATCGCCTTTATGACCTACGTAATAAAAGCTGTTTTCGCAGTTTAACTGTATAACCTGACGTGCTGTCGTGTGTACAAAAATTTTTTTTGAAACACTTTTTACATCACTTTTATACAGGTGTCTAAGTTTTAATGTATGTAAAGTTGTCAATTATTTTATTTTAATTTAACAGTGTTTAAAAATCTTTTCTAATAACACGGTACATTATTAAAATATTTTTTTAATAATCATATAACTGTTTCATCTTTATCGATTGTCAAAACATCTGGAAAGATGTTTCTCTCGAATGTGGGGGTATTTCCTCACATTGATGAAATTGCGCTGGCTTGCAGCGAACAAGTAAAAAGTACTAGAAGATTTCGCCGCTCCCACTAGCGACTCGGTAGCATAATTGGTTAGTGCATTGGGCTGGAATACCAAGGGTGCGGGTTCGAGTCCTTCCTCCTTTTTCTAGTATTTTTCTAATACTATTTATCTTAGCACTGTACATGTTTATTTGACAAAGAAGACATGGATTTTTAAGGAATTTTAATGTTTGAATCTAATAGAGTTTATAAAATACTAAATAATATACTAGAAAAAATAGGACTCGCACCTTTCTTCTACATTGGTAAGATGGCGCTGGCTTGCAGCGTAAAAGTTGATATACTAGAAGAAATTCGACGTTCTCACCAGTGACTCGGTAGCTCAGCGGTCAGAGCATTGGACCGGATATCCAAAGGTCGCGGGTTCGATTCCCGTCCGAGAACATGATCTGGTGCGAGTCCTATTTTTTCTAGTATATTATTTAGTATTATATATAATAGCATTGTGAATGCTTAAATCTCAAAATTTAAAAAGAGTTTATAAAAATTTGTCTTATAGTGTGTGTTCTCTCACAGGTGTTACTATCACTAATGATGGTGAAGTCCCCCATAACTGACGCGGATCGACTCAGAGGGCTAGCGTGTAGAGCTCTAGCGGGTCTAGCGAGGTGTCCCACCGTGCGGCAGATTATGTCCAAGCTGCCACTGTTTACTACATCGCAGATGCAAGGTGAGTGTTTATGGCTTTGATATTTTGATATTTTCGATTTTTCATTTTTGTATATAACAGCTGATTTTTTTCGATATTTCAGAGTTGGTCCAATACTATGTATATGTATATCTATACAACATGTTAGAAAAATAACCCTAATGCCGAATATGGTATATAGGGACCATTAAACTGAACAACTTTTACTATGGGACCAACTCTGAAATCGCGAAAAAAAAATCAGCTGTTGCATACATTTGCTGTTGATATTTTCGATTTTAATTTTTGTCCTATAGTAAAAGTTGTTCAGTTTGATGGTCCCTATATACCATATTCGGTATTAGGGGTATTTTTGTAACACCTTGTATACATATAATAAAACTGTATATTCTAAATGTTTGTGCGCGCATCACGCCAAAACCGCTGAACTGGTTTTGATAGAATTTTCCCAGTTTCGTAGCTTCTAATTTAAAATCTAAGCCATGTTTTATCTAATTGGGGTAGGTAAAACTAAAGAAACAGCTTGAACTCTCCGTAGTATTAGTTTTCATACACTAAGGAGAAGGCGAAGTTGGGGCGGAGGCTAGTTTACATTAAAATTGTTGTTGCAGTGTTAATGCGAGACCCAATACTTCAGGAGAAGCGTCAGGAACACGTAATGTTCCAGAAATACGCTTTAGAATTACTGGAGCGAGTGTCCGGGAAGAGCAAACACATGGGCGCCGAGTTCGAGACCTCGCTAGCTAATATACATAAGGTAACGAGTAGTAACGACAGCTAAAAGTGTAGTTACGAACAAATGTTGCTTAAAAAATGGCACCGCAAAAAATAAAGAATAAAATAAAAATTAATAAATGCTTAGAAAATTTCACATTTGATATCTCTTAGAATGTCGATCAGATCAGTGTGTATAGCGATCTGAATCATCTCCATTCACTCCCTGTGGCCGTACCGGCTAACGAATCAAGCTTCGGAAAGTCTGCTGGGCTTCAAATTAAAACAGATAAATCGTGCCCCAATCGGGCCAAAATGGCGAACCTCAATTCATGATGTCACACGAACATCGATATCTTCTAAATAACTTCGGCGAATAGAACAATTCGAAACTCCTTACTTCGATTTATATGTTTTAAGTTGAAGCTCGGCAGATCCGCCGAAGTTCGAAAAGATAGCCGGTAGGGCCTCTGATCAGTGTGTATAGCGATCTGAATCATCTCTATTCACTCACTGGATGGCCATCATTAGATCACAGCTCGCTCGATCCTTAGTAGCGAAACGAGGCTTCAAAGTTACCTCGTTTATATGAAAATTGAGCTGGGGCCCTACCGGCTAACTTTTCGAACTTCGGCGGGTCTGCCGAGCTTCAACTTAAAACAGATACATCGAAGTAAGGAGTTTCGTATTATACTATTCGCCGAAGTTATTTAGAAGATATAGATGTTCGTGTGGCATCATGAATTGGGGTTCGTCATTTTGGCTCGATCGGGGATCGATTTATCTGTTTTAATTTGAAGCCCGGCAGACTTTCCGAAGTTCGATGCGTTAGCCGGTACGGCCCCTGGCCACCATTATACAAGGTGTTACAAAAATACCTCTAATGTCGAATATGGTGGATAGGGACCATCAGACTGAACAACTTTTACTATGGGACCGACTCTGAAATCGCGAAAAAAAAATCAGCTGTTTCATACATTTTGATATTTTCGATTTTAATTTTTGTATGAAACAGCTGTTTTATTTTTCGTGATTTTTCAGTTTGTCCCATAGTAAAAGTTGTTCAGTTTGATGGTCCCTATATGCCATATTCGGCATTAGGGGTATTTTTGTATATGTGATGTTGTCAAATTTATTTTTATATTTATTTATTTATATGTACATCTTCCGTATGTACATATATCATCATATATATGCATATACCTGTATCATCTTCCTCGTTATAGGCGAACGTAGTGGCCCAAACGCGAATAAACTACAACGAGAGACAACTCCTGCAACTGGTCGCGGAGCACCTGTTTGCGCGCGGGCTGGCGGAGTCCGCGGCCACGCTGCAGCGCGAGGCGGGCCTGCCGCCGCCCGCGCCGCCCGCGCCCGCGCCGCCGCCCCCGCCCGTCTACACCCCCGCCACGCCCTCTAGGGTCAGTTATGGTTTCACTAAATGCTAAATGCTTAAAAAAAATGCTTGTTATGTGAGCTTATTTGAATAAAGAATTTTTTTTCAATTTCAATTTCAATTTCAACTAGTTTCTAGTTTTCCTTATCGATCGATCTGTGATTGTTTTTCGTTTAAATGTCGTTCACTCATCACCATATTGTGTATTTTGACGACCTCCGTGGTCGAGTGGCTTTGTACACCGGTTTTCATGGTGTCGCCATCTCTGAGGTCCCGGGTTCGATCCCCGGTTGGGTCAATTTAGAAAACGAACTTTTCTATATTGGCTCAGGTCTGGGTGTTTGTGATACCACCGTTGTCTCTGATTTCCATAACACGAGTGCTTTAGCTACTTACTTTGGAATCGGAGCAATGTATGTGATGTTGTCAAATATTTATTTATTTATATTTACGTAATATATTAGTTCGAGGTAGTGGGAGCCTGATGACCTGCAACACAGGTATTACACCTAGCGTAGGCATCGGTCTCACACGAACTTTAATTGTATACCTAAGTTCCATGTACCTAAGTCGTGTTCATGTAAGTTTGTGATGGGAAAATAAACGCATATTATTATTAGTTTACTACATAAACGAATACAGAGGACCCACATATAAGAATACACATTTATAATAAATAATATAATAATAAATGCCTGGACAGTTTTACACAGCGCGATCTAGCCCCAAACTAAGCAAAGCTTGTAATATGGGTAATATACTGATGTATATTTTTTAAATATACAAGGTGTTACAAAAATACCCCTAATGCCGAATATGGTAGATAGGGACCATCAAACTGAACCACTTCTACTATGAAATCGCGAAAAAAAATCAGCTGTTTCATACAAAAATTAATTACGAAAATATCAAAATGTATGAAACAGCTGATTTTGTTTCGCGATTTCGTAGTTGGTCCCATAGTAAAAGTTGTTCAGTTTGATGGTCCCTATCTACCATATTCGGCATTAGGGGTACTTTTGTAACACCTTGTATAGGGACCATCAAACTGAACCACTTCTACAATGGGACCAACTCTGAAATCGCGAAAAAAAATCAGCTGTTTCATACAAAAAATTATTACGAAAATATCAAAATGTATGAAACAGCTGATTTTTTTTTGCGATTTCATAGTTGGTCCCATAGTAAAAGTTGTTCAATTTGATGGTCCCTATCTACTATATTCGGCATTAGGGGTACTTTTGTAACACCTTGTATACTTATTGTACATAGTGACACCCAGACCCGTCACTGAAATTGAAATACATCACTTCAATTTCTGCCCGGCCGGGAATCGAACCCGGGACTTAAACTATCATTTTGTCCACAGCCTCGTTTGTCTGTATCGCGCGCCAACAGCTCTCTACATCGTGACAGTGTTGACACGAGCCCGCACATAGACGAAAACAGCCCGTTGCCACATGTTATTAAATTAAGGTAAGTAAATAAACACAGAAAAACCGTCTATCTATATATATAAAAGGGAAAATCTCACTCACTCACTCACTCACTGATCACGAAATCTCAGAAACTACAAGTGCTAGGAGTCTCAAATTTTGAATGGGGGCTCCTTTTAGGGCGTAGGTGCTCACTAAGATGGGATTTTGCGAAATTCAACCTCTAAAGGGGTGAAACAGGGTGGCAAAGTTTGTATGGGAGAACGCGATTCCTTGGCCCGATTGACTTGAAATTTGGCATAGACATTCTTTCACAAAATTAATTGAACACGTGTTTCGTATTTTTTATATTTATTCCCGAACAGGGTTAAAAAGTGGTAGAAAGCTACTTTTGGGGCGATTGACTTCGACGTCGGAATTGAGACTTCTTAGTGCATTTGATTGATTAATTAAGAAAAATAAATATCATTTGTCACCTCAACGTAGTATTACATTCTCTTTGGTCATTTCCCCTGAGAGTAGGAAGAATGCGTTTCATTGAATAGCGAATATTCAATGAAACATACTATAAACATTATCTATTTGGCATGGGAATCGCCATTTCGGGTTACTTTTGACAGCTAACTTTGATAAAGAGGTTTTAGTCTAAATAATGATCTTAGTAATGTTGGATAAAAGGACTGTAGTGTTGCTTTCGTTTTAGTATTCAGCTGCTTTGTTATTAGCTTACTAATTAAAAAGATAGCGCTGGTTCTCAAGGTAAAATTGATAATCATTAAATTGTAGGTGATACGAAGTTCACAGGGTCCACTAGTTTATATATAAAAATAGACTAGACATCCATACCTACTAAATAAAACAGTACAAAGCAAAGATTGTAGGATACAGGCACTCGCCTGTTAAATAAAATAATAATAATAATATTTCTCTACTGAATTGATATCAGCCATTTTTAATGTCCCCACTGCTGCGGCACAGGGTCTTCCTTCAAGGTGGATAAGGAGGACGGGCAATGACCCACCACGCGGGCCAAATGCAGCCGGGACCAACGGCTTAACGTGCCTTCCGAAGTACGGAGGAACTCGGGTTTTTGGTCACCCATCCCATGACTGACTCTTGCGAAAGTAGCTTAACTTCCTCAGTCGCAGGGCCAGGCGCTAAACCACTGCGCCACCGAGCAAATAGGATATTAAAAGTTTGTTTTTGTAAAGTTCATACCCGCCCTAAATTAATATGAAAATGACTTAAAATCAAAGTAAATTTTGCACACAGACATAATTAATTATTTTAAATTATCGAAACACGACCATTTTTTTTATTACGAACTAAAATACAGGGTCATTTGTAATTTATTTAAAACCTCTCGTGGGGTTGATCAGACCATCAAACTGAACAACTTTCATTATGGGACCAACCTTGAAATCGCGAAAAAAAAACAGCTGTTTTATACATTTCGATGGAGTAGGCATTGTTCTTTTGTATGAAACAGCTGTTTTTTTCTCGCGATTTCAAGGTTGGTCCCATAATGAAAGTTGTTCAGTTTGATGGTCTGATCAACCCCACGAGAGGTTTTTAATGAATTACAAATGACCCTGTATAAATTAAAGAAATCTTTCTTTTCACAGAAAAGTTCAAAACCAATCCCTCACCCACTCCTCCCCGCTATCGGAACACAAAATGGGCCGATCCCTCCAAAAGCAACCGAGCATCGTATCCGGGACTTCAGACAGCAGTGCACGACACCAAGTCACTCTGCACTCCATAATAACAGAGTACCTGTACAACCAGCATGCTCTATGCAAGAACCCGGTTGTGACGTGTCCACAGTTCAACTTATTCCAGTGAGTACTTATTATTTAGTATGTTTTGTTATTATACTTCTTAGATGATTTTGACTATGGCGACTCCATCCATTCCGCACTTATATATTTTGTTATTATACTTCTTAGATGATTTTGACTATGGCGACTCCATCCATTCCGCACTTATATATTTTGTTATTATACTTCTTAGATGATTTTGACTATGGCGACTCCATTCATTCCGCACTTATATATTTTGTTATTATACTTAGATGATTTTGACTATGGCGACTCCATCTATTCCTCTGTTCTTGGCTATTTCGTACATCAAGCGACCCTAAACTCCATAATAACGTAGTATCTGTACAACCAACATGTTCTATGCAAGAACCCGGTTGTGACGTGTCTATAGTTCAACTTGTTTCAGTGAGTAATTATTATTTAGTATATTTTGTTATTATACTTCTTTTAGACGATTTTTACTATGGCGACTCCATTCATTCCTCTGTTCTTGGCTATTTTGTACACCAATTGTTTCGAAAAGTGACTTTATGCTCAAAATAACAACAAAATCATTGAAAAAATTAAATAGTAAGGTTATTTTCATTACTCTTCACACACAAGGAAAAGACAGAGACAGAGTTTTTCGAATATACTGGCCTTAAAGCAGCAATGTAACTGCAGTTTCAATCGAGAATAGTTAGCAACAGAGTTACGTAATCAGCCCCCTGTTTTTGTAATAGTTAGCAACAAAGTTACATAATCAGCCCCCTGTTTTTGTAATAGTTAGCAACAGAGTTAAGTAATCAGCCCCCTGTTTTTGTAATAGTTAGCAACAGAGTTACGTAATCAGCCCCCTGTTTTTGTAATAGTTAGCAACAAAGTTACATAATCAGCCCCCTGTTTTTGTAATAGTTAGCAACAGAGTTAAGTAATCAGCCCCCTGTTTTGTAATAGTTAGCAACAAAGTTACATAATCAGCCCCCTGTTTTTGTAATAGTTAGCAACAAAGTTACATAATCAGCCCCCTGTTTTTGTAATAGTTAGCAACAGAGTTAAGTAATCAGCCCCCTGTTTTTGTAATAGTTAGCAACAGAGTTACGTAATCAGCCCCCTGTTTTTGTAATAGTTAGCAACAAAGTTACATAATCAGCCCTCTGTTTTTGTAATAGTTAGCAACAGAGTTAAGTAATCAGCCCCCTGTTTTTGTAATAGTTAGCAACAGAGTTACGTAATCAGCCCCCTGTTTTTGTAATAGTTAGCAACAGAGTTACGTAATCAGTTCCCTGTTTTTGTAATAGTTAGCAACAGAGTTACGTAATCAGCCCCCTGTTTTTGTAATGGTTAGCAACAAAGTTACGTAATCAGTCCCCTGTTTTTGTAATAGTTAGCAACGGAGTTAAGTAATCAGCCCTGTTTTTGTAATAGTTAGCAACAAAGTTACGTAATCAGCCCCCTGCTTTTGTAATAGTTAGCAACAGAGTTACGTAATCAGTCCCCTGTTTTTGTAATAGTTTGCAACAGAGTTACGTAATCAGCTCCCTGTTTTTGTAATAGTTAGCAACAAAGTTACGTAATCAGCCCCCTGCTTTTGTAATAGTTAGCAACAGAGTTACGTAATCAGCCCCCTGTTTTTGTATGGTGTCAGGCCCCACAAATGCCCCGACCCGCGCGCCTCGTGGTCGGTCCCGGGCGGCGGCTGCGTGTCGAGCGTGTGCGCGCGTGTGGCGCGACGCGAGCTCGGATACGGCTGCGGCTACAAGCGGGCCGACGCGCGCCTCGCGCACTCACAGGTACGGTTAGGGCTGCGGCTACAAGCGGGCGGACGCGCGCCTCGCGCACTCACAGGTACGGTTAGGGCTGCGGCTACAAGCGGGCGGACGCGCGCCTCGCGCACTCACAGGTACGGTTAGGGCTGCGGCTACAAGCGGGCGGACGCGCGCCTCGTGCACTCACAGGTACGGTTAGGGCTGCGGCTACAAGCGGGCGGACGCGCGCCTCGCGCACTCACAGGTACGGTTAGGGCTGCGGCTACAAGCGGGCGGACGCGCGCCTCGCGCACTCACAGGTACGGTTAGGGCTGCGGCTACAAGCGGGCGGACGCGCGCCTCGCGCACTCACAGGTACGGTTAGGGCTGCGGCTACAAGCGGGCGGACGCGCGCCTCGCGCACTTACAGGTACGGTTAGGGCTGCGGCTACAAGCGGGCGGACGCGCGCCTCGCGCACTCACAGGTACGGTTAGGGCTGCGGCTACAAGCGGGCGGACGCGCGCCTCGCGCACTCACAGGTACGGTTAGGGCTGCGGCTACAAGCGGGCGGACGCGCGCCTCGCGCACTCACAGGTACGGTTAGGGCTGCGGCTACAAGCGGGCGGACGCGCGCCTCGCGCACTCACAGGTACGGTTAGGGCTGCGGCTACAAGCGGGCGGACGCGCGCCTCGCGCACTCACAGGTACGGTTAGGGCTGCGGCTACAAGCGGGCGGACGCGCGCCTCGCGCACTCACAGGTACGGTTAGGGCTGCGGCTACAAGCGGGCGGACGCGCGCCTCGCGCACTCACAGGTACGGTTAGGGCTGCGGCTACAAGCGGGCGGACGCGCGCCTCGCGCACTCACAGGTACGGTTAGGGCTGCGGCTACAAGCGGGCGGACGCGCGCCTCGCGCACTCACAGGTACGGTTAGGGCTGCGGCTACAAGCGGGCGGACGCGCGCCTCGCGCACTTACAGGTACGGTTAGGGCTGCGGCTACAAGCGGGCGGACGCGCGCCTCGCGCACTCACAGGTACGGTTAGGGCTGCGGCTACAAGCGGGCGGACGCGCGCCTCGCGCACTCACAGGTACGGTTAGGGCTGCGGCTACAAGCGGGCGGACGCGCGCCTCGCGCACTCACAGGTACGGTTAGGGCTGCGGCTACAAGCGGGCGGACGCGCGCCTCGCGCACTCACAGGTACGGTTAGGGCTGCGGCTACAAGCGGGCGGACGCGCGCCTCGCGCACTCACAGGTACGGTCAGGGCTGCGGCTACAAGCGGGCGGACGCGCGCCTCGCGCACTCACAGGTACGGTCAGGGCTGCGGCTACAAGCGGGCGGACGCGCGCCTCGCGCACTCACAGGTACGGTCAGGGCTGCGGCTACAAGCGGGCGGACGCGCGCCTCGCGCACTCACAGGTACGGTCAGGGCTGCGGCTACAAGCGGGCGGACGCGTGTGATATAGTGAATTACACTATCAGCACGTACTCAATAGTACGTGATAATTAAGGTCTTCCTGATTGTCAAGGCGTCCTTCCTCTAGTCACGTATAGATGTGATGTTAATTAGTATTTAAGATGATACACTAGAGGATAAAGATTATTCATTCAACGCAAGACATTGTTTCATTTCGGGTCTCCGTCCCAACGCCATTACATGGCGACCGTGACATGGTGTCACAAGTCCGCGCCGCGAAATCGCTAGTTGAAGTCTACAAAATATCAGGAAAATAGTGCTACACGGGCCTACAAGAAGAAAATAAGAAGAAAAAACTGTAAGCCAAAATTTGTCTTAACTATGGGAAACCCACAATCTAAAGACAATATTATTGTCAGTCAATCACCAACTCGGCGGCAGCATCAACTCCCTTGGCTGTTGGGACGGAGACCTTCGGAGACCTTCGGAGATCTTTTTACTGACCATCGTCGTAGTACTAGCGGGCTACATAGTACTTAGGCTGCTACGCACAACTGTTAGAAGAGGTAGAACGCAGAGCGGTTCGACGGGCAATTGGACCAGCACAGAACATGTAAGCCAGCACGAATTAATAGAACTATGCTACCAAGAATCTATGTGTGTGTGAGTGATATTTTTTTTCTCTCTAAAGTGTGTTCATGGCAAATTTGTCAGAACTCTTGAGTGAGCTTAAGGCTATTAGAGACTCTATTATTAAATTAAGTAAGGACAAACGTTATTCCGCTCGGAGACAGAATAAGTTTTAAGAGCAAAGGAAATTAAAAATATTTTTGAACAAATATCCTCAGACTTATGTAAAAAAGGGATAGATGTTGTAGAATTACAAATAACAAAAGCAATCTCGTCAAAGTTTTATGTAATTTTGAGGAAATCGAGTCGCTCGTTAACTCGCATCATTCAGAAACGATAACAACTATGGCTATCAAGCGTTTCGCTGACGGCCTAAACAATGCTCGTACAAGCATTATAGTTACGTCTAGATTCGTAAGCACAGTTAGGCAGGCAATAACTATAGCCTTAAAACAAGAAGACTCGGTAGTGAAACCACAAATAAACAATTATGTTAACTATGTTCCGAACCAGCGATATGAAAAAATAAATAAAAACTATCATCAGCAATATAATAAGTCACGTAACAACAACGCGACGAGTCAGCAAGGTCGGGATCGTGCCTACTATAACTCGAATAGGTTTCAGGGTCAGCGCAACACCAGGTGTACGTCACCTCATAATAAACATAGGAATGTACATTTCTTAGTTGACTCAGCAGAACAGTCTAATGACGAGAACGAAAGTGAACGTCAGAGTATACGTCAGAACGAACATCATAGCGATGATTTTTTTCGTTCTGAATAGCGCTGAGGTAGATAATTGTTAATACTACGTATAAATACGTATAAAAACTTCGTGAAGTTGAGGAAAAATAAAAGATACGTCTCACAGACGGGTGATATGTTATTTAGTGACTCTACTATTTACATAAATCAGGAATCTCTACTAACGGAGGCGCGCCGAGACGCAACGATAGGAGAACTGAGTGCATTATGTAAAAAAAATTATAATATTGTAGAAGTCGTTGTGATTAAAAATGGGTTTAATAAAAAGTTTATTAAAATTTTGACCCAAACTTTCATGAAACATAAAGAATTACCGCGGTTATGTATTATTAATAACCAAGTTGAACATGTTACAAATAAAGACTTGATACGTGTTATACTAAATGATTATCATTTATTGCCGACAAGTGGTCATGTAGGCATAAATAAAATGACTAAGAATATTCGAAAAAAATATTTTTGGAGTAATATGCAAAAAGACATAACTAAATATGTGACTCGCTGTAAAGATTGCCAAAAGCAGAAATTTTGTAATAAAAAAATAAAAAGAAAATGGTAATAACCACTACAGCATCTACTTCTTTCGAAAAATTATATTTAGATATTGTGGGACCGTTGGAGGTCGATAATTTGGGTAATAAATACATATTAACAATACAATGCGAATTGACAAAGTTTGTAGAAGCTTACCCAATACTTGATAAGTCAGCTGAAACTGTTGCTGGGTTTTTACTGAAAATTTTATTTTACGATATGGTACTCCCAGGGTTATTGCGACTGACTGTGGAACGGAATTTATTAATTCCACGTTAGAAACAGTATGTAAATTGCTAAATATTGATAAGTTAAATTCAACGCCCTATCATCATGAGAGTATAGGTTCGCTAGAAAACTGGCACAAACATCTCGGATGTTACTTGAGAATACAAACACAGAATCAGTCGGCAAATTGGAGTACCTGGATACCATATTGGTGCTTTGCTTATAATAATTCTGTAAATACTAGTACCAAATACTCCCCTTATGAACTAGTTTTTGGGAAAACATGTAACATACCTAGTAATTTAGTTAGTAAAGTTGATCCCTTATATGTATACGACAATTATCCATCGGAGTTAAAATTTAGATTGCAAAGAGCTCATAATGATGCCAGGAACAATTTATTAATATCAAAACAAAGTAGAAAAACTAATTATGATTTAGATTGTAAGGAAGTACACTACAAGTACACTACAAAAAAAAAAGGTGATCTACTCTTGTATAAGAATGAAAATTATAATAAATTGAATGACTTGTATTTAGGTCCATTTTAAGTTTTAGAAGAGCTAGGTACTAATGTAAAAATATTAAAGAATAATAAAGAATATATAGTTCATAAGAATAGGACTAAGATATTTAGAAAATAAGAGTTTACTTTTCAGGGAAGGGATGCCTAGCCTTTTCAGGGGAGGTGTGATATAGTGAATTACACTATCAGCACGTACTCAATAGTACGTGATAATTAAAGTCTTCCTGATTGTCAAGGCGTCCTTCCTCTAGTCACGTATAGATGTGATGTTAATTAGTATTTAAGATGATACACTAGAGGATAAAGATTATTCATTCAACGCAAGACATTGTTTCATTTCGGGTCTCCGTCCCAACGCCATTACACGCGCGCCTCGCGCACTCACAGGTACGGTCAGGGCTGCGGCTACAAGCGGGCGGACGCGCGCCTCGCGCACTCACAGGTACGGTTAGGGCTGCGGCTACAAGCGGGCGGACGCGCGCCTCGCGCACTCACAGGTACGGTTAGGGCTGCGGCTACAAGCGGGCGGACGCGCGCCTCGCGCACTCACAGGTACGGTTAGGGCTGCGGCTACAAGCGGGCGGACGCGCGCCTCGCGCACTCACAGGTACGGTTAGGGCTGCGGCTACAAGCGGGCGGACGCGTGTGATATAGTGAATTACACTATCAGCACGTACTCAATAGTACGTGATAATTAAGGTCTTCCTGATTGTCAAGGCGTCCTTCCTCTAGTCACGTATAGATGTGATGTTAATTAGTATTTAAGATGATACACTAGAGGATAAAGATTATTCATTCAACGCAAGACATTGTTTCATTTCGGGTCTCCGTCCCAACGCCATTACACGCGCGCCTCGCGCACTCACAGGTACGGTTAGGGCTGCGGCTACAAGCGGGCGGACGCGCGCCTCGCGCACTCACAGGTACGGTTAGGGCTGCGGCTACAAGCGGGCGGACGCGCGCCTCGCGCACTCACAGGTACGGTTAGGGCTGCGGCTACAAGCGGGCGGACGCGCGCCTCGCGCACTCACAGGTACGGTTAGGGCTGCGGCTACAAGCGGGCGGACGCGCGCCTCGCGCACTCACAGGTACGGTTAGGGCTGCGGCTACAAGCGGGCGGACGCGCGCCTCGCGCACTCACAGGTACGGTTAGGGCTGCGGCTACAAGCGGGCGGACGCGCGCCTCGCGCACTCACAGGTACGGTTAGGGCTGCGGCTACAAGCGGGCGGACGCGCGCCTCGCGCACTCACAGGTACGGTTAGGGCTGCGGCTACAAGCGGGCGGACGCGCGCCTCGCGCACTCACAGGTACGGTTAGGGCTGCGGCTACAAGCGGGCGGACGCGCGCCTCGCGCACTCACAGGTACGGATAGGGCTGCGGCTACAAGCGGGCGGACGCGCGCCTCGCGCACTCACAGGTACGGTTAGGGCTGCGGCTACAAGCGGGCGGACGCGCGCCTCGCGCACTCACAGGTACGGTTAGGGCTGCGGCTACAAGCGGGCGGACGCGCGCCTCGCGCACTCACAGGTACGGTTAGGGCTGCGGCTACAAGCGGGCGGACGCGCGCCTCGCGCACTCACAGGTACGGTCAGGGCTGCGGCTACAAGCGGGCGGACGCGCGCCTCGCGCACTCACAGGTACGGTCAGGGCTGCGGCTACAAGCGGGCGGACGCGCGCCTCGCGCACTCACAGGTACGGTCAGGGCTGCGGCTACAAGCGGGCGGACGCGCGCCTCGCGCACTCACAGGTACGGTCAGGGCTGCGGCTACAAGCGGGCGGACGCGCGCCTCGCGCACTCACAGGTACGGTCAGGGCTGCGGCTACAAGCGGGCGGACGCGCGCCTCGCGCACTCACAGGTACGGTCAGGGCTGCGGCTACAAGCGGGCGGACGCGCGCCTCGCGCACTCACAGGTACGGTCAGGGCTGCGGCTACAAGCGGGCGGACGCGCGCCTCGCGCACTCACAGGTACGGTCAGGGCTGCGGCTACAAGCGGGCGGACGCGCGCCTCGCGCACTCACAGGTACGGTCAGGGCTGCGGCTACAAGCGGGCGGACGCGCGCCTCGCGCATTCACAGGTACGGTCAGGGCTGCGGCTACAAGCGGGCGGACGCGCGCCTCGCGCACTCACAGGTACGGTCAGGGCTGCGGCTACAAGCGGGCGGACGCGCGCCTCGCGCACTCACAGGTACGGTCAGGGCTGCGGCTACAAGCGGGCGGACGCGCGCCTCGCGCACTCACAGGTACGGTTAGGGCTGCGGCTACAAGCGGGCGGACGCGCGCCTCGCGCACTCACAGGTACGGTCAGGGCTGCGGCTACAAGCGGGCGGACGCGTGCCTCGCGCACTCACAGGTACGGTCAGGGCTGCGGCTACAAGCGGGCGGACGCGCGCCTCGCGCACTCACAGGTACGGTCAGGGCTGCGGCTACAAGCGGGCGGACGCGCGCCTCGCGCACTCACAGGTACGGTCAGGGCTGCGGCTACAAGCGGGCGGACGCGCGCCTCGCGCACTCACAGGTACGGTCAGGGCTGCGGCTACAAGCGGGCGGACGCGCGCCTCGCGCACTCACAGGTACGGTCAGGGCTGCGGCTACAAGCGGGCGGACGCGCGCCTCGCGCACTCACAGGTACGGTCAGGGCTGCGGCTACAAGCGGGCGGACGCGCGCCTCGCGCACTCACAGGTACGGTCAGGGCTGCGGCTACAAGCGGGCGGACGCGCGCCTCGCGCACTCACAGGTACGGTCAGGGCTGCGGCTACAAGCGGGTGGACGCGCGCCTCGCGCACTTACAGGTACGGTAGGTTTCAACAAACTCACTCAGTTATTGTATTTAATAAATCTTCACGGACCTGAAAAAAGGCGGACGTAATATCACACTAAAAAGAAGTGAAGCATGCAAGGTCCTACAATTTCGTTTGTTGTACATGACCCACACTCACACAAATACACCTGGAAGGAAAAGACCGGTGTATATGTGTGAGTGTAGGTCATTGTACAACATACGAAATTGTAGGACCTTGCATGCTTCACTTCTTTTTAGTGTGATATTACGTCTGTCTTTTTTTCAGGTCCGTGTAAATCTTTAGATTTTTTGCAGTTAAGATCATAGTGCTTAAATAAAGACGCAATTGTGTGAATTGAATTATCTCTCTGTAGTGCAATCCGTAGAAGCTTTGTGGTTCTTTTTATCGCTTAAACAATATTTTCTATCCAGTCGTTTAGTTTAATGGAGATTTTTTTGCGATAAGTGGCCACTTTTAACAATAAAACTCCATTTACAGTTCGCGCCGGTTCGCACGCTGCGGCCGCAGGACGACGAGGCATACTTCACACACACCATATTCCACGTGAGTTATTATTTAGTAATTACAGGGGTTGCCTATCTTAAATTCTTCTTTGTACGAATTTTAGATTGCCGGAATCGTTTTGCCTTTTTTTAGTTAATTCAATTCAATTCAATATTTTATTGCATACCATATATATACATAGGTGGTAATTTTATAGAAAGAGAACATTATGGACCCAGTAGAGTATAGCAATTGAAGGAGGTTAGAAAGAGATTATTTTTATTTTATCTTAAACTCAATTGATAAATTATTGAAATTTCAAATTCCTTTTTTTTTCAAATTCTAAATGGTATGACATCCTTCTTAACGTTTGGTCAAATCTTAAATGGTTTGAGTCAGCTGTTATCGGACTAGGTCAATGACCGCGCGGTGCGGCGCAGGTAAAGCTAGCAAGTAGCCGTATTTTTTTCCTTTTGGGTCGTTTAGGTTAACCTAAACAACCTAGTACTGAGTACTAAGATACTAGCGCCATGTAACAACACGGTGAAGAGTCTTGTTGTTGTGCCGTGTGTCGTGGTATGTGCGGCGTAGGTAGGTGCCGCTACAGACAAAGAGCATCATGTGCTTTTGGCATACCTACCTGTCCGCCATTTTGAAAAAAGTCGGTTTTGGAGGCCTGTGATAAAAGTGCCGATCGATAGAATAAGTAATTACAAACAAAATGCAAAAAGTAAAAAAATCTCGTAAGTGAAATACTTACCGAGATATTTGAGTTTAAAGTTGAAAAAACAAAGACTGTCATTTTCTAAATCAATCAATAAAATAAGTCATTACAAATAAAAAGTAATAAGTAAAAAATTCTCGTAAGTGATATACTTACTGAGATATTTGAGTTTGAAGTTGAAAAACAAAATCAGTATTTTAGATCAATCGATAGAATAACTGGAGCACACTTCGTCAGCTGAGCCATGGACGCTTCCTACATACATAAATAGCTTAACAACAATCTGCATAGACATAACCACTAAATCCAGAATATGATTTTGTTTATCAAATTCAAACTCGAATATCTCAGTAAGTATATCACTTGCGAAATTTTTTTGTTATTACTTTTTGTTGGTAATGACTTATTCTATTGATTAATCCAGAAAATGACAGATTTTGTTTTTCAACTTCAAACTCAAATATCTCAGTAAGTATATCACTTAAGAGATTTTTTTACTTATTCGTTTTTGTTTGTAATTACTTATTCTATCGATTCTTTTAGCACAGGCCTCCAAAACCGACTTTTTTCAAAATAGCGGACAGGTAGGTATGCCAGTCTTCATACATAAATGACCGAAGCCTTTTATTCGTTTATTTTTTCAGCCGACGCAACATCAGCTACTCGCGGCGACGTCGTCTGGCGATATTAGGATATTCAATCTGTTTACTGGACTAGAAGAAAACTCGTACCAAGTGCACGAGTCGTATATATGTCATATGCAGGTAACTCACATGAACTTAAGAATCGCCTGTCTTTTCCTAACTACAACGCGACCAAGATAAATAGGCGCATGAAAGCTACATGACAGCTAAGGCTGGCCCCAGACCTACCGGTTTCATCTCTTTGCTTTGCTGTTCTAGTAGAACAGGGGCTACCAGCTAACGCATCGAATTTCGGAAAGTCTGCCGGGCTTCAACTTAACACAGATAAATCGAAGTAAGAAGTTTCGTATTGTAGTTATTTAGAAGATATCGATGTTCGTGTGACATCATAAATTAGGGTTCGCCATTTTGGCCCGATGGGGGCTCGATTTATCTGTTTTAATTTGAAGCCCGGCAGACTTTACGAAGTTCGATGCGTTAGCCTGTAGCCCCTATTCAACTAGAACAGCAAAGCAAAGAAATGAAACCGGTACGTCTGGGGCCAGCCTAAGTCTTTTCCTAACTACAACTCGACCAAGATAAATAGGCGCATGAAAGCTGCATGACAGCTAAGTTAATGACACCATTTTAATTAAGATAAATAATATTAGAAAAAATACTAGAAAAAATCGACTCACCCGTAGCACCTCAGATGGGACTCGAACCCGCACCCTTGGGATTCCGGCCCAATGCACTGACCAATTATGCTACCGAGTCGCCAGTGGGAGCGGCGAAATTTTCTAGTACATTTAACTTCTTCGCTGCAAGCCAGCGCAATTTCATCAATGCAAGTCCCGTCTGAGGTGCTACGGGTGAGTAGATTTTTCTAGTATTTTTTCTAATATTATTTATCTTAATATAAATATAGCATTGTAAATGCGAAAAATCTAAATTTAATGACACCATTTTAATTTGGTCAAGTTGTAGATAGGAAAAGACTTAGGCGATTCTTAAGTTTAGTGCAAACAATTTTGTACTTATTATTTATGTATAAGTGTGGTTAATACATGAATAATTGTATTTGTCAGGCGAGTAGAGACGGCCTCCTTTTACTAGCGTCGACGCCGACCACGTGGCGCCCTCTGTCTGCTCTATGGAACATGAAGGAGTTCGAACAGCTGTGAGTACCATACACATTACATTATCACATAGCCCATACATATCACTATGACAAACAAGTGAAGTGAAAACTCGGTCTTCTTTGTTTTCTGACCAAGTCTAAATCGCGAGTTGCCTAAACTTTTCTTACGCGGGCCCAATGCGGATTGGTGGGTGTTAACGACTGCAAATGCAGCCGGGAACAAAAGCTCCCTGGGTCAACAAAAGGTCTGTCATGGGATGGGTGATCAAACAGGCACGTTATGTTTGGTCACCCATCCCATGTCAGACCTTTGCTAAAGTTGCTTAAATTTAAAAATAGAATAGAATAATTATTTATTTTCAAAAATGCAGTTTAGTACAATCATTTACATAGTTAACTTAAGTAAAATAATAATAACATTTGCCCGAACTAGGAAAAACCTGTGTTTCAGGCGAGAATGTTTGTGATGTTGTCCAATTTTTTTTTAAATCCATAGTCTTTTGACAGTTAAACGTGATAAATCGCTATATCATATCGCGTTGCGACGGTCACGTTAGAGGGCTGGTATTACTTTACCTCAATACCATAGTATAATCGACCATTTTCACAAGCTTTCAGTTAGACAACGAGGAGTACGTAGAATTCTCGAAGGTGTCCGACGACCGGATCATTGGCACCAAAGGGGAGACGGCGACCATATTCGACACGCGGACCGGACGGGAACTGATGACACTAACACCCAGACTCAGCAACCAGTACGCGAAGAATAGGGCCACCTTCAACCCTACCGATGAACTGGTGTTATCGGGTAAGTTTAATAGTATACAACATGTTAGAAAAATACCCCTAATGCCGAATATGGTATATAGGGACCATCAAACTGATCAACTTTTACTATGGGACCAACTTTGAAATCGCGAAACAAAAATCAGCTGTTTCATACAAAAATTAAAATCGAAAATATCAAAATGTATGAAACAGCTGATTTTTTTTCGCTGAAAAGTTGTTCAGTTTGATGGTCCCTATATACCATATTCGGCGTTAGGGGAATTTTAGTAACATTTTGTGTAATAATAATAATATATTCGTAATACCAAAATGATTTGCAATTTGAGCATAATTAACTCTTCTTGTGATGTTATTCGGATTAAGACTGCATATGCATGTTATTATTTAAGCTAATATTACTCTGCGGACAATGTTGTTGTTTACATAATTAGTACTATTTTGTAACATTTAACACATTAGTAAGCATAATTATGTAATCGTTTTTTATTCCAAATTAATAAAATAAAAAATAAAATAAATAAGTCAGTATTTGTCTAACTTTCTATTAAAAAAAAAATCAAAAATACTAACCCAATTCGAAATAAATGCCAATTACATTTTTTCATACAAAACTGTAAATCGCATTAATTTTTATTTGGTTTAGTATTTTGGATTTTTTATTTAACAGAAACCTACACAAATACTGTCTTAATCCGAATAATATCACAAGAAGAGTTAATTATGCTCAAATTGCAAATCATTTTGGTATTACGTATATTATTATTATTACACAACATGTTACAAAAATACCCCTAATGCCGAATATGGTATATAGGGACCATCAAACTGAACCCGTTTGTATGGGAAGCTCGCTGTTCGCCGGAGCCTTAAGCTCTATGTGTTAAATATTAATCAAGATTTTTATCGGTAGATGGCGTTCTCTGGGACGTGAACACGGGCAAGGAGATCCACAAATTCGATAAATTAAACCAAACTCATAGTGGGGTGTTCCATCCAAATGGATTAGAAGTGAGTACTCATTTAGTATTTTATAGTTTTATAGTTATTTATGTTTTTAAGTTACCATTTATACAACGTGTTACAAAAATACCCCTAATGCCGAATATGGTATATAGGGACCATCAAACTGAACAACTTTTACTATGGGACCAACTCTGAAATCGCGAAAAAAAAATCAGCTGTTTCATACAAAAATTAAAATCGAAAATATCAAAATGTATGAAACAGCTGATTTCTTTTTCGCGATTTCAGAGTAGGTCCTATAGTGAAAGTTGTGCAGTTTGATGGTCCCTATATACCATATTCGGCATTAGGGGTAATTTTGTAACATGTTGTATATCTTGCTTACAAAGTGTTTTTCCGTAATTGGCTTATGTACTGTATAAATTATACCTGCGTAAATGCTCTGTAAACGCTGTGGTAACAATGTTCACTAAATAAAATAAACAAATAAAAATAAAATAGTAGTTATTTAGTATCCTATAAAAATTGCATTGTGAAATTTGTGAATGCTTAAATCTCAAATTCAAATAATATATGTTATTTTTTCAGGTAATATCAAATACAGAAGTGTGGGACTTGAGAACGTTCCACCTACTTAGGACAGTGCCAACTTTAGATAAATGTGAAGTGAGTACTCTTCCAACTGTTATAAATTTATCAAATAATACACGACTTGAGTGGTGCAGTGGTCAACATGCAAGAGGTCCCGGGTTCGATTCCCAGCCTGGCAGAAATTGAAACGATGAATTTCATTTTCTGTGACGGGTCTGGGTGTTACTATCTATAATAAGTATATAAGTAGTATATCAGTTGTCTAGCACCCATATTACAAGCTTTGCTTAGTTTGGGGCTAGATGGCGCTGCGTGAAATTGACCAAGCACTTATAGCACTTAATATCTATTGTAGTGTGTATTGTGTGTGTATGACGTATAAGTATACATTTATTTCTCCTCATATGCTTGTTGCAGAGCACAATAATAAGGAAGTTACAATTTTTTAATTTTAATAATTGTATTTATATATAACAGTAAAAAATATTATTATTATTGATTTTATTTTTCAAAATTCGACTTAAGAGCTACAGAAACGCAATGAAAAAGAACAATGACCACTTCATATACAAGCGTGGACCTGTCGAATAGCTTTTTTTTTAAGTTGATGTAAATGAATCGGTGAAATAATTATGAAATTGCAAATTGAATGTGTTCTAATTTGTAATAATTACACCCTGGACACTTCATACAAACGCCCCCTTATTGAAATTGAAATTAAAAAAATATTTATTATGAATTTGCTCTATTCTATATTGCCGATTTTTATTTTAGTTAACAATTTATAAACTTCTATGCAACTCCTTTGAATTTATGGTTATTATCACACTGGTTGTTTCAATGTTGGCAATAAGCTAACTGTTTCAGAACCTTTGATAGAGGATTCATATCATGGGTGTAGACAAAGTCTTGTATGCAACTGTACATATTATATATAAACACTAATGCAATACTATTATCATAATTCGTCTGTTAATACCGTTCATTATACTACAATGGCATAAATAACTATAAAAAATATGTTTTATTATCATAAAGTTTCTATACTAAACAAGTGGTGAAACAGCCCTAGTAAGTAGTTTTGATACACTCGTGTTAGGGTTGTCTCGCTCAAAACCACTTGCACCATACGTATCGTATTATGAATTGAGTAATTTTATACTAGAAAAGAGTAACTCCACACCAACTTTGAATATGTACACACGACGGCACCTCAGACTATACATGTTGACCTTGAGACCGCCTTTATGCCCTATGTAATAAAAGCTGTGTTCGCAGTTTAACTGTATAACCTGACGTGCTGTTGTGTACATAGTTTTATGAACAATAAGGTTTTGGTAAAAAAAAAATATTCAAAAGTTTTACTTTGCGATTCGAGTCGAATACATAGTAATTTCATTCAATGATATGCATTCCTCGCAGGTAATATTCAATCCGACTTGTACGGCGTTGTACGCGGTGTGCTCGGACCAGGATTCGGAGGAGCGCAGTCAGTTCGACACCAGTTTCAAGACTTTAGACCCTTACGACTATTCCAGCGTTGGTGAGACAATTTTCTAACACCTACTAATTTTATTTATACAACGTGTTACAAAAATACCCCTAATGCCGAATATGGTATATAGGGACCATCAAACTGAATAACTTTACTATGGGACCAACATTGAAATCGCGAAAAAAATCAGCTGTTTCATACATTTTGATATTTTCGATTTTAATTTTTGTATGAAACAGCTGATTTTTTTTTTGGCGATTTCGGAGTTGGTCTCATAGTAAAAGTGGTTCAGTTTGACGGTCCCTATATACCATATTCGGCATTAGGGGTATTTTTGTAACACCTTGTATAAGTGATATTTAATAACCCGATTATTTATTTCATTGACTTCATTTTTTCAGTTGCAGAAACACGATTCGTTAACTTTTATAACAGAGTAAAAGATATCAAAGAAACCTCTTTTAAAACAGAGATTTCCATTTTACAGACAAACCTGCCCGATTTAAGCCTTTAAATTTCCTTACTAGATTAGTTTAAAATGCCAGTTGGATTTTTTAAAATACATCATCGATTTTTATTTAAACGAAATAAACCGGTTTGGTGTCGCAAAACTACTTGCCATGAGTGAGATAGTCAAGTGTAATTTACGATATATTGAGCCAGACAGTCGTTACGAAAATAGTTTAACGATGCGTCGCCTTAATAATATACGCGCTGTAATCCGTAAAAAGTGTCTATTTCTAACTCTCCAATTTTCAAAGATGTAAAATTTTAAGAGTGATTAGAAGTACAGCCTGTGTTTTAAGTTCAGTGAGGAAGCAAGGATTAATAGTAAGGAATAACATTTTTTTTCCCAACCCACAGCGACGATAGACGTGAAACGCAACATATACTCTCTGGCCGTATCTCGGTGGGGTACACAGATATCGTTAGTGGAAAATATGGGGGATTTCGACCAAGTGCAAGAGTCCTGCGTAAAAGTCTACGACGTGGGAAGAAAACGAGACCACGACGATGATGCGGTAAGTGAAATGAGCTTTGTTACGAGGAGGTAAGATTGAAAATGGTATGCCCTTACGCATACGCACACATCGTTGTTGATAAATATGGGAGATTTAGACCAAGTTAAAGAGTTCTGAGTGTCATAAAATATCAAAAATGAAACCATTTAACCTGTTTTCTCTAATCTCACCTAATTAACAATTATTTCCCTCACACTCGCCCCATTTCTGACCAATCACAATCCATTTTCTACAACTTCACCCTATATTATCCAAATGTCACCCCAATTTTCCACAAACTCACCCCATTTGTTATTATTGACCTCATTTCTCCCTTAACTGTAAATTCTTCTCTTATATTACTTATTAAATTTACTAATTACTATATTTAAATAATTAGTTTCTAAAATACTTATCGGTGCTTTATTTGCGGTTTAACTTTATTGGAGAGGTCCACATTATCTGGTTTTTAGTTAATTTTATTACTTTAACAGAACAGTGAACGAACAGTAAACTTCCCATACAAACGTAATACCAAAATGATTTGCAATTTGAGCATAATTAACTCTTCTTGCGATGTTATTCGGATCAAAACAGTATTTGTCTAGAGTTCTATTAAATAAAAAATCCAAAATACCAAACCAAATAAAAATTAATGCGATTTACAGTTTTGTATGAAAACATGTAATTGGCATTCATATAAAAAATCGAGCTATATGTGATTATAATTAATGTTTTTGTTTGTAGGAAGAAGACGAGGAAGAAGAGTTGGCCGGCGGCTCCGAGAACGACGACGGCTCCGACTCCGGCTCCGACAACGATGACGACTGTGAGTGTAACACTATCTATACGTACAAATAGTAGATTGTACAACAAGTGCATAAAACGCACTATTTTACAGGCGAGGGTAAAATGGGTCTTATGTACGAGTTATACACTCTGCTTTTCACTTCGATTGTAAGGAAATTAAATAGAAATATTGCAAAAAGAAGTTTATTTAACGAAGTTTAATTGCGTGTGTGGCTGTTTACCTGACGACTTTTGTCTTAGAGTTTGAGACTTAGACGAAGATTTTACTTTATGCACTAGATAGAGCATGAAAATCGATTTTATGCAGCCTTTACCCAACATAAAGACGAACTTTACGAGCATGAGAAGTGAAAATGTCATTCACTGATTGATTGATTGAGTGTTGGTATACGCGTTGATACCTTTCATGGTGTAAGTGAGCACTGAGAAAGGATTTTGGAAAATTCAACCCCTAAGGGGATGAAATAGGGAATGAAAGTTTGTATGAAAGTCTCTCAGTTTCAAAGCTAGGATCTTAAAATTTTGTGTTTAGGCTGTCGATTAAAAATATATCGGCCTTACCACAAAGATTTTAAAACACTGTTCAACAAGTGTTTAACTTAGACACTGTTTAAATGTGATGCTGTCACTATTTTGACAATATTGTTTAAAAGAGACGGCATCACATTTAAACAGTGTCTAAATTGAACAGTGTTTTAAATTCTTTTGTGGTAAGGCCGTAAGTGTCTCAGCGAGTGAAAGGGGAAGCGGAAGCGGAAGCGGAAGCGAAAAAGGCCATGGCCTGAAAGACAATACTTATATAGTTTTACCCCCTTACTAATAAAGATTGTATAGCAGATGTATAGTTACACAGTGTTTTGTCCCTTTCTTTTTAATGTCAAACTTAAATAGTTTGACAGAGTAACCATTGTGTAACTATACATCTGCTATACAATCTTTATTAGTTCAGGGGTTAATCTGTTTCTATACATCAATACATTTATTGAACTCCATACATCGCTTTGAATCAGTTAGTTATTTTTACAGTAAACTTGGGTTAGTATAGTTCATCCGTGGGCTGATTTATCAATGCCTTGATAAAGCTTTATTCGTTTGATAAAATATTGTACCGCCGCATTGAAAATGCTTGACATACATATATGTGACACATTTTTTAATAGAATTTTATTTTATTTGGTTATTCATTAAACTGGCTGATATCTGTGATTGAAAAATCAGCCCTAAAATAGATTTTTTTTTATCTTATGTATAGCAAATATTTTCTTGTTTTTCTTGACAGTTCTTAACTGACGCTAAATTAAGTATATTAACTGATTTCAAAAAGAGGAATAGATTCTGAATTCGATTTTACATATATTTTTTAACATTGTTTATAAATCATAAATTATTTGTTTGCTCGAATATGGTACAATACAGATTTTAATTACATGGCATATTCTACCGAATGGTTCGATGTGCAAATACTTTTATCAATGTCACAGAATTAATGTCCAATGTTTAATGGAAGAAATTACAAATACATTCAAACAAAATAATATTAAATCATAATTGGCGCATAACTTCCGACCGAATTTGATGATTCTTTTTTGTTTGAATAAGTTTTCTTTGAAGATGGTCCCATAGTTTTTTTTAAATCAGTTTAGTAGTTTTCAAGTAATCCTGAAAATGCTGTAATTTTTTGAATAAGTATTATTTTAACTTGGATTTTGACTACGGAACATTTCCCAGTTGTGTGTTATATTCAGCGAACTAAAATCTATGAAAGTGTAATTGCAAACAAATATTGCTTAAAAATGGCACCACGGGGTTAAAAAATGACAACTCGCACAGCATTTAGTCGGGCCAGCCACGCGACCGGTGACAGATGTTAGTGTTCTAGACATAAGTATAAGTATTGGACAACATCACAAACATTGCTCTGATCCCAAAATAAGTAGCTAAAGCACTTGTGTTATGGAAATCAGAGACAACGGTGTTAAACACACACCCAGACCTGAGCCAATATAGAAAAGATAGTTTTCTAAATTGACCCAGTCGGGGATCGAACCCGGGACCTCAGAGATGGCGAATTGAAATCGGCGTACTAACCACTCGACCGCGGAGGTCGTCGAATAATTGTAGTTTGTATTTGAAAGAAAAGAGTTTATTAGAAATGATGTTCTGTGTAGTCAAATAGTGTAAAGCAAAAAATGCACAGATAACGTATCATAAGTGTTAAATATTGTTCCTTTTAAGTATCGAAAATATCTCTGAGTATACATATTATAGTCGCTATTATGCAACCAGTGTTCAGTCGCTTTGTGCTGCATAACTGAGGCCCGTATTTAGAAACCGCTCAACGTTGAGAGTTGTCTTCAGATCATACTTGAGATGCTGTTCCTATAAGAAGAACATCTCAAGTATGATCTGAAGACAACTCTCAACGTCGAGAGCAGTTTATAAATACAGGCCTAATAGTAGATTGTGCAACAAGGGCTTAAAGTGTATTAAGTCCCGGGCGCTATATTCATATACAACGTGTTACAAAAGTACCCCTAATGCCGAATATGGTATATCGGGATGATCAAGCTGAACAACTTTTACTATGGGACCAACTCTGAAATCGCGAAAAAAAAAAACAACTGTTTCATACAAAAATTAATTACGAAAATATCAAAATGTATGAAACAGCTGTTTTTTTTTCGCGATGATTTGATGGTCCCTATCTACCATATTCGGCATTAGGGGTACTTTTGTAACACCTTGTATATATTATTTCCCATGGGAAAAAATGATATTCAGTACAACATTATGACCCGGCTAGACCGTGGGGCTGTAATGACTTACTTTACGAGCAGGTAGTATAAAAAAGCATTTTTAGCCCCGCCCACTCGGTTGTCATTTTCGCGTGGTGCTATTTTTGAACGCTCGATCCATAGATTTTAGTTAACCGGTTTATACTGTGTGTTAGTAGCGATCGCTTCCCTGCGCGAGGCGGTGATGGGGCTGGGGGGCAGCTCCGGCGACTCCTCGCACGACGACGACCGCGCCCGCGCCCTCCCGCACCCCCACCCGCGCCCGCGCCGGCGCATGCGCACCAGGCGCAGGGTACGTACATGTTTAAAAAAAAAATTAGAAACTAGACTATAGTATACTACTAAATAATATACTAGAAAAAATAGGACTCGCACCAGATCATTTGTTCTCGGACGGGAATCGAACCCGCGACCTTTGGATATCCGGTCCGATGCTCTGACCGCTGAGCTACCGAGTCACTAGTGGGAAAGTCGAATTTCTTCTAGTATATCAACTCTTACGCTGCAAGCCAGCGCCATCTCACCAATGTAGAAGGAATTAACCTCGACATTCAACTGAACATCTTTCCAGATTATACCAAATAATATACTAGAAAAAATACGACTCGCACCAGATCATGTTCTCGGACGGGAATCGAACCCGCGACCTTTGGATATCGGGTCCAATGCTCTGACCGCTGAGCTACCGAGTCATCTTTCCAGATTTTTAGATTATAGTACTCAGTTGTTTGATTGACAGAATCATTAATAGATAACTTTTCTCCATAGAAAAAATCGAAATGTGACCTCCAATTTTATTAATTTAATAACTGGAGTATTTACAGAAATATACTTATACTAGATAAAAAAACGGTAGTTTTTCACTGATGTGCCAACCGATAATAAACCTATAATCTTGAAACTATAAAAGAAAACATTACCTAGCTCTCAAAATAAGATATAGTTTGAGTTATTGATTAGAAAAGGTAATGTCAATAATTTCGATAATTTTTACTGTGAAAATTTCTTCCAATGCTGTACGGCCTCTTAAGACGCCGGCGAACAGTGAGATTAGTCAATTATGCTCAAATTGCAAATCATTTTGGTATTACGTTTGTATGGGAAATTCACAGTTCGTCGGACTCTTAAATGGTATGCACAAAAAGCAAATATTATACAACGTGTTACAAAAGTACCCCTAATGCCGAATATGGAGATAGAGACCTTCAAACAGAATAACTTTTACTATGGGAGCAACTCTGAAATCGCGAAAAAAAATCAGCTGTTTCATACATTTTGATATTATCGTAATTATTTTTTGTATGAAACAGCTGATATTTTTTTCGCGATTTCAAAGTTGGTCCCATAGCAAAAGTTGTTCAGTTTGATGGTCCCTATCTACCATATTCGGCATTAGGGGTATTTATGTAACATGTTGTATATGTTGTATTGTTTTTGTTCGCAGGCGGCAGCGGAGGGGCGCAGCAGCGACAGCGACGGCGACCTGGAGCTGCCCGACATCATAGAGTTTGACATCGACTAGCGCCCAATAAACTTGTTGACCATTTGCTTTCGGTGTTTCATTTGCATCACACGATTAAAAAAAAAAATACCGCGTAAATGTGACATATTTATCGAGAATGTTGTTAAAGAAGTTTTCAAGACAAACTGTAAAATAAAGAATCAAAAAAAGCGCGAAACCCGCGATGTAGTAACATTTTGTAAGGGAAATTTGTACAGCGCCATCTACCGCCGAAAAGCGTGTACCTTAAACTTTTTACTAACGAGTTTTTTTCGCGATCAATCAGAAGATTTTACTGGTAAACATTCGTAACATTAATCGTAATAAAAGAATGAAAATAATTTTAAGTTTCATCTATAAATCTGTTCTTTTTGCCTCGGGGATCAAAAACAGATTTCTTGGTAGGACTCTGGCAAAAAGTATTCTAGGATGCACTGACGAGTTCATTAGACCTCTTATCTTCTTTCGCGGTACTATATTATCACAGAGGTTAAAGGTGTGGAAAATAATCTTATTTTTTATCTTCCGATACCGTTTCTGAAATATTTGTATTTTTGTAAATTATTGTTAAAAAATGGGTTAAGTTGATGTTCCATATAAAAAATTATGGCGCAGGCACATTCGCGCGAGTGGCGACACCAATGGGCGATGTGCGTAAATGCCACGTAACGTTACGTAAATGCATCGGTATACAAAAAGGGGACTTGTTTTTTTATAAGTCTTGCAGGCCCCATTTTGACCGATGTTCCACTGTTTATTTGAATTAAAATAGTAGATTTTTTCTTGATCAAAGTCATTTACGTCTTAAAATGGTCGTAAACGTGTTTAAAGTATGCTTTAATTATTGCTTTGCTGTTAATTTTTAAAATTAAACAGAGCCATCTATTGTCGTAAAGAATAAACGCGATTATGCTACTCCTCGGTAGATGTCACTTTCTGCCTCAACAATAGCATGCTAAATCAACATGCTTTTACTTTTAGTAGTTGCCAAGCTAGATGGAGCTGGTAGTCATTTATTTTATGATTTCGCCTTTTTAGCTTTTGAAAGAAATTGTAAAATCTAAAATCTAGAAATCGAAAGAAATTATCTTCAAATTGAATTAAATTTATTCTTTCTCGGCCAACACTTTAAAGTAGACACGAGAGCGTCATAACTTGTTATTAAGCAGTTGAACTACGAAAACAGCTTTTTTACGTAGGTACGTTATAAAGACGGTCTCAAGGTAATTTGACTTGCCGTTGACTGTACCTATTTAATTGGGTTTTCTCAGGTTTATGAATACACAGCTTACTGCATACTATTGTTTCAGTTATCAACACATTGCCTTAACAACCAACTCTTTATTAAAAACAATCTATTATAAAATTAAACAAATGTTGGATGACTAGCGGAGACGTAAATAAAATAAAACTTCCATAAAATACTCGGTTTATTAGATGAAAAATAAATATAGGAATACATTATGTATGTACGCAGATTATTGTACGCATTTTATAAACAGCTATGTACATTTTAAGACTAGTCGACTCCGTACAATGGCACTTTACATTCATTTAAATTATTTAGTGACAATTTTATTTATGGAAGAAGATGTACATTTAATTAAGTACCTAATGTTTAGTACAGAAATGACAGACATCGAAGTTAGCGATGTTAGGTAATCTCAAAGCTGGGGCCCTACCGGCTAACTTTTCGAACAACGGCGGGTCTGCCGAGCTTCAACTTAAAACAGATAAATCGAAGAAAAGAGTTTCGTATTGTACTATTCGCCGAAGTTATTTAGATGATATCGATGTTCGTGTGTTATTATGAATTGGGGTTCGCCATTTTGGCCCGATTGGGGGTCGATTTATCTGTTTTAATTTGAAGCCCGGCAGACTTACCGAAGTTCGATGCGTTAGCCGGTACTGCCCCAGGTTGGATATATATAAATTCTACCTAAGTAGAGGTGAGGTATCCTGCGTCCAGTCGCAAAGTGTATCCGCGCGCGATGAGAATGGGATGGAACCTTGTGAAAGTAAAGCGCAAATTGACTAATAAGTTAATTTTAATAATTCAACTAATTGTTCACTCATTATCTTACTTGAAGTTGCTGCAGCAAAAGTTCCTTCACCTCGGATGCGTCACACCGTGTTTTTGGATAGCCCTGTGGCTGGCCGGCGAACAAACGCGTCTCGTTTTGATAAAATTCCATCCCATTCCCATCGCGCGCGGATTATGCAACATGTTGCAAAATAATATGCTAAATATGGTATATAAGGATCATCAAACTGAACCACTTTTACTATGGGACCGACTCTGAAACCGCGAGAAAAAATCAGATGTTTCATACATTTTGATGTTTTATGAATTTTTGTATGAAACAGCTCATTTTTTTGGCGAGTCCCGTTATAAAAGTTGTTCAGTACCCTTAGCAGGAACAGCTATCGGAAAAAATAAAGCGCGTAAAAACATTCGATAGAGTAATTTTGTATGGGAAATTTGTACAGCGCCATCTAGCGCTGAAAAGCGATATGATATTTTCCATAGAGAATTCTCTATCGAGTACTTTTACGCGCGTTTTTTTCTCGATAACTGTTCGTGCTAAATGTACTGTTTTACGGTCCCTATCTACCATATTCAGAATTAGGGTTTTTTAACACGAATTTAAATGACTGTATTTTTTATTTAGTTTTTTAACTAAATCACATAAAGACCGAAATATTTTTTAACGTATCCTACTCTATTATTGTCTATAGTTTTGATATTTTGGCAAACTTTAACCGTGTTATTAATAAAAAATAAACGCTTTAAAATGCTATTTTAGTTAAAAGTATTTTTCTTACGAAATCGAGTTTTAATGAAGAAGACAAAACATATAACCATTGGACTTAGGGTTGCCAGCTCCCGTTTTGTATTGTAAAGGACTTATTAGTAGAAATTAAAGAAATAAGAACGGAATTAAGGGACAAGATGTTATTTTTGCGACCTAGGTAGGTACTGATGCGTTCATTTTTATTCAAAATAGGACGAAGTATCGTCCTTAAGGGATACTATCCATATTTAGTGCCGATTATGAGGACGTCCTTTAAATTAAAGGACATCTGGCAACCCTAATTGGACTTCATAACAAAGCTTTGAACATGTTATATCATTTTTAATGTGAGCTTAATCTCATATATTTCTTGTAAAAGCGGCTAAAATTGTTGTTGAAAATGTATGTTTATTAAACGATTGTTTTTTTTTTAATAACACGGTAAATATATGCTTACATCCTATAATATAAGTCCTACCTATTTATTTACTTTTCAGATTAAAAAATTAAAAAATCCTGAATTTTCTACACTTTTTGTTTACTCATAAAAAAGATTATAAATTCGATTATAGTATTTACGATAAATAAAATTGAGAGTTACCTTACAAAGAAATTTATTAAAATGTTTAAGACATTTCTAGAAAAATATTGTAAGTATATTTAAAAATAATGTTATATGCGTTATGGTAATTACGCAATAAATACTGAATTCATGCAAAAAAATTATGCAATTTAATATAAATTATATAAATTATATTAATATAAGTATTATAAAATGTAATAAAAGTTATGACAAAATAATCAAAACAAAGTACAATGCAATTAATTTGAAAATGTACACACGACGGCACCTCAGACTATACATGTTGACCTTGAGACCGCCTTTATGCCCTACGTAATAAAAGCTGTTTCCGCAGTTTAACTGTATAACCTGACGTGCTGTCGTGTGTACAACTGAAGTGACTGACTTCAAAGCGCTTGCGGTAACAAACAACGTATTGTCTATTGTCAATTTAATCGCATCGTAAGTACAGAAATTGAAAACAAGGAAAAGCATAGGCAAATTAAAGAAAAAAAAAACTTAAAATATGTCTCAGTCAATATATTATTTATTATTATTTGTACGATATTTTTATTTTTTATAGTTACATAATTATACTTAAAGTAAAGCAATTTTATTTAAAAATCTTACATTACATTTTAATATCTACATTTTTATTATAATAACAATATTATTATGTACAATTTATTATTTACAATATTTATCAACTTATTTTGTCGCAAAATTGCAAAGCATAACAAAAAATTTGGAAACTAAATTATACACAATAAAAAAAAACTTCTTTTTATGGTATTTTTGAACTCTTTCATCTTATCTTTATGTAAATTTTCGAAAGTGGAATGCTTTTAAATGCACACAAAAGAATATCATAACATAAATTGATAGATATAAGCCTCTATACAAGGTATTACAAAATACCCCTGATGCCGAATATGGTATATAGGGACCATCAAACTGAACAACTTTTACTATGCAATTCTTTTTCGCGATTTCAGAGTTGGTCCCATAGTAAAAGTTGATCAGTTTGATTTTCCCTATATACCATATTCGGCATTAGGGGTATTTTTGTAACACGTTGTATAAAAAAACTTGAATTGTTCGTTTGTTTTAGATATTCAAAAGTTTTTATTACTTGTGCAAAATAACAAAATGCGATGCTTTTATGCTAAACTATAACTATCTTTTTATAATTATCACACTTATAATATAATCTATCACAATCAAAGTATGTAGTCCGAACTACAATCTTATAGGTATTCACTAAAACTGATTTAAATTGTATACATAAATTGATTATTAGAATACAGGGTCATTTGTAAAACATCAACAACCTCGCAGGAGTAGAGCACTATTTGCTGTACGACTTTAGAAAAAGACAAAAAAATATCGACTTAAGGGGCTGACATGAGCTAACTAGCGCCGATATCAATTTTATTTTATTTATAGAATAAGCCCAATTTCTTAAAAAAAGGAATCAGTCAAGGTCTTGTAAATGACGTGTAATGTTTATTGAATAACCTATATTATTGCGACTGTCACTTATAGATCGCTAATGAGCCTGCCGATCATCTGTTTGGAGATTTGTATAGAAAGTCGATTGTTTGTCTCTTTTCGAAAAAGTCGTAGAAAAAGGTTGTTGTTTATGATGTAAATAAAATAACCCTGTATAAAGTCCGTTTTAAGAAAGCCCCCTGTATTCGCATTATCTTTTTATAGCTGAAAATGATTTTAACCGACTTAAAAAAAAAATTCTCAATGCAATCCTATACTAGCATTATAAAATGTGAAAGTCACGCAATTACGGCTAAATGGATTTGGATGAAATTTGGCACACAGATAGTTAATAACCTGGATTAAAACAGGATATATTTTTAACTAATCAAAGGTTCCCTAGGGATTTTCCGAATCACCACGCGAATGAACTCGCGGGCAGAAGCTAGTTGTTTTTATTTTTTTATGTATTTCGGACATATAAAAATGAACTGATTTTATTGCTGTTAAAAGAAACGGACTTTGGCACATATATTTAAAAAAAAGTGCTAATACAATCTTGATATTGTCAATTCATTTAATTTTAAAGAAATAGACCTTCTATTATAATATAAGATCTAATAATACTGGCCAAGTCACATCACTTTTTAAAAACAAAAAAGTCCAACTTCTTGGCGGTTAAATTTTTCCCACCATTTTCTTTCAATGCACTTAGAAACTTTTTTCGCGCCTTATTTTTTTTTACTTTTGTCAATGCACAAATTCGTTGACTCCACCTCCGTGGTGGTGAAATTGTTGTGTGTTATCAACTATGACACTTGTATACGCACCTTCTTGGACCGCAGGGCTCGGCGTCATTTTACCGAAGTTCCCGCCAAAATTACCTTCGATAGGTCGGCCATTTTGGTTCTGACCGTTATGCCCGTAAAATGATATAAGGTTAGTATAATTATATTGCTGATTTGCGATTTCTGAACTTTCTATAGAACTACAGGAGGACGAACTAGCGGAATACGGTCTTTGATTCTGTGGGTAGTTAACATAATTATTTGGTAGAATCTCCGGTTCGTGGTAGTTTTCGTAAAACAATTCTTGGTAGGATCCGTTTTGCTGGTGGTGGTAGTCTTCTTGTTCGTAGGATGGCAACACTGGTAAGTTGTATTCGGGGTAGGGGTATCCGCCGCTGGAGTCTCCGCTGAAATCGCTTTCGTTGAGGTGTATGTGGTTGATTTTGTCTGTCTGTCTGATCGGTACTTGTGGTGACGTGGTGGGGGCGAGGGGGGTTGGTACTTCGTGGTTAAGCTTTGGTGGGCCTTGGTCTATGTTTAATATGAGGTGTTTTTCTTCTATATCACTGTAAAGAAAAGATATAATAAGTATAACGACGTCTGACGACCTCCGTGGTCGAGTGGCTGAACACCGGTTTTCAAGGTGTCGCCATCTCTGAGGTCCCGGGTTCGATCCCCGGTGGGGTCAATTTAGAAAACGAACATTTCTATATTGGCTTAGGTCTGGGTATTTGTGATACCACCATTGTCTCTGACTTCCATAACACAACTACTTTAGCTACTTACCTTGGAATCGGAGCAATGTATGTGAAATAGTGTCAAATATTTAATTTAATTTAATAAATCCATCACAGAAACAGACTACTACTTTTCTAAATGGGTGATGAAATGAAGAACTCGAAAGTGCTAAGTATATTAAGCTTACAGGGGGGTTATTCACGATTGTCGGAAATCAACTTTCCGAATCGAATCGGAAAGTCTTCCGTCTTATTTTCTACCTTATGCCACCAAACTTTGTAAATGCATTGCGCTTTCCCGTCGGAAAGTGAATCGAATGCCAGTCGAACGTATTTGTGAATAGCAGTTTTCGAATCTATCGAAGGATACGTATTCGAATCGAATGCTTTCGAGTAGATTTCCGACAATCGTGAAATCCCTACTGAAAGCTGGCGAGAACTTTTGATAGATTCAGTCATAATGGGTGACTAAAAATGTTTAATTAACTGGATGACTATGGTAGTGAGAGACTTTGATACTTGATGACTACGCTTGTGGATGACTATTAATATTGGCTGAATTACCTTAACACGTAATTTACTGACACGATGCAGTGCGGCCTAGAAGAGCGTGAATTATGCACTATGGTCGCGTAGCTCTGCATCCACACCCAGCCTCCAGATTTGGTGAGGAATCTGTAGTAGCGTGACGTCACCTGCCCTTTAGTCAGTACTGTTGAGAAAAAGGTGTCATTTTTAAGGATTTGTTTAATAGAGAAATAGTTTGTCCTAACTTGGTCCATTGGAGTGAGGAAAATTAACGGAACCTCTACTCTCAATTAATAGCGAGCTGAAGATGGTACACTTACGTAAATCGAATAGGTATTTTAGATTAACCGTAATAGATATTATTGTCTACTTAATATAATAGACACGAGTAAGATAACTTTGCCATAGAGTAAGTACATACATTGATACCGTGAGTTTTTAAATGCTTGCAAAAAAAAATAAGTGTGGATTGTTGAGGTTCTTTTTCTTATTTTTGTTTTGGCAATTCTCTCTCTTCTGGGAATACTTTTGCCAGTTTCAAATGTTCAGTGATATGTTCAATTCGCAGAGAAGAGGTAGTTAATCAAGAACTCAAGAACTTTTTATTGCAGTTTTTTGACAGGCTAAAAATATGTATACTTACAAGTGCAGTGAGAGTATCGCATGTGTAAAACGTCAGTGCCATGAATGTAGTGGTAGAGCGTCTTCTCGATGAGGTCCTGCGGCTCGTAGCCCGTTAGTGTTGCCACCCTGAAAAAAAAAGACACATTAGTAGAAAACCCAATAATGAAGTGTCCTTTATTGGCAGAAAAGTCACATGATTAAGGGCCTGTTTTACAATGTAAAAGTAAGTTCTGAGTAATTTACTTGATAGATGATTTGACATATTTTCCATATCACAACTGTCAAATCCTTTGTTAAGTAAGCTACTCAGAACTTAGTTTGATATTGTGAAATAGGCCCTAGTGTTCTTAAAATTAATAAATAATCATCATCTCAATCAATTGTCAAAATATCTGGAAATAAATTTCAATTTAATGTCGATGTAATTCCTTACTTTGCTGAAATAACGCTGGCTTGCAGCGTAAGAGTGGGATATACTAAAGAAATTCGACGATGCCACTAGTGACTCGGTGGCTCAGCGGTCAGAGCAATGGGCCTGACTTCCAAAGGTAGCGGGTTTGATTCCCGTCCGAGAACATGATCTGGGTGTGAGTCAAATTTTTCTAGTATATTATTTAGTGTTGTATAAAAATAGCATTGTGAATCCTAAAATCTTAAATTTAGAAATAAATGAAAATTTTGCATTATTAGCGTTTTCAACACTAACTAAACCCTATGTAATGTTAAAAACCCATAAAAGTAGAAAAAAAGCGATGCGCAACGCAGCACTTATAAAACCTGTTAGTTATAAATACCAAAACAACTAATTGATTTACAAATATTAAACATCTCTTTTACGCACTCGTGATTAGTAATTGGGTATTGATAACTAAAACAAGCTTGCACTAAAACAAGTGACACTCGACACTATAATGACAGCTCCCCTATGCTTAATTGTTTTTTCATCCGTAAAAAATGTTGACGCAAGGGAAAAGAAACGCTTCCGCCAATTAAAGGGACAAAAGCCCTACGATGTAAAGCGCCCTCGATCACCTCTCGACGTGTAATGGGGGAGAAAAAAAAAAGAAAAAAGCGCGCGAACATCGGCAGTGGTTTGTTTTTTTAATTGGATTGTTATAGGCAGAGAACATTGAGGGTGCGATGCAATTTTTCAGATTTTGTTTTATTTTAATTTTTGTTGCTTTTTGCCCTTTTCTACTTGAGTAAATTATACTTAGATAAGTAGATACTAGGTACATCTTAGTATTTAAATATGAGGAACTTGCATCTGCTCATTGGATATGATTTTAATAGGTGTTTTTATTATGATTTTAGATATTTCTATATAAGTACCTACAATGCGATTAATCTAACAATGTACAACAGAAGTGATCACTTCAGAGCGCTTGCTGTACAAAACGACGTATTTTAATCTGTAAAATTTTCTCTTTGCCATACATTCTCGAGTGAAGTTGTAGCGGGTTTTTTTTTTTTGGCGCCATTTTGTCGAGTTCGGTTTGGTGTCTATTTTAATTATTTTCAAATTGATTCATAGTGGATGTCTTAAAATTGGTGCAGTTATATGGTACAAGTGTCTACGCAACTGAACAATTTGTGGGATAATTGAAATAGGCGCGATCTTGGTTGTGTGAAGCTGAGACTTTTATTGAAGTTGTGGCTTCCTCGGCAGAACTAACCGAGTAAACGGTCTTGATATACTTGGTGCCAAATGCTCCAAGCAGCATTGGAATGCGATACACCCGCATTCTAATGAAAAATTAAACAATATCTACCACTGAACTATTTAACACTTAACACTGGCAAAAATTACTTCCAAGAGGAAAGTAGATTGCCAAAACAAAAAAAGAAGAAGAAGAAGTTGTAGCGGATCACTGTCTATTGTCAATTTAATCGCATTGTACCTACCAGTAAGCAGTGTTGTTGCAATTTTGGTCTTCAGGGGATTATAAATAAGGCTTGTTATTAACGGATTCTTACTTGTCTTATATTTAATTTTATTTGCTTCACAAGTGATAAATGTGTCAGGGTTGTTGAGCCGTAAAAACGAAACTAACAATCAGAGTTACTTTCAAAGTTTTAGGTATAAAATTAACTGTAAGTATGTATGGATTAGTGATGAAGAGTTCATGGCTAGGCTAGCTTTTACTGTCTAACATGATTAGCGTATAATTTCCGCCAATCACACGAATAATAAGTGGTGATAATCGACAGCGAATAGTCGACGGAACCTAGGTAACAATATGTAATAACACTTAGAAGATTTAGCCACGTTGTCATAAGTTTGTGTCACTGTACTACACTGACAACTACTGACCAAAGAGCGAATACGGATGTTGCTATGGTATGGACGACTGGACGTATATAAAATGTCGTATGAAAATGAAAAAAACCGTAAAAACTCGTGCGATGGTAAGCTAAATAATTGATTTTTTTTTTCAGGATTATGAAATAACTACTAGCCAGATCTCTGTATTTTTTTATGGGACCACACACGAAATATGTTCTTTCAAATAAACAAAGAACAATTGAAATCGGTTAACAACTGGTGAAGTTATGTTAAAACACAAAAAAAAACCGTCGACTTGATAACCTCCTCCTTTTTTGAGGTCGGTTAATAAAGAGCGCTCGGCGCCCCAGCCGAAGGATTAAAAAATAGGGCATCAGGCCATATTCGAAAACACTTCTACGTCTTTTGCTGTCCCTTGTAGCGGCTAACAGGATCGACTATAGCCTCGTTTGGCCTGAGATTGCCTGTTTAATTAGGGTTGCCAAGTGTCCGGATTTAGCTGGACATGTTTGACTTTTTGACCTCTTGTCTGGCTAAATTTGACTGCGTCCGGCCTGGCCGGCTTTAGGCTTTTTGTGTGGCTACCGCGCGAGTCGCAAGTAATGCCACGACACGACTACCCCGCAGACTGACCGCTGTTTGCAAGGCGGTAATAAATATTGTCCGGCTTTTGGAACATACGATTAGCTATTAAAAAAGATATATCCGGTTTTTAAGGTAAAATGTCCGGTCAAATTAAGCGCCGAGTCCAGCTTTTGTGTTTTTAGACCTGGCAACCGTATGTATAATACCAAAACTTATTGGCGGCTGTGAAGTTAGCCACTATGCAAGTAGCGAAAACGCGATGTATTCCTTGTTGTTCTTCCGTGTATATTATAATATTTGTGTTGTGGAAATGCTGACAGATGATTTTAACGGCCTTCAAGGTTGCGTTACGTCACGCTTTGTCACTACACATTTTGCCGCGTAAACTTTTCAGCGCCATTTTGCTGACCGCGCGGAAGTGCAGTGCTGTTTTTGGCACGTACTGATTAAGCATGTGGTTGTGTCGATTATTATCATGGATCAAGACCGTCTTCAACCTATTTGAGGCCCTGGGCACATTTTGAGGCCCCCATTATCTTGACTTAGATTTATCTAAACATGCCGAAATCAGATCAGAAAGCCTGATATTCGGGTAAGAGTAGGATAGCTATGCGCATGAAATAGCTGGTATGTAGTATTTGTAATCAGTAATTATTGTTTAAGTTTTCGAAATAAGTACCTAACATGATTTATATGTTTTTTGGTAATAAGCATCCGTTATTGTTTAGCGATCTGGCAGGAACTAGGGGCCCCTATCGATCGCGGGGCCCTGGGCACGTGCCCAGAGTGCCCAGTGGGAAAGATGGGCTTGTCAGGGATCAGTTGTTAGATTGCTTTATATTTTCAATACTTCCTATAATTTTTATTAACATTAAATAATAACTTTGCAGCGGCGGTCGAACGCGGTTGTGAAAGTAAAATCATGGAATTTTCAACATTTTTTCCTTAATTTTTTTTTTACTTTATCGTAAGTAACTCAAATTAAATATTTAAAGCCTGATATAAAGCTCAATTCATAAAAGCATTTGCATCAATACGAACGCACTAATAGGTAATAGTTCTTTGTTATTTTTTTATTTTCTTTGGAATATTATACAACATGTTACAAAAGACCCCTAATGCCGAGAATGGTACCTATATGGGGACCATCAAACTGAACAACTTTTACTATGGGACCAGCTCTCAAATCGCGGAAAAAATCTGCTGTTTCATACATTTTGATATTTTAGTTATTAATTTTTGTATGAAACAGCTGTGTTTCTTTCTCGATTTCAGAGTTGGTCCCATAGTAAAAGTTACGTTAAGTTACGTATACGACTCGCACCAGATCATATTCTCGGTCAGGAATCGAACCCGCGACCTTTAGACGTCCGGTCCAATGCTCTTACTGCTGAGCTACCGAGTACCTAGTGACATCGTCGAATTTTTTCTAGTACACCCCACTCTTTCGCTGCAAGCCAGCGTCATTTCACCAATGTGAGGAATTACCTCGACATTCAATTGAAATATCTTTCCAAATATTTTGACAAATAACTAAGATGAAATAGTTAGGTATGTAATTTTTAAATTTGAGATTTTAGCATTCACAATGCTATTTTTATACCTACAAAACTGAATAATATACTAGAAAAGATACGACTCGCACCAGTCGCCTTTCTAGTACGGCTAGCATAGCAACGCAAAGCTTATTTTTTGTTTCTGTTGATGTAATCATTATGTTCGTTGTTTGTGTTATAATGATTAAAAGAGTAAAGTTACGAACATAACTTGTTATATAAATTAATGACACTCTTTGAACAAGAAAAAAATGAAAATCAGTTGAAAAACATGATTAATTTTTTGTCTAAAGTACCGTTAACTGTGACGTCATAACGGTCGTCGACGGCAATCACGAAGTGAACGCGTAGTAATAGGGTCCCGTTTTACCCTTTGGGTACGGAACCCTAAAAATGAATAGGTAAAGTACTATTTTACCTTACAAAATCCAGTTGCAAAACTACTTTATCTATACAAAAGTGACGACAGCCTTGCTACAAAGCACTGATAGACCATAAACAAAGAATAAGGTTACAAAACAAGAGCTTAAGATATGCAAAACTATCGCGCACCTGGCGAACATCTGTGGGTAATGTGACACCACCTTTATTTGGCGCGACTTCTGATAGAATAGTTTTGTTATTTCTCACCTCCTTGGTAGAGTGACTTTGTTTTTTTCCTGGCTGATTTTTATTACGTGCTCTCATCTCATCTCTGCGATTTTTGTTCTCAACCTCCTTGTTTTGTACTTTTGATCAGCATAGACAAACGAGACGTTTCTGGCGGGAAAACCTTTCGCAAATGTGCTGCAATTGCTGCTCTAATTTTAAATTAAATAATTCTTACATTCTATGCTTCAATCAAGAATAGGTGTCAGTCTCAAACACGGCACCTCGAAAAAAAGCCCCTCTCTCAAACAGGGAGCTTATTTGTACGTAAGTACCAATTCTCTTCTTTGTTTTTAGGGTTCCGTAGCCTAATGGCAAAAAAACGGAACCCTTATAGATTCGTCATGTCTGTCCTCCGTATGTCACAGCCACTTTATTCCGAAACTATTAAGATTACACTGTTGAAACTTGGTAAGTGGATGATGTATTCTAAAAACCGCTTTAAAATTTATATACAAAAATAATAAAAAAATATTTAGGGGGGCTCCCCATACATGGAACTAAAACTGATTTTTTTTTCATCATACCTATACGAGCGAGGTGTCTATAGATAGGTCTTTAAAAATGATATTCAGGTTATTTAAAAAAAAAATTACAGATTAAAATACGTTGTTTTGAAGTTAGTCACTTCAGTTGTACATTGTTAAATGAATGGCATTGTAGCTAATAACTTTTCGTTAACCATCGATTGTACATTAAAACCATGTACTTATAAAATGACGAATCCAACATCTTACGAAACCCAAGAGATAGCGAAGATTTGCTATGTGACTTTGTCTAGGGGGCTGAAATTATGAAAAATCTGTCTTTAACCATGATTGTAAGTTGTATGATTGTGTGTATGAGGGTGGTTGTTCCGCGAAGCCCTGGTAAGGTCACCAGTGATTGGCGTGAACCAATAAACGGTGAAGTTGATGGGGGCGCGGGTCCATTGTCACAAATTGACAGAACTTGCCGGAATTTTTATTTTTCGCAACAGTCCAATTTCGGAAACGCTACTTTTCGGAATTTCAAGTTTTTCAGTATTTTGAATAGAGGTAGAGAATTATGATAAAAAAAATAAGTTTGTGTTTCAACTACGTAAATGTCTAGTGACTAGTCCATTCTTTAAACCCGAGGCTGTACTTTATCGCAGAAATTCTACATTCACTCATGTCTATAGTTGCAAATAAACCGGTTTAAACCAGATTTTGGTTTAAAACCACGACCATGTTTTCAGTAGGTAAATTAATTTAAATGCTTTTGAATTAAATTGACTTCTACTTCATTTATAAACCATTATTAGGATATTTCATTAAACTGAAAACGTGGCCGTGGTTTTAAATCATATTCTGGCTTAAAACCGGTTTATTTGCAACTATACTCATGTCCTAGCTATCAGTTCAGCTAGTTTCAGTGTGCGAATGTACTACTAACCCGTATTCAAGAATAATACTCAAAGTACCCTTGCGCGAACGCACTACTATGAAATAGAGCTCTGTGATTGGTTCGTTTGTTTTACGTGTTACGTGTGATTGGTAGTTGGGACGCTATGCGTCCGCGAGCACTGTGAGACCTTATAGTAATGTTTGAAAATATGGGTGTTAGTATAAAACGGGGAGTAATTGTGTAAATATCACATTTTACTTATTATTTTTAAATGAGTTTTTGCAATTAAAACTCTTTCGCCAGGGTAGATGACCACAAATGATAAGGCGCAGGTTCGAAACCTATTAAGTGTATTTTTCCGACGCTTAATTAAAAGTTGTGCCGTGTGACACTGGACACGCGCCGCAGGAGCCGTGAGTATTGTCCGCGGCGGCGCAGACCGCGTCGGCTTTCTCGGAATGCTATATAAATTATTTAGTATCGATGCTAGGGATGGGCAGGTTTCCTAATTGTTAGGTCTGTTTATCGATAAAATAGTTTAATTTAAATTGTAGCACATCCTTACTAACCCTTTTTAGGGTTCCGTACCAAAATGGCAAAAGGGAACCTGGGCAAACCCAACTATTTTGCAAATAAGAGAAAAATATATATTTTTTTGCAACAGGGACTGAAAGGGGGTTTTAAAAATTCGAAGTGCATATGGGGTATCAATTATTACGAAAGAGCACTGCTTGCACATTCTCAAACAGTTCTTTTTAATAATAAATATTAAAAAATACCTTTCCCCAGTGTATTTTTCAGCGAAAATATTTTTGGCTATTTTTGTTAAAAATAATAAAAAGTGTTGCTGTTGCCCATCTACGAAAGGTTTTTTAGACTCTAATTAGCTCTATGCAACATCCTGTGTTAATTAAGTCGCATGTAACATAAAAACTATCGACATCAATCGACAAATCGCCTCACTACGCATGAAATCGCTTCGCTCCGGAGCTCAGCGTCGCTCGTTTTATTAACGCAAGCAAAATTATTTATTATTTAACGATTCCGAACGATTTTAAGCCTTTTCAAGTGTGCTGTACGAGAATTATTGTTCTTGCTAATATAGTTAGGTATGTATTTTTCTCACTAGGGTGTTAAACAAAAAATTAGATATGTAAGACCATCAGTCATTTTTTAAGTCCCCGAGGCCTTCCTTATGGGTGGATAAGGGGGATGGGCCATAACCTACCACGCGGGCCCAATGCGGATTGGTGGGTGATAACGACTGCGATTGCAGCCGGGACCAACGGCTTAACGTGCCTTCCAAAGCACGGAGGAGCTCGAAGTATAATAAATTTTTGGTCACCCATCCCATGACCCTTGCGAAATTCCGCAATCGCTGGGCCAGGCGCTAATTTCCTAGAGTATTAAAGGTTGTTACTAACCTCGCGTCCAAAAATATGAGTCTCATGTCCAGCGAAGCCCTAAACATGAACATGTTGGAGTGCAGCTTCAGCTCGGTGACAGCGGATGGAGGCAGCGAGTGGCCCACCGCTACCAGGCCTAGGGGCGCGGAGCCTTCGCCGAAGCGACGCGCGCGCAGATATCCGGAGCAGTGGATCACCTGAATGGGAGACGGCAATAGTAGTTTATCAGCAGATATCCTTAATAATTAGGTATATGTTTAGTGAACCTACCATATAGAACTTTAGAGTTTAGACAATGCGAATTATCAACCGAGTTTTGAGAATACCAATCAAGAAACTAAAAAAAGTTCTGTTAAAGCTGATAAGTTTCTTGCGCCTGTTTTTCTTGTCAGTTAAAAAAGCTTGGAACGAGTGGTAGAAAAATATAGACGATTCAAAAGCGCTTAATTACTAAGTTTATTTGAATAAAGCAATTTTTCCTTTTTTACTTTAACTTTTATTATTATCAACCGAGTTCAAATCTCGAATACCAATCAAGAAACTCACAGCGGATTCATATGCGAAGTTAAGAATGAAGTCTTACAGAATCGCAGTGCTGTATTAATCCGAATAACGTCACAAGAAGTGTTTTTTTAGATGTTAGAAGATATTACTTTGTAAATATCGTTACTTCTGATTTCTGACAAAGCTGATAAGTTTCTTGCGTCCATTCTTTTTGTCAGCTAAAAAGTCTCGAATGGGTGGTAGGAAAATATAGACAATTCAAAAGCATTTAATATCTAAGTTTATTTGAATAAATAATTTTTCATTTCATTTCATTTCAGAAGAGTTAATTATGCTGAAATTGCAAATAATTTTGACATTACGTTTGCATAGGAAGTTCACTGTTCACCGGCCTCAATAAGACGAATTATTTTAGAGCGATATGCCGGGTACAGCCAGACCGTACCCAGTTCACCAACCTTCGGTATGTTTCTTGTTCAATGTTCATGCAAACAACATATATAAAATGCCTAAGGGGCCCATCCTGGACCCAGCTCGGTCTAAAATGATTCAGCCTTAAGTCTTATCGTTATAATTGTACCTACCAGCGTCAGTCTGAGACCCAAGAAACTACCAGGATTTTTCCAGCTCCAGTTCCCTCCGTGGGCCAGTCCGGTCACCGGATAAACAAAAGACGGTCTTATTCCATTAGGATTGTGATTACACAAGAGCCGGTACCGTACCTTATACCCTGACGTGGTGAGCCCCGCGTTCCTCTTGGCCAGCACACACTTCATTCTGATGAAGAAGGCTCGTTCACACTCTATGTCCACCGATGGGCCCCACGTTCCGCCCACGGGGTATCTGTTGGGAGATTTATATATTGGTAAAACCACAGAATAAATAATAGTACAGGTGCCGGCAAAATCCTGAGCGGTGAGACAAATTGCAGGGGATTACTGCGCATGTTTGCAGTCGCCCCGCACCAAGCCCCCCGCCAATGAGACCTAAAAAATGACTTTTGCACATTAAATGTCACCGCTCGAGATCCGTGCTGAGGTATGTACAAGAACTTTATAATCATATTGGGTCTGAACATGAACTTTATATTCTGGGTCTATACCTGTAAAACAAGAAAACTGTACTAGATACTATTTGTATTTGTTCGCTGAGAGTTAATATATAAATAATAAAAATCAGGGTTTCTAAACTAACTACAAATTGCGGACCGCTATAATAATACAATTAACAAAATCTACTCTTTCACTATCTCTTTAATTTACAATATGGTTAATTATTGCATGACTTTCGCCAGGTTCACAAATAGTACATTATTGCAGCGGCATGCAAAGGCATTGATGGACGAAAGTAAAAAAGTGGGCCGAGGCGAAGCTAAGGCACACATAATGTGAGTCTATCAGTGCCTAGTTATGGCTTGTTAGTACTTTTCTCAAACAATACGCGGAAATTCTTCGACGTCTGCTGACTACGGCTCCTACTGTCACAGTACCGATGTCTGTTTTCACATTGGACGACAACGATATCATCCGACGATATCGGAACGATATCGGTATGTGACACGATATAACCAACAGGGGCCGTACCGGCCAACGCATTGAACTTCAGAAAGTTAAGTTACCAGGCTTCAAATTAAAACAGATAAACCGAGCCCTAATCGGGCCAAAATGGCGAACCCCAATTCATGATCTTACACGAACATGAATATCTTCTAAATAACTTAGGCGAATAGTACAATACGAAACTCCTTACTTCGATTTATCTGTTTTAAGTTGAAGCTCAGCAGACCCGCCGAGGTTCGAAAAGTTAGCCGGTAGGGCCCCAGCTCTTGTTATGCGGCCAGTCGCATTGCGCCAGCAAAAGTAACCGATCATGCTTCACCCTGCACTGTGTCGTCACCCGATATCGGCACGATAATCTGTCGGCGACGATAACGTTGACTACAACGACACAGTGTGAAAGCATTTTGTAGTGATTGTATCAAACTACCAGTCCGACGATATCGTGCAGTTACAGTTATAGTCCAATGTGAATACGCCCAAGATGGATGTCTAAGTTAATTTACTTATTACCGACTTATGTTGCAATCACTTTGCAGGTTTTCGATATTAAATGGTGGCCATAAACTTTAAAATTACATGTCATTAGTTATGTCAATTTCACACATTGCTTTTATCCATAATTTGGACATAAAAGTTAAACATTATGTCATTTTGATAGTTATTGCTTGTTTTAAGTTAGCGTTATCGTTTCAGATAATAGAAACTTGGTTATTTCAGACATCAAAACCCATGTAAAAGCAATTACACGGGTAATTGACGAGCTCCGTGGTAGTGGCTTTGTACACCGGCTTTCAAGGTGTCGCCATATCTGAGGTCACGGGTTCGATCCCCGGTTGGGTCAATTTAGAAAACGAACTTTACTATATTGGCTCAGGTCTGGGTGTTTGTGATACCACCGTTGTCTCTGATTTCCATAATACAAGTGCTTTAGCTACTTACTTTGGAATCGGAGCAATGTACACACGACAGCACCTCAAACTATACTTGTTGACCTTGAGGCCTGTTTTCGCAGTTTAACTGTATAACCTGACGTGCTGTAGTGTGTACTTATATGATGTTGTCAAATATTTATTTATTATTTTAGCTGTGTGTAGCCAATGTAGGTAAGAGCAACTAGCAAGAACTCAAAGATCGCCAATTGGTAATTAATCTTGATGTTTTATGATCAACTATACAAAATGGTTGACGATAGATAGGTTGAATCAAAAAATGGTTACGATTATTGGTGTGGTGAAGATGGGCTGACGAATATTAGGTAGTCGGAGGTTCGCGGCCTTTTTGAAGCATGAATTTTGCGTGTTATACAAGGTGTTACAAAAATACCCCTAATGCCGAATATGGTATATAGAAACCATCAAACTGATCAACTTTTACTATGGGACCATTTTGATATTTTCTATTTTAATTTTTGTATGAAACAGCTGATTCTTTTTTCGCGATTTCAGAGTTGGTCCCATAGTAAAAGTTGATCAGTTTGATGGTCTATAGAGACCATCAAACTGATCAATATGGTATATGGATACCATATTCGGCATTAGGGGTATTTTTGTAACACGTTGTATTTCTGGCAATATCAGGGTGCGTAGTGCGTTTTTTTTACTCACTCGGCGTTAACGTTAAAAACTTAATTTCATATGGGATTGGTGGCCCTTCTGGCGGAATACGCGATGAAATTCATTAACGCCATACAAAATTCGACCACGCTCACGATCGAGCGTAAGGTGAAAAAACTCGCACTAAGCACCCAGGTGATGAAGGCCAAGCACTATCCAGGGGCCCACCGGCTAACTTTTCCAACTTCGGAAAATCTGCCGGGCTTCAAGTTAAAACAGATAAATCGAGCCAAAATGGCGAACCCCAATTCATGATGTCACACAAACATCGATATCTTCTAAATAACTTCGGCGAATAGTACAATACGAAGCTCCTTACTTTTTTTTTTTATTATTATTATAAATTAACTTCGATTTATCTGTTTTAAGTTGAAGCTCGGCAGACCCGCCGAAGTTCGAAAAGTTAGCCGGTAGGGACCCTGGGGCCCTTTTCAAAAAATAACGATTTTCGTGTGACATCATGAATTAGGGTTCGCCATTTTGGCCCGATTGGGGATGCATTTATCTGTTTTAATTCGAAGCTCGGCTGACTTCTCAAAGTTCGATGCGTTAGCCGGTACGGCCGCTGTTGTGGATAAAAAAACCGAAAGATTAATAAGAACTCACCCTAGCGATGGGTATTGATGCCCTAGATAAGAGTGAGGGTGTTGTAGACTGAGCACCGCGTTCATCTCCTCGTGGTCGGATTGGTGGATGTATTCGTAGATCGAGTTGCCTGTCAGCTCCACCTAGAGAAAAAAAAACGGTCAATAGGGAGTCGGACTCGGGCACCGAGGGTTCCGTACAATACTACTGTACTGTTTGTAAATAAGTTTCAAATTGTACATGTGAATTTTAGATACATTATGTTTTTAGCGAGCAATAAATTTAACTAAGATGAGGGCACCACTTTGAGGTATATTAGGAGCCTTAACTGTCACATTTTTGACATTTAGGGGTACACAGATATTTATCCGATTCGTCATGCTGCGCCTGATGGCCTAATTTTTGTAAATACTCTACTCAATTTTTAAATTTTGAGATTTAAGCATTCACAATGCTATTTTATATAATACCAAATAATATACTAGAAAAAATAGGACTCGCACCAGATCATGTTCGGACGGGAATCGAACCCGCGACCTTTGGATATCCGGTCCAATGCTCTGACCGCTGAGCTACCGAGCTACTGACTCGGTCCGTCCGAGAACATGATCCGGTGCGAGTCGTATTTTTTCTAGTATATTATTTGGTATTACTCTACTCAATTTTACTGGTCGTCGAAACAAAGATTTGTATTTCCGTAGTCACCAAACAAACAAGTATCAAATATTTAAGAAATAATAATTGTCTAATATTTACCGAGCGGTGAAGATTAAAGAACATTTCTGTACCTTCCGTGAAAAGAGGTATAACTCTAAAAACATGATTTTCGGGAAATTGACTTTAAAGTTAAAAAAAATCTCACTCTTCAACTGAGAATGATAAAATAAAATAAGTGCTTGTAGACTGTAGATGGTTAAGCTAACTTTGTTTTCTTGTATTATTTAAAGAGAAATGTCTTACAGATTTTTCAGTATTCATGAAATTGTTTAGTTACATCACTAATCACATTTATTTGTTTTGTGTATATTGATGTAATAAGACTTATATCATTTTTCACCATGAAAATCTGCTTTCGTGTAAAATGTTAACTGACTTTATTTTTTTGTGTCTGCCTTTTCAATTGTATGTTTTTTTTAAAGTTGTAGAACAAACATTGTTGAGCACACTCTAAATGTTAGTGATTAGAGTTTAGTTTTGTAGAATCGTTTAAAAAAATCGAATTATATCAATTTACACAACTTTTTTGAAAAAAAATCGATGTGGATATTGTTATAACTTTTATCACAAACGATATAACTAGTACGTATACTATGTGAATAGTGATATAACTTATGATAAAATACTAAATAATATCATGAGGTAATGTTTGCTGTTATTAAAACCCAAAAATATTTCGGTAATTTATTACTAACACTTTGGTAATCATATAAAATACTAAATCTTGCTTCATTAGCGCTTAAATCAACTTGAATAAGCAGAACAATGTGTTTTAAATTTAGAAAAATTAACATAACAATATTAAACTTAAAGGTTTACTTAAACAAAACATAACAGATCTTTAGACTTGTTAAAACCGTTGTTGTATCGAAATTCAATGTAACATAATATAGAAAACAGGCTGGTATTTAAACACCTACTCAGAGAAAAGAAAATGAATATAAAAGTTTATTCCGTTGAGCTGATCGGGAATTGATCCCATTGGCTTTATATTGACTTGACTACGGAGTGCTTCATGTAAAGACAACACAATCATTACTACAGTCATTCAGACTCAAACTTAGCCAACTTGTAAATGACAACTAGCAACAAACCGATCTTAAAAAAACCATTCATAAGTCCCATTTCCATTCAGTAGCAAATTAAAATAAATTAATTTACTCCCAAAATAGTACATTTAATGATAGTAAATTAATTATTCTTAAAAACTCCCGACACAGAAAAGCTAACTCTTAATAAAAACCCCCCATACAAAAAAGCTAACCTCTTAAAAAGTTAAATATAATATCATCATTATTATCAAGTTATAAATAAATCTATGGAAAAATCGTAGACGTCGGTGGACCGCGAAGTTAATGTGACGAGCTTACATGTAAATCCATTAACTTAGCGGTCCCCCGACGTCTACGATTTTTTCATAGATCTATTTAAGACTTGATGATATAATGACATTATTTTCAACTTTTTAAGAGTTAGCTTTTTTGTATGGGGGTATTTTATTAAGAGTTAGCTTTTTTGTATCGGGGGTTTATTAAATTTTTAATTTCAGTTTTATTTGAAGCTTTTTAAACTAAATTTTTGGCGGCTATTATCATTGAAGTAACACGGTACCAAATTTTGAATTCAATTTCAAAAAGCTGATGAGTTGATTACCAATCTAGGAGTATAACCTAATCATCGAGACCATTCCAATGAGCCCAAACACGATACCTCTGCTGTATGTTATTGAAGAGTTGGGTATCCTTCAGATTCTAGATGATGCCTCATCATCACCGCCTATTATACTTTATTCGCAATTTACTCATTAAAGACCATTCTAGTAATCCCAAACACGATACCTCTGCTGTATGTTGTTGAAGAGTTGGGTATCCTTCAGATTCTAGATGATGCCTCATCATCACCACCTATTATACTTTATTCGCAATTTACTCATTAAAGACCATTCTAGTGATCCCAAACACGATATCTCTGCTGTATGTTGTTGAAGAGTTGGGTATCCTTCAGATTCTAGATGATGCCTCATCATCACCACCTATTATACTTTATTCGCAATCTACTCATTAAAAACCATTCTAGTGATCCCAAACACTATACCTCTGCTGTATCTTGGTGAGGAGTTGAGTATTCTGCAGATTCCAGTTGATGCTTAAGCTTCAGGTCATGGTTACCTTACCATGTTCTTTTAATATCATTGCAGTAACACGGTACCAAATTTCGAATTGACTGGACATATGGAACTTAGCTAGATCCCCTCATCAACTAGAAAAGAGCTGATGATCTTCTAACGGCTGATCAGGTCATGGTTGCCTTACTATGTTCTTTCAATGTCATTGAAGTAATACTGTACCAAATTCTGAATCGATCGGACATAAAGAAGTTAGCCAGATCCCGTCATCAACTAGAAAAGAGCTGATGATGCAGCTGAACAAATGAACAATCAGGATAAAATTATCTTCAAACAAAAAACTAAACCAAAATCAGTTCATCCGTTTGGGACCTACGATACCATAGACAGATACACAGACACGTTAAACTTATAACACCTCTCTTTTTGCGTCGGGGGTCAAAAAGCAGTTAAAAACACAACTCTTTTTCCACGTGTTAGTAAGACAGGCAATAATGAATAAAAATAAACAAAAAATACGCCCGAATCAAAAATACTATGAATTGAATTTTTTGTAAAAAAAACGTGCAATGGTGTTAAAAAAGTTAGTGTATATTGGGCAGTTTTATCATTTTACACAATAAGTAATCAAACGTTTTACTTCGTTTATTAATAATATTTTTTGATATAAGTCAATTATATCATTTTATACCTTTCCCAAACCTATATGTGATTATTGATTCAACTTGCATTATATCGATAAACACAAAATAAAACTTGATTATTACTTCATTTTTAAAGCTATAAGTCGAGTTAAATCAATGTTCACAAACTAGCATACTGTGAAATTATATGTGTGTATTGATATAATTATAGATAAATCACTACGCACAATTTAAGTCAGTTGTTATTGAATTGTGTGTAAAGTTTTAAAACGAGTTATATTTCTAGACACTAATTTATAGAGAAATAAGTTTCGGTACACATTGTTTTAACTAGAGATATATTAATATACACATTTTATTTCAAAAAAATCATAGAAAAGCAAGCACTTATATTACTATGCACAAAATTTATCTCTGTTGATATAAGTCGTAAAAATACACCGATTAGACACAAAAAAAGCTAATTTTTCGATGACTTGAATAGTGAAATAAATTCAAAATCGATATAACTCGAGTTAGATCAGTTTTCACTGAAGGTACAGATTTATAATGCAAAGTCAATTTAAAACAAAAATTTGCATAATTAATGCAATAATCAACTTCCAAGGTAGTTAATATTCGATGTTCTTTTATATAAATTAATAAATATGTATCCTCTATTCTATTTCAACAAAGAAAATGGATTGGTATGTACCTAACTTCAGTACAGACTTTTCTGAAAACAGACAAAAAAAAATCGACTTTTCATACAAAGCTCGATCGGCTGTTCGGGACATTTGTACTGGGGGTATTTCCTCACATTGATGAAATTGCGCTGGCTTGCAGCGAACAAGTAAAAAGTACTAGAAAATTTCGCCGCTCCCACTAGCGACTCGGTAGCATAATTGGTCAGTGCATTGGGCCGGAATCCCAAGGGTGCGGGTTCGAGTCCCGTCTGAGGTGCTACGGGTGTGTTTCTAATATTATCATAAATTGTAAAAATAGCATTGTGAATGCAAAAAATCTAAATTTTATAATTTAAACTTTTTTAATGCAACCTTATGGCGTTTGACATAACATTGACAGACAGAACTAACCGAGTAAACTGTCTTGATATACTTGGTGCCAAATGCTCCAAGCAGCATTGGAATGCGATGCACCCGCATTCTAATGAAAAATTAAACAATATCTGCCACTGAACTATCTAACACTTGACACTGACAAAAATTACTTCCAAGAGGAAAGTAGATTGCCGTAACAAAAAAAAAGAAGAAGAAGAACATTGACAGAATGAGTGCTGCAAACACTGGATTGAAATTTTTTTTAATGGAGGTCAGTGGCTGAAAATATAGTCAAAGAGGATGTAAAAAAATGAATATCGTTAAAAACAGATGCTTCGGTTGTAAAATAATTTATCGTCAAAGATATTATTATTAATATAATGTTTTAAATTTCCATGGTTTTTGACGTTATTAGAATAAACTATATCGGGATTTACACCATGTACCTGTTTATTTTTGAGACTCCGATATTTCGGCGCAGTTGCATGCGCCATGGTCACGGAAGAACTGTCGATTGTTGCGTGCGGGTAGATGTTATTGGCAGACAAATCGGTCTACCCTCCGTCTAAGTCTTTTATTATTACGTTCGATACCGGTACCACTGTCTGCAAACTCACTACTCACTCGAATCTGTTCACGACACACGACACTCACTGTATCTGTACGCGAAACGGCGCTTTTACATTTCATGTTGTTTTTACACAAACGGATTACGGGGTTCCAAACACTCGACAATTTAAACCCATCTTCACGATTGAAATTTTTGTATTTGGTAATTTCAATCGCTTCTCTGACCATTCTTGGTATGTAGTGGCGTTCTGTTGAGATAATCTGAGGGTTATGAAACTCGATCCAGTGATTTGTGTCCGAATGAATTAAATGTTCAGCGATGGCCGATTTTTGCGTATCGTTGTTTTTGACCGCTTTTATGTGCTCCTTTATACGGCATGCTATTGTGCGTTTAGTTTGGCCGATATATGAACTACCACAACTGCAGTCGATCTTATAAACACCAGGTTTCTCCAAAGGAAAACTATCTTTCGGGGACCGTAGACTATTATTATGATTATTATTAATAATATTCATATTATTAATAAATTAGTCAAAATTCATAGTTAAGACAGGACAGCGTCTGTCGGGTCCGCTAGTATTGAATAAAATTCACCGTGGCGCCACTTTCGCTCTGGGTTCCGTCTCAACAACTCTCATTAATGTTTTTTATTACATATATGTACAATACTCAATAATATACTAGAAAAAATAGGACTCGCACCAGATTATGTTCCCGGACGGGAATCGAACCCGCGACCTTTGGATATCCGGTCCAATGCTCTGACCGCTGAGCTACCGAGACACTAGTGAGAACGTCGAATTTCTTCTAGTATATCAACTCTTGCGCTGCAAGCCAGCGCCATCTCACCAATGTAGCAGGAATTAACCTCGACATTCAACTAAACATCTTTCCAGATATTTTTAAACAGTTGATTAAGATGAGAAAACTATATAACTATTTGAAATTTTGAGATTTAAGCATTCACAATGCTATTTTTATATAATACTAAATAATATACTAGATATATGTACATATTTTCTTAAACAGTTCAAAGTATTTTGAAACACTTGTTCACCTGACTAAGCCCCAAGTGCACCGATGCAGTTTCACTGATATACATGATTTTGCCGTCGGGAGCGACCACGAAGATGAAGCCGTCCAGGGTCTGGAGTAGGTGGGAGCCCAGCTCTCGGATGGACAGCTCGCGGGGCTGCGGGGCGGGCGGGGCGGCGCCCCAGGCGTCTCCCAAACCTATAGAGGAGAATTACTTAAAAATCTTTGTTTTTTTAATGGACAGTAACAAAATTACAATATTATTAACTCGGTCATTAAAAAAGAAAATGGCGGAAGCGCCAATTTGTCTCACTACACAATACAGACAGACAGTCACGCTAATTCCTTTTTCATTTGCACATTATAAACACTTATCACATGCCGCCATTTTCAATCCCTTTCTTTCTATTGTTCTAAATCTAAACTAGCTAAAACTACCGTAGGTCCCTACCACAAAGACCCAGACCTGAGATAATACAGAAAAGTTTGTTACCTAAATTGACCCAGCCGGGGATCGAAACCGGGACCTCAGAGATGGGGACGTCATGAAAAGCGGTGTAGGTATGACACCTCTACCGAAAGGGTTGTCAATTTTCGTCGTCCACAAAGCAGCCTGGGCGCTATTTAATAAACGTGACAATTTGTCAGTTGTCATAACAAATTTATATTAATTGCGTCAACCAATTTGAAAATAGAAAAATCTTTTCGTAGCTACACCGCAATGTAAACCAAATTGTTATGACAGTTGACAAATTGTTATGACAATTGACAAATTGTCACGTTATTAAATAGAGCCCAGGGGCTTATGCGCTAATTTTCAACGATAAAACCAAAAGTAACTCGTTACCATTTCAGTTTCGTTTACAGAAAAAAACTCGCGTTAGTTTTGTTAAAATAGTTGAATGCCTAGGGAGCCTAGGATGCTAATCTTTGACAATTCAAATGAGAATTCTAAAGCTCTAAAGTTTGCTCTTTGGCCGCATATCGCAACTAGTTGCGAATGAGGAAAAAAACATCATTGTAAAGTAAAAAGTAAAGTAAAAGTAAAAAATTGCTTTATTCAAATAAACTTATTAATTAAGCGCTTTTGAATCGCCTATATTTTTCTACCACTTGTTCCAGACTTTTTTAACTGACAAGAAGAACAGGCGCAAGAAACTTATCAGCTTTAACAGAAATAAGTAACGATATTTACAAACTCAAATATCGTTACCTAATACAATACGTACGAAAACAGTTAGGTAAATATAACATAAATGGCGACGTAACGGTTTTGGTCCTATCGTTTAGATTTCAACTCTTTTATTCTATTTTAACTAAGCCTGCCATCACCTAAATTACGGAACTCTGACAAAAATTTCAAAAACCCCGGACATTTGAGTGAAATTTAGAATTTACCTGGACGCACTTGACAAAAAAATCCAATAAAATAAAAAACCTAACTCCCTTTCCCGTAACACAAATAGTGTCCGGGTAAATAGAACCCAGCCCGGACGCTCCCCGGATGCCCTACAAACTAGGACAAATCCGGGTAAATCCGGTCGGATGACAGCCCTAATTTCAATAAACGACCTCCGTGGTCGAGTGGCTATGTACACCGGTTTTCAAGATGCCGCCATCTCTGAGGTCCCGGGTTCGATCCCCGGTTGGGTCAATTTAGTTAACGAACTTTTCTATATTGGCTCAGGTCTGGCTGTTTGTGATACCACCGTTGTCTCTGATTTCCATAACACAAGTGCTTTAGCTACTTACTTTGAATCGGAGCTATGTATGTGATGTTGTCAAATATTATATTATTATTATTATTATTACTACTCACCATCAGGAAAAACTTGCCGCATCTTCAAGTAACTGGTGGTAAGTCTTATCACGGACGCCTTATCCAGCTGCGATGTAATGGCGGACGGAAGCGGAAGCAGCTTCGCCAGCTCCAGGAACTCTGCGTTCTCTTTCTCTCGCCGGGACCGTGCGGCATTCTTGCTCTTCTCTTTCATTATGGCCGCCGCTAGGAGCGGTTGACGCGCTTCCTTGCGGCAAGCTGGTGACAAAAAATCCGTTGAAATCTTGGCAATCCTTTAATGTTTAATTGTTTTGATGAATTATTTGAGTATTGTTTAGATGTTACTGTCTATTATTATATTTATTTTGGTGTCCCGGGATATATGCCTAAGCTAAACTTTGCTTTGAGTACTAGTAAAGTGAATAGTAGCTTGATTATTACGTATGTTTTACCTAAAAATACCAATGCATCGATAATTCTGTTTTTCCTTTTAAATTCCCTCATTTTCCTATTACAAACCAAATTAGTTTAGTTTTTTAAGATAAGATTTTATTAAGTTTAGATTTTAGTCCCACTCCTTAAGGGACAATTACATTACACAATTTCTAGCATGCGATTTCAAGACTCAGTGTAGTGTAAACGGAGTTAGCCTGTTAGAATATTGAAATCGCGCGGCCGATAAATTGTGTCCGATAAATTGCGTGGTGTAAACAGAGCTAGAGTCTAACTGTACGTACGACGGCACGTCAGATGTAACAGTTGTACTACAAAAACAACTTTTATTACTTAGCGCATAAAGGCGTTTTAGAGTGGAAGTAATCTGACAGATAGAGATAGACAGATGATACACAGAGATAGACATGATACTGCCATAGTAAAAGAGCAGCCAAATAAGTTTATTTGGTACGTACATACGAGAGTACGGTAAATGTGCGAAGTCCGACACGCACTTGGCCGGTTTTTTCATCATGCCGTTGCATGATAGAGTAGTGTTTCATCACTGACCTACGCCACTAAAAAATTATAAAGCAAAATTATGCATTCCAAAATTAAATAAAAAACATCGCTAACGAACTCCATGCATATTCATGGCAGGGCGTCAGCCATGCTATAGACCAAAGCCAAGTACCGGAGCATAGACACTTCACACGATTTAAAAAAAAAAAGGTTGCAGAAGCAACCTTAACCTTACCAAAATACCTTACCAAAATAGAAATTTTGGAAAAATCATAGGTAATTTCAGCGTTGTTGCCATTTTTACCAAAAACTTATTATATTAGTAAAAATAAGTCTATATTTTTTAATAAAAAGAAAATAGTTATTCATGATTTTCTGAGCTATAATGTTTTAACCACTTTGTTGGTACATAAATCTAAATACAAGGTGTTACAAAAATACCCCTAATGCCGAATATGGTGTATAGGGACCATCAAACTGAACAACTTTTACTATGGGGCCAACTCTGAAATCGCGAAAAAAATATATGTTGTTTCATACAAAAATTAAAATCGAAAATATCAAAATGTATGAAGCAGCTAATTTTTTAAGCAGCGCATTTTGTAACACCTTGTATACTTAATTGAGATACTTATTTGACCTTTGCTCTTACAACTTTTAAATTCGGGAATTTGGGAAATTGAATAGTAAAACTCAGAATAAAAAACGTAGGACTCGCACCAGATCATGTTCTCGGACGGGAATCGAACCCGTGACCTTTGGATATCCGGTCCAATACTCTGACCGCTGAGCTACCGAGTCACTGGTGAGAACGTCGAATTTCTTCTAGTATTTCAACTCTTACGCTGCAAGCCAGCGCCATCTCACCAATGTAGAAGGAATTAACCTCGACATTCAACTGAACATCTTTCCAGATATTTTTAAACAGTTGATTAAAATGAGAAAGCTATATAACTATTTGAAATTTTGAGATTTAAGCATTCACAATGCTATTTTTATATAATACTAAATAATATACTAGAAAAAATAGGACTCGCACCAGATCATGTTCTCGGACGGGAATCGAACCCGCGACCTTTGGATATCCGGTCCAATGCTCTGACCGCTGAGCTACCGAGTCACTAGTGTCAACTCTTACGCTGCAAGCCAGCGCCATCTCACCAATGTAGAAGGAATTAACCTCGACATTCAACTGAACATCTTTCCAGATATTTTTAAACAGTTGATTAAGATGAGAAAGCTATATAACTATTTGAAATTTTGAGATTTAAGCATTCACAATGCTATTTTTATATAATACTAAATAATATCCGAGAACATGATCTGGTGCGAGTCCTATTTTTTCTAGTATATTATTTAGTATTATATAAAAATAGCATTGTGAATGCTTAAATCTCAAAATTTCAAATAATAAAAAACGTGTTAAAATAAGTATCAAAACTATAAGCCTAAATACAGGGTGTCCCAAAACTTTGCCACACGGAGGGAAAGAACCTTCTTAAATATTGAAGATTGAGTTTTACTGAAAGAAAACTTCATTTTGTTTTTGAAAATAATGGGCACTACATTCAAAGTTTTTTTTTTTAAATCGCATTCGATATCGACAAAGTGATACAATCTTATTTGTAAAATTTTAAACGTTACTTTCTTTTATTTAAGATGCTGTGTTACTCAAGAAAAAAATATCCTAATGAGTAGGTAACCCTTTCGATCGGTATCGTAAAAATAAAAGATTGTTATTTTTTCTTATTTAGTAGGTTCTATTCCTGGTTGAGGCAGGTGATTTTTCAAAAATCTTTGAATGCACTGCTCCAATGATTTTTTAAAACCAAAATTAAGACTTTCAGTAAAATTTCGTAATTTCAATATTTAAGGTATGTACTTTCCCTTCGTGTGGCAAAGTGTTGGGACAATATATTTTAAGACACTGATAAATGGGCTTCATTAACTACGAAATTACATGGACACGTTTCTTATGTTTTCATAATTAAAAAAACATACACTAGGTGCGGCATTTTAATGTTTCTCATATTAGCAATAAAATAAATATACCAAATGCAGATTTCTTTCGTAAATAGCTTGAAATTTGGAATGAATAACTTTATTTTTCTTTAATAAAACTGTGACAACCCTAGTCTTAGGGCGGGAAAACAACAACAGATGAATAATTCAGCATTCAACATCGGAATACAAACAAATGACCTTGCAGGCGAGGGGTAGCTAATATAAGCACTTTTTCTTATCCTTTGTCATATATAATTAATTGTCTGGAATAAAAAAAAAACAGTACCTATAAGAAGGTCTGTTACCTAATCTCATTTTTGCTAAAAACTTTGGTTTCTATTATTTAACGTAGCTAATTGGACACTATGAATGAATTAAAATAGCTATATAAATAGGCTTATAATTATCAAACCACTTAATTTAAAATTATTTCCTTTTTTTTAATAGTTTTCCATTTTTATAGTACGTAGGCACAAATAGTCTGTGACTATGGCTCCCATGTTTAATGTTCTGAGGGTTCAGAAGGGTTCACCCTGCCAAAGTATATTATATCCCTCGATTACCAAACGCCGTATTTTCACCTAGGACCAAAAAGTTCGAAACACTCTTTATTATTACAAAAAACAAATTACCAGTAAGAATTCTCTTTTTTAAATTAGCAAAAGAGGCTAGAACACACGGTTGGTACAAGAACAAAATATGACCTTGTTTTTATGGGTTGTAACGCCCTTGCGTTATTGCCGAAAGTGGGTGATGATAAATCGGGCATATGGCGGGAAAAGAGCGCGCGAAACGGCCATAAAGGTGGTATTACACACTACAGATGTTTGGCGCCCCTACTAAGATATAAATTACTTGTTATTTACTTAAGGTTCGTGGTGAAAGCTGATAAAAGTCGACTAGGCGTTTTTCCAACCAATCTGTGATGAAGTTTGAAAGACAGCTCTTCTCTCTAAATTCTAATAAAAAAAAATTAAAAGAGTGAGTAACTTCCTTTTTTCAGATATTAATTAGTTAGTGAATGCTTTAGTAGGTTTCAAGGCACTTGCTCATGACACCTAGTTAAGTAAGTACAGTCGAGTTCATATGTGTAAGCACTTTTGACAAATGTTGACTTTTATTACAAAAGCTTATGAATTGTCAAAGGTGAGTATGCGTACATATTATTGAACAGCTGCACCTTCCTAGTTATTAATTCTTCTGTCGGAGCAAACTTCAATATTCTAGCTATTTATTTATTTTTTTAAACAATAAGTTTTTGAATTGAATGGCACGCGCTTGGTTTCTCGCCAGTTTCCCCACCAATTTCTTTATAAATATATAGAAAAAAACTTACTGCATTTAATTCAGTAGGTTAGGTTAGGTTAGGTTAGGTTATCGCTGTAAGCTGCCAAGTTTTAAAATTATTGTTGCGCACCTCTTTGCTGTTCTGGTTTTATAAGTTTTTTCTTTTTAAAAGTTTAAATCATATTTTTTTGTATCTGTCACTTTTTACTCTTCCTTGAAGTCTATAAAAAACTGCTGCTGTCTTCGCTTGCTAGTTTGTGTTTAAAAGGTAGTATTTTTAATTAATTATGTCACATTTTTATATACAGTCCTCTTGTCCTTATTTTATCCCTGTCTTTATCAATTATGTACTAACTATGAGTATTGAAGAAAAAAAGAGTAAAATACAAAAGAACGACATACGATTAGCAAAATTCGATTTTTGATTGACAAATAGTTAAGACACTTACGGAATTCCATATCAAAATCTGTTGTATATTTGCTGAATAACTTTCTGCATGGATATTTCATTATTTATAATTTTGAACGAGTTTAAAAACGAATTAAAAAAAAGAAGAACACTTTTTTAAATATTAAAAAAAAGTTCCTTTACTATTCACGCGCGTCTTCGTTACAATCTTATTAAAAAAAAAAATAGAATTGCACCTTGCGCGAACAGGTTCAAATGGGTACTGGCTGCAACCACCTTCTTCCCTAATGTCCGTTTCCGAAAAAAAAAACATCGACGACAGGTATCAAAATACAATAGATCAATGCGACAACGTTTGTTTGCCGGTGGCGAAAATCGGAACTATTTTATGCGTATAGGTGTTTTGACTTTTTACGTTGACAGTAGCGCCAGTAGCGCTTCTTTTAACGGTTGTACAACAGAGGACCCGTATTATTGTGACAGTTTGACACACCAATTGATTTTTTATTATTGTATTTATGTTGTAACGGCTGTCTGTTTATCCTATTGGATCAATGGATTTATAATAATATTTGCACAAATAGTGTATAATAAGAATGTTAACGGAGATGTAACTGTCTAGGGTTCTCTTCCCGTATGGGGATTATCTTCACAGCGACAGAACGTGTCATCGGCTTATGAAGTTGTTTTTTAGGGTTCCGTACCTGAAAATGAAAAAACGGAACCCTTATAGGATCACTTTGATGTCTGTCTATCTGTCCATCTATCAAGACCATTTATCTCGGGAACGCGTGGAGGTATCGAGTTGAAATTAAAACCATATACTCACGTCTTCGGCCCCTTGCAGTTTTGAAAAAATAAAACTTCTAAGTTAACGTAAAAAAAGGTATGAACTGTATATTACTTATAAAACACAAAATGATAAGTTTTGGGAACTGAATTTTGAGAGAAGTTCGGAAAAAACTGCGAGACTCGATTTCTGAACTATTAATAATGCAGGTAGGTACGGAACTCTCGGTGAGCGAGCCCGACTCGCTCTTGACCGTTTTTTTATTTATATACAACCAATCAGGCTCCAAAACAAGAAATTACTTAAACTTAATGTACCTAGGTACTTAGATAATGTAGAAATCCAAATACGGATTAAATCTCGGTTTTTTTAAGAACCGATGTGCAGTTATTGAGATATTCTAGTTTTGAGAGTGTTGAAAAAAATCAATGCAATCTTTAGTATATTTCAGCTGTTAAATGAATTTGTTTTTTTTTTTAAGGTAGAGTGCAATGTGAGCATTTATGCACCAAAAACATCTTCATGAAAAGGCTTCTTTTGACGACCTCCGTGTTCGAGTGGCTTCGTACACCGGTTTTCACGGTGTCGCCATCTCTGAGGTCCCGGGTTCGAACCCCGGTTCGATCCCCGGTTGGGTCAATTTAGTTAACGAACTTTTCTATATTGGCTTAGGTCTGGGTGTTTGTGATACCACTGTTGTCTCTGATTTCCATAACACAAGTGCTTTAGCTACTTACTTTGGATTCGGAGCAATGTATGTGATGTTGTCAAATATTTATTTATTATTTATTTTAAGTCTTAAATTTAATGATAGTTACGAAACTAAACGCTATTTCAATAAATTGATAGATAATCTTTATATCAGTTTGAATGCAGCTTAAACAAAACACACACAACTCGTAGTCATTAAACCATTCATATTTAACCATTAAAATCATGTCCCTCTTGAGGCCGATCCTCATTATGCGCGGTCACACATCTTTCATTTATATTACGAACGACAAAAGGCTGATAATCAATAAAAGTGAAACATGTCAAAGGTTTATTTTAATTTTATCGCCGCCATCTTAAGCTTGGCAGGAATAAAATTGCGCGCGAAAAAACTAACGAGCAAAGAGGTCTTTAATGTTCCCTTTTTGAATTTTTAAATTCAATTGTTTTTTTTCCGAAGATTAGATAGAAACTTGTTCTTTTATTAAAGTTTTAAAGAGATTTACGTAGGGCTGCTGGTTAGACACTGGGATTTAAAAAGAAACTTAAAACATATAAACAACAATAACACCATAGTTACGGTAAAAGTTAATAAATTTAAAAAAGTTTCTGACCGGAGATAAAGATCTGTAAAAATATTGATTTTATCAATTATTAAATAGTTATTACACTATAATTTTATTTTATTATTATAATCAATATTTGACAATCAACATTTGTATGGAAAGTGGTCATTGTTCTTTTCTCTAAGAGAAAAGTTTTATTGTCCACCAAAAAAGTTTATACATTTCTATTTGTAACAAAAAAGTTTCCGCACCCAAAATCATTGCAAACAAAAAAGTTTTCAGTCTGAAAAAAATATTTTAAAAATAGAACTCTTAAAAAGCAACAAATCCATGAAGCTCCCACCAACGAGGTTGTAACGCGACACTGCTACAGCCGTAGCTATAGTCTGTGGCGCACGTGTATAATATAATCCCGCGGATCCGGGCGCGCGCGGTGGTCCCGTCTGTTTGCACTAGAGTTCGCGCCACGAAAGAAGTCCTACGGAATTTTGAGGGAACTAAAATATACAATACCTATTTACCAGTGGTATAAAGCTTATTTTCCAATGATTTCAACGAAACTAGCGCCCCATCTAAAGGGCTTGAGTGGTGGTGTCAACTCTATTTTATTGTTTTAGGGCCGGATTGCGAGGGATGTGCATCGCACGCGTAATAATTGTTTGATAAAGAGTTCGTATGATAATGATAAGTGGTTGTCAAATATTATTGAGAAGTATGGGGATAATTTTGTGAATACAATACAATCTAGTATAATTTCGATTTAATAAATAATTATTGTTACAATAATAATTAAAGCTTTTTAAATTTTTCACAATGGTCTTTTTATATTTTCTCGGACGGGACATGATCTAGTGCGAGTCCTAATTAAAGCTTTTTATTGTCTCAAGGTCATAGAATGGTCATAGTTTGTCATAGAATGGTATTTTAAGCAAACATCAGACTTTTTTTTTATTGATTTTAGGAAGAATTATGATTTAATACGTACCAAGCTAACATCTAAAAATCGGTTAACAATTGGTGAAGTTATCTTAAAACATACCTACATAAAAAAAAATACCGTCGACTTGATAACCTCCTCCTTTTTTTTAAGTCGGTTAAAAATAATTATTACATAGGTACCTTTATGTAAGAGGTGTTACAGTATTGCCGAAAAATGCTCCATAAATTTGTAAATCTGCTATTGAACCGATTTAAGATTAACGTTTTTTTTCCGTTTCCGGAGTAAACCCTTTAAATGCTTAACAGATGTAGAACCCTAATCCCGATACGTAATTGGTCGATGGATTTTCCCAAAAGGTATAGATAAGCAGTTTTTTGCCAAAAGTGACTTATGTCCTCCCAGCATGACCGACGAAACACGATTTAATATACAACGTGTTACAAAAATACCCCTAATACCGAATATGGTATATAGGGACCATCAAACTGAACAACCTTTACTACGGGACCAACTCTGAAATCGCGAAAAAAACTAGCTGTTTCATACAAAAATTAAAATCAAAATGTAGGAAACAGCTGATTTTTTTTTTCGCGATTTGAGAGTTGGTCCCTAAGTAAAAGTTGTTCAGTTTGATGGTCCCTATCTACCATATTCGGCATTAGGGATATTTTTAGCATGTTGTATATCGCGTGATACAGCATTTATCGACACACAACTGTCAAAATCCATTGTCTTTTAGGTTTAAAGAATTTATGTTCGTATTTATTACTCATACGAACATAAAGAAACTCATTCTTTATGCTCGTATGAGAAATAATACCACTGGTGGGTGCACCCACCAGTGGTATTACTGTGCGTGTGGATCCAATTTCTAAAAATGTATGACGTGTAATTCTGATTAATATCTCGGGTTTTGCAAAAGCGTTTATCTCAACAGTTTTATTTTATTAAAAAGGTAAATCTGGGCTCTATTTAATAACGTGACAATTTGTCAATTGTCATGATAATTCGGTTTACATTGCGTTGTAGCTATGAGTAGTTTGTTCTATTTTCGTATTGGTTGACGCTGTGGATATAAAATTGTCATGACAGGTGACAAATTGACACGTTTATTAAATAGGGCCCTGGTCAATATTTAATAACGTGACAATTTGTCAATTGTTATGACAATTTGGTTTATATTGCGGTGTAGCTATGAGTAATTTGTTATGTTTTCTAATTGTTTGACGCAATGGATATAAAATTGCAACGTTTATTAAACAAGCTAGTTATTTGACTTCACAGAACAGCCGTCTATATAAGAAAAAACGCCGCAGCAAACGCAAAGGTGTGCAAACAGCCAGTAATTCAGGAAGAGACTGTTAATCAACGAATGTTTTTACAAAGTGGCGTTCCGTTTTACTGGGATTAAGTGATTAGTGTGTTTAGAGCAGGAATAAGAGTTATGGTTGTTGGGGCGATGATAATCCGTCGTTACGAACATCTGGACCCGAGCTTTACGCGGAGAAACGATCAGATTTATTGTTTTTTTTTCTGGCGATCTGGTGAGAGTATTGCCTGTGAAGGAGGCAATTCATAAATACTTCGGGAAGTAAAAGCAGTGTTCTAAAAATTGCTTTACGCCTACTAATAATTATTTCAATGTTTAATTAAGTATTATTTAAGTATTAATTAAGTATATTCACAGAAATATCTTTTTCCTAAATGTTTGGAGAAAAAATAATATACACGCTTATTATGATAAAGATAAAAGACTATACGTAAGCATATTACATATGTATTTTCATATAATATTATGAATTTATGATTATTCAGAACTAACTACAAATATCCAAGATAAATGCGAAAGATTTCATACTTCATCGCACATTCTTTTATTATCCGATATTTCCCGTCCCGCGCAAAACAATAAAAGTTGACAATCACAAATCGAATAGAATAGAGCAATACCATAGACATACATTAAGATCGCGGAAAAGTCAACCTTACGTCTCTAATAATTAAGCTCTATGGGTAACAAAATTAAGAATGCAAACTTTTTTCTTTTACGTGAAGGTGCAAAAAGGTTTGTTCATGATTGCATTTGTTTTGTTTGCTGCAAGGGACGTGGGAAAGGAGTTTGTAATAGGAAGTTAATTTTGTGAATGGGATGCGGCCATACAGGATTTCCCTTCGAAGTATGAGTCAGCGTTAGACTTTTTTTACGTAAGTATATCCCTCTTTTTAACCGACTTCAAAATGGAGGAGGTTATCAAGTCGACGGTTTTTTTATGTATGTTTTTTGACCAATAATTTGAGTACATATCGGATATTTTGATCAAGTGAGGTAAAAGTTACCAAGAGAGGGTTACATTGGTACAGTCGAGTTCAATTATATGTACGTATGTTTGATAGTTCATTAACATTTATGGCCTTGTATTAGGCTAGCCGCACACAAGCAATAATATTGATCAGTATGATCTCAATACCGCCCGCAAACACACAATATTATTGTCAATATGTAAAAATTATTGCCAATAATATTGCGGGTGTGCGGTTAGCCTTAAAGTCAACTTCCTGTCAGAAGTGCCAACATATTGATGAATTCAAAATTCAAAACTCATATGTTCAGTCTCGGCTGTTACAAGCACTTGTGAAATCAAAGAAGCTACGCCATCGGATCGCAAACCCTAAGCGGAACGAAAAGAACCAGCAAGAAACTCGTCAAGGGCTGCTTTTTTCTCCCTGTATATTTCATAGAGAATCGTCAAAGATTGAAAATGAGGTCAGCATTTAATTTGACTTTGTAACAAGTCTGATTCGTAATAATAAAGTAGATATAACTAAACTACTCTGCCTGTTACTTTCCGTATAACATATACTATATGTACAATAGGAAAAGTGCCTACCATATTTGGCTCACAAAGACCACAACCGTTCCCTAAATCTTCTGTTCAGCGATAGCACTAAAGCGCTAATTGGCTCATCCAATTTCATTACCGGCAAGCTCACCAAAAAATATTCCCACGTACAAGAAATCTATTTACAACCTGTAACTCTGTAGGTGTCCGTACAAATAAGAAAAAAAAAAGTCAAAAGCTAATGAAACATTTATTGACGAAAAGATCTGTCAACCGAAACGTGCCTACTTCGGTTCCCAGACACACGCAAATCACCCAATATTACTAAAACTTGTGAATGACTCTACAGGTGTCCACTACGCCAAAAAAAAAACAAAAAAGTTTGCTACAGACACGTGCGTTGTGGCCATAGACAATAGCGCACCGCCTCCTTTGTAGAAGAAAAACAATGGCGGCCGTGAATATTGATTTTGGGCGCGAAATTTGACAGGTCGTATTCCCACGCATAATAAAATTATTATGAGTAAGTAACAAGTTTTTTTTGTAAGTAATAATATGGTGTATTTACTAGTATTTTGTAATTTGTATTTTATAGCAAAGTGTAGCAATCAAAATGCACAAATAGTTAAACTTGCTCAACTCAATTGCACTTAAGCAGTTTTGTAATGGAAATAGTTGGCAACTTGTTTAATATTTGAAGTTACAATAAGTACATAAAGATTTTGTTGGCAGTGAACGTTATTTGTTAGCGTTAAACATGAAACCATCATGTAATTTAAAAGTTTCAACTTATTATACAACGTGTTACAAAAATACCCCTAATGCCGAATATGGTAGATAGGGACCATCAAACTGAACAACTTTTACTATAGGACCAACTCTGAAATCGCGAAAAAAAATCAGCTGTTTCATATATTTTGATAGTTATTTTTTGTATGAAACAGTTGATTTTTTTTCGCGATTTCAGAGTTGGTTTCCGAGAAGGGGAATTTTTGGAACACGTTGTATATCAGGTCCCCACCTATTAACCCATTAAGGCCCGGAAAATGAGACACAAAAGATATTCCATTGTTATTCGGCCGCATGCGGCCGCTTGCGCGTTGATTATTAGATCAGCGTTTTGTATGGAGAATTTTAAAGAAGTTGCATTTTCCATACTAACATTTTCTTAATTTATTTAACAACCATGAACGCTAATGTTTTAATACTTTTATTTACTAATGTTCAATCACTAAGATAACGTATGCCACTTAGGTTATGCAAAAAAAAGTTTAAGCTAAGTTAAAAAAAAAAGTGGTCATTTCTGCTAACAAAAAGAGAAAAATTATTTTGAGGTATTTTTTTGTATGTTTAGAAAACTATTCCTTATTTAAGAAATGGGACTTATTTAGAATAAATAAAATAAAATCGACTGGCGGCGCTAGTTGGCTCATGTCAGCCCTTTAAAGCAAGAATATAATATAATAATGGCAATACATTATTCCACTTACAAGAAATAAGTTCTAAAAGACGTAAGTAGTTACTTAGCATGTGAAAGAGAAATGTATGTGGCTAAATGACTACATATTTACACATGGAAAAAGTTTGCGTTTCAAACGAGGTTTCGAAAATAAAACCGGACAAGTGCGTGTCGGACTCGCCCACTAAGGGTTCTGTACAAACTCGACGATTGATTACGTACTTTAAATAAAGAATATATTTCTTATGATTTATTTACAAATGTATAGTTTTCCGATTTTCCCTGTATTAGTAGTATAAGACGATATTACTTGTCAAATTTCATAGTTCTAGGTCAACGAAAAGTACCCTTTAAATTTTTATTCCCTTAAGAGTGTCCAAATATGCGTTTTTTGCGGAATAAACGGCCGTATATTTTTCTAACGTAAACTTAGAAGTTTGATTTTTTTACAGCTTCAAAGGACTGTAAACTTAAGATATGGTTTTAATTTCAACTCGCGAGTTCCCGAGTTAAAGGGTCTTGACAGACAGACGGGCAACAAAGTAGTCCTATAAGGGTTCCGTTTTTCTCTTTTGTGGTACGGAACTCTAAAAAAAGGGTACAAACTCCTATTTACTCTTTCAAAGAAACTCATTTTGCTAAGTAACTATAGTAAGGATGGAGTAAGCGGCTTTTGGCTCAAAGCTGATAAGTTAACAACTTGTAAAAGGGATTTTAAGTACACTTATTTTTACTTGTACAAATAACGAATCCGACTTGAACGAATAACGACTTTAAGTCGATAGGTACACACGATGGCACCTCAGACTATACATGTTGACCTTAAGACCGCCTCTATGCCCTACGTAATAAAAGCTGTTTTCGCAGTTTAACTGTATAACCTGACGTGCTGTCGTGTGTACTTGGTGCAGAATACGTTTGATAGCATTCCATATCAGCCATTTTAATACCTAACATAGGCATGGATAAAAAAATCGGCCAAGTGCAAGTCGGACTCGCGCACGAAGAGTTCCGTACCATTATCTATAAAAACGACAAAGAAAATCATGTCTGTTGTAAATATGCCCCCTTTAAATATTTGTTTTATTTTAATTTAATGGCGGAGCTTGACAGACTGATCGTACTTGATCACGTTTGTTACGCAACGCTCGGACCGGCTAGGTATCGGATGGGTGACCGTTAACCAAGCGTTTCCGTGCTTCGGAGGGCACGTTAAACCGTCGGCCCCGGCTGGCCTCATCTGATTACAGTCGCTAAGCCAAGTCAGAGGCCTTACAGGCGGCTTGATAAACGCACCAGGGGCTCTATCGGCTAAAAACATTGAAGTTCAGGTTAACTGTATTTTGACAGATGTATGTACGTTGCACTTCGTTTTGGCACAAATAAAAACTTACCAAAGAAAAATAGCAATGTATCACATACATCTGTCAAAACACAGTTAACATGAACTTCAATGTTTTTAGCCGATACCGCCGCAGAAGTGGCCACGCCATACGATAAGAAGCATTATTTCTATTTCTGGATTTAACTCCGTTTAACCATAACGAGAAAGCCTGAAAAATGACCGCCATCTTTTTTTTCCAATTCCGTATTTAGAACGCAGTTTTATCGTAGCGGGAAAGCCTGCAACAATGTATCACCGGCCAGCTATGCGGCCTACGTGCTTCCCGCGTAAATAAACGTCATGGCGGCTGCGAGGCACGTTCGGAAACTACTGTATACGCTACATTGTAGGAGATTTGGGTTAATAATTTTATTTATTTTGTCACTGATCGCTTGTTTGGTTTTACGAGCAAAGAGGTTGTGAGTTGTTGTAGTGCGTTCACAGTTATTTTACTTCTGATATTTCTTGATAGTATTTTCAAGAAGGAATGAAATTTTCAGAGTCAAAAAACTGTGAACGGACTGTAGGTTTCATAATGCTGAAAAATAATGTAAAGTTTGCATTCTCTTTGGTCCATAGTTACGGTGTAGGTATTTATGTACCATCTATTTACTTAAAGCCCTACTAATATTATAAATGTGAAAGTTTGGATGATTATGTCGAAAATACAAAAACGCATGAACGTATTTGGATGAAATTTGGCACACAGATAGTTTATAGCCTCGATTTAAAAACACAGGATAATTTTAATTGCATAATAAACTACCTACCTTACAATATAAAATTTTGTCATTTTACGAATTTTAAACAAAGATTATTTAATTTTTTATTGAACAAAATTTTTTATAATATAATATATCTGACTATCTGAATGACAAAGACTTGTATTTTCTTCTCCTAATTTGATTTTAAATGACAATTTGAAATAAAATATTTGCATATCGATAATTAACGATAAAATATGTTGGAAATCACTTAGTTTAAAAACACTTTTATAACCCTATTCTTGCAAATAAAATAATTACTTACTTCAAAATAATTTTCAAATCTATATTAATTATCTTACTGTAAAAAAAGCTTGTAAAAATCGACTCACCTAGCACCTCAGACGGGACGGTTACGGGTGAGTCGATTTTTTCTAATATTTTTTCTAATAGGTTATTTGTCTTAATATAAAAAAATGTTGATATGTACCCAAATTCTATCATTGTGAACTCAGCTTAACAATATTGAGTTTTTCTTAAAATATACACGTAAAGGCGTTACTTGGTGGTTCCAGTGAGTCATTTGTGTTACGAGTTGCTAATCGGTCGTTTGTTACATAGTAGACTAATAGCGCAAGCATAAGAATCTAAGCGGCTTATAAAAATAGCGTAACGACGCTTTTACAACAGGGAAACGTCAAGAGTTACCATAAGTACACTTCTAAGACTTTCGCGCGTACAGTTCATTAGAAATAACACACTTTTTACGGATTACAGCGCGTATATTATTAGTTAAGTGGCCCTACCACTAGTTGATGCAAACTGTTTACGCTACCGTAAACTATCGGATATACTGCTCACAGCCAATGCGAGTGAAAGAGAGAAAACGATAGTTTACGGTAACGTTTTAGTTTGCATCAACTCATGGTAGGGCCACAGGTGTTGTTTTAGAATTATTTAGGGGCCACGGTCAGGGGAGGACAGGACCACGGCCCCTGGAAAGGTGTCGAAACGTCGGGAACTCTAAAAACCAATAAATACATACTAAATAATTCTAAAACAACACCTGTGGCCCTACCATGAGTTGATGCAAATTTTTGTTTCTAGTTACCATAAGTTTATAGGTAAAACATATTTGAACTTTTTATTAATTTCGCTCTCAATAAAGTATGTAAAGAAAGAATAAAGGAAGTATGTAAATGTACAATAATGAAATATATTGTAACTTGACAGAAAACTTCAGAAACTAGGCGATTCTCGGGTGCGTGACATAATGTCAAATTCGAGATAATATCTCGAAAAAGTCAAGAAATCGTAGAGATTGCAAAGTCATTCGAGTTGTAATGAAAATCGCTGAGAATAAGTTTTTTGGCTACAATAGAGATTTTAGTGTCATTTTTAATAGAGATTTGTGATTAGAGTTAGTGTCGAATTCGAGATATGTCGCAGTGCGCGAGAATCGGCCCCCTATAGAGCTGTAGACCTAATGTTTGTGACATTTTTGCTCATTTTTTCGAAATGGCTGAAATATGATTTTCCCCACATCTCAGCCATTTTGAAAAAAAAATACAAAAAAAACTAAATAGTAAAAAAATATGTATAATTATCGAACCTGCTCACACACGAGAATCGGTTGAGAAATGCAACCTGTAGAGGAGAACAGACAGACGGACAGCTGGACATACGAAAGCATTTTTGCCCAAGCTGAAACGAAGACGCCTCGTGCTCGCTCGGTCAATAATGGAACGCAAAAAAAACATCTTACATCACTACTGCAGAAAAAACTTCATCTAAGCAAAAAAACTGCGTTATAAAAAAAGGTTTTAATCATAAGCTTTTTTTTTCTACAACCGCGGTACGCCCCTCTCGTAACTGGCACAAAAAAGTTCAAATAATATCATACCATTAATTCAAAGTCAACGATCCCAAAAAATGCACTCGATGTCACGCACCAAAACGATCTATTATATTGAAACGTGCGCACACGCATAGAAGCGGTGCGTTTTCGGGATTTTTTCGATCTATTTGTTGTGTTTGAAACTATATTTGTTTTTATTGCCACATTGCCTATTCGGGTAGTCACGGATTCGCCATTAAGTGATACGGATCAGTTTTGTCGTAAAATTGTATTAGTTTGTCACATTTTGGGATGAAAATAAATAAATAAATATTTGACAACTTTACATACATTGCCCAGATTTCTCAAAGTAAGTAGCTAAAGCATTTGTGTTGGGAAATCAAGTGGAACTACAAACACACAGACCTGAGACGAAAATATAAAAGTTTGTTTTTCTTATTGACCCAGCCGGGGATCGAACCCGCGACCTCAGAGTGACAAATTGAAAAGCACTCGACCTCGGAGGTCATCGAAATGAAAATAAGATGTTGTTGGACTAAGTTGGCCTTAGTAGATGCAGAAAACATTAAATTACAGCTACTTTTTCACGCTAAAACTATTGCGTTCGTTGTCCCCACTGCTGTGGCACAGGCTTTCTTTATGTCAATAGTCAATAGTCAAAATTTCTTTATTCAAATAAACTTAATAATTAAGCACTTTTGAATCGTCTATATTTTCCTACCACCCGTTCCAGACTTTTTTGACTGACAAGAAGAACAGGCGCAAGAAACTTATTAGCTTTAACAGAAATAAGTAACGATATTTACAACTTAAATATATCGTTACCAAATACAGTACAACAGGATTATTAACAACAAAGTACTTATGTGTTACATGTTACATCATTTCCACGCATTTCGGTCTTTTAGATAATCGTCTACTTTATAATAACCTTTACCCGTAAGCGTCTTTTTAACATGGTTTTTAAATTTCTGCAAACTAAGATCAATCACTTGTTGTGTAACTTTATTAAAAAAGGCTATGCCTTTCCCCAAAAATGAACCTCTAGTTTTTGCAAGCCTAAATCTTGGAACGGCAAGTTTTTCTTTATTTCAAGAAATTAAACTGGTGATTATCGCTGTTCTTTGCAAATGAATCCAAGTGTTTCCTATGGGCCCATAACCCACCACGCGGGCCCAATGGTGATTGGTAAATGGTGATGTTAATGACTGCAAATGCAGCCGGGACCAAGGGCTAAGCGTGCCTTTCGTTGTAATGGAAAATGACGTCACTTTAAATGCTAACCTCATTTTTCAGATTTTGACGACTCTGTATGAAATATACAGGGAGAAAAAAGCAGCCCTTGACGAGTTTCTTGCCGGTTCTTCTCGTTACAAGGTCTCTCGCTGAGGGCGCGCGAACCGATGGCGTAGTTTCTTTGACATTCACAAGTGCTTGTAACAGCCGAGACTGAATAAATGAGTTTTTTGAGAAAGTTGAGACCAGTCAGTAAATTTTTGGTCACCCATCCCGAGACCGACCGGCGAAAGTTCTTTAGCTGCCTTCTTATTGCGCAGGGCAAATGCGCTGAACTACCTGCGCCATCGCCATCAAATTTCTCATTTTCAATTGGCCTTTTAAATTGCCAACTCTTAGATTTTCAACTTTTGATTTCATAAGCTTTCCATGTGCTCTACGATCGATCCCATGAGCTTTTGATTTGATGAACAAATTCAAGTCAAGGCAGAGTCAGAATAATCTATATTCAAATAAACTTTTCCTTTTCCTACCACCCGTTCCAGGCTTTTTTACACGACTACCCAAAAAAGAAGAGTGTATTGTGTTCAGGGTATGTTTTTGACGACCTCCGTGGTCGAGTGGCTTTGTACACCAGTTTCAAAGGTGTCGCCATCTCTGAGGTCCCGGGTTCGATCCCCGGTTGAGTCAATTTAGAAAACGAACTTATCAATATTGGCTCAGGTCTGGGTGTTTGTGATACCACCGTTGTCTCTGATTTCCATAACACAAGTGCTTTAGCTACTTACTTTGGAATCGGAGCAATGTATGTGATGTTGTCAAATATTTATTATTATTATTTATTTATTATTTATTATTATGTTTGCAAGAATGTGAGTTTCTTTATTCCACCAAAACTTCTAAATGTCTGAATTGGATGTGTGATGTGTCGTTAGAATCTTTACATCACCCCGAGTGGCACTGGCTCTACATTTTTGTAAAAAGTTAATACACCGGCTACATCACGCCATTTTGTGATGTGAATAAAACACGAACAAAAAGAATTTAACACGAAAATCTTTCAAGCAAGGTACACGAGCTTGTAATGTGAAAAAAAAAAATATAACGCGATTTTTCTGGGGCTAATGATATTTGAAGTAAGCAAAGAGTATCTGTGTGACATTTGAGTGTGAAAAAAGTAGTCAAATTGAAAGATTTTTTATTGATATTTTTTGATCTAATAATAGACTATACATGCGAAATTCTAAGTCGAGTATGAGATAGATGTATAGTGAAGTGACAGGCAGTGATTTTTAACCTGCCAAACGTAGAGATTATGGCCTCTGCTTAAACGTCCCTTTTAGCAGTGAACAAAAATGGGCTGTTATTTGTGGGAAAAGTGCAAAATGAAAATTTTGATTATTGTGGTATTGTTTGGCTTTTTAATTGTGTTTACTTTGGTAGTTGAGAAAATATATTCATATTCATATTCATATTCATATTCATATTCATATTCATATTCATATTCATATTCATATTCATATTCATATTCATATTCATATTCATATTCATATTCATATTCATATTCATATTCATATTCATATTCATATTCATATAACTCATCACTTTGATGAATTATGATTTTAATGTTTTGTTCTTCATCCTATCCTATACAAATGTGTATCTTTCTTAATATAATACAAAATATATATTTTACTAATTACAACTAGTTATGTCTTGTTAGTATTTTTAAGATATACATTTTTCTTCCTCAGAAAAAAATTGATCGAGAAAAAAGTTTTCTAAATAAAATCAGCAAAATATGTTCCGCCAAATATATTTTCGTCCACCAATTCTCTTTAAATATTTACCTTTACTATAACTACCCAGAAGTATCAGTTCGTATCTAATAGAAAAACCAATAAAAAGACTTCACCTGTTCATAGTAACGAAAAAAAGATGTGAGCCCAACCTCCTTCGTATCGCTGCGGTGAAAAAAAGAATAAAACCTCCACATTCGTAGAAAAAGGACCCATATCTGGCGGCCATTTGTAAAGTGTTTGTTTATGGGCAAGATGGCTACCGGACTGCGCGGGAAGAACTTTGAACTGGTTTTTTAATGTTAAAAAAACTTTGATTTGGTGGTTCCGCTTACTGGACACTCAGGGATTTGAAAACTATTTTTTTAAGCCAGAAATACTACTCAAAATTTTTAATTTTTGTTTATTAATAACTAACTTTCATACTAGCACAATATTTTGCTAGAGCTAGGATACGATAAGTACCACTTGGCAAAGACCGGCTCGCCGAACGCCGAAGAACGCGGAAGCATCTGGGGCCCTACCGGCTAACTTTTCGAACTTCGGCGGGTCTGCCGAGCTTCAACTTAAAACAGATAAATCGAAGTAAGGAGCTTCGTATTGTACTATTCGCCGAAGTTATTTAGAAGATATCGATGTTCCTGTGACATTATGAATTGGGTTTCGCCATTTTGGCCCGATTGGGGCTCGATTTATCTGTTTTAATTTGAAGCCCGGCAGACTTTCCGAAGTTCGATGCGTTAGCCGGTACGGCCCCAGAGTGGTTCTTACTGTGTAAACTTAGGAGATTGAAAATCACTCGGACTCATGTCGTCGGAGAAAATGTCGTTCGAGTGTAAAGAATGACTTTTCTTTGAGTTTATAATTGTGGGAAGATGCGAAGACGGAGTTCAACTCAAAGCCCTATGTACCACTAGCACGGACTATACAACGTGTTACAAAATTACCCCTAATGCCGAATATGGTATATAGGGACCATCAAACTGAATAACTTTTACTATGGGACCAACTCCGAAATCACGAAAAAAAAATCAACTGTTCCATACATTTTTATATTTTCGTAATTAATTTTTGTATGAAACAGCTGTTTTTTTTCCGTGATTTCAAAGTTGGCCCCATAGTAAAAGTTGTTCAGTAAATACCATATTCGGCATTAGGGGTATTTTTGTAACACGTTGTATATCGCGTCTTTATCTATCGAGAAAAAAACCCGCGTAAACAAACGACAATGTCTTTGGGAAATCTCATTTCCCATACAAAATTACTCATTTTTTTTTTTCATGCAAGTTTTTTTTTAAATCGGTGTCTGTGCTAAGGGTACTGAATTTAACTAATCTAGAGAGAGTATCCTATTAATTACTCCGCAACAAAAAATACTCGCACTCTTAAGAATACTTGCTATTTTTTTTAATATTCCAATAACTCTACATTAGAAACCATTAGGTAGGTCTATTAGGTATGGAAACTTAACCCTTCAAAAGTGCATGGAATAATGAACTTTATGTACAAACAATTAGAATAAAAATCACCCGTACTGAATAAACATGCCGTCAGCTTTACAGAGACGACGCGACGCGGTGAGAGGTTTTCCTTCTTTTGCTAAAAAAAAGGTCGCCATGATTGCTCAAAACCAGTTTTTCTGAGGAGTAAAATGTTAATTTCAAATAAGACGTCAAATATTTAACATATTCATCGTTAAAAAAAAATCCAGTGTCACTGTCATTGAGTTTTAATCTGTGCTGTAGGATGTTATTGTGTAATTGTCGTCTATTGTCGTTTCGTTGGTCGATTCCTCGTTGATTCAATTGAGGGAGTTTTTGGCGCCATTTTGTCGAGTTCGGTTAGGTGTCTATTTTAATTATTTTCAAATTGATTCATAGTGGATATTGTGTCTTAAAATTGGTGCAGTTATATGGTACAAGTGTCTACGCAACTGAACAATATGTGGAATAATTGAAATAGGCGCGATCTTGGTTATGTGAAGCTGAGACTTTTATTGAAGTGGTGGATTCCTCGGCAGAACTAACCGCGTAAAGTGTCTTGATATACTTGGTGCCAAATGCTCCAAGCAGCATTGGAATACACCCGCATTCTAATGAAAAATGAAATAATATCAACTCAAGAACTGGCAGTACGGCTTAGATCTTCGCCTGTCCTGAAAAGGACGAATATAACTACTACTACTTGTGTAATTGTCGTCTGTTGTCGTTTCGTTGGTTGATTCCTCGTCGATTCAATTGACTGACAGTGACAGCTGACAGCACAAGACAGACAAACAACACATCAAATCAAAATGACATCTTCCGCCATGATGAATGTTTTATGTATTTTTGCATTTTATTTAATGTTTCTTCCTCGAAAACAAAGAAGTTTTAAAGAAATTGAATAATTAGAACTTGTTTTCATTTATGTCTTTATTTTTTTTGGTCAGACCTCATTTTTGGACATCACCTTTCGCCGCTCCCGCTAGAGACTCGGAAGCTTTAGTTATTGCATTGGGCCGGAATCCCAAGGTTCGAGTCCCGTCTGAGGTGCTACGGGTGAGTCGATTTTTTCTAGTATTTATTTTTTTTAATTTAAAAACGTATTCATTTTTAATAATATAACAATGTGTAAGTTACAAAAAAAATAATATTTCTTAGGCAGTAAGTTTTATTGCGTTGATGTCTTATCTATTGCGAGAAATAATTTATTATTTAATTAACTTTGTTACACAGTTTATCACTTATTTCTAAATATTTTTTTTACATTACGTTGTTGATGAAGTAAATAAGTTTCTAAAAAAAAGAAATACTTAATTTTAGTAAAAAAATCTATGGTCCTTATGAAATTGACGTTTTGTATTGAGAATTTTTAACAAATTGCATTTTTATATAATACTAAATAATATACTAGAAAAAATAGGACTCGGTAGCTCAGCGGTCAGAGCATTGGACCGGATATCCAAAGGTCGCGGGTTCGATTCCCGTCCAAGAACATGATCTGGTGCGAGTCCTATTTTTTCTAGTATATTATTTAGTATTATATAAAAATAGCATTGTAAATGCCTAAATCTCAAAATTTCTAATTGCATTTTCCATAGTAGCATTTCATAATTTATATAACAACCGTGAACGCTATTGTAACCACTTTTATGTACAAATGTTTAAACATTAAGCTAACTTAGGCAACATAACTTAAGCGAAAAAAATAAGTGGTCATTTTCACTAACAAAAAAGGAGTCACTTTCAAGGTATTTTTGAATGCTAAGAAAACAAAATAAATATACTTTAATGATGCTGATAGTTGACGGCTATGGTCATAATTTGATGTAATATCCAGCAACTGATAAATATTTTAAATCACAGAAGTTATGAGGTTCGCTGTATGTGACGACCTGTGGTCGAGTGGCTTTGTACACCGGTTTTCAAGGTGTCGCCATCGCCATGTCCCGGGTTCGATCCCCGGTTGGGTCAATTTAGAAAACGAACTTTTCCATATTGGCTCAGGTCTGGGTGTTTGTAATACCACCGTTGTCTCTTATCTCCATAACACAAGTGCTTTAGCTACTTACTTTGGAATCGGAGCAATGTATGTGGTGTTTATTTCATAGGTAAGGATCTATAGGATTTGAATCTTGGCCTCCATTTTTTTATAGTAACTTTTTTAAATTTCCGTGCTTCGGAAGGCACCTAAGCTATTATTGGTCGTGTTGTGTTGGAGTACTAAGAAATACTAATAAATACTTTAGAACGTGATGACCACTACGTAAATGTGGAACCTCCCGCATAAGTCGTGTGTGCGATGCGGTTCGGTGCAGACGCGTGCTAAAATATTGTTTTTGCATATTGCGTAACGCGGCCGAGTGCCGCTGTTCGCTAGAACCATGAGTGACAAACTTGTGGCAAACGAACTCCTGGCGTTCCTGCAACAAAAATTGGACGTCATGGATGAGGTGAGCGCGCTGCAAATATGCAAGTCCAACTTCAGCGAGGACGATGTGGCCGCGGCAAAGAAACTACTGTACGAGTCTCTCGGCAAGAGCGACCAGATGGTGTGCCGGAGACGTGACGGGACACAGAAGAGCCTGCAGGAGATCATCACCCTGTTTAAAGAAACCGACCCCGATGACGTGCCCACGTTCGTGGCGAGAGACCTCAACAAGCTGCCTCCCGTCACCTTCGATCACGTCGATGTGACCTGCCTTCTGAAGGACATCGTGACCCTTAAGGCGAGTTTAGCGGAAATGATGCTAAAGTTCCAAGCATCCGAAAATACGGTGAGCGAATTGCGTAAAGAAGTTGATGATTTACGTGAATCACTCGCCGTAAGTAGGTCACTGACTGCGGGGTCAAATGTCAACATGCGACGTGGGGCCTGCCTCGATGTATCGTCGTCAAGTTGCAAGTCAGCAGTTTCGACTCCGTCTCCGCCACGGCCCGACCGAGCCCGAGCGCCGCCGCCGCCGCCACCGTTGTCGGTCGCGAGCGCCGACCCCGCGAGCTGCGCGTCCCCCGCCCGCGCCCCACCGCTGCCGCCCTCTTCCCCGGCGCCGGCGCCGCGAGCGCCTGAGACGCGTGCGCCCGCCAGCCGTCAGCGCGACTTTGCTGCTGTTGCCGCCACTAACTCGAGTTCGCGGACGCAGCAGCCAACTCTCGTCGATAGAAAAGCCACTTCACAGAATGTCGTCGCACCGGGCCGAGATGAAGACGGTTTCATCGAGGTTCGAAACAAAAAGCGACGTCATCAGCGGGTGAGCAAGAACCATCATGGCACCGCACCGACAGGGCCCGACTTCCTGCTGCGAGCTGCCATACCGACCACGGCCGTGTACCTGTCCCGCCTGCACCACATCACCACCGTGCAGGACGTGGTAGAGTACATCAAGAAGAAAGCTAACTTTAATTTGAGAGTTCAGCCTTTGGAGTCGCGCCATAATACCAATTTTAAGGCGTTTGTGGTGCGCATCCCGACAGCAAGGCTGGACCTCTTCATGAAGGAGGACTTCTGGCCGCAGGGTGTGGTGTACAGGCGCTTCAGAGGGACGCTGCCTTGTGCCACCGATCCGACGCAGAAAGTGTCGAACTGATTTTTTTACTAACATAATTTTAAAGTTATTTACTAACAATATTGTTTAATAAATTATATATGCTTAGTTTTAAGGTATATATCTATGGGCCATCGTTGCCTGATTATAAATAAATAAAAAAAAAAAAAAAAAAAAAAAATAATTTTTCCAAATGTAATGATAATATTTCAGCTCATAAGTGAGAAAAACACTTATTTCTACCTGATGATTATTCACATCCAAGGTTTACGCACCAGGGACTCTACCGGCTAACCTTTCGAACTTCGGCGGGTCTACCGAGCTTCAACTTAATACAGATAAATCGAAGTAAGGATACTAAATAATATACTAGAAAAAATAGGACTCGCACCAGATCATGTTCTCGGACGGGAATCGAACCCGCGACCTTTGGATAACCGGTCCAATGCTCTGACCGCTGAGCTACCGAGTCACTAAATAGGACTCGCACCAGATCATGTTCTTGGACGGGAATCGAACCCGCGACCTTTGGATAACCGGTCCAATGCTCTGACCGCTGAGCTACCGAGTCACTAAATAGGACTCGCACCAGATCATGTTCTTGGACGGGAATCGAACCCGCGACCTTTGGATATCCGGTCCAATGCTCTGACCGCTGAGCTACCGAGTCACTGGTGAGAACGTTGAATTTCTTCTAGTATATCAACTCTTACGCTGCAAGCCAGCGCCATCTCACCAATGTAGAAGGAATTTAGTATTATATAAGTTATTTAGTATTATATAAAAATAGCATTGTGAATGCTTAAATCTCAAAATTTCAAATATTGAAGTAAGGAGTTTCGTATTGTACACACTACGGCACCTCAGACTATACATGTTGACCTTGAGAACGCCTTTATGCCCTACGCAATAAAAGCTGTTTTCGCAGTTTAACTGTATAACCTGACGTGCTGTCGTGTGTACTATTCATCAAAGTTATTTAGAAGATATCAATGTTCGTGTGACATTATGAATTGAGGCTCGCCATTTTGGCACGATTTAGGCTCGATTTATCTATTTTAATTTGAAGCCCGGCAGACTCTCCGAACTTTGATGCGTTAGCCGATACGGCCCCAGACATTGAAATACTCGTAAAACACTTTCGGATACTAAATTAATATTAAATTAAATTCAATATATGACAACATCACATACATTGCTCCGATTCCAAAGTAGCTAAAGCACTTGTGTTATGGAAATCATGGACAATGGTGGTATCACAAACACCCAGACCTGAGCCAATATAGAAAAGTTCGTTTTTCTAAATTGACCCAACCGGGGATCGAACCCGGGACCTCAGAGATGGCGACACCTTGAAAACCGGTGTACAAAGCCACTCGACCACGGAAGTCGTCAATACTAGCGCAGTTTACTTGATAATTAGTTTGGTTTGGATTAGATTTTGTATTTTTCCCGACGTTTCGGAACCCTTGCAGCTAGCTATACCTTGGTGTTTCATTTTTAATGGCCGTATTGGCTGATTGATTATTCCGATCAGCCATGTAGAAGGCAACATGAGAAAGTGTGTGACAGGGAGACAAATACCTAACTTTTCCCAACTGAAAGTGCGGTACCGTAGTACTATTTAGTCTGCATTCATCACCGAGACAAAAGAGTTACCTCACTATAGGAAAGTATATTATTAAACGGTGTTATAATGACGCATCAAGTAGTCCATAACATAAGGATTTCTGTAGGTCCTAGGACACCCGATACCATGTGATAAATCAGACGCAATGTCGACATGAGCCAAAAATGGGAAGATTATTATAATCTATTGATGACTATTAATAAAAATAAAACAAAAACATGCATGAATCATGTTCCATCCAAGTATGATGATTAAACTAAAACCTAGTCCTTCGTGGCCGAGTAGTAAAAACGGTAGAGGGGAGCTAGGGTCGATTTGTCGGTTATTAATATTATATATATTTTTATAACACAGAAACATAATAATCAATGTAAAAAAATAATTATACTGCCATCGAATAGTTTCCTTACTAAATAATATACTTGCTAGAAAAATATATAACTTGCGCCAGATCATATTCTCGGACGGGAATTGAACCCGCGACCTTTGGAGTCCGGTTCGTTACCATACTTTTTGTTTTTTTTTTTAATTTCCGAAGTTAAGTTTGGAATAAAAATATATAGTTCAAACTTACGCTAGTTTTTTTTCTTTTATATTTATTTTTAAACAAAAAATATTTATTTAATACGAATTTGGACGAATTTAAGCACAAAGGAGAGTAGGTATTTTATTTTTTTCTTCTCATATAAGTATTGTTTCCTTTGTGTTTATTAACATTTTCTTTTCAAAATCTAGCGATATTTCTAAACTAGGCGGCCAGCAATTTTTTACATAAAAATGTTTTTTACATTTATGAATTTCATCTTACCTGGCATTTTATTAATCTTCATTTTTAATGTATAATATAATATTCCTATTATCACAGCACTTTAATATCACAATTCACACACTCCGTAAAACACAAAGACTTTATCATACCATTGTTTAATTAAAAAATACAAATAATTAAAAACTATTAAAATTGTCTTTGGTACGCGGGAAAGCGCGCGAAACGTAACGCGCGCGCTGTCAACTGTCAAAGTACAATCGAGTTCAGTTTTTCCAGGTTATCCGACTTCCTTGTTATAATAAGTCCAATGTCAGAGAAGCGCGCAGTCAGCTACAGACTTGTGCAAGTGAAGTCTTTATGCTGGACTCAATCGAAAACTGCGTGTTTGCAAACCTCTTGCTCCGATACTGTGAATAAAACTTTAGACTGATTTTTATTGTAAATCTTTTTTGTTTGTCTTATCAGATAAGTTTATAATATTCTAACAAGAAAATAAATGTATGGTAACAACTAACAAAAATTCGTATTAAAAAAATAGGAAGTACTTACAGAAAATCTTTAAATTCAGGTCGTTAATAAAACATAATTATGAACCTTTAAGTATACAATTTTGCTTTTTGAGTTTCCTCATGAACTTTATGGAGGTCCTAGCAAGTGGTCGGTTGAAAAATAAAACATTACCATTTTATGTTCATGCAATAGTGGCATTAGTCTCGTGTACTATGTCAAAAATACGACGTTTGGGGATCGAGGGATATCCTTGGCAAGAACTATCTGAACACTTAGATCATTTTAAGAAAGGGAGTCATCTTGGATGTTTGTATGGAAGGGAGTTATAACTTGTAACACGATATTTTTTTTGTATGGAATTCTCGACCACCAAACGCCGCCGTATATTGTTTATACAACATGTTACAAAAATACCCCTAATGCCAAATATGGTATATAGGGAGCATCAAACTGAACAACTTTTACTATGGGACCAACTCTCAACTCGCGAAAAAAAATCTGCTGCTTCATACATTTTGATATTTTCAATTTTATTTTTGTATGAAACAGCTGATTTTTTTTTCTCGATTTCTGAGTTGATCCTATAGTAAAAGTTGTTCAGTTTAATGGTCCCTATATACCATATTCGGCATTAGGGGTATTTTTGTAACATTTTGTATATTATGTCGAGAGCAGATGCTACTTTAGTGTGTAATTCTACCGATGCTCTACTAACACATGTGTCCGTTCAGCATTTTGTTAAACTGTGGTATGCATGCATCGTGTGACCTCATTGCAGATAGTAACTGCTCTAAACAAAGCTGATATTTTTAATGTTGTACTCACTAATAATCACTGTTTTTCATTGTTTCATTGCCATATGTTCTTGGCGAACGAAACGGTTTCTAGTTTTTACTTGGGCCTAAATACAAGCTTTCTTTCCAAAGTTTATTTTAACCGCCTCTGTGATCTAGTAGTTCGCCCATCCGTGTAAGACGCATGGGTCCCGTGTTCGATTCCCAGGAAAGGGGTTCAATTTGTACTCAGCTTGGTATAAGCCCTACCACCAGGTAGGGCTTATTTCAAGTCCGCCTGGCTAACTACCCCCATCTTACTTAAGTCTGAAGCCATAATAATAATTTTAAAATTGTTTTGTTCCGGCAGTTAAAGTGAATATAGCTAGGCTAGTTCCTCAGTGGTGAGGATTCCGGGTGTATTGCGCTTACACGGCCTTATCGTCACTATCATTAGGTGAGGTGAAGGCCAAGCACTATCCCGTTGTGGAAAAAAACTAAAGTTTAAGTGGATTTTTATCAAAACCTATTTTCATAGTTTTAAGGTCTATCATACAAATCTTAACACAAACATATTCCAATACCAGGATTTCAACCTGGGACCTTCTGGGACCTGCAGGATCACTGTCATTGAGCCAATATATCGTTAAATAGCTCAGTTGAAGTAGCAGTGGGCGGAACACATAGCGAGAAGAACCAATGGCCGTTGGGGCGGAAAGGTTCTGGAATGGCGTCCGCGCACCGGAAGACGCTCCGTGTGTGCCACAACCACAAAACGACAACGTGTGTCTCTTGCCTAATGTCAAAACGAATCAGTCTATAATACTAAATAATATACTAGAAAAAATAGGACTCGCACCAGATCATGTCCTCGGACGGGAATCGAATCAGTCTATGATTTGTGGAAAGAGTACAATCCTGCTACCCATGAATACGTCAAAGCCAACAACCATTGTTTAAATCATCCAGGATTTAGACAATGATCACAGCATTCATGTCCTAACCTGAGGGACTTAAGGGGCGTAGCTATAGATTAAACGTCTTTGATATATTATTTAGACTTTATTTTATCTTTTAGTCAGCTAATTATAAACCCGTAATTAAATCACTCTAGACATATTTTCTTCTTCTCTCTACTGTCAGGACAAGCTTTCAAAGATAATTATAAATAAAACATTCTTTATTTAATTTACTGCTTGCCAAATGGCCAAGAAGTTTATAAGCGATGCAGTCAAGCATCACAGTAGGCCGTCGACAAGGAAGATCGACGTTGAGGGTGAAGGTCGCGGGAAGCCGGTGCTGGATGCGGGCAGCGTAGGACTGGTCGTTGCGGAGATTCTAGGGGGAGGCCTATACCCAGCAGTGGGCGTCGCGCGGCTGATACGATGATAATAAACGTCAAACAGAACCGAATTGATATTTCAAATTGTGTAAAAACCTCTTTCGCGATAGCAATCAAGTAATAATCACCGACCGAGACAGACACTGACAAAGGCGACAAGTTATTCAGCCTCACGTTGTCCGATTGTCTATGGTCCGGCCGCCATTGTTCGTCCTTGTTTATGGTATCTCTCGTAACGCAAGTAAACGGTCGTGTGATCGTTTTATTGTGATTTCAAATACGTGTTTGATGTTCGTTGTGATTATTGTCTTTGTTTTCGGTATCATTTTGAATTTTGAATTATGTTAATTTCCTAGTTTTATGTACTAAGAAAATATTTCTAAAGAGCTCTCGAAATTACTTGTAGGTACATAATCAATAATATTAATATGTGCTTTACATAATAAATAATATTATTATCTGCGTTCATTACTTAAAATTGTACAGGGTGTTTGGTAATAACCTTATAAAACTGAATATGGTAGATTGGGTACCAGCAAGATAATGATGATATCCCAAGGAATAAAATAGGTCGGTCTTTGTACCGGCGTGCGATGTGCCAGAACTGAGTCCGTAGCCAATGTCACTTTTACAAATTTACGCTTGCAAAAATATATGGATTTGACGTTTTAAATGATTGCTAAAGTAACCTTATGTCGATCCCATACATGTTTCAAAAGCGAAGCGATAACGAAGATTTGCAAATGTTACTTTAGCTAGACTCCCTGATCTGGCTGGCGTATATTCGATATCTGACGTGATTTCGCGAAATTCCTGATATCCGCATATCCCTGCGACGACATTATGTTTTTTATTGTTTTGCTCTGAGTACAATTTGGTGTTTTAAGACTAGATATTCTTTGTGGTTTTAGATATTGTTTTTGTTGACTCTCCGTAACTAATCAGTTTATCGATAACTACAATATCAAAGTAAATCCACCATTTACAGAATTCAATGCCCACCCTCAATCATAAATTAAACTAATATATTTAAAGGTTAGTACAGAAGAATAAATAAATCAACGGACAAAAAAGGTCGGATACGATTTGTATTGTCTATGGCCGCGATGAATAGTCTGCGGTACGTGACTGGGAAAGCGCGGGAAGAATTACGCGCGATTCGAGCGACGGATATCGACGTGTCTATGACCGATATTGTGTTTCGGCGGGAATGCCGCCATTATTAGTGAATTCTATTGATACTTTCGACAAGTATTTGTGTTTTTGGATTGTGAGTACCTATAGGATGTAGTAATTTGTCAATGTCATGAGACATTACATATTATAATGTTAAAGCTATGTAGCCATATGTGTTAGTAATACAATGCAATTAAATTGACAATAGACAGTGATCCGCTGCAACTTCAAACGGCAGAGTAAATTTTACAGATTAAAATACGTCGTTTTGTACCGCAAGCGCTTTGAAGCTAGTCACTTCTGTTGTACATACATTGATGTAGACAATGTATGTATTGTCGACGACCTCCGTGGTCGAGTAGTTAGCACACCGATTTTCAAAGTGTCGCCATCTCTGAGGTCCCGGGTTCGATCCCCGGTTGGGTCAATTTAGAAAACGAACTTTTCTATATTGGCTCAGGTCTGGGTGTTTGTGATACCACCGTTGTCTCTGATTTCCATAACTCAAGTGCTTTAGCTACTTACTTAAGAATTCATTTTTAATGTACCCACTGGCCGGGGCATCCTTATTCCGAGTTCGAGATAATAAATTTTTGGTCACCCATCCCGTGACCGACCCTTGCGAAAGATGCTTAACCTCCGCAATTGCTGGGCCAGGCGCTAAACCACTGCGCCATCGAGCATCTCAATTTATTATAAATAAAGGCGTTATTATTCTAAGACAAAAGTATATGCAGTGAGCTTCCCTATAAAAAAATTCACACAATTCTCCACAGTTTGGCCTACTGGCAGTCCTATTGTAGTATCACGCGCAGCTCATTTGTGATGCAAACGATTTGTAACTTATTACATTACAGATAAGGTTGAAATTGCGTCGCGGCAATTTACTTATCATTCACTGCAATCTTGAGTAACAAATGCTTCGGATTGCCTAAGGGCCCTACCTCACTAAGACACCGCATGGTTGATAGCGAGTGATTCGTTTGCCGCCCCCAGAGTCTCCATACCCAGATTGTGTGCGAAACCAAACGGACACCAGAGTACTTAGTGCGAGTTTTTTTACCTCACGCTCGATCGTGAGCGCGTTAGAATTTTGTAAGGCGTTGATTAAGTTCATCACGTATTCCGCTAGATGTCGGGCCACAAATCCTATATTTTATTTTTTTATTTTATTTATTAAGGCATACCAACTAAGTACAATCCGGAAATTAACTTAAATCATATTAGACAAATAGCCTCTTAAATTAGAAATTGTACCTAAATTACAGGTAAGCACAAAATGAAGTTTACGTTAACGCGGTCGAGTAAGTATAAAACTCGCACTACGCTCCCAGATGAGGTCTGTTATGAATGTATTAGCGGGTAGATATAAGTTCGATGCGCGGCTGTGTGTCCTCACCGGAGCGGGTTGATCGGCAACAAAGCAGTGTGTAACTAGCTACGTCGTTTGATAGTTGTGCCTCGTCCTTTTCCCGCCTCCTCATATACAACGTGTTACAAAAGTACCCCTAATGCCGAATATGGTAGATAGAGACCATCAAACTGTACAACTTTTACAATGGGACCAACTCTGAAATCACGAACTAAAATCAGCTGTTTCATACATTTTGATATTTTTGTAATTAATTTTTGTATGAAACAGCTGATTTTTTTTTCGCGATTTCAAAGTTGTTCCCATAGTAAAAGTTGTTCAGTTTGATGGTATGTACCTATCTACCATATTCGGCATTAGGGGTACTTTTGTAACACGTTGTATAAGAAGGTCCATATAACTCGGTCATTTAAAGCAAGATATTGAAAATAGTGGCATGTAATGTAGGTTTTATAATGAGGTGCTTTATAGCGAGAGACAAATAGGAGAGTCGCCAATTTCAATCCCTTTCTTTAAATTACCGAGTTATACATCAGTTTTTTTTTTTTTTTTTGCACTCTCAACCAGAAGGGCTCGGAGCAACCTTCCCGGACACGCGAGGGGAAGGAGGCGGAAATCCTCATTGGACTTCCCCCATAGACGGTCTATGGGGGGGCATGTCAGACTTCTACTGACTAAAACCGCCTTTGAGGTTGGTTTCGACCCGACAGCTGTGAAGAGCCTCGAAACCTTCGTCTAATGCGACCGCCCCCCGAGGGGAGGGTGGCGCGAGCGTCACTCACCTAGGCGAGCATGCGCTTAGAGGACGACCGGCAACCAGAGGGGTCACCGGCCGTTATGACAAAAATACTATGACGACTGACTACCAGACGGGAGGCCAGCCGTAGAGAGTTGGGGGTGACCTGAGGGGTCGGGTGTGACCTGAGGGGTCGGTGGGGTGGGGGCGTTTGCAGCCTCCTGGGCCTCCAGTAGGCGGTCCAGGTCGGCCGAGAGTTGGTTGGGGGGGTCGGTTAGGACGGATTTGGGTCTGCGGGATAACAGGTTGGAGGATGAAACGGGGGGGTCGTACCCCGCCGCGCTTCGGATTAGTGGATTGGTGTGATCTGCAGCTGATTCGAAGAATCGCTCAGAGATCTGGAGGAGGAATTGTTGGATGGTCTGGAGTTCGAGGTCCCTATGCAAGTCCGCGTTGCGGACGTAGTATGGGGCGTTAACCGCTCTGCGGCAGAAAAGGTTTTGCACTACTTGCAACTGGTGCAAGACAGTGGGGGAGGCGTGGGCGAAAGCCGGGGACGCATATGTCATCACCGGCCGCACGCAAACCTTGTATAGCGTTCGCTTGTTGCGGAGGGACATTCTACTGTGTCGGCCCAGCATAGCGCTGAGCCGACCCATGTAGAACCGCGCATTGCGGGTCACTCTCTGGACGTGGGGCCTAAAAGTGAGCCCCCGGTCCAGGGTGACACCGAGGTATTTGGCGGACCTTTGCCAGGGGATGGATTTTCCTAGCAAGGTGGGGGGGCGATGTTTGGGGGGTCGGCGCTTTGTATCGAAGCAAACCGCGGAAGATTTTTCCGGGTTTACTTCGATGCGCCATTTGCGGAACCATTCACCTAACTTATTGATAGAAGCCTGTAGCTTCGGAAGTATGTGGCGGTCAAGAGACCTGCCCTTTCTGTATAGAGCCGTGTCGTCAGCGAATAGGGCCAGTTCGACACCATTGGTCGGGATTGGGATATCGTTGGTATACACGAGATATAGCAACGGAGCGAGGACTGAGCCTTGCGGCACGCCCGCTGTGATAGATCGGGGGGAGGAGAGCGTACCTTCGTGTTTGAAACGAAAGGTGCGATGGTGGAGAAACGATGCTATCAGCCGGACCAGCCGAACCGACAGTTTGAGCCTGTACAGTTTGACTATTAGTCCGGTGTGCCAAACCTTGTCGAAGGCTTTGGCTACATCGAAAAAGACCGCTACAGTCTTGTATTTGCGGGGGAAAAAGCCGCTCGAGACGTACTCGACTATGCGGTGAACTTGTTGGGGACAAGAGTGTTTGGCTCGGAAGCCGTATTGGTGGGGGATTATCAAGTCTTCCCCGAAAAGATGCTCCTTCATACGAGCGAGTATGCACTTTTCGAGGAGCTTGCCTAACGCCTTGAGGAGGCTAATGGGTCTGTGACTAGAGGGGATATTGATGGGCTTACCCGGTTTGGGGATGCCTATTACGATTGCGTCTTTCCAGGCGGCTGGAAAGTAGCATAGATCGAAACAGGCATTGAAAATGAGAGAGATGAAAGTTAGTACTTGTATGGGAAAGTACTTAAGGGCCATATTAGAAATGCCGGGCGCCTTTTTGACGACGAGTTCTTTAATGAGGGTTTTGATTTCATCGGTAGAAATCGAAACGGGGTCAGTGTCGGGGGTCAAGGGGGAGGAGTCCAGAGTGGCCAACTCCTCCTCGACTTCCCGCAAATGGACAGGATCGCATTCCTGTGTGCTGACTGAGCATTGAGAAGCAATGCTGTCAGCGAAGCATTCCGCCTTCTCGTCGTCGTCGAAGGCCAAAGAGCCATCGGGACGGAGAAGGGGGGGGAGGTGGGTAGTGGCATCGCTACGAAGAGCTTTAGCCACTCTATAGTAGGCCTGGTGGGAGGGAGAGATCTCAGCCATGAGGTCGCCGAAACGGTCGTTCCTCAGGTCTGAGAGTTGGGAGCTAACTTGTCGCCTGAGGCGATTCGCTGCGGCTCTATACTCGGGGGTCGGATACTTGGCCGCCCTTCTATGGGCTGCCCGCTTAGCCCTGACCAGATTACGGACGTCCGCCGGAAGTGGTCTGTCAGACTTGACAGGCACCTCCTTCGCGTTCGCCGTTAGGGTCGATTGGACTAATTGGGTTAGAGAGCCCACCGCACTGTCTATTTTCGCCGAGCTATCGAAATAGTCGGGTCCAATAGCGTACGGTGAGTTGTCGGCACTCATGGCCGATGAGAGTGAGGATTTAAAACCGTCCCAGTTGGTGACGGTTTTTAGAAGAGGGGGGGGTGGGTTATGGTCACCTAAAATGAGGGAGACCGGTCGGTGGTCGGAACCGAGATCGTCGAGAGTTTCGATCGATCTTAGATCGAGCGACACTCCCTTCACTAGCGCAAAGTCTAGTACATCGGGGGTGTGATCGACCCTATCCGGGTAATGGGTGGGAGCGTAAGGCGAAATTACGTCAAGCTCGAGAGCTTCGACAATTTCTAATAACTTACGACCGTTGGTATTAGTGTTGATACACGTCCAATCGGTGTGTTTGGAGTTAAAATCTCCGAAAAGAATTATAGAATCGCCTAAAGAGAGTAGCGTTTCGAAATCGCTTTGAACGGGAAGTACGTGCGCCGGAATGTAGACTGACGCTATGATTAGAGTTCGATGACCCGTCATAGCCAATCTACACACCGTCGCTTCCATACTTAAGAGTGGAGGAGTGGGGATGGGCGAGCAGTGGAGCGCCTTTCTGAAATAGATAGCGCAACCACCTCTCGTACTACTACTAACAGAATGGTCCGCAGAGGGGGCGGGGGGGGGCCTATCGTTGCGCACGAGCGCATACGATCTAATAGACAGCCCTTTTTTGATCGTGGGTTTTAGCCACGTCTCCTGAAGGAGAAGGAGGTCGACGCTTCTTTCGCGCAAAAATTCCCTTATTTCAGGTAAATTGTTGCGCAAAGAGCGACAGTTGAAAGAGACAAGCGAGACGCTAGCAGGTCTGTCGCGACCGTTGGCGACACGCGTTTGGGATATAGCGGGAAGCATACTTATAAAGTACGCAAGAGAGATTCGTGCTCACAGAGCGCAATAAGGCGCTCTTGAGCATTGCGCGCATTGCGCAGCTTCCCCGCCAAAGCGGATATCTCCGCCACGTTGACGCCGCGAATCGCATCAAAGATGAGGTTCACGTCGTCGACGAGGGAGGCCGCCTTGGGTGGAGCGAAAGGGGCGGGGATCGAGGCAGGAACCGTCGGCGGTTTTGCCTTGGGGGGACCCCAGGCCGGCACGGGAGCCTTTGCTGGGGCCACTCCGCCCGACTTAGGAAGTGCGGGGAAGTCAGCGGGGGTGGGAGGGGAAGGGCCAGCAGGCGGCGCCTTCTTTTGGGGGGTCGCTTTAGCCCTGGAGGGCTTGGGGGGACGCGGGGCGCGTGGGCAGCCTTTATAGTTAGCCGTATGGCCTAACTGACCGCACAGCACGCAACCGGGAGGGGTTGGAGTGTCTCGCGTGCGAGTACACTCACTAGTTGGGTGAGGGAGGAGGCACTTTACGCACCTGGGCGTAGCGGAGCAATTAGCTGCCGCGTGCCCGTACAGTTGGCAGCGGTGGCACTGCCCGGGAGTGCCACGCCGGTGGGGCTGTTCGGCTTTGCAGCCAGAGAGGCCGCAGACCACGAGGTCTTTGGCCTTGAAGATGTCCCTAGAGGACGGGGCATTAGTCATTACGACTAAGAACAGGGGAAATTGTTTCCCGGATCGGCTGTGCATATGATGCACGGCTATACATCAGTAGGCGTAGTACGAGTATGTAGGAATGTTTGATGATGAATGCAGTGAAACGGAACGATAGGTGATTGAGTAAAAGGGACAAATGCAAGGTGGTTGAGAGGGATGGAATGATTTATTAATTTAAGATATCCGTAATATGTCAATGTCAATTTTCTATGGTCATCTCGATTTCCGTTTCCGGTTTCACTTTACTTTTTGTGTGGAACGACGAACATTGTGCGTAGTGTGTGCAAAGTTAAAAATATACTATATAAGATTGAATTAAAATACTGGTGTTTTAAATCGGTGCCAAAGCCGCCTGCCTCCCCACAGTATGATATGAGATTACGCTTACTATACTCGATAGCGACTGAAGTTAATATTTGTATGAAAACTTTTATTTTAGTGTAGTTACCGCGCCAAATGTTGTGCCAAATTGCATACAAAATTACTTACTATAGTCTGCTTATCCTCACTTGTCTTATTTAGTAAACAGTTTTAGACAGTTATCATACGTCTTTTTAAACCTTAATCGTTATTAAAAATATATTGTCGTATCAAATTAAACTGTCATTAATAATTAACAACTTCTTTCGTAACCTGTGCGTGGAAAACCATTTGTTGTATTTTAAAAATGATTATTTCATAAAGAGTTGGATGAAGATTATTTACCAAATAAGACAAGTAAATATAAACAGACTATATAGTCGCTATCGAGTATAATAAACGTAACTGTGCATATTTATAATACACAGATTAGTAGGCTGTCTGTTTGTATACATTTTGTTGCTCCACCACTGGTGTCCTAGTGAAATATGGCACTAAGAGCTCTTTGTATTAAAACAGTCTGTTACCACAGTACTATTATACTGACAAACTTCGTAGTCGAGTGCTTAGCTTTAGGTACACTGGTATTCATGGTGTCGCCGTCTCGGAGGTCACGGGTTTGATTCCCGACAAGGCTTTGGTTCACAGCTTCACTTATACTGACAACCTTCGTGGTCAGGTAGCTTATTACACTGGTTTTTAAGATGTCACCGTCTAAGGTCACGGGTTCGATACCCGACAAGGCCAATTTAGGAATCAAACTTTTCTATATTGTCTTTGGTTCACAGCTTCACTTATACTGTCAACCTTCGTGGTCGTGTAGCTTATTACACTGGTTCACATGGTGTCGCCAGCTTTGAGGTTACTCACGGGTTCGATCCCCGGCTAGGCCAGTTTAGGAAACAACCTTTTCTATATTGTCTTTGGTCCCTTATTCGTCATTGTTTTTGATTTCCTATACCAGATACAATAAGGTAAATAAGAATATAAACAACTATGACTCGGGAACCATGCATTGGTTCCCGAGTCATAGTTCGTCGCTCGCATGACATACAGACGTAACTAACATCCATCAAAATGTTCACAGCAACGTTTTTTCGGTTTTGGTGTCAATACTTTACGATATAACTTTTTAATTATAAATTCTACCAAGAAACCAAGAATGTACTTTAGTTAAGTATGTTTTTCTCTTTATTTCTGCATATATCATTATCAATAGGTATATATATTATTTGTGTAATACAGCTTTAAAACAGATAGGACACTTTGTTTTTTGTAGGCGGGACAAAAATGTAGTTACGACACTACATTTGCAAAGAAATATAAAGGAAATTTATACATAAGAATTTGTTGTTACCACCTTATTCAAAAGCAAATAAACAAATTTCTATTTCTTTCTATTTTTATCACAATACAACAGCATTTTTAACCATAAATCCATAGGTAGGATTTTAAAAATGAACACACTAAAATGAAACTCAAAATCTAGTACATAGCTCCTAAGTTTTACAGCACAATATTACCATAAATCAGTCTCAGTTGCGTTCTTCAGTCAGTACAGACTTACACAAGTTAACAAGTTTATATACCTAGTTGTTAAATTGAGATTTTTTCGCATTCACATTGCTATTTTTATATTAAGATAAATGATATATTAGAAAAAAATACTAGAAAAATCGAAAATTGTTCACTACTATTATAAAACACTTATTACGGATTACAGCGCGTATATTATTAATTCAGATGTTGTTTTAGAATTATTTAGTTTGTATTTATTGGTTTTTTTAATTCCATTTATATAAAGTTTCGAGCGGGTACTTTCATAAAAATATGAGCAACCCTTTTTGCTTTAGTCCTCCCGTGACCACGGGAAAAGTCGGGAATTCAAAAAACCAATAAATACAAACTAAATAATTCTGAAACAACACCTGAATTAATAATATACGCGCTGTAATCCGTAAAACGTGTTTAATTTCTAAGGAACTGTACGCGCGAAAGTCTTAGAAGTGTATAATTATAAATAGTAGTGAACAATGTTATACTTCACTTAAAAATTAATGATTTGAAGACTTATAAAAATCAACATTAATTTAATTTTATTACTGGGGTATCCCCAGTTGTCAATAATAGTAAGTCGTTGTATTTGTCTACTGCTATTTTAGGAGAAAACTGGTGAAGAGCTGGAATTCTCTTACTCAAGTCGTTTGAAGCATTTCTTTTGAGAGATAATTTTATCGAGATTGTTTCTGCATGGCTAGTATTGAAAAAAAATCAGTGGGTTTGCTTTTAAAGACTTGGAATTCAACCATTTCTGTTCAAATTAACTGACTGACCATAACTATCTGTGCGTAATGAGAGGAACTTCAAGCCACTTGTTTTTTTTAATCCAGCATATCTGAATACTGAAGCTGAATGACTTCATATGGCTTGTTCCTGCGAGCCAATTTAAAAATAGGTGCCAGGCGCCAGCTGACTATGAATAAAAAATCTTATATTCCATTATGATCCCTAAATTGTACTAAATACAACACTGTTTTGTTTGCAATTTTTATAAATCGATCAGTCGTAAATGGTAATAACTTCAATAATTTTACACCAATAACCGTCGTAAGTTACTTACGTCTTTCAGATAAATTTTATTTTCTTATTTTACAAAACGTCTTAGGTTACATGTGTCATATAGTAAAACTAAAAAATCTGTTTCTTTGTAGATACGTCTTTCCTAAACTTGTCTATTTCCGAAACTATGTTACGTACAGATGGGACACTTTGTGACAATAAAAAGCAATAGAAATTATGTATGTTACTGCATTCAGTTCAGTTACGACAAAATTGTAAGATACGACAGTATGTCATGTGAGCGACGAGTTGATCCTCAGACATAACTAACATAACATGAACCCTGGATCATCGGAGCAAGATGCAGGATTTCTAACACTGATCCAAGCGGTCGCCACGTTTTCTGAAAATTGGTTTTAATTTTCCGTAAAGCAAAAGCAGTTAACGCCTACATACAAATAAAATAATCAAATATTAAAACATAATATATAGCCTGGTTTAACTAAGAAACTCATAACATAACAGAGACTGTATTTAAAAAACACCTAAATCGCCATTAACATCAAAAAAGAAGTAAAAAACCCCGTTCTATTTTTAAAAACGGTACATCAATTTGGCGGGAATCAACTCAACAGATGATTATCTGTTGCCGGTCGGACCAATGGTCGGCGAGGCGGAGCGAGCGATGGGCGGGCTTACGCCCCGCTGGTGTGTCAGACCACAGACTAAAACCATAGACTAGAGAAAAAAGCATTTAATACTTTTTAAGGAAAGGCAGTTTACGAAATCTACTCTTTCTTTAGAATATGGTTGATTAATGCATAACTTTAATTGTAGCATCGCCAGAAATTTGACGTAGTACATTTTTATTGATTTCTGGAATTCTGGATCATTTATTTAAATTCAACTCAGTTATTGTGTTAGATAAATAAAAAAACTATCCTTTTTGCATAAAAAACACATCACTGTCGTTGAAAATTATGAAATCTGCCGATTGGAAGTTTATTTTTATAAGTTTTTAAATGGGGTTATTCAGGATTTTTTCGAAAGTTACCAAACCATTTTTAGGGTTCCGTACCCAAAGGGTAAAACGGGAACCCTATTACTAAGACTTCGCTGTTCTGTCTGTCTGTCCGTCTGTCACCAGGCTGTATCTCATGAACCGTGATAGTAAGACAGTTGAAATTTTCACAGATGATGTATTTCTGCTGCCGCTATGACAACAAATACTAAAAAACAGAATAAAATAAATATTTAAGGGGCTCCCATACAGCAAACGTGATGTTTCTTTGCTCGATATTGATAACGGCAACAGGTAGACGCTTGAAATATCCACAGAATATTTAGTTTCACTTTAAAAACAAATAATAATAAAACAAATATTTAAGTGGGGCTCCCATACAACAGACATATTTTTAATACCTATGCTCAAATTGCACATAATACTAAATAATATACTAGAAAAAATAGGACTCGCACCAGATCATGTTCTCGGACGGGAATCGAACCCGCGACCTTTGGATATCCGGTCCAATGCTCTGACCGCTGAGCTACCGAGTCACTAGTGAGAACGTCCAATTTCTTCTAGTATATCAACTTCGACGAGAAGAAATTCGACGTTCTCACTAGTGACTCGGTAGCTCAGCGGTCAGAGCATTGGACCGGATATCCAAAGGTCGCGGGTTCGATTCCCGTCATGATCTGGTGCGAGTCGTATTTTTTCTAGTATTTTATTTGGTATTATATAAAATAGCATTGTGAATGCTAAAATCTCAAAATTTAAAAAAGACATTTTTTTTGCCGTTTTTATAGTAACGGTACGGTACTATAAAAAGTACGGTAACCCTTCGTGCGCGAGTCCGACTCGCACTTGGCCGGTTTTTTTATGACTGCGCATGTGTTAAAATCGATGTGTGCATTTTGTTATTATAACGCACGCGCGCGCTCGAGTGTTGCGACCATAGATTAACAGCTAATCTATGGATTTAGATTTGTTTTTTTTTATTCCCTTGTATCTCTTTACTCTCCCTATTCCTATTTTCATTGTATTAAACGTTCCATTCTAATTTTCTGCCAATTAAGAGGCCGAAGAACAGTGAGCTTCCCATACAAGGGTACCTAATACCAAAAAGATTTGCAATTTGAGCATAATTAACTCTTCTTGTGATGTTATTCGTATTAAAACAGTATTTATCTAAGGTTCTATTAAATAAAAAAACCAAAATACTAACCAAATTCAAAATAAATGCCAATTACATTTTTTCATACAAAACTGTAAGTCCCAATCGCATGTATTACTAATTACATTAATGCCCGTTTGCACTAAACTTAAGAATCGCCTAAGTCTTTTCCTAGCTACAACTTGACCAAATTAAAGCAGTGTCATTAATTTAGCTGTCATGCAGCTTTCATGCGCCTATTTATCTTGGTGGAGTTGTAGTTAGGAAAAGACTTAGGCGATTCTTAAGTTTAGTGCAAACGGGTGTTATACTATTTTAACATTCACCATACGAGTAGAAACATAAAATTAAACAAACTTAACAATCCAAAATAACGCCTTATACTACGGATCTCTGAGTGCGTAAATAGTGTTTTTTTTCTCTTTATTAACCGACTTCAAAAAAAGGAGGAGGTTGTCAAGTCGACTGTATGTTTTTTTTTATGTATGTTTTATTAGGGTCAACTAACAACCACATATTAATAAACTATAAAAATTATATATTTTCTTAGGAAATTAACAAATATGCAGTCTAACCCCAGTTTGGCGACCTCCGTGGTCGAGTGGCTTTGTAGGCGGTTTTCAAGGTGTCGCCATCTCTGAGGTCCCGGGTTCGATCCCCGGTTGGGTCAATTTAGAAAACGAACTTTCCTATATTGGCTCAGGTCTGGGTGTTTGTGATACCACCGTAGTCTCTGATTTCCATAACACAAGTGCTTTAGCTACTTACTTTGGAATCAAAGCAATGTATGTGATGTTGTCAAATATTTATTTATTTATAATAAATACTAAGCAACAACAAAGATAATTAAACATTATACTTAAACAACAAAATAACCATGTTATAAAGCCTTACAAGATAAGATTTATACTTCTAAGACTTTCGCGCGTACAGTTCATTAGAAATAAAACACTTTTTACGGATTACAGCGTGTATATTATTAATTCAGGTGTTGTTTTAGAATTATTTAGTTTGTACTTATTGGTTTTTAACCGTGACCACGGCCCCTGGAAAGGTGTCGAAACGTCGGGAATTCTAAAAACCAATAAATACAAACTAAATAATTCTAAAACAACACCTGAATTAATAATATACGCGCTGTAATCCGTAAAAAGTGCCTTACAAGATAATTAATTACGCTAGGCCAAGCAGCAGACAAATTTTACTTATAATAAGATTAATTAAGTAATTTTAATTATAATTTTCAGTTTTGCGTCGCAGAGGAGAACGTGTTGTGATATAAACATAAAAAATCCGTACAATATAATGTTTTAAACCATGGCTTTTGACGTTATTAGAATAAACAATATCGGGATTTACACCATGTACCTGTTTATTTTTGAGACTCCGATATTTCGCCGAAATATCGGTGTCTCAAAAATAAACAGGTACATGGTGTAAATCCCGATATAGTTTATTCTAAATACGTAAAAACTCATGAGATGGCTAAATAATTGATATTTTTCAGGATTATGAAAAAACTACTAGCCAGATCTCTGTAATTTTTTTATGGGACCACACACGAACTATTTTCTTTGAAATAAAAAAAGTGTAATTGAAATTGGTTAACAACTGGTGAAGTTATATCAAAACATACATAAAAAAATAAGAAAAAAACCGTCGACTTGATAACCTCCTCCTTTTTTGAAGTCGGTTATAAAATAAAAATAGCCTTCAAAATATTAAGAAAAACAGATAAACACATGCTCATATGACTCACAAACATTATGCAACTTTCAAACTGCATATTTCTATGACATTGACATTTTTGTGAAAACAGCTGACGTGCTTTGTTGATCTGGGCCAAATATTTGAGAATTGAGGTCAGTTGACTATGCTCAATTCAGTTTTTTTATTTTATTTAGAGCCAATATTGATTGACAGGTGTAAGTAGGGTTGCCAGCTTTTTTTGCATTAAATATAGTATTTTCAAGATTATTACACGTAAAAATATTATAGTAGATACTCTACTATAATATTTTTACTATTGACGACCTCCGTGGTAGAGTGGCTTTGCACACCGGTTTTCAAGGTGTCGCCATCTCTGAGGTCCCGGGTTCGATCCCCGGTTGGGTCAATTTAGAAAACGAATTTTCTATATTGGCTCAGGTCTGGGTGTTTGTGATACCACCGCTGTCTCTGATTTCCATAACACAAGTGCTTTAGCTACTTACTTGGAATCGGAGCAATGTATATGATGTTGTCAAATATTTATTTATTATTTAGAGCCAATATTGATTGACAGGTGTAAATAGGGTTGCCAACTCTTTTTGCATTAATTTTCAAAATTATGACATGTAAAAATATAGTGCAAAAAGTTGATATAAATATAGTAGGTTTAAAATATTTTGTATTAAGGATTTCAGTATGAAATTGCCGTCTCTCTGAAAAATTTTAATGAGCATTTTCCTAACATTTTGTTTATTTATTTAACAACCATGAACGCTAATGTTCTAAAATGTTTATGTACGTACAAATGTTTAACTAACATTTAGATACGCATTTACTATGGAAAATTCAAATTCTTTAAAATTCTCCATACAAAACGGCAATTTCATACTTAAGCCCCTAATATTATAATGTGAAAATTTGTAAACTTGTTACAGAAAAATGGCTGATCAATAAAATAATTCTTTAATTTAATTTTACGTTAAATAGTTTGAAATGACGCACATGTTATGCCTCAAGTGTTTCTGTTTAAGAAGTAAAAAGTGTCACACTTCATTCTTTCAATAAAAATAAATAAATAATAATAATAAATATTTGACAACATCACATACATTGCTCCGATTCCAAAGTAAGTAGCTAAAGCACTTGTGTTATGGAAATCGGAGACAACGGTGGTATCACAAACATCCAGATCTGAGCCAATATAGAAATGTTCGTTTTTCTAAATTGACCCAACCGGGGATCGAACCCGGGACCTCAGAGATGGCGACACCTTGAAAACCAGTGTACAAAGCCACTTGACCATGGAGGTCGTCAAAAATAATTGTTCGGTATAATTTAACGGCATGTTTTAAATAGCTAGCTTTGACTGGCCATTTTAATATTTGCTAAACCATAGTTATTTGCTACCAAAGAGTATGAAACTGCGTCATTTGTGGCTGCAAAGAGTCGAAACATTAGCCGTCAAGAAAAAAAAACATAAATTATTTTACTGTATACTTTTAAAATTGGAACGACCCGCGCCGCCCGCCCGCCGTCAAAACAGCGTCGGGTTACGAACGTAAACGCTGAAACAAGAGCTTTGTTCGAACAGAGTTCCAATTTTGAATCGCTTTTGTTCTTTGTTTGAATTTGTGACCGTTAATAATATTACGGTGTCAGGTTATTGACTTTTATTGACGCTGGCTGAACTCAACCGGTCAGTTTGCGCGAGAAATAAAACTTGGCGAAGGAATCTGTAGTTATGCCGACGCATTAAGCCTCGTTGACGGTACTTTAGGGCGTCACACACGGTAAAAATATAACTCTACAAAAACCGGCGCTCAATTTTCATGAAAGGAAATAAAACTAATACCATAAAAAGTTTAAATAAGTTTAAATCTTCAAAAATACAGGATTAATTTAGTAAAATGTTGTATGGATCGTTTTTAGACTTACTTTTGAATCTGCAGTCTTTTAATAAATAGATAATAAATAAATAAATATTAAACAACATCACATACATTGCTCCGATTCCAAAGTAAGTAGCTAAAGCACTTGTGTTATGGAAATCAGAGACAACGGTGGTATCACAAACACCCAGACCTGAGCAAATATAGAAAAGTTCGTTTCCTAAATTGACCCAACCGGGGATCGAACCCGGGACCTCAGAGATGGCGACACCTTGAAAACCGGTGTACAAAGCCACTCGACCACGGGTGTCGTCAAATAAGATACAGCTCTAATTTAAAATTGTGAGTACCTACCTATGTGTGCAATTTTAAATTATATTTTCCTGCGAATTCTACGAGTATTTTCGCCTACGCTACGGCGCATGCTCAACCAACAAGATTTAAATTAAAAATCAATCAGTCACATTCTAAGACTGATAGTTAAATCCGTTTTCGAGCTGAGCTACCGAGTCACTTCACGAGTCGCGGGCTCGATTCCCGTCCGAGAATATGATCTGGTGCGAGTCGTATTTTTTTATATTATTATTTAGTATTGAATAAACACAGCATTGTGAGTGCCTAAAATCTCAATTACTGACTCGAATTAAAAGTCCTACTATACAACATGTTATATTATAGGGACCATCAAACTGAACAACTTTTACTATGGGACCAACTCAGAAATCGCGAAAGAAATCAGATGTTTCATACAAAAATTAAAATCAAAAATATCTAATTTTTTTTCGTGATTTCTGAGTTGGTCCCATAGTAAAAGTTCTTCAGTTTAATGGTCCCTAAATCCCATATTCGGCATTAGGGGTATTTTTGTAACACCTTGTATAATATCCCAAATAAAATATGAAAAATAAAAAATAAAATATGAAACCATAAAGGCCTTGGGCCTTTATGGTTTAAAAATAAATAATTCAAAAAAGGAACATCACCTATACATCAGGGACATTCAAACAGTCCTTTAAAAAAAGCGTACCTTTTTTAAACGGCAAACAAAACGCCCGGTAGCTACGCGATTGGGCGGGGGTGGAAATGCCAGCACCTGATTGGCGGAGCGCGGGGTGGCGCGCGTTGTCACCGGCCAATCAGAGTGCGCGGTTATACGTGCTTTATCTATGTCACCCCTCAGATCTGAGGGCTCTATGGTAGTGTTTGCGTTGCATTCCCTTTGTTTGTCGATTTAATTGATGTTCGTTTTTTAAAAGGTGACGGCGTTGGGTGGATGGGTTTTGAGACGTTGAGTGCGAGGTAAGATGAAAATGTCTACCTTTATCAAAAAAAGACAGATAATTAGGTATTTTATGGTGGTGATGATATGACTTGAAATTAGTAGTATGGAAAATTCAAATTCTTTAAAATTCTCCATACAAAACGGCAATTTCATACTTAAACCCAATGACTTTAATAACATAGACGAGCTGTTCAAAATTAGAATTATGTCAACCTTCGCGGCGCATCACCTGTTTCTATCGGTCGCTTGCAATAGACTAAAGGAGTTGCGGTGCATGCACCGTAACTTAATGAGCAATTTTTCGGTACTGTACGGCTGTACAGTCTTCTATGTATATACTACACTAGACAGGCTTGTCTAGTCTAGTATATACATAGAAGTCTTTGCTTAAACCCCTATACAAGATGTTACAAAAATACTCCTAATGCCGAATTGGTATATTGGTATATGGGACCAACTTTGAAATCGCGAAAAAAAATCAGCTGTTTCATACAAAAATTAATTACTTACGAAAATATCAAAATGTATGTAACAGCTGATTTTTTTTCGCGATTTCAAAGTTGGTTCCATAGTATTAGTTGTTCAGTTTGATGGTCCCTGTCTACCATATTCGGCATTAGGGGTACTTTTGTAACACGTTGTATAATCTATTTCAGTCAATTGTTCTTATAAGAATTAGTTCTTGCGTCCGTTTAATTAAGAGATAAAACTAGGCGAATTAAAAGAGCTTTTTAGTGTGTTTATCTTCTTGTTGAAAAGTAGCTACGAATTTTATAGTTTTTAGTACAATGTTATTAAATTGATAATAGACAGTGATCCGCTGCAACTTCACTCGAGAATGTTTGGAAAAGAGAAAATTTTACGGATTAAAATACGTTGATTTTGTACCGCAAGCGCTCTGAAGTCACTTCAGTTGTTAAGATAAATAATATGTTAGAAAAAATACTAGAAAAAATCGACTCACCAACACCTCACTTCAGTTGTATTGTACAGTCACGTCTAAAAATATGTATACAGTTTAGAACTTTGACACTTTCTTGTCATTGAATTCTGTTTATAAAAGTAATAGCTCTTAGAGCTACAAAGTTCTAAACATATTTATAGACGTAACTGTATATGTTTTTTTTTACATTTTAGCAATCTGTCATTCATAATTATGATACCTTACGCCCAAGAACTTTAATCATATTCTTTTCAACGTTTGGATAGGTACAGTCGAGTTCATTAATATGTTGTCCCTTTTGACAGTTCATCAACCTTTATGTCTTTGTCATGAAAGTCAACATCCTGTCAAATGTGCCAACATGAACTCGACTGTACCTACCTAGATAGTTTGACACCAAATGTTAGCTTTTAAGTAGTATATTGCTGACAAGCAATATACTACTTAAAAAAGTACAATACAGAAAATAAGAGCCATAACATGGTTTTCCATACAAACGAGCTATTTGACGACCTTCGTGGTCGAGTGGCTTTGAACGCCGGTTTTCAAGGTGTCGCCATCGCTGGGTTCGATCCCCGGTTGGGTCAATTTAGAAAACGAACTTTTCTATATTGTCAGGCCTGGGTGTTTGTAATACCATCGTTGTCTCTGATTTCCATAACACAAGTGCTTTAGTTACTTTGGAATCGGAGCAATGTATGTGATGTTGTCAAATAAAAAATAAAAAAAAGACTTGAAAGGTGTTTATAATATAAATTCAATCTACTTTTATTTGAATTTGATATAGTTCGAAAGTTGTAATAGCCAACTTGCAGACTTTACTATCGAATAAAAGTCCTCTATAATTTCTTCTATACGACGTCTGACAGTTAAAATAGAAAGAAATTTGACTTTCATCAGAAATATGCGAAATTTATCATTTTTCAATTCCAACTGACACAACAAATTATACAGTTAAGGGGCTGACATGAGCCAACTAGCGCCGCCAGTCGATTTTATTTTATTTATTCTCAATAAGCCCAATTTCTTAAAAAAGGAATCAGTCAAGGTTTTGTTAATAACGTCTAATATTTATTAAATAACTTTACACAGTTTGAAAAGGTATTCAAACAGTTTAAAACGCGAGTTTGTTAAAAGTGGCCACTGTTGGTTCAAACCATGAATGTTTTTAAACTATTGCACGCATTTGGGAATTTATTCGCCATTCACTATTACAGCTTTCGGTAAACTTTAAAAAGTAATGATTAAGTAAGTTATACATTGCAAATTAATTATCATAATCAATGTATTGACCATGACCATCAGCCATTTTTAATGTCCCCACTGCTGGGACACAGGCCTCCCTTATGGGTGGATAAGGAGGATGGGCCATGACCCACCACGCGGGCCCAATGCGGATTGGTGGGTGCTAACGACTGCAAATGCACCAACGGCTTAACGTGCCTTCCGAAGCACGGAGGAGTTTGAGATAATACATTTTTGGTCACCCATCCCATGACCGACCCTTGCGACAGTTGCTTAACCTCCGCAATCGATGGGCCAGGTGCTATACCACTGCGCCACAGAGGTCCTCAATGTATTAATATCAATAAAAATTTACAGATTAAATACATCGATTTGCCGCAAGTGAAAATTCTTTTAGATAAATAAATCTCTCAAACTTCAAACGCTCTGAAGTTGGTCAGTTCTGTTGTACTTACTTACATTGTTAAATTAATCGCATTGTACATTTTGATAAAAACATAATTGTACTCGGTACAGTGTCTCGGTAGCTCAGCGGTCAGAGCATTGGACCGGATATCCAAAGGTCGCGGGTTCGATTCCCGTCCGAGAACATGATCTGGTGCGAGTCCTATTTTTTCTAGTATATTATTTAGTATTATATAAAAATAGCATTGTGAATGCTTAAATCTCAAAATTTAAAAAAAAACATATTTATTTATAGAGCACAGTCACGGTCAATGATGTATGTCACATAATACACTTGCTAGAAGGTTGCTGAACTGTTAAAGTGAGTCTCTACTGAAATCATAGCCAGATATTTTTTCAGTCTTTCATGTCAGTTAACAACTATACAGGGTGGAGACGACTATGCAACAATAAATGAAAACATTTGTGACTCTAGTTCAAAGGAGTATTTTAAAATATCAAATAATTCCTAGGAACGAAATTTTTTTTTTTCAAACAACTTAAATAGCTCGAAAATTAATTGTACTGAAAATCGTAACTGAAAAATATTTCCTGTAACTAAACTATTGTATATTTTTTATTGTTTTTTTATGAGACTACATGGGAGCGTTCTTAGCTATACGACATTTAATTTATTGTCGCATTGTCGTCTCCAGGTTGTATAACTGTGCCTTTATAACTACTTATAAGAATAGTTACCTTATAAGACTCCTGCAGGTGCACCGGGTGCCATAGGAGAAATACCATTCCTATACATTTTCATGAAAAATTTAAAACACCAAATAAATTAGTCTTCATGAAAATGTTACAAAACTCATTAAAATTACTCGTAACACTCATTATTTTTATATTTCACTGCTATTATTTAAAAAAAGACGAATACTTTTCTTCATGGCTGTAACTGTAACACTGGTGATCTTAAAATCACAGTAAAAAAAGAAAAAAACAAGACTGCACGGTCAATTAAAACTCTAGTTAAAAGTTTAAAGCTCACTACACAGAACAAACGCGGTCGACGCCAAACATCTTGTTCGATTTTCAAAATTTGACTTTTTAATTAACCATAGACAGTAATTAGCGCGTTTTTAAGTGGTGCGTTATGTCATGTCGCGAGCCGTCGGCTGACTGACGTTGGCATCATGCGTCCCTCTCTTCCAGAGGGAACCGGGAGGGACAGAGGGAGGGGTTAATCCCCGAGGTGAGCGTTAATGCGGGACTCGTAAGGTATATTATCACCATTTTAGTACGTTCGATTTTTGAAATGGTTATGATGTGAAATTTGTTTGAAAAGAAGATGCGTTCTAATTTTAAAAACGAGTAATAATTTTTAATTTTAACCTTTTTTGTGTCTATCAACACTTTACTTTTTGAAAATGTTTAAGGGATAAATGAGAAAGATTTATTCTTAGTTTTTTTTCTTGAGTAGGTAACGCCGATGAGATTTTTCATAGCGAGTAGGTTGTTCTTGCTTGATATAGTATGTACAATGTGATTTAATTGACAATAGACAGTGATTCACTGAAACTTCACTTGAGAAGTACCTATATGGCAAATAGAAAATTTTATAGACTAAAATACGTCGTTTCTCTAAAGTTTGCCACTTATCTTGCACACATTGTTAAATTAATCACATTGTAGACTAATATCAATGAACTCTTGTAAATTTTATAAGATTTTCTCTTATTGCTTTAGGTATGTAGGTACATTGATTTTTTTACCCAAAGAAAATCACATAGATACTTACTTAGTTAAAAACAGATTTCTAAATTCGTCCTTATAAGGAGTCGCATCAAATCCATTTTACAAATGATGAGGTTCCAATGCGTGAATCGATAGAGACTTCTCTACTACCTACACTGGTGGCCAGATATTTAAGGACGCCAGTCGATTTTCATACAAACGAGTTAACTTTGAAGACTTGTTACGCCGCTAAGGATTGACCTAGCTGTGATCTGATGATGGTCATCCAGGGAATGATATATCGATAACTTTTTTTTATACAAGGTGTTACAAAAATACCCCTAATGCCGAATATGGTATATAGGGACCATCAAACTGAACAACTTTTACTATAGGACCAACTCTGAAATCGCGAAAAAAAATCAGCTGTTTCATACAAAAATTAAAATCGAAAATATCAAAATGTATGAAACAGCTGATTTTTTTTTCGCGATTTCAAAGTTGGTCCCATAGTAAAAGTTGTTCAGTTTGATGGTCCCTATATACCATATTCGGCATTAGGGGTATTTTTGTAACACCTTGTATATTTAGTTAAAATATTCACTTTAAAAATAAATAATTAAATTAAAATAAAACAAATATTTAAGGGGTCTCCCATACTCCCATATAACAATCGTGATTTCCCTGAACCCTTCGTGCGCAAGTCCGATTCGCACTTGGCCGGTTTTTTTATTAGGACCTTTGGCTCAAGGTCAGAAGGCAGAATCGCTGCTATTCTGTAAAAGTTACTGAGTTAAGATTTCGGGACAATTAATTGACATTAGATCTCGTATCGATCACAATAGATTTTCATGCTACGATTCTACTATACTACGGTACGTATCTACGGATGCTACGAGAATGCAAATCGAGAATACGAGAAATCCAATCTTTGATTAAAAAAAAGGTTTCTTTAAATTCGAACGATTCCATTGCAGCCACCTCGATCATGACTCGAGCAAACAACGACGCGACGCGGCGGGAAACGAGTTTTTTTTTATAATGGCTGTGTAAAAAAATTCATTTGCATTCTCTGACGCTCGCCTCTTCCCGCCTACGGGGGGCGCGCCGCTATTGGCCGAGTGCCGCCCAATGACTGGCAGCCGGTGAATTTATAATTCGAACGTCGAGATTCTGTATTTAAATTGTATCTTTTTGAATGATTAATAGTTTACGTAAAATTAAGATTTCATAAACAAAACAACAAATATTTGAATGTTACTTAAATTATTGGCGAGTTCGTGGTTTAATTTTTTTTTCTATTACTACACAATGTGTAGGTAAACTCACAAATTAATTTCGTTTCATATTAAACGATCCTACTAAGGAGTATACAAACACCCAAACAAACAGACAATCAAACATTCTAAAAGCTATTGTTTTGGCTTTTATAGCTCTTGTAGACTTTTCGTTTTAATTTTATGGAAACTCGTTTTAGTACTCTACTAAAAATGGGCTTACAAATCCTATCCCAAAAACGTACGTAAAAATTCGATTGAGTAATTTTGTATGAAAAATTTTTACAGCGCCATCTACCGCCGAAAAGCTAAATGAAATTTCGAGCACACACTTCACGGACTAAAAGAGCCGGAGAGCTCGCAAATATGAGACCGACTGACAAAACAAAAAGCGATTCGAAATTTTGAACTTCGAATTTCCTACCCGAGTTTGTACGTGGCGATAATAACAATTATTTTCAAATTAAACTCTGAGTGGTAAGAAATAAGAAAGATAATACCTTGTATAAAATATGCTTGATTTAAAATAAATAAATAAATAATAATTAAATGCTTGGACAATTTCACACAGCGCCATCTAGCCCCAAACTAAGCAAAGCTTGTAATATGGGTGCTAGACAACTGATATACTACTTATATACTTTTTAAATATATACTTATTATACATAGCAACACCCAGACCGCCGTCACAGATCGAACTATTACCAAAAAACCACAAAAACATATAAAACTTATTTAGGTATTTTGATAACTTAAACAATAATTACTGACTGCCTATACTATTTGCTCACTAGCTTAAGTCAAGATCATAGGGGCCCCCTTATCTTAATGTGTCCACCTCAAATAGGTTAAAGAGGGCCTTGCATGTTTGTATGAAAATAACGGAGTAGTGCCTCTGAGTGTATGAAAGTTTTGACAAATATGTTACTCATTTACGCAATCCTGAACGGATTTTGATTTGGCACACAGTCAGTTCATAACCTGGATTAAAACATACTTTTTATCCTGGTCGAAGGTTCGTTAGGGATTTTTCGAATGTGCACGCGAACGAAGTCACGGGCAGAAGCTAGTTTCGCAGTAATTTATTATTTAGTCGTCGACACCCCTACCCTTCGCCGCCATTTTGCTACAAATTGGACTAATTACAAGCCCCGCCTACTAGCGTTAATTACTGAACTTAACTGAGTGCTAACGAGTTTGTATGTTTTTGCAGTTAGCTTATGTTATGTATTTAATTTGAAGTAACTAATCGTATTTATTCTGTGAACTCAATAAACTACCCATTTTCTATGTAGTATTTTTTATCCAGCAATTCATGGTTGCCTGGAAGAAATTGCATTTTAGCGATAATGCCGCCCTTTTGTGTATTTCTATCTAAATTACCATGGTAATTACCACCTATGTGGTGCGTTTTGTATGTAGCGAGTAGCAACATACATTCTCGAGTGAAGTTGTAGCGGATCACTGTATGTTGTCAATTCAATCGCATTGTACATCGTTATTTTTTATTAACACATAGGTACATACCTGAAAACCATTTGTAGAGTTGATCATATGATTTTTTTGTATGGAAACAACCTGAAATCGCTAAAAATTACAGAAATAACAGATGTTTCATACAAAAAATTGCAATTAGGTTTTTCATTAACATTTTCGAATTTCGAATGCCGTAATGGTAAAGGCGTACTCACACGCGTGACTTCACGCGGCGACGACGAACGCCGCGGTGTGACGGCGCACGTGCGCGCTAATGAGTCGCGTCGCGTGTGAGCGGACCTTTAATTGGCATTGTTTTGGACTGCCCCTTTGTTCTGAAGGTCTGAAGAGTAAAGAGACATATGGTTTGTTCCGACTCTATATTTTTAAGGTAGGTTAGGTAATATTTTCTATGAGGCTCTATTTTGGTTCTTAAATCTGAAATATTTTGGAGAGAACATCGTGAATAGAATACCCTGAGAAGATTAGCCTTTTAGATCAACATTTAAATTAATTTAATGTAAATAATGAAAACTAGGCAATCTTAAAAAACTGAATTACTAAGTGGTGTGTATAACGCGTTATTAATTTTCAATTTCAATTGCCAATAGTTAAAAGTTCTTTATTCAAATAAACTTAATAATTAAGCACATTTGAATGGTCTATATTTTCCTACCGGGTGGTAGGAAAATATAGACCATTCAAATGTGCTCCAGACATTATTAACTGACAAGAAGAACAACGCAAGAAACTTATCAGCTTTAACAGAAATAAGTAACGATATTTACAAACTTAAATATATCGATACCAAATATAGTAAATTGAACGTGACTAGTGGATAAAAAAATTAATGCAATAATGTAAAGAAAATATCCGGAAAATTCACCACAAATAGATAGGGCTCGCCTACTGTTTGCCTGTAAAATTCAAAACATAATTATGCATTCAAAGACCACAATATGAATTCAGTAGAGCAATTTTATGTGGGAAATTTGTACAGCGCCATCTACCGCCGAAAAGCGAAATGAAATTTTGTCATAGAAAATAAAATTACCATATTGAATACTTTTACGCGCGTTTTTTTCTCTATGAATGTTCGTATTAGGGGTACCTATGTACTGATATTACAATTATCCTGACGGGTATCGAACCCACAGCTGTATGCCAACGCCCTCTGCGCCTGCGTCACGTCTCGCAGCGGTGTTCCTGGGAAAACGATATTATCACACAAAGCTCTCAAACAAAACAATATGGTGACAATTAGAACCCCATTAAACGATGGATTTTGTTCTTATTATACCCATAAAAAAATATAATGATACCTAAAACTTAATAACTTCTGAAAAATCTCAATCTTTTATCATGTGTCTTATTGAAGTTATAAATAATACTTACATTTACAATAATCAAATAAATAAGTACCTACTTCTTTTGTATCTTTAATAAAAGTCACATTTTTAAATAAGTAATTATTTAGACCTAGTTCAAACTATTCAATACAGACATTATTTTGGTTTATGGTTGAATTTTTATTATTCCCAGAAAATATAATTTTACATTTACTAGCTAGACCTATGCCATCTTGCGGTTCATAAGCAAACTGATGTTTTGTAATACATTTAAGAGATGGCGCTGCAAAAGTTGCTTGGTATCTAGTTTTGCTTTTAGACACTAGATGTCGTTAAGTAGGTTTCGCTCACAGTTAGAAGTTCGTGTTTCTACTCAACGCTAGATGTCACTATAAAATCCAAAATGAAGATCCAACCGAAAGTGGCATCGCGGTGAATGTGTTATAATAATATTGTAACTTTAAAACTCATAATTTCAATAAAACTGAACAAGGGATTTTTAAGCCCCCTATTCTAGTATTTTTGGAAGGTATCATTATATTCCCTCGTAGTCATTTCTAGAAGTAGATAGCAAAACTGTCAAGCTGCTTTTTTTGACTCATTTGCTATCTACTTCTACGAAGGACTAGGAAGGAATGTAATTTTAAAATACTAAACTGTGGGTCTTAACAATTCCACGTTTAAAATCCATTTTTATTTGCAACTTAATAAATAAAAACCTCTGAGGGCGCCACTTTTGGCATGGATGCACCCAAAGAGTACTTTTGTAATACACAAAAGATGCACCTTTTACATCAATAAAAAGTGCACCCATACTGAAAATGGGTATCAACTTACATAATTTTATCTTTTTATTAGTATACATATATTATTTTTCAGGTTTATTTTTTTATATTATAATGCTACTGTAGGCTAAAATAAAATAACAATTTTGACTTAAGCATAACTTTATTCATAATACCTATATTACTCTAAAAAAGTATCACTTATCAGTGTTTTTACAAAGTTCTTGAAGTTTTTGATTAATTGACTGTACAATTTCTGGTTGGCTTATTAATGATAGAACTTAAGTGATGTTCAATGCTTTTGTTTTATACATTATCACCAATATTTATTTAAGGTATGGTTTCATATATGGGTGTATTGTCAACTACACCACTGGACTACACACCACTTGGATGTTGTTTACAATTTTTCTATCTATTCTACTCTAAGTAATCACACCACCATATTGAAGTTCTAATACTAAACTTGCATTTATAGATATCAATGAATTACCATTCGTAAAATCATGACATGACATCACTAGCTGGCAGTGGTGTGGTTACCTAAAAAAAAATTAAACAACACCCAGGTGGTGTGTTCCAGTGGTGTGGTTGACAATACACTCATTTGTGTTGCATTTTTTATCAACTAAAAAATAGTCCATAGATTTACACCACGATTCTCGTAATTTTACTATGAAATTTACTGTTAAACTAAAAGGCAAGTTTCTTCATCAGTAAATACATATGCTGGTCAACTTCAAAACCGTGTAAATTGTTAGCGTCGCCTTGTAGCCTCATGAGTAGACCACCGAAGGACACATAGGCTGCTAACCGGGACGCTGGCTCCATTGCTGCTTCATCACCTTCTATCCTATATTAAAAAAGATGTAAATAAACTTATCTGTATCATTCATAAAAAAATTAATAACACAATAAGCCTATGTATTTGAGTTAGTGAGTTTTGTCTTATTTGTTCAAACTCAAATCATAATATGAAAGAAAAAGACAAAACACTTTTTAATTTTAACTAAAATAGGTTTAATATGCATTTGAATTTTTATGAAAAACACCGTTTGTCTATTTAGTGATGGCCAAGATGACAAATTAGTTTTATTCATTTTCCAGGCATTGAAGGTTTAAAAGGTGATCTTTCTAGTCTAGACAAGAAAAAGATAGTTAAAATAGAACTCAATTTTCTTTAGTAATTTAGCTACTATAATAACACTTTATTTCTGTAAATTGTCTGATTTATACAGGAATTCAAGCTGAAAGTCGAAATTGCAGTAGACTCAGATAGCTTGATATAAGTTCATTTTTAATTACTAACCTATACACTTTACCAGACATGACATATTCAAAACTGTCGGCGCGATTTCCTTCTGTTTCCAAGGGGTTCCATTCGCCTCCGTCAGGGTATCCATTCTCTCTGAGGGTAGTGGCTAACACTAGGCGGAACTTATCTCCCAATTCCATCGGATATATCCAAGAATTTATGTCCAAGATTAAGTCCATTTTGAACGATTCAGACTCGCAATGTAACCGACTCACACGATCGAATTTTTTCCCTTCAGGGTCCATGTCTTTAACGTTAAATATGTCTTCAAATAGTACTCCTGCCATTTTAATCAAACAATTTAGTTCATAAAATAAACGAAAGTAGAATTAATTAGAAATAAAGTTTTAAAACTCAGTAAAACAACACCACTAACTAACACCGCGCGTCCGTCTCTTTTCTTTTATGACATTGACATTTTGCTTGACAATCTTTACATTGACAAGATGATTTGGTTACTATTTTCACGTTTAATCTTTTTTGCGTTTCGTTTGATCATCTTGTAGTCTAGTTTCATACCGTAAACTGAAGTACCGTAAACTACAATATTTTGGATTCAATGGTTCATATTTTTGTTAATGTATGTTGCATGTTATATTTGTATAATTTATGAACTACGAGTGCCTTTATTGTTTAAAAACGCTACTTAACATCATTAATAATATATTCATCGGTGGGACCTCCCCCACCACTGTACTGAATTTTTTTTTGTAATTAACATAATGGAGGTCAGTCTCCCCCACGATCAAACTTCTTGATACCTTAGCAAAATACTGTTCTGCGTTTTGTTATTTCACCAATGAATGAACGAATACAAAACAAAATGAAGCAAACGTTAAAATAGTAACCTAATATATTCATCTGTGGTAGTTAGGGATGTAACATCGTTCATAAAAAACATCGATGTTTAAAACATCGACATTTATGAACGATATGTCGATGTTTTTACGATTTTTTTTCTAGACTACTGGGCACTGCTTTGAAACACGGAAAAAACGCATTTTCTCAATGTATAATTTAATATTTATACATCGATGTAATATGGATATAAATTATATTTTAGCTAGGAATTAGGAGTAAAACACATTAAATACAAAAAAATATCGTATTATTTTTAATCAGTTGTTACTAAAAAGTTAATTGAGCCTCATAAGAGTTTCAAAATAATAATTTTGACATTTAATACACAGACGTATACAAGCCAATACACAGACAGCGCAGAAAAAACATCGTTCTTGTTGAACGATATTTCATCGATGTTAACATCTTCAACATCAATGTTAACATCTTCAACATCAATGTTAAAACATCGATGTTTATCAATGAAAAATCGATGTATCGTTTGCATCCCTAGCGATAGTAACATCTGTCTGTGATGTGAATCTGTCTGACCGACGTCCAGGGATGTCAGACGTACCAACTTCTTGGTAAACATACCAGTTTTTAGCGTCACGTACCAAGTACCAAGACTACTCGGTCCTTGTACGCAAAAATACCAAGATTGGCCGTTAACCGACAAACATACACCGACAATGGCATTATAGCACATATATATATATATAATGGCACATTATAGGTCTGAAATGCAAAAAAAAACGGTTTAAAGTGGTATTTTTTCAATGCGTTCATTAATTACTGCCTTCTATTAACGGTACCTGAAATTGAAATATAATTTTTTTTCACTAGGATGCGATTTCCGACATAGTTTATATCGTCGCCGTAGAGCGAAAAGTCACCAAGTCGACATTTGGCCAAAAATGAGTTAGATATGTCATCAAAATCACCGAATTTTTTTACGTATTTCAACCTTACGGCCGTGTCTATACGTGTCATAGTTTTGATTTTAGCTAGTGCAAATAAACACTAACTCTATATTTGGACTGCAACACATTTGTCGAAAATTAATTTAATTTACTTAAATACTTTATCACTATTCGAAGGAATTGCAAATCTGTACCTAAGTCGTGATGGTAACTTTTCCCCTATACAAAATAAATCTTAACTGGAACTCAATCCGGGGCGAAATCAACTAAAATAACTTGGTTAGTTTTAGAATGACTAGTTCGAATCGGTTCGATACAAAACATAAAAGCGAAAATTAACCAACTCATCTTAATGACTATTCGATCGACATTTATGTACCAAATTTTTTAGTTCTTGTGTTTTAAAATAGAATTAGTGACTTTTCACCCGTGTCTACATCACTTTTAATAAGAATAAGTCCAGTTAGTTAGTTTATGACTGATGTTGGTAAATTCAATAGATTTTTTAATGATTATTCGTAACTCTCTAATTGACACAATGTTTTTATTTATCATTAACAAATTTTATAATTATGACAAAAAAGAGTCAAATTAATGCAATATCATAATACTAATACTAATATTCAACAATGTATTTTATAAAAAAAACAGAAACGTATCAATTATCACATAACATTATTTTTTAAATTTGATATTTTAGCATTCACAATGCTATTTTTAAACAATACTAAATAATATACTAGATAAAATACGACTCGCACCAGATCATATTCTCGGACGGAAATCGAACCCACGACCTTTGGATGTCCGGTCCAATGCTCTGACCGCTGAGCTACCGAGTCCGTCCGACAATATGATCTGGTGCGAGTCGTATTTTTTCTAGTATTTTATTTAGTATTGTATAATTAAATTAGTTTGATTCCTCTTCACTTTCATCGTTAACATTAGGTTCCAACAGTCTCCAACAGTCCTCTGTCTTTGTGGACAGGAGTCCACAAAGACAGAGACTCATACCATGTGTGAGTAGTTCCTGGGGTATGATACCTTTGCGACAAGATGAGTAAGGTCTTTATTCTTAGCCTCTGAATTTGGAAGAGGAGCTGTAAATAAGCCATTAGAATTGCAAACGCTTTTAATGAAGCTATCAAATCGGTTCTCCTTGTTTCAGAATTAAATTACTGTCTCTCCTGTTCTTCCTGAAATTAATCTTCTTCTTTTCTAGTTCGAGGACTCCTTTTTCTTTGTTTTTGCTAACTATGGGGATCTTATAAGGAGGCTCAAGGTCACCCAGCGTGCAATGCAAAGAGCCATGTTCGGCATTTCCCTGCGGATCGAATCAGAAATGAGGAGATCTGTAGGAGAACTAAAGCAACCGACATCGCTCAAAGGATTGCTTATCTGAAGTGGCAATAGGCGGGAACACATAGCAAGAAGAATCCTTGGAGGCTGCATAGGCCTGGGTATAGACCCAGCGGTGGGTGTCGTGCAGCTGATAATTATGATGATGTAGTTCTTTGACACGAGAAGAGGAAGATCACGTTGCTGACGCTCTGTCTTTTTGTGCGCGCGCGAGACGCAAGACTGACTTGCAGTCAAACATTGATGAAACTTTCTGTTACCTTTCTAAAATACTTATTTAATAATAAAATGTTTGATGTAAAGGCTCTAAATGAAATTTTATCAGTAACAAAAGCAAGAATAAATACAGAGGGAAAATTATTATGGCTGAAATAAAATGTCTTAGGTTTGAAAAGCAATTTCCAGGCATAGTTAAGTTCCGTTACACTCACGCCTAAATTAATGATTTTAGTCGCAAGGTTTGGTACCTTTGCGATAAGATGATTAGGTCTTTATTCTTAGCCTCTGAAATCGGAAGAGGAGCAGAGCAGTATATAAGCCATTAGAATTGCAAACGCTATTAATGAAGCTATCAAATCGGTTCTCCTTGTTTCGGAATTAAATTACTGTCTCTCCTGTTCTTCCTGAAATTAATCTCCTTCTTTTCTAGTTCGAGGACTCCTTTTTCTTTGTTTTTGGAATGTATCGCTAACTATGGGTCCTATAAGGAGGCTCAAGGTCACCCAGCGTGCAATGCAATGAGCCATGTTCGGCATTTCCCAGCGGATCGAATCAGAAATGAGGAGATCTGTAGGAGAACTAAAGTAACCGACATCGCTCAAAGGATTGCTTATCTGAAGTGGCAGTAGGCGGGAACACAGCAAGAAGAATCCTTGGAGGCTGCATAGGCCTGGGTATAGACCCAGCGGTGGGTGTCGTGCAGCAGATAATTATGATGATGAAGTTCTTTGATACGAGAAGAGGAAGAAGATTTTTCACGTTGCTCTTGTCGCAAAGGTACCTACCCCAAGAACTCCACACATGTTATGAGTCTACTAGCAAAGATGTTGTAGACAGGGTGTTAGAACCTGATGTTAACAATCAAGGTGAAGAAGAATCGAATTTATGTAATTATGTTTATTGATAAGTTTCTGTTTGTATTTTTTAATAAATACATTAAAGAAGTATGGTAATTATGCATTAATTTGACTCTTTTTTTGTCCTAATTGTAAAGTTAGTTCATGATAAATAAAAACTTGTGTAAATTAGAGAGTTACTAATAATCATTAAAACATCTATTGAATTTCTTAACATTAGTCATAAACTAACTAACTAGAGTTATTCTTATTAAAAGTGATCCAGACTCAGGTGAAAAGTCACTAACTCTATTGTACAACTCATTAACTAAAAATGTTGTTACAAGTTTTGAGGGTGAAAAATAACTAAGTTTGTTTTTTTTCATTTTCTCAGTAATTACACGTAACTCATTAAAAGTAATAATGTTACTTTATGCGCTTATCTATTTACTAAGATATGAAACCATAAAATTAGAATTATCACATACCAAATCCGAGTAATGTTTTTTTTTGTTTTACAAAACTTTAAACCTTCATAACTCAAAACACGCTTTAACCTACTTGGTGACTTTTCGCTCTACGGCGACGATATACCAGTGTTGGCAGCGCCGCAGCGGAGCATAGGCGTACCAAGATTTGCGTTCTCAATACCAGCTTTTCAGCCAGCTCGGTACAAGGATTTCTGAGTGGCCGTCTGACATCCCTGCCGACGTCCCACCGACCGAAAGAAAAATAACCTCACTAAACAACGCGCATCATTCTTTTGCACGTGTTTGTTCCATTGTTTGACTTCGTACTAGTGAAATTTGCATGAAGTGCCCTATTTAAAGTGATTTAATTGTTCCTTCGGCGCGCAAGGTTTCTACCTTGCGTAAGTATAACACGCAGCGTCACCTAAATAAAGAACAATGACCGAAGTAATACCAGCCGGCGGTGAAGTTTTTTCCGAGAAGAAAAAGAAGAAAAACAAGGATACAGTGAGTCTCGGAGCGTTTCAGAAGATCGGCGACTTTAAAATCGAGCCTTCTGAGAGCGTAAGCAAGTTGGATACAGCGTATTGGCCATTGTTATTAAAAAACTTCGATCGTCTCAATGTGCGCACTAACCACTACACACCATTGCCATTCGGCCATTCGCCGTTGAAAAGGCCTATTTCTGACTACATCAAGTCAGGATTCATTAACGTCGACAAACCCAGCAACCCCAGTTCACACGAAGTGGTATCTTGGATAAAAAGGATCCTGAAAGTCGAAAAGACAGGTCACTCTGGAACTCTCGACCCTAAAGTTACTGGATGTCTTATTGTTTGCATAGATAAAGCAACAAGGTTGGTAAAGTCACAGCAAAACGCTGGCAAAGAGTATGTTGCTGTGTTTAGTTTACATTCGGCTGTTGAAAATATTCAAAAAGTCACCCAAGGGTTGGAAAAACTCAGAGGCGCGTTGTTCCAAAGGCCACCCCTCATATCTGCTGTCAAACGTCAACTTCGAGTCCGTTCAGTGTACGATAGTAAACTGCTAGACTTTGATGCAGAACGTAATATTGGTGTGTTTTGGGTGAGCTGCGAAGCTGGGTCGTACATTCGTACAATGTGTGTACATTTAGGTTTGATGTTAGGAGTGGGAGGTCAGATGATTGAGCTCAGACGTGTCCGATCAGGAATTCAAGGAGAAAAGGAGGGCATGGTGACTATGCATGATATTTTAGACGCTCAGTGGGCATATGAGAACCACAAAGATGAGACATACATTCGCAGAGTGATAAAGCCCCTGGAGGGCTTGTTAATAGCACACAAGAGAATCTTCATCAAAGACAGTGCTGTCAATGCAGTCTGCTACGGTGCAAAGGTATTGTTGCCTGGTATATTGAGGTATGAAGATGGTATTGAAATAGATCAAGAAATCGTGATTGTCACCACAAAAGGTGAAGCGGTCGCATTAGCTATCGCCCTTATGACCACATCGACAATGGCGTCTTGCGACCATGGAGTAGCTGCTAAATTAAAAAGAGTTATCATGGAAAGAGACACATACCCAAGAAAATGGGGTTTGGGACCGAAGGCATCACACAAAAAACAGCTTATATCGCAAGGCAAGCTTGACAAACATGGGAAACCAAATGAAAACACACCAGCAGAATGGCTGAACAGTTACGTTGACTACAAGGTGAAGAAAGAGACAGAAAATGGTGAAGGAGGAACTGAAGAAGGAAGCAGGAAAAGGACGGCTAGCACAGCAAATGCTGAGGACCTGAATAACTCTACGGAAGTTAGGTCAGAAAAGAAGAAAAAGAAAAAGAAGCGTGATTTGGACGCAACTGCTGATGGTGACACGACAATGGAGGCCGCAGAAACGACTACTGAAGGTGACGATTCTGTACGTAAAGAAAAGAAAAAGAAGAAGAAGAAAGACAAAGAACAAGAGAGAACGGACGAGTGAAAAAAAATATAATAAAATAAAGTTACTTTTTTATGTTTTCACTATGACGGACAGTTTTAATATAAGATAAGATAAGTGGAAGATTTCAATAAAATATGTGACTGTTACAAATCATAGTCCTGTAAGATGAATAGTTTTGTCATCATATATTGTCTACTTTCCAAAAAAGACGAAAAAATATATTAAAGTTATCCACAAGATAAATTGTTTGTATAATTTTTATGTCCTAAATTTTTAGTTTTAGGATTAAATGATTAAATTTTTATTAACATTTGTTTTCATAAAAGTCACTTTAAAGATAGGTACATTTTTTTTCCTACAGTCAACTTTGAAAAAGAAATAGCTGTGCTAGTTTTAATTATTGTAGATACGGGTATTCTAATCATCCCACACTGATTTGTAATAGTTATATAGGCAACTGTTGTATAATGCCTAATTATGTACAGTTGCATACAAAACTTTATCTACACTCATGATATTAATACTCTATAAAAGGTTCCGAAACAGGTGGCCTAGCCAAAGTAACATTTGCAAATCTTAGCTATGGCTTCGCTTCGAAAAATGTATGGATTTGACGTTATAATTTTTTATTGATAACGAAACCTTATGTCAATCCCATACATAGAAAGCTTCCCAAAGCGAAGAGTTAACGAAGATTTGCAAATGTTACTTTGGCTAGAACCCCAGTTAACTTATTGCCAACATTAAAACAACCAGTGTCATATTAACCATAATTTCAAAGGAGTTACATTATGAAATTAGTACAATACAATATTATAACACTCGTTTGGATGATATTATGATGGTTACTAAAACACTGGTTGTTTTAATGTTGGCAATATGTTAACTGTTTCAGAGCTTTTTATAAAGAATTTATAGCTATGTTAAAAAACTAGATAAAACATGTTTTCAAACTAATAGAATGCAATTTAAAACATGCCTGCTTCTTGAATAATCTATCTTGTGTTGCGTTTTTTATAGATTAATTAATCATTTAGTTGCTTTTTCAGGATAATATACAACTGCTGGTGGTGGTGAAAGAACCCCATCATGTTTGTCTTTTTGTCGATAAAATTAGGTATATTTCTTGTCTTTAAATTATCGCTAAGTCCAAGACCAAATGTATAATATACAAGGTGTTACAAAATACCCCTAATGCTCAATATGGTATATAGGGACCATCAAACTGAACAACTTTTACTATGGGACCAACTCTGAAAACGCGAAAAAAAAATCAGCTGTTTCATACAAAAATTAAAATCGAAAATATCGTCGTTCGTAATTAATTTTTGTATGAAACAGCTGATTTTTTTTCCCATCTTATAGTAAAAGTTGTTCACTTTGATGGTCCCTATATACCATATTCGGCATTAGGGGTATTTTTGTAACATGTTGTATAAAAAGTTATTTAGTCATGTAATATAAAAAAAAACATTTTTTTTTCAAAAATCCTATTCTGATGTAAAGAACTAATTATTATCATGAAATTTATAGTTTTTTATTAATATGTATAATCTAAATACAATAAAAAAAATCCAAATAAAATCCTAATGTGTAGTCAGTGTAGTTGAGTCATAAAGATATTGTAAGATTTTTTAAATTGCATTTTATTAATTTGTTTCGTATTACTTGTCTTCTTAAAACAACTTAGTCATAAGTATTTGTTGTTTTAGTTTGCTAGGGATGCAGGTTCGGACTAAACAACTATTTTTGCCATTTCAACTACATAATATGTTCTAATCCTGTTTGTCTTTAGTTATTTTACTTATAAGATTGATTGTTCAACAAATCAACATTAAAGTTTACAAATATAAATATTGGTGTTTTAACTATACCTACCTACTAATACCAATTGAATGTCGAGGTAATTCCTTGTACATTGGTGAGACGGTGCTGGCTTGCAGCGTAAGAGTTGATATACTAGAAGAAATTCGACGTTCCCACTAGTGACTCGGTAGCGGTTACAGCTGCATTGGACTGTATATCCAAAGGTCGTGGGTTCGATTCCCGTCCGAGAACATGATCTGGTGCGAGTCGTGTTTTTTCTAGTATATTATTTAGTATTATACAAACCTACTTAAAACTGAAGTAGGATTATATAAAGCAAGTAAAGGGCCATTTCTCTTCTCATACATTATCTGATAGTTCCACTAAATGTCAATTTAATGACTATTTAAAAATCCTACTTACATTATACAACATATTACAAAAATACCCCTAATGCCGAATATGGTATATAGGGACCATCAAACTGATCAACTTTTACTATGGGACTAACTCTGAAATCGCGAAAAAAAATCTGCTGTTTCATACAAAAATTAAAATCGAAAAAATAAAAATGTATAAAACAGCTGATTTTTTTTTCGCGATTTGAGAGTTGGTCCCATAATAAAAGTTGTTCAGTTTGATGATCCCTATATACCATATTCGGCATTAGGGGTATTTTTGTAACATGTATAGTAGTTAGACTTTAGTAGTACCTAATAGTTGTTTTTCTAGCAACACGTGGTTTTTGCGTACAAATACTCATGTTTATGACAAAGAAAGTGGCTCCCTCTTTTTTCCCAGACTAGATACAGTTCTTACAAGTGCCGCCATCTATATCTTATGAGTCGCAGAAAGTTGGAAAGGAAAATAAAATTACGCAAATTATTTACAAGAGATTTATTTTATCGAATATTTTATATTGAAAACAAAAATAAAAATTCTCTATAATAATATTAAAACATCTTTACCACGGCAATACTAACATGCATTTATTTACAGTTCCATCGATTTTATTAAGGCTCCTATAGCCCTCGAGTGGCACCCTCATTTTAGTTAAAATTGCTCGCTAAGTACATAATGTTTCGAAAATTCACATGTACAATTGAAGTTAAGGTTTTATAGTTTATTTACAAACAATAACCTCAGTAAAATATAGTTCGCAGTGGTAGGCAAAAGAGCTAAAGTGGCCACTTCAGGCACATTTGCCTACTACTAGGTTACTACAACGAACTATATGATACTGAGGTTATTGTTTGTAAATAAACTATAGAACCTTAGCTTCAATATGTAGGTACATGTGCATTTTCGATAAGTACATGATTTAAGACGTGGGCACCACTTAAAGGTATATAGGGCCATTAAAACTAAAGTTAATGCAACTCAGAACAGAAAAAGACAATTTTAGCCAGATCTCAGAAGAATAGCTTTCTGAGAGCTAGATACAAAGGTATAAAACTTTTTCTTACACTCTTTGAATGAAAACTAAAAAAAAACAATAAATTAATGGTAGTCTGGAAAACAAACTTTTTTTTTGTGTAGTTTGCAAACTTTTTGGTTAATTTTTTGATTTGGGTTTTTTGAATGTAAACTTTGTTAAAATGACGTCACCTTAAATGCTGACCTCATTTTTAAATTTTTGACGACTGTGTGAAATTTACAGGGATAAAAAAAGCAGCCCTTGGCGAGTTTCTTGCCGGTTCTTCTCGTTACAAGGTCTCCCGCTTAGGGTTTGCGAACCGATGGCGTAGCTTCTTTGACATTCAAAAGTGCTTGTAACAGCCTAGACTGAATAAATGAGTTTTGAATTTTGAAATTTTGGATCAATAGGTAGATTTATTGTTTTTTTCTGTTCTGAGATACTATGTATTAATATTAAATATTCTACTGCCAGTATTTTAATCATTCGGTAACTTGTTCGCGCATTTACTTGGCCTGCGTTGCTCTAAGCCAGGGATGCACAGACTACGGCCCGCGGGCCGCATGCGGCCCGCCGGTCGAATACTGGTGGCCCGCCGACAGCAAAAATAATACTCTCGTACATTCGAAAATATTGAGTTCTATTCCAGAATAAAACCAATAACAAATGTTCGAAAAGTAATTTGAATCTCGCGCGCGCGCTCTATCAATCTTATCGGTGCGCCGTGCATGCGTCGGTAACAGCGGTCGGTAATGTTCGTGCTGATCTCGGTTAAATTCGTTTTCTTGAGGAAGCGCGCCGCGTTATACTGTTCGAGCGAGCGAGATAGCAATAGTCCCAAATTCCCGATAGCTCGCGTAGGTAGATACACGAAGCTTCCAGAGTCGGTTTCGAGATTTCTCCAGACAGTTTTCGACTCTATGCGCGTGGTATAAAAGCCACGCTAACCGCAGCGACCGACAGTTCGGTTTTAATTTGAGTAAAGTGTCGTTAGTTCTAGTGTAGATTTTAACTCGACTAGCCGGTGTCATAATTATAATATATTTTGATCCACATTCAACGTAGATTTCCCGTCAAGTGCCGTGTATAATTGTGTTGTGAAATCGTAAGTAAAACTGTTATTAATTTTATCTACATATTTTATCAATTATTTTTGGTAATTAATTAGGAACTGTAATTGGTTTTAGGTGCTGTGGTAATCCTAGTCAGGATTAAAACGCAACATGGACATGCCAGAAACTAGTAAAAAACGTAAGGTTAAAGATGAAAATCGGCAGTTTCAAGAAATTTGGACTGAGAAATACTTTTTTGTATGGTCGCATAACAAAGTCGTTTGTTTAATTTGCAAGAATTCTGTTGCGATTGCAAAGGAATATAATGTAAAAAGGCACTATGAAACGCAGCATCCTACTTTTACGAAGTTTACAGGCGAATTAAGAAAGCAAAAAGTTTTGTCTTTAAAACGGGAGCTTATTGGTCAACAAGCTATGTTTACAAAACCCATTCAAGATACAGAAACAGCTACAGAAGTTAGTTATGAAATTTCTCGAATGATAGCAAAGCGGAGTCGCCCCTTCAATGATGGGGATTTTGTAAAAGAATGCATAGAAATTGCCGCTAAGAAAATGTGTCCAGAAGCAGCAAAAAAGTTTGAGAAAATTCAACTGAATCGTATGACCATCCAAAGACGAATTATGTCTTTGTCAGATAATATTGCGGAACAATTAAATGAAAAAACTAAGATAATTGATTTTTTTTCATTAGCACTCGACGAATCCACTGATATTAGTTCCACAGCTCAACTTCTTATATTCATACGAGGTGTTACTCAAGATTTTGAAGTCTTCGAAGAGTTATTAGGAATGTGTTCATTGAAAGGTCAAACCAGAGGAGTTGATATACTCAATGTACTTTTGGACGAGTGTTCAAAAACTGATTTGGACTTATCGAAATTATCGGGAGTTTCGACTGACGGTGCTACTTCGATGATTGGTGTCAATTCTGGGCTAGTTACTTTGTTGAAAAAGCATTTGCAAGAAAAAAACTTAAACGCTGAAGATCTCATGCAGTTTCACTGCATTATACACCAAGAAGCCCTCTGTTCTAAAAAAATTGAATTTGAAAATGTCATGAAAGTGGTAGTTTCGACTGTGAATTTCATAAAATCACGAGGACTCAATCACAGGCAATTCAAACAATTCCTTGATGACATTGAATGCGAACATGGAGATTTACTGTATTATACAGAAGTAAGGTGGCTAAGTCGTGGATTGACACTGGAACGATTTTTAAATTTAATAGAAGAAATTGATATTTTTCTGGCGGAAAAGCAAAGGGACGTCCCGGAACTTAAAAGTCCTGATTGGTTGTGTGATTTGGCTTTTTTAGTTGACATTACAAATCATTTGAATGTCTTGAACACACGGCTTCAAGGCAAAAATCAACTGATATCCCAGCTCTACGCACATGTATCATCCTTTCAATGCAAGCTGACACTTTTCAGATCGCAATTGAATTCTGGAAATTACAATCATTTTCCGAATTATAAGAAAATGGCTGAAAAATTCAAAAAAACTGCTATTAATTTCAGTTATGTAAAAAAGCTAGATATTTTGATTCAATCTTTTCAAGACAGATTTTCGGAGTTTAAAACAGTGAAACCTCTGTTGGACATATTTAGCAATCCTTTCACGATTTCAGTTGAAAATGCGCCAGAGTTAATGCAGTTAGAAATTATCGACATTCAGAACGACCAAGATTTACGCAACAAATTCAACGAAGGAGACTTGCTGAACTTTTACCGCTGCATTGATAAAAATACGTACAAAGAGTTGCGCATAAACGCTCTGAAATGTGCAAGCTTATTTGGTTCTACCTATATATGTGAACAAACCTTTTCAATCCTAAATAATAATAAAACAAAAAATCGAAACCGCCTTGCAAATGAAAGTTTGGAAGCAGTTTTACGTGTTGCTACAAGTAAATTTGAGCCAAATATAAAAAAGATTGTAAGCACTATGCAGTGCCACGCTTCAAATTAATAAATTCTTTTTCAATTTGAATACATTATTATCAATTTTTCATTGTCTTTAATTACCTATACTTCTGGTGGCCCACCATCAGTTCATAATTTGCCCGAGTGGCCCCTAGTCTTAATAAGTCTGTGCATCCATGCTCTAAGCCATGGGTCGCCAAACTTTTTAGCCTCAGGGCCAGACTAACTCCTCTACGAAGCCCCAAGGGCCAGAACCTAGCTAGCTTATCGTACCAACATACAGTAAATAACAGTATGTTGGTACGATCTGGACCGCTTCCGCGGGCCGGATTGTTGGTGCTCGCGGGCCGGAGCTGGCCCGCGGGCCGTAGTTTGGAGACCCCTGCTCTAAGCGCATTCATAACATCCATCGCAGTTGAACATCACCAGTTTTTATTTATAAGTAATCAAAAGAGGTGACAAACAAAATATGATGTTGAAATTTTTGATTTTGCTTTCTCAAAAGTCTGTCTTTTGCCCTTACTTAAAAATATGTAATCTTGTGAAATCAAATTGTCACTAATAATTAGTAATTTCTTTCGTTATTGTTGTTTTTAATAAAGAGTTGTGTAAAGATTGTCTTACACAGTGATGGGCAAGTGCGGCCCGCGGGCCAACTCCGGCCCGCCGACGGTCCTTCAAAATTAATATAAATGGCCCGCGATAACTAACGTGGTGTTTGTGGTCATTTCTATGATTAAATAAAAGATTTCAAAACAAAATGCATTTTTGCTATAATTCTGGACCCGTCTGAATTTTTTTAATTCTGGCCCCCCATGAAAAAAGTTTGCCCACCACAGGTCTAGCAAATAAGACAATAAGGATAAACAGACCTATTGATATTTTTAGTAAAAAGTATTTTTACAAAAAGTGAGGAAATGTTTGCACGTGATGTCACATTATTTTAGTGTGCATGTGCACGCGTAACAACATTCATAGCCGAACTGTCTTCGTGAGATAGAACACTGTAGCTTAGTCACGGACCTGAAAAAAAGACGGACGTAATATCACACTAAAAAGAAGTGAAGCATGCAAGGTCCTACAATTTCGTATGTTGTACAATGACCTACACTCACACAAATACCGCTGGAAAGAAAAGACCGGTGTATATGTGTGAGTGTAGGTCATTGTACAGCATACGAAATTGTAGGACCTTGCATGCTTCACTTCTTTTTCTTCTTCTTTTTTTGTTATGGCAATCTACTTTTCTCTTGGAAGTAATTTTTGCCAGTGTCAAGTGTTAAATAGTTCAGTGGTAGATAATTGGAATTGGTAGATATTGTTTAATTTTTCATTAGAATGTGGGTGCATCGCATTCCAATGCTGCTTGGAGCATTTGGCACCAAGTATATCAAGACAGTTTACTCGGTTAGCTCTGCCGAGGAAGCCACCACTTCAATAAAAGTCTCAGCTTCACACAACCAAGATCGCGCCTATTTCAATCATCCCACATATTGTTCAGTTGCGTAGACACTTGCACCATATAACTGCACCAATTTTAAGACACAATATCCACTATGAATCAATTTGAAAATAATTAAAATAGTCACCAAACCGAACTCGACAAAATGGCGCCAAAAACTTCACTTCTTTTTATTTTAGTGTGATATTACGTCCGTCTTTTTTTCAGGTCCGTGAGCTTAGTAAATATTAGATTGGTGAAATGTCATCTCAACCATTATTGACTTGACATGCAATGTGGCGGAAATTCCGACACAAGGGCAATAACTCTCGACGTTACCACAAAAGATTTTAAAACACTGTTTAAATGTGATGCCGTCTCTTTCAAATTATATTGTCAAAAAAGTGACAGCATCACATTTTAACAGTGTCTAAGTTAAACACTTGTTGAACAGTGTTTTGAATTCTTTTGTGGTAAGGCAGTCTGAGGTTTATCTAAACCCCATCATTTCCATGTCTTTCATTTGATAGACTTCTGTTCAAACCAGCGATGTATGTTACAATCATTGATATCTCACATTATTAGTCACATCAATATTTAAAACGTATCACAATACACAACCAGTTTGAATATTTAGGAATACTTTTCTACGCCTGATAGGGTTGTCACAGCAAAGTAAATTAGATTTTTCTTGTAATAAATTGTGCATCGATTTTAATCGTTTTAAGCTTGAGTCAGGGTTGCCATCAATAAGATTATAGTACATTTACACTTGTCAAAAAACAGAATCTATATTAAAGTTTTTTTACAAACTTTTTTATTCGATTTTTAATTTTGAAGTTTCTGAAAGCGGTAAGCCAAAATTGAATGGACATCATAGACAATATTAACTATACTAATTTAGCAATACAGCAATATACTAATTGCTGTATTGCTAAAATATAGTTCATTTGGCTACTACTTATACATTATACAACGTTTTACAAAAATACCCCTAATGTCGAATATGTTAGATAGGGACCATCAAACTGAACAACTTTTACTATGGCACCAACTCTGAAATCGTGAAAAAAATTCAGCTGTTTCCATACATTTTGATATTTTCATAATTAATTTTTGTATGAAACAGCTGATTTTTTTTCACGATTTCAGAGTTGCTGCTTTAGTAAAAGTTGATCAGTTGGTCGTTTCAAATCTACCATATTCGGTATTAGGGGTATTTTTGTAACATCTTGTATTTTTAAAACAGTATCTTAGCCCAAAATATAGTAGGATGCTGTATTAATATAGTACCAACATTTGGCAACCCTAAGCTCGAAGTGTTTATACATAGAATCGGTAAGTAATCATGCATTTCCTGAAAACATAAAATTTAATCACTGTTATAACACATTTACTCTGTTTTAAAAAGAAAAAATAATAACATACCTTTAACACGACTGGAAATCACCGATTACAATAAGCCGAATATGGTAGATAGGGATGCACACAACCCCGGAAAATTATTATAAACACAGAGAACCTCCACTTTATATTTTTTATTTTTATATAATAAAAACTGCATAGTGGCAACCCTAACCCTTTTCTGTGTTTAAAATATTTTACGGGGTTATGTGCATGTCCTATTTACCATATTCGGCTTTATTAAGAGCGCGTAGTCAGCACACTAGCGCCGCCATTGAAAAAAAAAATCATATTGCTTAAATAAAGACGAAATTATGAGTTATCTCTCTGTAGTGCACTCAGAAGAAGCTTTGTGGTACTTTTTAACCGACTTCAAAAAAAGGAGGAGGTTATCAAGTCGACGTTTATTATTAAATTTAGATTTTTTCGCATTCACAATGCTATTTTTATATTAAGATAAATAGTATTAGAAAAGATACTAGAAAAAATCGACTCACCCGTAGCACCTCAGACGGGACTCGAACCCGCACCCTTGGGCCCTCGAACCCGCACCCTTGGGAATCCGGCCCAATGCACTGGTTAGTGCATTGGGCCGGATTCCCAAGGGTGCGGGTTCGAGTCCCGTCTGAGGTGCTACGGGTGGGTCGATTTTTTCTAGTATTTTTTCTAATATTATCGACGTTTATTTTTATTTTTTATGTATGTTTTAACATAACTTCACCAGTTGTAAACCGATTTCAATTATTATTTTTTTATCCTTAATAACAACCTAGAACGATAATTTCCTACAAAGCGCACTGTCAAAAGTGAGGCAAAAATACTGAGCCAAAATGGCTTAGTTTTCAGAGTTTTATCCTTCACACGTTACCTAATCGTACCTATGAGAACGAAATAGTTTCAATTTCCCTACCTTTAGGGGATTAGTTACTATTTTATTGGATACCAAATAATATACTAGAAAAAATACGACTCGCACCAGATCATGTTCTCGGACGGGAATCGTCCGAATATTCTAGTATATTATTTGGTATTATATAAAATAGCATTGTGAATGCTTAAATCTCAAAATTTAAAAGTTATATAGCTTTCTCATCTTAATCAATTGTTTAAAAATATCTGGAAAGGTATTCAGTTGATGTCGAGGTAATTCCTTGTACAATGGTGAGATGGCGCTGGCTTGCAGCGTAAGAGTTGATATACTAGGAGAAATTCGACGTTCCCACTAGCGACTCGGTAGCTCAGCGGGCAGAGCATTGGACCGGATATCCAAAGGTCGCGGGTTCGATTCCCGTCCGAGAACATGATCTGGTGCGAGTCGTATTTTTTCTAGTATATTATTTGGTATTATATAAAATAGTATTGTGAATGCTTAAATCTCAAAATTTAAAAATATTTTATTGGATTTAAGTTACGATTAGGTAACGTATGAAGGATATAAATCTGAAAACCAAGCCATTTTGGCTCAGTATTTTTTTACTTACCTACTCACTTTACATACAAGGACATGGCTTTTAGGTGTTATTGTTCTAAGTTTTTATCGCTTGAATAATAATTTCTAGCCTGTCGATTTGTTTAATGGAATTTCATTGCTAAAAAAAACTCCATTAAACTATACTACAGGCTAGAAAATATTGTTTAAGCGATAAAAAGTACCACAAAGCTTGTTCGGAGTGCACTACACAGAGATAATTCACAATTTTGTCTTTATTTTTAGCACTATGTTTTTTTTCCAATGGCGGCGCTAGTGCGCAGAAGGCTCTTACAAACAGCCTATTCTAAATTACTTTTTACAATCCTTCTTTCTATATCTTATATTAATATAAATACTAACTCTACACACCTTTACTAAACACTTAGTAATATTGTCTGAGAGGAACTTGAGATTTACTGCCTATAGTTTTTAATAGCATCTAAACTAAATACTTACAAAAAGATTTCGCATTTAACATTTTCGACTATGGTAATTTCTACACTATTGAAGAGAATTAAAGAAATTGAATCTCTTCGTTAGCACAACTGTCAATAAGAGAAGGTATTTACATGGGCGCCGCCACTAGGTTTTTTTTTCAGGGAGGTGCATCTGCGTCTACGCATTATACTATTAACTTAATTAAGAGGGCGTAGTCTGCACACTAGCGCCGCCATTGGAAAAAAAATCACAGTGCCTAATTTCACAACACAACACGAAATTGTGAATTATCTCTCTGTAGTGCACTCCGAAGAAGCTTTGTGGTACTTTTTATAGCTTAAACAATATTTTCTAGCCTGTCGTTTAATTTTATGCAGTTTTTGTACGAAAAGTGGCCACTTTGAGCAATAAAACTTCGTTAAACTAAACGACAGTCTAGAAATTATTGTGTAAGTGATTAAAAGTACCACAAAGCTTCCTCGGAGTGCACTACAGAGTATGATTCGTAATTTCGTATTTATCTAAGCACTATGTTTTTTTTTCAATTGCGGCGCTAGTGTGCAGAATACGCAGCCTTAATAAATAAATATTTGACAACATCACATACATTGCTCCGATTCCAAGTAAGTAGCTAAAGCACTTGTGTTATGGAAATCAGAGACAACGGTGGTATGTGGTATGGTATTGTAATGTGGATGTAATGAATACAATTTGTAACATTATGTTGTGAATAAATGAATATGAATATCATAAACACCCAGACCTGAGCCAATATAGAAAAGTTCGTTTTCTAAATTGACCCAACCGGGGATCGAACCCGGGACCTCAGAGATGGCGACACCTTGAAAACCGGTGTACAAAGCCACTCGACCACGGAGGTCGTCAAACTTAATATAGGGGGATACTGATTTAATTTTGTTGACAAGGTGATGAACAGTAACTTAATTTATTCATCAACACCCGAGCGGACGCATGCGGCCGTATAACAATGGAATATCTATTGTGTCTCATTTTCTGGGCGTTGAAGGGTTAATAAAAAAATATATGTAATTTTCTATGTTTTTCTTTCCTGACAGGAAGGGTGCAAGTGCACCCCCTTGCACCCCGCTGCCGGCGCCCATGGGTATTTAATTCTATTCTTGAAAAAAGTATAATACAATGCGAATAAGTTTTTCTTTTTTTTAAATTATAGTGATTACAATTCTTCCTGAAGATTTTTCAATGTTTATGGTAATACATTGTCGTTACTGCTTTTAATTAAGACAGCACGGCTTTAAGATTACCTTTTTCTCTTTTAAATTGATATACCTAGTGTATGTTTTGTTGGGGGTCCTTACAAATAAAATAAAAAAAACAATTGTCTATGTACAACTGAAGTGACTAACTTTAGAGCGGATCACTGTCTATTGTCAATTTAATCGTAGTAGGTACAATTCACTCGATAATGTGTGGAAAAGATAATTTTTTACAGATTCAAATAATAATAATAATGCTTGGACAATTTCACACAGCGCCATCTAGCCCCAAACTAAGCAAAGCTTGTAATATGGGTGCTAGACAACTGATATACTACTTTATATACTTTTTAAATATATACTTATTATACATAGCAACACCCAGACTCGTCACAGAACTTAAAATTCATCATTTCAATTTCTGCCCGGCCGGGATTCGAACCCGGGACCTCTTGCGTGGTAGACCGGCATGTTGACCACTGCACCACTCAGGTCGTCAAATGCGTCGTTTTGTAACGCAAGCGCTCTGAAGTTGGTCACTTCTGTGTGCATTGTTAATTTAATCGCATTGTGCATTATTATTTAAGTTATTTTGTCTTGAAGGGAGGCAGTATATTTAGACGTACATCACATTACGAAAAGGTAACTTTATTCGACAAAATACCACTTGTGAAAAGAGAAATATGTGTAGCTTACTCCCGCAAAAATATATGCAGGATGCACCGCCCGCCCGCCCGCAAAAAAATGCACATGCACACAACAAAAATATCAGGAGTTAGATCGTGCGTGAACCAACACCATTCGGTGTCGGTTCACGCACGATCTAACTCCTGAAGATGCTCCGGGTTGGGGCGAAACACGTGTAGAGTAGTCTAATTGGTGAAGGTGCAAGGTGTGTCGCTGTCATGCTAAATGCAAGTATTGTGCACTGATATTTTTGTGGTGTGCATGTGCAATTTTTTTGCGGGCGGGCGGTGCATCCTGCATATATTTTTGCGGGAGTAAGCTACATATATTTCTCTTTTCACAATGGTTTGGGACTTCCGCCAAGTAATGCCTGATTCAATCAAAAAAAAATGCCACTTTTAGTTGGTATAAAAAATTAAATTATTAGTCTGCTACAACCATAGACTAAAATTGTATCATGTGAGATAAAAAAAAAACAGTTCTATATTTGCTCAAGCAAGGTATGTATCTAATATTTTTCAAAATAGATAGGTAGGTAGGTACCTACCTAAGCTATCCTGCCCCTTGATTATGTAACTCTGTTGCTAACAATTTTTGATTGAAACTGACCGAAAGCGCATTTACATTGATGCTTTAGTAAGAATCAATGTGACAACTATGTTACTTAAAACAGCAATGTAACTGCGATCTCTGTCAGTTTCAATCAAAAATTGTTAGCAATAGAGTTACATGATCAGGGGGCTGAGCTTTTCTTTATTTTAATTAGATCTCACATAAATACAGTATATATAAGGACCCTTAGCGAAGCCGAGGTCTACGTATTCTGCCCATCATCGGGACCATTTCTGATCAAAATTATTGCTGGGAAACGATTTTCATTTTTGGTTTTAAAAAGGCATTGCAAACAGTACCACGTACACGCAATGTAACGCGCGTAACGGACCGCGCCTGCGAGTGCGTGCTACACAGCCGCGAGCGACCGAGTTGAAAGGCCGCGTTTGTGCGCGTGCGCTTGAGTGATGACGTTTTAAAGCCATTGTTTTTTTTTTTTTGCGAAATACTTAATATTTTCATAATGTTTCTTTGGACAAAAATACGAAATAACGTATGAAAATTGTTTACCTATGCAAGGTGTTATAAAAATACCCCTAATGCCGAATTTGGTATAAAGGGACCATCAAACTGATCAACTTTTACTTTGGGGCCAACTCTGAAATCGCGAAAAAAATCAGCTGTTTCATACAAAAATTAAAATCGAAAATATCAAAAGGTATGAAACAGATGGGATTTCCTTTTTTCGCGATTTCAGAGTTGGCCCCATAGTAAAAGTTGTTCAGTTTGATGGTCCCTATTATACCATATTCGGCATTAGGGGTATTTTTGCTTCGTTGAGGGTCTTTTAAACTCTTTATTTTAAACTAGCGACCGCCCGCGACTTCGTCTGCGTGGAAAGTTTTTTGTTATCCCTCGGGAACAATTATTTTTCGGGATGAAAGGTACTTTATGTCCTTCTCTATGCTTCTGACAACGTGTATGCAAAATTTCATGATGATCGGTTCAGTAGTTAAGACGTGAAGGCGTAACAAACAAACAAACAAACAAACGGACTTTCGCATTTATAATATTAGTAAGGATAAGGATTTTAATCTATGGTCGAAGTGTTGAACAGTGTCTTATGTTTCGTGTTTTACTTCCATTTTGGGTAGTTTAAATTGGCACATGACAATAATGACAAAAAGTATTATAATTACTTAAATTCACTAATTATTGCTTACTTTTTTCTTTTTCGATTCAAATCAACAATGTCGAGTCCTTTTCACACAAATACACATTCAAACTCCTTCAAATAAGGCTTAAAATCCTTTTAACTTCTTGCTCTATCCAGTCCTTAATATTAAACAAATATCACTCAAGCACACCTCAACATCACAAAGGTGTAACTCCAATCAGCATCACGCCAATTTCAGCTTTAAGAAACGATCATAAAGATTAAACCTGCTTGCACTCCTAAAAATGGAGTTAGCATCTTTTTGGCACCCGAATTCAATATTTGATCATTCTCAATAAGGCATATTGTCCCTCAAGTGAGCCTGCTTCGTATAGCCTTTTCTTAAGCATTTTCCCCACCAAGACCTCTGCGCGCATGTCTTCACAGGTTTAAGAACGAAACATTTTGTTTGCACCACGTTGAAAAAAAGTTTTCCCACCATGTTGGAAACAGAAGTATCAGCTAGCTTCAGGCAGGCGCGAAACCTGAAAAAATACAAAAATGTCTTTTAAATTATTTGCTCTGAAAAACAAGGTAGCAGTTTCATTAAGATGAAACCCCCCTAGCATGACCACCGAAACACTATAAGTACACACGACAAATAAATAAATAAATATTTGACAACATCACATACATTGCTCCGATTCCAAAGTAAGTAGCTAAAGCACTTGTGCTATGGAAATCAGAGACAACGGTGGTATCACAAACACCCAGACCTGAGACAATATAGAAAAGTTCGTTTTCTAAATTGACCCAACCGGGGATCGAACCTGGGACCTCAGAGATGGCGTCACCTTGAAAACCGGTGTACAAAGCCACTCGACCACGGAGGTCGTCAACGACAGCACATCAGGTTATACAGTTAAACTGCGAAAACAGCTTCTATTACGTAGGGCATAAAGGCGGTCTTAAGGTCGACATGTATAGTCTGAGGTGCCGTCGTGTGTACATTTCGCGTGATATGGCGTTTTATCGACACTCAACTGTCAAAATCTATTGTCTTTTGACAGTTAATCGTGAAAATCGCTTTCATATAGCGTTTCGGTGGTTATGCTAGGGGGTTGGGACCCATTATGACAATTTACTAATATTTTTAATTTTACGATTGTAGTATTCACATTGCTGTTTTTATACAATACTAAATAATATACTAGAAAAAATACGACTCTACCAGATTATAGTCTCGGACGGGAATCGAACCCGCGACCTATGGATGTCCGGTCCAATGCTCTGACCGCTGAGCTACCGAGTCACTAGTGGCATCGTCGAATTTCTTCTAGTATATCCCACTCTTACGCTGCAAGCCAGCGTTATGTCATTTGTAAGGAATTACCTCGACATTCAAATTAAAACATCTTTCCAGATATTTTGACAATTGATTAAGATGAAACAGCTATATACATTTTTAAATATAGCATTCACAGTGCTATTTTTATACAATACTAAATAATATACTAGCATTGGAATGGACATCCAAAGGTCGCGGGTTTGATTCCCGTCCGAGAATATTATTTAGTATTGTTAAAGTTGAGACCGTCTTTATGTCGTACGTAATAAGAGTTGTTTTCGTAGCTGTCGTGCGTACTATAGACAGAATTAATCTATTTATTGGAAAAACATATGCACACTCTAACAACGGATATGAAATCTCAAAAGGGCATTCGAAATCACAAAACTGTATAAAAAACTCTATAAGTACAATTTTTTTAGCTCTACGTCCGAAAACAATATTCCTTTTTCATATTTTATCACCAACAATGAAATCTGCAAATATCTTTACCATCATAAAAGAAAACTTTATTTTCTAGGCCCACATCAGCGTTATACTGCAGAATCGAGTTAAACCTCCTAATATTTCCGGTTTAATATTTAAATTGTCCGATTTACTGCCGGCCGCCATATTTCACTTCTCCCGCCATTTTTACGATGTTTAAGTCCATTAAATGGCGCGAACTACTTGCACAAGTGACGACTGAAGATGCTGGAGATGCATAAAATTTGATTTACGCATACGAACAAAGTAACATAGACGCACCAGTTATTGCCAATTTGGGTTATGAGATTTTCATGAAAAAGTCATCAAGAAATTCATAGTAAAAAAATTTTACACCAACATTATTGTTTTATGGGACAAGGGTACAAATATCATACAGCCTACTATTTGAAGCAAATAGAGAAGGTATAAGCGCAGTCTTAGTAAAGTAATCTGTTTTAATGTATTTGATCATTAATCGAAAATATCTTACGATAAACCTGAAGCAAACGTTAGTTTTGTCAACAAGACACCTGAAAACAGATTGTAGAGTTTAATGATTTCACCTGTTGTATGAATGCAACTCTGAAATCATGAGAAAAATGTTGTTAACTTATAAAAAAAGTTTCGGCAAAGCAATTTTTGCCAATTTTAGAGTTGCTTACATACGAAAAGCTATCAATAATGAATATACATATTCATGCCAAATTACAGCTTCTTTCTAGTACTCATGAGTCAATAAAGATATTTTTATTTGTATTTGCCTCTGAGCTAAACCGGACGGACAGACGGACTGACGGACATGGTAAACAAAGGTTCATTGTTGACTGGACTACGGAAACCTAAAAATATACTAAAATGTCTATCACGTAAAATCCTCAAGCCTCAAGAACAGAATATATAATAGTACTAACGTCTAAGTGTCTCTGCTATTTATAAAATATTTATGTTGAGGAATATCTATTCCTTTAATTATGGTCTAGGTACCCTTTCATGCAAATAAAGATCATGACATCAGGCTGAAAACCTGAAAACATTAGAACTCAAAGCCGCAATTTTAGAAAAATAAAAGAAAACAAAGATGGCGTTTGCAATAAATGGCGCGAACGCCATTACGGCAATCGGCTGTCAAACGCAGGCCCCCGGCAGCCATCGAGGGCACTTACCGCTGCATCCTCTAAAATATTCCCCTATAAAACACGTTATGCACTAGAACAAGAGGTCTCCGGAATAGACAGAGATTAAAGACGTTTGCAGGATTCCGGTATGCGATTTTAGATTCCATTTTCTAAACATTCAACGCCATGCTACTGACAAAATATGACAACAAAGCTTAAAAATAAATTAATTATGATTTTTGTTACTAGTATTTATAACTCGCTCAAAGACAACAGTTTACTTCACTACACAGTGCAATAACTTTTAAATAATTTTATTAAAATTACCGAGGGAAAACTCTACACATCGACACTATTTTTTTTTAAATCCACATCCTATTCACTGAGGCAATTAGTTAATAGTTAGTAAGCATAGTTAGTGAGAAGTTAGAATATCATAATGTTTAAAACTTATTCCCGTTTAATTACTAAGTAATAATTTAATTTATTAATTTATATATTAACTAATAGTTTTACTGATTTTCCTAGTTTGGTATATGAAGAAAGTAATGCCGAATCTTTTAATTTGCTACCTATCTAAATAAATCTAAATAAAAAAAATTAGATTTATTGTCCTTTAAATTGACCAAAATAAATACATAGATACCTACTAGCTAGATAGCTTTTAACAAAAAAAAAATAATAATAAAAAAAGTTTAATTTAAGTAAATAATTTATTTCATAGTAAAGAGGTAAGGTGCTTGCATACCTAAGCGATTTGATTAATACCTGTTTTCTTTTAAGAAAATACAGGAAAATTCGCCTTTAGAAATGGCAGCACTGCTATCGGCAAGAGAAATGCCATATTGTGATCCTCGATTGCTAATCGGTTAGAGCCTTTTATATAGTGATCGAAGTAAATGTCGATCATAGTAATAAGTTAACTCGTTTTAATCATTATAAAGTATTTTTCTAAGAAAACAATAAATGACGAACTAAAACCCTGTGGTAATTATTCAAAAGTTTACAAAAACTTAACCCTATTTGAATATAATCAACCCGATCCAAATTGCAACTGGTCGTCTTAAAATATATTGATTTCAATTTCAAGCTAAACATAAAATTATATAGCAGTTCTAAGATTAACGTTACTTGTTACGAAGTTGCCAATTATGGACCGGATTTACGAAAGCCTAAGCTGTATAAATAACAATCCCTTCGCTTGTAAAACTATTAATTGCGCGCCACAATTGTTTTTTTTCCTCCACGAAAAAGGTCGGCAAAGGAAAATCATAGTGCCGGTAAATGTTTGATCGGGCAGCGGATTACTGGCAGCTGACAAAGCTTTACTTATTTCGCACTTAACGAGCCCACAGGTTCTACTCTTTGTATGCACTCAAGTTTACACAGAGTAGCTTGACGTAGATTTTGAAATATTAAATCTTTTTTCTTACCTAGGTACTCTATATTATAAAGTTTTTATTTATTAAATATTTATTTATTCATTGTATTTATTAGTTCGAACGATAACGCTAACTTAAAAGTACTAAGGATTAATAATGAGTTTATGCCAATCCAATATATTTATATAGAAAAGTTGGTTTTTTTAAATTGACCTAGCCGGGGATCGAACCCGGGACCTCAGGGATGGCGACACCTTGAAAACCGGCGTACAAACCACTCGACCACGTAGATAGTCCTCTAATTATCACACATTATCAATATTCCTTTTCGGAATTCCAAATCAGATTCCGTCTGTATGTGATCAGTTTAAATAAAGAAACCGTTAAAATTACACTGAATAGCTTATTTTTAACGATCAAAGAAAAGAGTCACTTATATAAATACTGTTCAGAAAATATTCTAATGTAAGAAGAATAAATTATTTCTGCTAAAAATCTAAAGTAGGATTTTCAGCAGCAATAATTTAACAGTTAGAGCAAACCGATATCTAAACTTAGGTACTTATAGGTAAGTAACGCTATAAAACAAAAAAAAAACTATTAAAAATATCAGTTTTTTTTCCTAAAACAAAAAAATAACGCTGAAAGTTAATTTTCTCTTTTCCTCAACTTTCACAGTTGTTATACTTATTTTCTGCTTAATATTATAAATGCGAAAGTTTGTGTGTGTGTGTGCGTGTGTGTGCGTGTGTGTGTGTGTGTGTGTGTGTGTGTGTTTGTTACCTCTGCACGCCTAAGCGGCTGGACGGATTTGGATGAAATTTGGTTGGTAGACAGATTAGGACCTGGATGAACATAGGCTACTTTTTATTCTGTTCAAAAGTTTCATAAGGCCCACGCTAGCGGCGCTAGTATTTATAAGTATAACTAGGTGTTACCTACGTATTTTAAAAGTTCTAAGCACAAGCACGCTATTTTATTTTGTTAAAATTAAATGAAACTTTGGCCGCAATATTTGAAACACACTTAAGAAAAGAACTTATTTGATTTTTTATATTTACGATTTTTTTTCTAAGTCTCTGTTCGTGAGTACTCTGCGCCGATACCGTGGCGGGCACGGCTCGCACTCTCGCTTCATTTGGTAAAGTTCTGGTCAAGCTGCCGACCAGTGATGTGGCATAATTTTGTCGATGTCGATAGTTCTTTTATTCGATGTTATTTAAATTAAAGACTTTATTACTAAGTATAATCGATTTTAAATGTTTAAAAAAATCTAATTATTACTTAGCTGACTTTTCGTTTTTTCAAGAGACGGTGAACTAAAAAGAAAGTAGAAAATTCATTATGGTTGTCTAAGCTTTGTCCAGAAAAAAAAACAAAGTAAGTAGACATTGGTTCTAGTTTGGTATAATATCTTCAGCTTGGGCAGGAGGGCTGGAGCAACAATGCATTGCCATTTCTATTTTAAGTAGATACCTACCTCTTCATTATTAATAGGTAGTATATTAGTTAAAATCATGACTTGTACATGCCAAGATTATTTTCATCTCTTGTTATAACGAATACAGAATATAATATTCATGGTATTTTAGAGTAGGCTAAAAATATAGACATCAGTGTTTACAAACTATTTAACGACATAAGTTATTTCTATCGATAAGTGTTAGAACAAGCATGTCCCATCACTAAAATCCGTGTAAGCTATAAGTGGCTTAGTTACTGTTCAAGTGCCGCCAAATACCGAACCAATGCGGGACTAAGAACAAAAGGAGGATTACGACCTCAGGCTAGGCGCCCGAAAAAGAATTAGCAAAAATACCTCGACTCCAAGGCGATAAGTTTTTGTTTTTTTTCTCTAGATCGTTAGATGGCGGGCTTAAATGAAATGAGGTTTGTTTTATTTGGCCCGTATTTGATCTCGCCGGATTGACCTTTCAACTTGTTCTAAGTTTAAATTAAAAAGTTTTCGAACTTTTATACCGGGTTGACCTTTGCGCTTGTTCTAGGTTTATAGATTTAAGAAAAAGTTGGTGATGTGTGTAAATGATAATAAGATAAGATAATGCGGGTTGCATATTTAAGAAGCTGACATGAGCCAACTAGCTCTGGCGCCGCCGCCAGTCGATTTTATTTTATTTATTCTAAATAAGCCCAATTCCTTAAAACAGTAATCAGTCAAGGTCTTGTGAATGACGTCTAATGTTTATTGAATAACGTTACAACATTACAAAATGCGTACAATAGTTTAAAAACGGGTTTGAACCAACAGTGGCCACTTTTAACAAAATCGCGTTTCAAACTATTTGAATGCCTTTTCAAACTGCGTAAAGTTATTCAATAAATATTAGATGTTATTAACAAAACCTTGAGTGATTCCTTTTTTAAGAAATTGGGCTTATTTAGAATAAATAAAATAACATCGACTGGCGGCGCTAGTTGGCTCATGTCAGCCCCTTAACATTTTAGTACTTTGTCAAATAAACATTTATCTTATCGAGTTCCTCCATGCTTCGGAAGGCACGTTAAGCCGTTGGTCCCGGCTGCATATGCAGTCGTTAACACCCACCAATCCGCATTGGGCCTGTGTGGTGGGTTATAGCCATCCTCTTTACCCACCCATAAGGAAGGCTTAATTTATTTATATTGGTTTGAATATTTCTTAACATTACTAATTAGATATTAAAATCTAATTTATTTGAATAATATTTACAGCTCAACAAATGTTCAAAATGGCACGCAATATTGCTGAGAATTACAAAATATAATCTTTATTTATTGTCAGAATATCTAAACCTTACTGCCCACATCGTTTCTAAATAGCACCTGTCTTTTTAATTTACTAGCTGTTCTTTGTCTGAGCAATTTATTGTAAGCCCAGCGAATGTTATTGCAGAAATTGTGAAAATAACTCGTTTTAAGGGGCTGACATGAGCCAACTAGCGCCGCTAGTCGATTTTATTTTATTTATTCTAAATAAGCCCAATTTGTTAAAAAATGAATCAGTCAAGGATTTGTTAATAACGTCTAATATTTATTGAATAACTTTACACAGTTTGAAAAGGCATTCAAACAGTTTAAAACGCGATTTTGTTAAAAGTTGCCACTGTTGGTTCAAACCCGTTTTTAAACTATGTTGTATTATTCAACAAACATTAGACGTCATCATTCACAATTCCCGACTGCTTCCTTTTTTTATGAAATTGGGCTTATTTAGAATAAATAAAATAAAATCGACTGGCTGCGCTAGTTGGCTCATATCAGCCTCTTAAATTAAATATTTGCAGTACACCTATTACTTATGAAGTAAGATACATGTTAGTAAGTACATAAGTAAATAAATAGATAGGTACAAATATATAAGTACCTAATGCTACTGTGATACAAAAATAATATATTAAGAAATTAATTTAGATGTCGATTTTAATAGTTTGTAATAATAATAATTAATGTATTAATTAACATTTCTAAAATAGTAATAAATATGTATAATTATGGTAATAAAACACTATCTCTCCAAAAATTGTTATGCCCCACAGGGCCCATAAAGATCTGTATTATGGTATGTAACATCTTTCTTACTTTATGGAATGCAATAAATTATTTGATTTGATTTGATTTGATACTTATTTTCTGATGAAATCTATAAAATTAAATAAAGCTTGTAATATGGGTGTTAGACAACTGATATACTACTCATATACTTTTTAAATAATATACTTATTATACGTAGTAACACCCAGACCCGTCACAGAAGTTAAAATTCATCATTTCAATTTTTGCCCGGCCGGGAATCGAACCCACATGTTGACCACTGCACTACTCAAATCGTCCTTAAGCCCTCGTTTTATTTTTCTATTCTTTTAATAAGTTGTTTAAGTAATTAGCATGTCAATAAATAATTGCAATGATGAATGGTTATTTAATGTTTAAACAAAACCTAAAAACCTTTGAACAGTTCATAAATAAATGAATAAATAATTTTGAAGCCATCTTGAAATCACCAAAAAAGTTGAATTAACTTAAACGCACCAACAACTTCTTCCGTGATTTCGTGATATTAAAAAAATACTGTCCACGCCACGCAAACGAATCGTGGGCGACCGTTCGGCTAGTACACACGACAGCACGTCAGGTTATACAGTTAAACTGCGAAAACAGCTTTTATTATGTAGGGCATAAAGGCGGTCTCAAGGTCAACATGTAAAGTCTGAGGTGCCGTCGTGTGTACAATGCGATAGACATGACAGTGATTCGCTGAATCTAACTCGAGAATGTATGGAAAAGATAAAATTTTACAGATTAAACTATACAAGGTGTTACACAAATACCCCTAATGCCGAATATGGTAGATAGGGACCATCATACTGAATAATTTTTTTTCGCGATTTCAGAGTTGGTCCCATAGTAAAAGTTGATCAGTTTGATGGTCCCTATATACCATATTCGGCATTAGGGGTATTTTCGTAACACCTTGTATAGGGTTATTTGTTATTCATTAAAAACCTCGAAACCACAAAAAACCTCAGCTGTTTCATACATTTCGATGGTGTAAGCATTGTACTTTTGTATGGAACAGATAATTTTTTTTCGTGATTTCGAGGTTGGTCCTATAACGAAAGTTGTTCAGTTTGATGGTCTGATCAACCCCACGTGAGTTTTTTTATGAATTAAAAGAAACCCTGTATACGTCGGTACGGCGAGCGCTCTGAAGTTGCCGCAGATCACTGTCTATTGTCAATTTAATCGCATTGGTATATCGTTTTGTACGCTCTGAAGTTGTTCACTTCTGTTGTACAAAGTTAAATTAATGACATATTATGTAACGATATTTTTCCCGGGCAAATCCATAGACAAGTGAAAGGTATGTCGTCTCGTTATTGATTTATTATCAGTCTGTGGGTACTGTTTAGGATCTTCCGAGGTCTAGTTTAGAAAGTCTGTCCTGCTGTTTAGAGACGGACCGGCTATCTCTAGAGCATCGTTGCTCGGAGCACTATCTGGAGGCAGACATTGTCAAACTTTTAACTTTAACCACCTTTAGTTGCTATAAGAGACATTTAAACATAATCCATTGAAGGTACGAACGACGGCACCTCAGACTATACATGTTGACCTTGAGACCGCCTTTATGCCCTACGTAATAAAAGCTGTTTTCGCAGTTTAACTGTAAAACCTGACGTCTTGATTATTTGTCTAAACTTTCAGCCATTTTTAATGTCCCCACTGCTGTACAAGCATTCCTTATAGGTGTAAATCGCATTAACTTTTATTTGGTTTGGTATTTTGGATTTTTTATTAAATAGAACCCTAGACAAATACTGTCTTAATCCGAATAACATCACAAGAAGAGTTAATTATGCTCAAATTGCAAATCTTTTTGGTATTACGTTTGTATGGGTCACTGTTCGCCCTTTACAGCAAATAGTTTGTTTTTTTTTTAATTTATTATCAAAACAAATGCTACCACTTTAATTAGGCCTTCCGTTATTTATAACTTTTTGTCATAGGATGGTCTCCGCAAACTATACAACTTAATATCAACACTGTCAATACTAGGATCAGATGATGAAGAAATGCACGTGTCTGAAAATGAAACGTGTGCTGCGAGAAGTTCAGTGTTCGCCGGTCTCTTCAAAGTGAGGCACACCACATACGAATAGCGTGGAAACCGTTGGTAGCCCCATCAGCACCCTGAGCGCATTGTTGTACTGGACATGGAGATCGCTGTAAGCCCTCTACGTGAAGCTGACCCGGAGACCGCACAAGTAAAAAGACTGACGCGACAGTACATTTTAAATAGCGTTTTAACATTGTACTACGCGTTCACTTCGTGATTGCCGTCGACGACCGTTATTACGTCACAGCTAACGGTACTGTAGACAAAAAAGTAATCATGTTTTTCAACTGTTTTTAATTTTTTTCTTGTTCAAAGAGTGTCTTTAATTTACATAACAAGTTAGGTTCGCCATTATCTAGGAACTTTACTCTTTTAATCATTATAACAACACAAATAACGAACGTAATGATTAAATCAACAGATATAAAAATTAAGCTATGCGTTGCTAGCCGTACTAGAAAGGCGACGCAGGGGGTGCGGTATGACGAAGCGGGCCGGGAGGTAGCGGCAATGATGAAGTGAACGCGTAGTATCGTTGTTTGAGAAACACTGGCTAGTGTGTTGCCCACGCCGAATAACGGTTTGTGGTTAGTTTAAACTATTAAAATTGTTTATGAATCATAAATTGAGCTTTCAATAGAATCTATGCTATTTGGTACTTGACCCAGAAGCTTAAATTGTCTAACCCAAAATCTATCACGCAGAGATTTCAATTTGTCAATTTTGGACAATTCATCCATCACTGGTTTTAAAAGAAATTTTTTTCACCGTGACGTGTATTGTCACAGCAATGTATGTCAAATTGGAAGATATTTTTAGGTATGTAGGCCTCTGGGTAAAACATGCAAAATAACGATTGAGGAACAGTATCTGTGAAAATAAGAATCTTATGACTTAACGAACATATTTTAATAAATGAGTTTTTGGACTTTGGTAGGTATTTAAAGCTAAAAATATAATTCTTCTGGGTTTCTAGGTGTCTTAAAAAAACAGTATTTGAATACTGAAATAAGCACTAAAAATACTTGCTTGTGTACAAAATTTCTGGAAAATTCTAAACAAAATACGGCAAATCAATCGGCCGTGTCGGAGCGTTATCTTCACGCTCTCGTAAGTAAGTGACACTAGATTTACTCCCCATTTCTTTTCACCCTCGCAATTGGTAGTTAGTTTAGCAACAGGCGCGGCGGTGTTCGAATTTCGAAAACCGCGCGTAATGACGCAGAAACCATAGACTAAACAGGTGGACGCTTCCTGGCAGCTAAGGAAAAAATTTTAAAGACTTTGTCACCTTTTTTTCTGATTTTACAGAAAGTGTAAACAGATAAAAAAGGTTTTTTATGATTTGTATTGACATATTTCTATGTTTTATTGAGGTATGTGTGTGTGTGTACAAGACTAATTGATAAATATACTTTAATAAGTTTAAAAAGGTTTAAATTTACACATGAGTATTGTTTATTTTGTTGTAAATAAATAAATAGAAAGTCAACGACTAAAATTTGCCCACAATCTGTCACAATAGAGCACCTTTTCCCGCCAAATCTGCTGTCACTCCGACATCCGCCATCTTTTATAGCGTTTCGTTATCGGCACGCTTCGCGGGATTTATAATGTGTGAATAATGCCCGGTGAGGTTAAATACGCCGTCTGACAATAAATTATGAAGGGAAGATGTTAGGTATTCTTACTTTGAGATAACTATTTTCTTGTTTATCCGGGCGGAAAGGTCGGCTTTTTTTGTGTTGGCAACAAAAGGTTTGGATACTTTTATTATTAGGTGCGAGATTTTATTGATGATAGGCAGTAAGATGTGTGGACTATACAAAAAAGAAGTAATTTGTGTATTTCATGATATTATTGTTGGACAATCCGCTTCAAAGTTTTATAATAAAAATTACTTAACTTGGTAGTATTAAATTAAGTAAGTACAGTGATTTTTTAATTTTCCTCAAGCTAGGATTTCTGGTCGAGTTTTTACAGTTGTCAATATGTATAATGCGAGAAATGTACAATAGACAGTGAACCGCTGCAACTTCACTCGAGAATGTATGGCAAGCGCTCTTTACCCTATCGAGAAAACAAACGCGCATAAAATTACTAGATAGAGTAAATTATCTATGGAAAATTTTATTTCGCTTTTCGGCAGTAGATGGCGCTGTACAAATTTCCATACAAAATTACTCTATCGAACGTTTTACGCGCGTTCTTTTTTCAATAGCTGTTCGTGCTATGGTACTGAAGTTGGTCACTTCGACGACCTCCGTGGTCGACTGGCTTTGTACACCGGTTTTCAAGGTGTCGCCATCTCTGAGGTCCTGGGTTCGATCCCCGGTTGGGTCAATTTAGAAAACGAACTTTTCTATATTGGCTCAGGTCTGGGTGTTTGTGATACCACCGTTGTCTCTGATTTCCATAACACAAGTGCTTTAGCTACTTACTTTGGAATAGGAGCAATGTATGTGATGTTGTCATATATTTATTTACTTCTGTTGTACATTGTTAAGTTAACGCATTGTATAGCCATAAAGTTACATGAGAAGAAGGCGTTTAGTGCAAGCATAAGTAGAATAAAAATTAAGGTGCTCGTATCAAGTTTTAAGTTATGTTTGTTTAACTTAATTGTAGTTAGCGTGGATTTAATAGATTGTGCAAATAACTTTTTACTTTGTAGGCGTATTATGGTGAAGATTTTGATGTTTTTATTTCTATTTTGTGTTTTAAAAACCATAAAAATAAACCAATATTTGTTGACAGAATGTTGGTTTTAAAAACGAATCTTATTTAAATCAATAAACAATGTATTGGGCCCTTACCTATGAAATTGGTGATTTTTTTTTCTCATACAGAGAACCTCATAGCTTCTGTGATTTAAAATATTTATCGGTTGCTGGATATTACATCAAATTATGACCATAGGCGTCAACTATTAGCATCATAAAAGTCTGTTTATTTTGTTTTCTTACCATTAAAAAAAATAACTTGAAAGTGACTCCTTTTTTTGTTAGCGAAAATGACCACTTTTTCCGTTGTAACTTAACCGAAACTTATTTTTTTCGCTTAAGTTATGTGGCCTAAGTTAGCTTAATGTTCGTTTGTACATAAAAGTTTTGTTACTATAGCGTTCACGGTTGTTAAATTATTATGAAAATGCTTATATGGAAAATGCAATTTGATTAAATTTCTCTATACAAAACGTCAATTTCATAAAATAAATAAATAAAATTTGACAACATCACGTACATTGCTCCGATTCCAAAGTAAGTAGCTAAAGCACTTGTCTTGGAAACCAGAGACAACGGTGGTATTACAAACACCCAGACCTGAGCCAATATAGAAAAGTTCGTTTCATAAATTGACCCAACCGGGGATCTAACCTGGGACCTCGAAGATGGCGACACCTTGAAAACTGGTGTACAAAGCCACTCGACCACAGAGGTCGTTTCATTTCATAGGTGATATTTATACCTAATATTTATTTACATCTGTACTTTTTAAGTTGGCAACGGCAACAATAATTACATCCTGTAGGATTCACTTTTGTGCAATCCCTTGACCCTATTTTTTGTCTATGGTTTAAAAAAGAATTTATAACGCGTAATAGACGTTTCCGTATCGAATCAGCCGATCTCGATTTCGATGGGGTTTCGAGATAAAAACTTACAGTCGTGTTTATGCATTTTTTTAACCTTCACGACTCCGTTTCAGTTGGTTAACGTAAAAATATAGTTAACTCAAATAGAATAGATTTTTAGGTTTTTTAAAACCATGCATTTTGAATGCTCAGATTAAGTACACAACGCAAAATTTTGTTAATATAGAAAACTCTAAACACATCATAGAGTTGTTATTGTTTATTCTTAACAACATTTTGTATGGTAACAATCTTGAAATCCAACTGGAATCGCGACAAAAATTAGATTAGGTTTTTTTTTTAATAATTTGCATTACATTAAGTTATACAAGGTGTTACAAAAATACCCCTAATGCCGAATATGGCATATAGGGACCATCAAACTGAACAACTTTTACTATAGGGCCAACTCTGAAATCGCGAAAAAAAAATTAGCTGTTTCATACATTTTGATATTTTCGATTTAATTTTTTGTATGGAACAGCTGTTTTTTTTTTCGCGATTTCAGAGTTGGTCCCATAGTAAAAGTTGTTCAGTTTGATGGTCCCTATATGCCATATTCGGCATTAGGGGTATTTTTGTAACACCTAGTATATTTTTTTAATTTAATTTTGTTTTTTTTTTCACATTTTTTTAAAACAAGTACTTAGTATCGTTTTACACACTTTTCTAAAGTTCTATTTATTTGTTAAAACGTGTTATCAAGGTACGAACAGACAGACTCGAAGATATGATTGCCTGCGGTCAATTTATGAGCACCAATTAGGGGCTGTGTTACGATCGGCCGTAGCTTTTTAATTGTAGGCAGAGAATATAAACTTCGTGGAGTAGAATTGTGTTAAAAAAAAATGTCGCGTAGGTTTATTCCCTCCGTGCTCGTAGTACAGTTGGTATTGTCCAGTTACCTGAGTACCTGGCGGTATTTAATTATCGATGGAAAATGAAAATTACCATTATATAGAGATAAATTAGTGTCAGTTTTGAATGCCTATTAAAATCTAAAGTTAGACAGTAACTTCTGGGTCAATTTAAAAATGTGACAGTATTTTAATGAAATTAATTTCTGTAAAGTAAATTAGAACTTCACCATTATAAAAAATAGTAATCGTATCCTGTTAATAATATCCTTAGGGATTATTTCTGACGGTAATTTAACCTCTATTTTCCAGCTGATGAAGGATGTAGGTATGTGTACAAATTTTAAATTCGATTATGTGAATAAATGTTTAAAAAATAATTTCCTAAAAAAGGAATCAGTCAAGATCTTGTGAATGACGTCTAATGTTTATTGAAAAACATTACAACATTACAAAATGAGTGCAATAGTTTAAAAACGGGTTTGAACCAATAGTGGCCACTATCAACAAAATCACGTTTCAAACTGTTTGAATGCCTTTTCAAACTGGAAAGTTATTCATGAATATTAGACGTTATTAACAAAACCTTGACTGATTCATTTTTTAAGAAGTTGGGCTTATTTAGTGGACTGGCGGCACTAGTTGGCTCATGTCAGCCCCTTATATATATGTACTTAGACAGGCTATGAGACTAATAAAACTAGCATATTTCACCTATTCATACACTTACGAACTAATTAGGAGTTTCTTTAGATCGTTTTGACGGCCGTAACAAAAAAAATGTTCCTCTAACCCTGCTAGAGTGAAAAAAGCGGCGTTTTATACTAAGATCTATGAAACTTTATAATTTGAAGTATTGTCACATCGATATTTTCCGTAAAAAGTCTAAGAAATTCAAAAGTTTGTAATAATTTTGCCTAAATTGTACTGTCTTGCTGCCTTATTTGAATTTGTGTCCAACGTCTATGGTTTTTATATTTAATTTTTTGCTTAAGGTGTTACTTGTTTATTCTACTTTATATACCAAAATGTGCAAACTATTTGTGGAAACTGTTTTAGCAAATGTGTGATTCAATTTTAAAATTGCTGTTTGTTTCCCTAATAAACTAAATAAATAAATACTTAAAATGTTATTGTTTTTCTATCACCTCCTACTCTATACCTTTTTAGTCCTACTTGTAATCCCGACGACAGTCGGGGAAGTGACAACCATTATATTTCTTATTTTATTTTATTTACCACCCATTTATTTTATACGTTTTTTTATAAGACTATAAAGGCGGGACCCGGGAATGACTCTATTAATATAATATGGTAATTATTTGGAGACAAGTTTGGGAAACACTGAGTTTATTAGGAATGTGTGAACTACATGGGTTTGACAGTCAAAACAGTTTGGGAACTTTTTTTATAGTATACCTACATCGATTGTAAAAAAACTAAATTGGTAGGCGTACACAACATGTTACAAAAATACCCCTAATGCCGAATATGGTATATAAGGACCATCAAACTGATCAACTTTTACTATGGGACCAACTCTGAAATCGCGTAAAAAAATCAGCTGTTTCAAACAAAAATTCAAATCGAAAATATCAAAATGTATGAAACAGCAGATTTTTTTTTGCGATTTGAGAGATGGTCCCATAGTAAAAGTTGTTCAGTTTGATGGTTCATATATACCATATTCGGCATTAGGGGTATTTTTGTAACAATGTTGTATATCAATTTTGGATCTAACTAATCTATGTGCGTTTATATTTTAGGCTCAATTTTCTAACTGGCCTGTAAAAAAAACTAATCTATGTGCGTTTAGTTTTTAGGCTCATTTAATTTCATTCGCTCTTAACTGGCCTGTAAAAATGCTTTGCGAATTGCGATACATGCTGTTCCAAAAACAAACTTGAAAAAAAAACAAAAAGGCAACAACATCAAAACCATGCAGCAACCAACCTTTCGTCGCAACGACAGTGCATCAGCGTGTTAACCCGCCAATTGTATAGTCCGTACTTTTTCTCCATGCCGCCGATCCAGAACGGGCACCTCAGGTCGTGCGCTCTGCAACACCTGTCAGTCGTCGTGTATCCTCCGAGCTGCGAATATCTCGTCGCGGAATATCCTTTGCCGCACCATTTCGTTCCCGGCACCCGTAGGAGTTCCATCGCATCCCGTTTCGGTCTGTTAAGTTTTTTTTCTTCATAATTTTTACTTTTTTTATTGCCACCGCGGCCCGGCATAACAACCTCTTTCGTTTTTTCACGTCCCGATTTCTTTTTCTATTTTCAAATGACGATTTAAAAAAAAGACCACCAAAGAGTTTGATTGATAAAAAGATTGTAATACGCTACGCTCAAGAAGTTTAAATTCATAGTATTAATGAATTTAAACTTCTTGGCTACGCTGAGCTGACAAAGATCACTTTGTTTTTTCGTCTGCAGTATTAATATTTGCGACTATATTTACGTTAAGACTCTAATGAGATAAAAAAACTGTCATATTAATAAGTATTAGGTCCTTACCTACGAAATTGGTGATTTTTTCTCACACACAGAGAACCTCATAACTTCTGTGATTAAAAATATTTATCAGTTGCTGGATATTACATCAAATTATGACCATAGCCGTCAACTATCAGCATCATAAAAGTCTATTTATTTTGTTTTCTTAGCATTAAAAAAGTACCTTGAAAGTGACTCCTTTTTTGTTAGCGAAAATGACCACTTTATCCGTTGTAACTTAGCCGAAACTAATTTTTTTCGCTTAAGTTATGTTGCTTAAGTTAGCTTAATGTTCAAACATTTGTACATACATAAAAGTTTTGTTACTATAGCGTTCATGGTTTTTAAATAAATTATGAAAATGCTACTATGGAAAATGTAATTTGTTAAAAATTCTGCTGTTTTAGCTGTTTCATACAAAAATAAAATCGAAAAATATTAAAATGTATGAAACAGCTGATTTGTTTTTCGCGATATCAGAGTTGGTCCCCTAGTAAAAGCTGTTCCGTTTGATGGTCCCTATATACCATATTCAGCATTAGGGGTATTTTTGTAACACCTTGTATAATACCACTTTTATTTTATTTGTGGTTTTACCTAACTTTGTAGTGTATTTTTTGGAGTTAAATTAACAACATTATTACTTATTATTATTATTATTACTCTAATGATATATTTTTTTGGTTTATGCAAAAACTTATAAGCAGAAAGAGTCTCTTCTTTTCTTTTACATGTAAGTAATAAAGTTTACTTTAATTTCGTAACTACCTAACAAGAAAAAAAAGGACCACCAACAGTTTTTTTATTTTACGATGATAATAATAATCGTAAACGTAGCGAGATGTAAATCCATCATAGATCCGAAGTGCGCCATAAAGATCGATAGATCATCGACGCTGGGCCCGCGAATGATCTATCACATAATATCTAGTGGTTTATTGCTCTGTGGTATCAGTATACTTCGACTAGTCAAGTATAAGAAAAATAAATATTAAGCAATGCGTTTGGTTACGGGTGGGACTTAAAACATAACTTTAAACAATAAGAAAATTTATCATAAATTAATCGATTTCGCAGTTAGATTTCTCATACTAAAGCTTTTTACTTCCATAATGGTTGAATTGATTTCTTTCAACGTTGAAGTTAAACTCGGTTGGTTAATGTAAACCTTCGATCTTTTCTTAAAATCTTGACAATACACTCGACTTTAGACGAACGTTAGTCTATGGTATCGTACTAGTAAAAAAAGTCTAGATGGTAGTTTGCCGCCAAAACCCTTGCCGTGAAAGTCAAAATAGTATCTGATCTGTGTTATTTTTTTTTCTTTTGCCCTTCAAGTGATTATATTCTCTTTGTTGCTCTTATTAAAAATTCCGACCAGTTTGAAACTATTAGTGATTTTACCTTCTTGTTATTTTAATGATCTTAAAATAGACGACGGCACGTAAACTTTATGATATAACGCCGTAATTAACGTCCTTGTATCTGTTACGACCATCTTTTACAAGGAATCTGTTTATAGTCCTGTTTTATAATTTTTTTTTCGATTTTTCTTCAACATCATGCATCGCTTCGTTTTCAAAGTAAGTAGCATTAGCACTTGTGCTAGTTGTGGTAGTCAGATAAACTATCCATCTGTGAGTCAGAAATGCCTACTATGAGCATTATCCACGAGAAAATGATTATCTTTGTGTTTAATGTTATACCACGTTACGACATGAAGGATTTTTTAGCTTTGATTTTTTTTCAATTGTGTTAATTGTCAATAGTGAATTTTAGTTCAAGAGCAAAATTTAGTTTTATTTATTTATTTTCTATTTAACAACAAAACGCAACTGGACACTAAACATGGACCTACCAACGAGGATTTCCATTTCTTTTCTTTTTTTTTCGGAAAACTTTGTGGATTACTTACATTGCCTTACAGATCCGGCTCGAAGGACCAACTGTTTAGTGTCCTGTTGCGTTTTGAATAGACAATTGATATTTGAAACGAATTTTGCTCTTGAATTAAAATTCACTATTGACAATTGAAGCAAAGGAAAAAATACAATTCTTCTTCTAAAACCATAGCTAAAAATTCTCTCATGTCGTAACGTGGTATAACATTAAACTGCTTGAACCTCTTACTATAAACCTTAGAACTTTGGAATTTGTTAAATAAATGTAATGTACCTTACTCTTAATATTTAATAAATAATTCCTTCCTTTTCTTTTAGAAAAGTTGTTGCCTGTTCACGCAACCGTAAGAATTTTCTGTGCTCTCCGCTATTTCAAGAATTTACACTGAGCTTTTCCATTGAAGTGTTAGATTCATGTGCTGTTTTTTTATTTAAATACTATACCAAGTAATAATGTTTGTATTCCCGTATTTAACCTAAAATCGCGTTCTCCCATACAAACTTTGCCACCCTGTTTCACCCCTTTAGGGGTTGAATTTCGCAAAATCCCGTCTTAGTGAGCATCTACGCCCTAAAAGGAGCCTCCATGCAAAATTAGAGACTCCTAGCATTTGTAGTTTCTGAGATTTCGTGATGAGTGAGTGAGTGAGTGATTTTCTCTTTTATATGTATATATACAACGTGTAACAAAATAACCCCTAATGCCGAATATGGTAGATAGGGACCATCAAACTGAATATTTTTTACTACGGGACCAAGTCTCAAATCGCGAAAAAAATATCAGCTGTTTCATACATTTTGTAATTTTCGATTTTAATGTTTGAATGAAACAGCAAATTTTTCTTTCGCGATTTCAGAGTTGGTCCCATAGTAAAAGTTGTTCAGTTTGATTGTCCCTATGTACCATATTCAGCATTAGGGGTATTTTTGTAACATGTTGTATAATATATCTACTGCATTGTCTCTAGACACACATGTTTTTTTGCAAGGACATCATTTAAATGTTCATGGGATCTGCCATGTCTGAAGAATAACCCTACAGTTAAAACAGTTCTTGTATATTAAATACCTGCCAACTGTATAGGTTTTTGAATAAAAAAAAATATTCCACCACCAGAAGAAAAACAAAAAGCACCCAAAACATGGTTAATTACAATTTTATCAAACAAAACTTCAAATTGCCCATTTCTGAGATATATACATGTGTCTGTCGGTGAAAGCAAAGCTCACTTACGTTTCAACGAGTTAACCTGGTATTCACAGAGCTTGGTATATCTATGGTGACATTTAAAAAGAACACCTATGCTGGCCCGCAACCTAAGCTAAATAAAAACTAAACGTAAATTCCAAATTCAAAACTTTAAAAAATAAAAACAAACCAACCTCCTATCGCATCGGCAATGGGATATTGTATACGGCCTAAAGTTGAACACTCCGTATCTTCTCTTGAACGGGCCGATGTTCTTCCTACAGTTATCGTGTGCCCTACAGCACCGATCCTCGTTCCTATCTGGGCCCAGTTCGTTGTAGGACTCCGCCAGTTGGCCAGCACCGCACCATTTTGTCCCAGGGACAATAAAATTGGCGCGAATCGACCTCCTTGACCTGTTACGTTTCGTTCGGTTATTTCATTAAAAATAAAAAAGTAAAAAGTATAAAATTAATTAAAAAGGAAATCATTAAAAAAAAGAAGTTCTAAAATAAAATAAAAGGAAAAGAGATGGTAAGTAGTAATCGTAACTAGGAAAATGAAATGATAATGAGTTGAACGAAAAATGTTATTAATAAATTAAAACAATAAAATTAAATAAATAATTTGTGGCAAAATCCATAAACTGACATCAAAATAATTTTAAATTCGGCTGCGAACGACATATGAATCATTATGCATAGACAACTTTTAATCTGGCCCGTGGTGGCGCGCGGCGCGTGGGTGGCAACGGTATGGTATTAAACTGCCTATTCGAATCAAAGATAGACAAAGTAGAGTCAGGTTTCAGTTATAATCATGTTAATAGGTTATATTTAAATGCTATATTTCTTGCAATTCATTAAGTATATAAAACCTTGGCAAATAATGTATGTCGTGGTAATTTGATAACATCGATTTTAATAAGTTATTTACTTCTTACTTAAAATCAGATAAGCCTCGTATTACTTTGTGGGTGTAAATAATTTAGCATAGGTTGTGTATGTCAAATTTAATTATAAGTAAGTACTGATGGTTTCTAATACACTGGGCCGCAAAGAAACCGGGCCTCCACGTTATTTTCATACAAACAAGGTAACTTTGAAGCCTTGGTTCTCGGCCAAGGATTGACCTAGTTGTGATCTGATGATAGTTATCTAGGCAGTAAATGGAGGAGATTCAGATTGTTATACACACCCAACTGATCTGATCAAAATTCTAGGAAATGTAAGGATATGTTTTATAAAACCGCGAAAATTGCATTAAAATGTATGGTAATCCTGAAACTGAGAACTGAACTTTACATCTCTTAGAATGCTGATCAGATCAGTTGGGTGTGTATAGCGATCTGGATCTCCTCCATTCACTTCCTGGTTAGCCATCATCAGATCACAGCTAGGTCAATTCCTGGCGGAGAACTAAGGCTTTAAAGTTACCTTGTTTGTATGAAATAATGTGCTGGCCCGGTTTCTTTGCGGCCCAGTGTATATAAGTATCTTAGAGGATTCTTAGTAGAGACGGTACAATAATTATTAGTAGGAGAAACTATGAATGTTGTTAGGCGTGCACATGCACATTGTTTTAGTGTGCGTAATACAGCGTGCAGACGCACACTAAAACAACAACTTTCATAGCCGAACGGTCTTCGTGAGATAGAACAACATACCACAGTTGTGTGTGTATGTCCTATGAATTTAGCTAACTGCATAAGCACAGAAGTTGGTGATGTCATTTCAATAACGATACTTATGAATCGTGAAAAAGAAATCCATATAATATAGGGACTTAAATATAAGATAAGTGCGAAAGAGGTCGTTACGATATGAACCGTGCCGATGATCAAGAAAACCAGAAAAAGTTTCACAGATTTTCTGACAGATGGTCGTGCAAAAGAAAATGGTGACGTCTTGGTTTTAGTCTATGGTTGTTGAGTATACCGCGAAAGTTTTGACTTGCTCGCAATTTTCAATCGCTTAAAATCAAAAGCATCTTAATTTTTTATTGAAAACTAACAATGACATGAAAAAACAATTGTATCAAACTAAATAAGGTATTTTTTATTTTCATACAAATTGCTTAAAATTATAAGTAGGTATTAACTTTTGTAAATCTAAAGACCAAAAACAAGACTAACCGCCATTTCAAACACAATATTTACCTAGCCAGAGAATGTTCTCCAACTTTGTTTGTATTCTCCATCATATAAGTTAATTCCTTATGCTTTTGTATGCACTCCATTTTTAATCTGTCATAATTGAACCATTCCGCGACATCTTCTGGTAATTCTTCCTTCTTCTTGAGTAAACGAATAGATACATTTCTAAAATGACGAAAAAACTTTTCTTCTTCCAAATTAGTATTTTTCTGCGTTAATCTGTAGCCTTCTTCATCTAGAGCTAGTTTCAATTCTTTTCTTAAAGTTTTTAAAAAGTTCCTGGCTGATTTTCCTTGCGTTATAAATTCACAGTCTTGTACTTCGCCATTTTGGGAGTAAATTAGTTGGACAAGATGGCGGCCGTCGGTCAGCTGACGAAGCTTCAAGCCGTTCCTGCAAAAAAATTGGCTATTATAAGGGAGTTTTACAGTAAAAATCACTTAGGTCGATAAATATGCATGTGCATAGAATTTTCGATAACTTTAGCAACTGTATCTTAGCTAAAAAAATATCCGAAAAAAATATTAGGTCTAATATTTGAGTTTCTCTGATATTTTTTCTGATGAGCTTTATTTATTTATTTATTTATTTATTTGCAAGTCACAAGAAGAAAGGATGTTACAAAATTGGTAGGTATAGTACAAGTGACGCCCTGCTAGGGCACAGCAAACATGAGGGGCAACTATCGCCTTTTACTTTACTTATAAATTCAAATTAAATAAAACTTAAGAAAATAATATTCAAATTGGCACATGCATACAAACTAATAGTGACTTAGGTACTACAATCTGCAATGGTAGGTACATACTATAGTTTGATGTTCGTGCTATTAGTGTTAAAGGATATTAAGTGAATCTAGCAACAATAAATACTTCTGTTGGTATTTACTAATATTTTTCTTATAACTGACTTCAAAAACAAATACCTAGTCTTTGTTTTTGAAGTCAGTTAAAAAGAGAGAGCTCTCAATAAAGAAATCACATTTTGTAATGCATTTAAATAGTTTCCCAGGCAATAAAACTTTTGGACAGAAAACCACGCCTTCGCCGTGTAGGAAGCGATATTCGATTGCCCAAAATAATTAAAATGTAATCGAGAGAAGATATGACAGCAATTAAATATACGTGTCTACAACATCGAAATGTTAAATATTAAGGCGCGTAGTCTGCACACTAGCGCTGCCATCGGAAAAAAAATCATAGTGCTTAAGGCCCCTATATACCTTAAGTGGCGCCCTCATTTTAATTAAATTTATTGCTCGCTAAGTACATAATGTCTCGAAAATTCACATGTACAGATTGAAGCTAAGGTTCTATAGTTTTCGATACATTATGTATTTAGCGAGCAATAAATTTAATTAAAATGAGGGCGCCACTTGAGGTATATAGGAGCCTTAAATAAAGACGAAGTTGCGAATTATCTCTCTGTAGTGTGCTCCGAGGAAACATTGTGGTACTTTTTATCACTTACACAATATTTTCTAGCCTGTCGTTTAGTTTAATGGAGTTTTATTGCTAAAAGTGGCCACTTTTCGCAAAAAACTCAATTAAAACGCGTAGCAATCTTAATTACGATATTAAATATGTCTGATATAACTGTTTTTAATTCCAGCAATAAGGGTAAAGGGAGATGCATGTTTGAGATCTTTCTTGGAGTGGTATGTACATGCGCTAACCCTCTGCGGCATCAACGTACTCATAGAATTTTCCTCAACATACCAGTTCAATACGTATTATTATTTATCGGCGGGTGAGGACCTGTGGCCCTACAATGAGTTGATGGAAACTGTTTACGCTACCGTAAACTATCGGATATACTGCTCACAGTCAATGCGAGTGAAAGAGAGAAAACTTTAGTTTACGGTAACGTAAACAGTTTGCCTCCTGGTAGGGCCACTGGAGGTGGATGTGTGGTGTGACGCGAATGGATAACGATTAGGAATGAGTATGTGAGAGGAAGTTTGAAAGTAGCACCAGTGATAGAAAAGTTGAAAGGGAATCGTCTGACTTGGTATGGGCATGTTATGAGAAGGGATGAAAGGCATGTTACTAGAAGAGTAATGAATATGGATGTTGAGGGTTGGAAAGTAAGAGGAAGATCGCGGAAAAGATGGATGGATTGTGTGAGGAATGATATGAATGTAAAGGGAGTGGATGAGGAGATGACGAGTGACAGGAAGGAATTGAAGAGAATGACACACTGCACCGACCCCAAATAAAATAAATTGGGATAAGGGTAGGGGGATGATGATCCCAGTTCAATACTTGTATTATTATTTATCCGCGGGTGAGGACCTGAAGACCTGAAATACAGGGCCGCCCTAGTTTAGGCTCCAGATCGGAGAAGTTGATGTTGTTATGTTTATTATACCTATCTTGTATCTAATGATATACTTTGACGACCTCCGTGGTCGAGTGGCTTTGTACACCGGTTTTCAAGGTGTCGCCATCTCTGAGGTCCCGGGTTCGATCCCCGGTTGGGTCAATTTAGAAAAACGAACTTTTCTATATTGGCTCAGGTCTGGGTTCTTGTGATACCACCGTTGTCTCTGATTTCCATAACACAAGTGCTTTAGCTACTTTCTTTGGAATTGGAACAATGTATGTGGTGTTGTCAAATTTATTTATTTATTATTTATTATTATACAAGGTGTTACAAAAGTACCCCTAATGCCGAATATGGTAGATAGGGACCATCAAACTGAACAACTTTTTCTATGGGACCAACTCTGAAATCGCGAAAAAAAAATCAGCTGTTTCATACAAAAATTAATTACGAAAATATCAAAATGTATGAAACAGCTGATTTTTTTTTCGCGATTTCAAAGTCGGTCCCATAGTAAAAGTTGTTCAGTTTGATGGTCCCTATCTACCATATTCGGCATTAGGGGTACTTTTGTAACACCTTGTATACTGTACCGATTTGTGTGTGTGTGATGAAATAAATGTCTTTATTATTATTATTTATTCTGTGGTTTAACTGAACTTAGTTTGCTTTGTATACCCTTGAGTGAAATGCTGTCGAAGTAATCCGACAAATTAAAATAGCACTCAGTTACTTTTAGGCAATTTAACATGCATAGACGTCCCCTGAGCGACCGGCCGCAAGTTGCATGCAATCAGTCAATTCAGGAAAATGATAAAAGTCGAGGGTTTCGTTGGTGTTGTATGAGACAGTTTTTTATCCATAACGGGATAATGCTTGGCCTTCAGCTCACCTGATGGTAGGAGTAGGTAACTGACGATAAGGCTGAAAGTGTAAGCGCACTACACCCGGAATCCTCACCACTGAGGAACTGGCTATCTTACCTCTAACTGCCGGAACACAACACTTTTTAAACTGTTGTTGTGGCGTCAGACTTAGGTAAGATGGTAGTAGCTAGCCAGGCGGACTTGAAATAAGCCCTACCACCAACCAAACCGAGTACAAATGTACCCCCCTCCTGGGAATCTAACCCGGAACCCCTGCGTTTTACACGGGTGGGCGAACCACTAACCACAGAGGCGGTTGAAGTAACTTACAGTGACAGATGGATTGTAAAACTGTGGACACTAAGAAGTTGCACAAGTGTTATAATGCATGCATGCTACACCTTAGACCACATCCTGTTTACCAAGCAAGATGGTGGCCGAATGCCTGCCCAGTTACTAGGTAATAATAAAAATAAAAGTTAATTTAATCGCAATGTACCCCTAGCACGAACATCGATCGAGAAAAAAATTCGCGTAAAAGGACTCGATAGAGTAATTGTCTATGAGAAATTTCATTTCGGTTTTAGGCTATAGATGGCGCTGTACAAATTTTTACGTGCGCTTTTATTTCTATAACTGTTTGTTGGTACACATTGTTTCCTCTAAGATACACTTTTGGGTATAGTTGTTATGTGAAAAGTCTTATTTCGCAATATGCCGGTTGCGTGCAACGAGGCGATGACAAACCGACAGACGTATCGGTTTCAAAGTTACAAATGCACCCCCCGACTGCGTTTGATTTACTTAAACTAGGACGGCGCATGCGGGAAGGAACCAGTGCATTTTTTTCCCAAAAAAAGGTGACATTTGATATTTTTTTGACACTTATAAAGTATCAATTTTCATGATTCCTATCGGAATATAAGGTTTTGTAACTTTGCATACCTATGTGCCTATCTGTGAGAAAAGAAACGGGATTTTTTCATAGGATAAATAAAGATAATATGCAAGTATTGTCCTTTTGCCATAAGTTTTTCTAATTGATCACTAAAAAAAGACTTGATAACTACAGCAGCTTTTCAGTCTTGATATGGATGTACAAACAGCACTTCAGGTTATACAGTTAAACTGCGAAAACAGCTTTTATTACGTAGGACACAAAGGCGGTCTCAAGGTTAACATGTATAATCTGAGGTGCCGTCGTGTATACTTAGATGTTACCTTTTGTTTAGTTTTTCATTTAAATGTGGATCAGTGACAGAGGTTTGAATCCTAAAGTTTTATGGATATGATAAAAAAACATATTCATAGCTATGAACCCTAGTGAAAGATTTTTTGAAATTCGTTTAGAAATGGTTAAATTATACGGGTTTAAAGGGAATGCCAAGCTCAATGCAATACGTGCTTTATCACGTACGACGTAAGGTTCCCGTACGTGGCGGATGACGTCATAAGGACCCCCAAAATAGCAGCGTTCTAGCTCGTATAACTTCTCAGGTTTAAGAGATATCGTGAACATTTCTTTACAGTTAATCAGTGGTGGTATAAGCTTTCTGATAAGCCACTAAAAAAAATCGTCGCTGATCCTCATTGGCTCTGACTCAACTGAGCTAGAAACAGCCTTTTACTGCCTTGCTTGAGACGATACTATATCTATTTACCATATTGTTAAAAAAGAGTTCCTACTAAAAAGTAATAGAAAATCGTGAATGTCTGAATTTTTCGATGTTTGTTACTCAATCACGCAAAAACGTTTGAACGGAGTCTGGCACACAGCGATTTATCACCTGGATTAAAACATCTAGGATACTTTTTATTCCGGCCAAAGGTTCCTTAGGGATTTTACGAATGTCAACGCAGACGAAGCTAGACTTCTTCCTCAATATATAAAAGAAGACTCTGACACCCGTTTTCACTAAACTTAAGAATCGCCTAAGTCTTTTCCTAACTACAACCCGACCAAGATAATTAGGCGCATGACAGCTGCATGACGGCTAAGTTAATGACACCGTTTTATCTTGGTCGAGTTGCAGTTATGAAAAGACTTAGGCGATTCTTAAGTTTAGTGCAAACGGGTGTGACTGACATCAACGTTCAGCCTAAACCGCTGAATCTACAGATTCCTTTGGCACGTAAGTTCCTTATAAGGTCTAGAGGTGCACTATGAAGGGAATTTTCAAAATGCATTCCCTAAGGGGGTATAATAGGAGATGAAAGTTTGTATGAAAGGATGTTATTGCAAAAATGACATTTATTATGAAGCCAAATCGGTGGATATGATTCAACCCCTAAAGGAATGAAATGGGGGTTCAAATTGGTGGAGGGAGAGGGAAAGGGAGAGATTTTCCAGAATATCCACGCGGACGGAGTCGCGGGCGGAAGTTAGTAATAGAATATTTTTTAATACTTGCGTATCCCTTCGAGTTGAATTCGACCGTGTAAAGTAACTGGCAATTTGTAAACTCAGTAACAAAAATAAGAGAAAAAATAAACTGCCAAAGTTCGAGATAAGAGCACTTTAATTTAAGTTAATTGTACGTTCCTGAATAACGCCATCCACTCGCCCTTCTGCTCTTCTGCCCTTGGTCTTTGCTAATAGATACATTCGTTCCCCAAACACTTGTCAATGGTTTTATTATTGTTAAATGATAATACAATTACCCAGTGTCGAATTACTTGTCATTGACAACACCATCGGGAGTTTTGGCGGGAAAGTTGCAGTAACTAAACGTATTCGGTGATATCTAATCTGTGGTATTTTTTACTCGGCAAATGAACAAATCGTACGAGCCAAAAAAACTGTGGTTGATAAAGTTCGAATTTATCTGCTTTCGTCTAATAGGGTCAGGTTCAAAATAAGGCGAATTCTTCGGTTATACAGTTTCGAATATATATTGACTTATATTACAAAGTTTTTAAAGGTATATAAAAAAAAGGTGAGAAGTGAGAATTTATTTGAAGTGGTCGTCGTCTTCATGCGCAGCCCAATATATAGCTGGAATTAGCGCCCTCTGGTGTTGTTTCTCTGGTACTGTGTAATCCATATAAGCCGATCGATGATCGTCGTATAAAACCACCTGCGTGCGGCGCTTCTCGCTTAGTCCACTAGATGGCGCGTGAACATCCCGGCGGACCTTGAGAGATCCACTCTCAACAGTGTGTCATGTCGGACATCGAACCTGGTTCCTCGACGACCGGCAGTGGACATATTTTGGAAAATGCCCGGTGAATGACGCCCGTTGCTGTACGAATGATCGCAACCCTGGGTACACTGTCCTTGCCTGGAATCAAAGATAAAATACGTCCCAAACGCCATTTGAGCGGGGGGAGGTTATCTTCCTTTATGACAACTAAAGTTCCTGCTTCTAAGTTGTCATTCTTCGTCTGCCATTTAGTGCGTCTTTGTAGTTCTGAAATGTACTCTGTGGACCATCGCTTCCAGAATGCTTGTCGTAGTTGTTCGACTCGTTGATAGCGGGATAATGAGTGCGTGGGCGTAGTGGTCACGTCTTCCTCTGCTGGAGCTGTCAGCGGCCGGCCAATCATGAAGTGGGCAGGAGTAAGAGGAGTGTAGTCACTAGGATCTGAAGATAAAGGATACATAGGGCGGGAATTCAGGACAGCTTCAATCTGTACTAAAACTGTGCTGAACTCCTCATAAGTCATATGTGCATTTCCTACTACTCGAGTAATATGGTGTTTGCAGGATTTGACCCCAGCTTCCCATAACCCGCCAAAATGAGGTGCGTACGGAGGTATGAACGTGAATTTAATGTGATTATCTGACGCATAATCAATGATAGACTCTGAATTCTTTTTGAATAAATCTGAAAATTCACGAGCTGTCCCCACAAAGTTCCTACCATGATCAGAAAATATTTGGGAGGGTTTTCCTCTCCGAGAAATGAATCTTTTCAAAGCTGAAATATAACCTTCTGATGACAAACTAGTAACAAGTTCTAAGTGGATGGCACGCGTGGAAAAACATACAAATAGACATATATAACATTTTTCAAGTTTGGAACCCCTACCCTTTCTATTTAAAATATATAGGGGCCCTGCGTAATCTACTCCACAAGTAATGAATGGAAAGCTTGCAGTTACGCGTTCAATAGGTAAGTTACCCATTATAGGTTTTAAAATATTACCTTTCATACGACTACATATCACGCATTGTTTTACAATTTTTCTTGCCAAATTTCTACCACCTAATGGCCACCATTTATCTCTGATATGAGATAAAAGAAGTTGTGGACCAGCATGTAATAAATTTAAATGTTCACTTTGAAATAAAATATGAGTAAAAACATGTTTACTACATAATAAAATGGGATGCTTTTTATCATATGCAAAATCTGAATTTACTAGTCTGCCTCCAACTCTTATAATCTTATTTTTATCTAGAAATATATTTAAACTAGAAATGTTACGATTAGATTTTAAAATTTGATTATTTACTAGTGCATTGTATTCATAAGGAAATGATTGCATTTGAGCTTGCTTTATTATAAAATTTAAAGACTTATCCAGTTCGTCTACATTTAACGGCCCCCGCAATCTTTGATCATTATTTTGCACTCGTGTGTTACGTATAAAGCGTATCATATATGCACACGTTCGCTGTAATCTAGAAAATTTCGAAAATCTATTAAAATCAATAATCTCGGTATTTTCAAAATTGTTATTACTCAAAATATTAACAGTATATTGTTTCAATTCAGGTAAATTGTCATTTTCTAAAGTAACAAACTGGTTTTGTGACCAAGCTGTCCCATCTTCACGCAAAAACTTTGGTCCGTTCCACCATAACTCAGATGAATTTAATTCGGGTAGAAATAAACCGCGCGAAACTAGATCAGCTGGATTATGTGATGAGCTAACGTGAAGCCAGGTCGAGTCGCTTGTTAACTCATTTATCTCAACCACACGGTTCTGTACGAAAGTCTTTAAATTATGTGGAGACATTCGCAACCAGCCGAGAACAATAGTTGAATCTGTCCAAAATAAAATCTTATCAAAAGTTAAACGCAATGTTTTTAATATTTTATCGCCTAATTTAGCGCCTAACAATGCACCGCATAATTCAAGCCGAGGAATGCTAACCGGTTTCACTGGCGCGACGCGGCTCTTCGAACATAACAACCTCGTTGTGACGTCACCATTGCTACTGCATGTCCGTATGTAAGCACACGCGCCGTACGCAGTCTCGCTTGCATCCGTAAATACGTGAAGTTCTATTTTAGAATAATCGCGTCCTATGACATAACGCGGTACACGAATAACTTGTAAATATTCCAACGATTTAATAAACTTTTCCCAAATAATTGATAATTTCTTAGGAACTATTTCATCCCAATCTAGTTTACATAACCATAACTTCTGTAACAACGATTTTCCTATAATAATAAACGGGCTTAATAAACCGAGTGGGTCGTATACCTGTGAAACGATTGATAATATTTGACGTTTAGTAATTTTATTGTTATTTTCTATGTTTATTTTTGTTGTAAAATGCAATTCATCACTTTTATTATACCAACCCATACCAAGGGTCCTATTAAAACAATTTTCATCGAATGATAAACTTTTAGTTTGGTTAATACTGTCTACATCGTTATCAAAAGTAATGTCGGATGTGTTAAAAATCCATTTTCTTAATGAAAAACAACCCGATAAACAAGTATCCGATACGCCCTTACATATCTGCGATAACTTAAGTACTGAGTCCGCCCCTATACATACATCGTCGATATACATATTTTCTAAAATAGTGCGTGATACGTCTTCGTCCGAGCATTCTAATCCTAATTGCTTAATGCATCGATTGCTAAGATAAGGCGCGGACGCAGTGCCGTATGTGACCGTATTAAGGCGGTACACACTAATGGGATCGGACGAATTTTGTCGCCATAAAATTAAATGTAAATATCTTTGATCTTCGTGAATTAATATTTGTCTGAACATTTTTTCTATATCAGCACATGCTACAAACTTGTACTGACGAAAACGTAAAATAATAGAAAATAATTCATTTTGTAGTGCCGGGCCTGTCATCTGAACGTCATTTAATGACTTACCGGTTGTCGTTTTTTGACTTGCGTTAAAAACTACTCGTAACTTTGTAGTAGTGCTCTGTTCCCTCATTACACCATGATGCGGTAAAAAATAATGAGGCGACGCATAATTCTCAATTCGCGTCATGTGTCCTAAGCTTAAATATTCTTGCATGAAATCGCAATACATTTTTTTATATTCTGGTGATTTTTCTAATCTACGTTCCAATGACAAAAATCTATTCTCAGCTATTTTGTAACTATCACCTAACTGATCAAGTGAATCTCTCACTGGAACCCTAACCGAAAAACGACCGCCGTCTACCCGCTTTGTCGTTTCGGTAAATAATTGTTCACAGTAGCGTTCTTCGTCTGTCTGGTATTGTTTAGGAGAAACAATTTCTTCTAATTCCCAAAATTTACTTAACTGTTTATTTAACTGAACTGTTTGCATATAATGACATTGTACTCGATTATTATGTACGCGACTATCATAAATAATACCAGATATAATCCAACCTAGCGTAGTATTCTGTAGGTATGGACCTGTTTTCAAGCGTATTTTACCGTCTATCAATAAGCCCCAAAACACATCTGCACCGATCAATATATCGATTTGTGACGATTTGTAAAATGAAGAATCGGCGAGTTGAATATTGTTTGGAATTTCTAATGAATTATAATTTAAGCTGATTGACGGTAATGCAGTAGTAATATGATTCAAAACTATGCAATTAAAGCGAGTATTAAATTCACCGTCTAACGATCTTAGTTTAATTTCACACGACTCCGTTGAGTAAGTGTGCGACTGCCCTATACCCGTGATATGAAAAGCGGACTGTATCGATTTAACGTTTAACTGTTTGCTTAAATTTTCTGTAATTAAACAATGTTGACTACCGCTGTCTAGTAAGGCACGGGCCTTAACGTAGACATTGTCGCTGCCTGCTACTTCCACTAATGCTGTGGATAATAAAACAGTTTCCGACGCGCTTACGATATTACTCGCGGTTTCCTTACAACCAATATTAATGCGTGGTTGCTGGATCGTATGTAAAACGGATGACGCGTGGGGTTCGGGGTTCGATTCCGATCGACCTTCCACGACTGACAATAATGCGCTTTCGATGATATTATTTTGGTGTAATAAGCTGTTGTGTTTTTTATTACACTGTTTACACGCACCAAAATAACAATCTGAAGCAGAATGTCCTGCACGTAAACAATTAATACACAATTTCATATTATTAACGAATTCTAATCTATTCTGGATTGTAAAGTCCAAGAATTTTGTACACGTATAAAGCGAGTGATTTCCGCTGCATAATGGACATGTGCGGGTAGTACTCTTTAAATTATTTTTTGTTGAAGTGAAACTATGTACCCTTTGTTGAACAGGTCGTTTAATAGTTTCTGGAATGACTTTATTATTAGAAAATGAAGAAGAATTATGCGCTTTAATCATTTCTAAAGTATCTGCTTTATTTCTCAAAAACGAAATAAGATCGTCTAGCTTGAAACTTTTATTAACATGGGTAGTTAAATTATTTTTATATTGTTCCCATTCTTTCTCAATTACAGAATCTAATTTTGAGGTGATTATGAAAATAATGAGTGTGTCCCAATACTCAGTGGGTTCGCCAAGAGTCTTTAAAGCGCGTAAATTTTTTAAAATTATATCTATTAATTTTCTAATGTGAAAAGAAGACTCTTTATTCAAACTTTGCATAGAAAATATTGCTTTTACATGATTGTGTATTAACAGTTGAGTGTTATTATATCTCTCATAAAGCAAATCCCAAGCTATTACGTAGTTTTCTGACGTAAATTCAATTGACTTGATTACTTGAGCAGCATTACCTAACAGTGAGGAACGTAAATAATGAAATTTCTGAATTTGTTCAAGTTGAGTAGAATTATGAATCATAGAAAAGTAGGTGTCCCTAAACTCCAACCAATTATCGTACGAACCGTCAAAAGATGGTAGTGAGATCGTAGGAAGCTTAACTAACGATTTTACGCCACACTTAGACTCACAACTAGCTTGATCAGAACTACTTAAACGTTTAAGCAAAGTATCCACTTCCGCCATGGTATCGTAAAAAACATTTTCAAACGATTCTCGAATTTCTAACTGAACTGCAATATCGTCTTCGGACGCCATTAACATTTCAATTGAGTTTTGAATATTGTTAAATTCACTGATTAACGGTTTAGATGCATCGCTACGTAACTTTAATTCCGTTACTTGCTTATCGTTTAAATCAATATTACGGAACGAGCTCACAAATTTTACGAATAAAGTTAGTCTACCTTTGATTGAACCGCGTTTTTTATTCAATTCTTTAATCACACTTTCATCTGATTCTACACGTAAATTAGAACTAGCACTAGGAATAGGAGATTTACTGCGAAAAGTTACGTTTTCAACACTCATTTTGACGAATTATAAAAAGTAGGGTACTCACCAAATTTCTGCCTGTTGATGAGGCGAACACCGGAATCTAATGGTAAAAAGCACAGTTTTAGCACAAATTGAAATGGGATAAGACGGTATAGGGAGATAAAGGAACGAATTGGCCAGACCCTTCGTGGTTCCCTCGATGATCCTGGCTCGTAGGTCCAATGATAAAGTTCGAATTTATCTGCTTTCGTCTAATAGGGTCAGGTTCAAAATAAGGCGAATTCTTCGGTTATACAGTTTCGAATATATATTGACTTATATTACAAAGTTTTTAAAGGTATATAAAAAAAAGGTGAGAAGTGAGAATTTATTTGAAGTGGTCGTCGTCTTCATGCGCAGCCCAATATATAGCTGGAATTAGCGCCCTCTGGTGTTGTTTCTCTGGTACTGTGTAATCCATATAAGCCGATCGATGATCGTCGTATAAAACCACCTGCGTGCGGCGCTTCTCGCTTAGTCCACTAGATGGCGCGTGAACAGTGGTATTAAGAAAATATACTGCTTAAAAGAAAATCTATGATTTTCCATGCAAATGTGCATAATTATGTTTATGGTAATTTCAATTTGATTTTATTTGAATTTGATATTGTTCGAAAGTCTAACTGTCTATCACACCTGTCCCATTGACCCAGTCACATAATGGGACAGGTGGGATGACTATGTCCCACTAGTCCCATGGGACAACATATACTAATATATTAATTTCTCCTATTCGCCGTGTATATAAAATTAATTGCTTATTTTTGTATAAAACTCGTTTATTACTAAATAATATACTAGAAAAAATAGGACTCGCACCAGATGCTCTGACCGCTGAGCTACCGAGTCACTCGGTAGTGACTCGGTAGCTCAGCGGTCAGAGCATTGGACCGGATATCCAAAGGTCGCGGGTTCGATTCCCGTCCGAGAACATGATCTGGTGCGAGTCCTATTTTTTCTAGTATATTATTTAGTATTATATAAAAATAGCATTGTGAATGCTTAAATCTCAAAATTTCAAATAAAACTCGTATTTTTTATATTCTAACGGACGCACTACGAATACGCGGTTTATAATATCAAATACAAATAAAATCGTACCCTTAGCACGAACAGCTATCAAGAAAAAAAAGCGCACGTGAAGTACTCCATAGAGTAATATCTCTATGGAAAATCTCATTTCGTTTTCGGCGGTAGATACTAATTTCCTATACAAAATTACTCCTTCGAATGTTTTTACGCGGGTTATATTTTCGATAGCGGGGCTATATCGGCTTAAAACATTGAAGTTCATGTTAACTGTGTTTTAACAGATGATGTAGTACATTGCTACCTCGTTTTGGCACAAATAAAAACTTACCAAAAAAAAAGAAGCAATGTATCACATACATCTTCAAAACACAGTTAACAATGAACTTAAAATGTTTTAGCCGATACCGCCGCTGTTCGCGCTGAGGTACAGATTAAAATCATAAAAATAACTTTCAGAAATTATAGCTCTTTTGTATGGAAAATCATAGAGTGAGACCCCTATTTTCTTTTGAGTAGTACTTATATGTACTTATAAAAGTTTTTTTTTTCGATAGCCTTATCTCATGGAAACTTTTTAGTTGTGGTAACAATCTTTACTGAAGATGTAAAGACAGAAACAAAAAAGCCATAAAAGTATGAAATACAAAGATGCTTTAAATGCCTATTAATCGCTACAATTAGGGTTGCCAGGCGTCCGGATTTAGCCGGACATGTTTGGCTTTTTGACATCTTGTCCGGACAAATTTGAATGCGTCCGGCCTGTCCGGCTTTTTGTGTGGTTGCCGCGCGAGTCGCAAGTAATGCCCCGCTGACGAACCGCTGTTTGCAAGGCGGTAATAAATATTGTCCGGCTTTTGGAACATATGTCCGGCCTTAAAAAAGCTATGATTAGCTATTAAAAAAGGTAAATCCGGCTTTTAGTGTAAAATATCCGGCTAAATTAAGCGTCGAGTCAGGCTTTTGTGTTTTTGGACCCGGCAACCCTATACGTTTAACAAATCATTTTGAGGCAAAACTATTGTCTGTGGGTGAGCCTATGGCGACCTGTGGCGCAGGTTTCTATTTCTGAAACCTATTTCAAGCCCTCACAAATATGGAAACCCCATGTGTAGCTTAGTTGCCACACTACACTTCTTTTATTTGTGATGGGAAAAATAAAGATTTATTTTTTATTTTTACGACGGTTATGGAAGTTGCGTTTTGTATGTTAGCCATATTGGCGTATGTACTATAATCTCAGTTTATTGTCAATGGCCCTTATCTTTGCCCTTCATACGACCCCTTTTCTATGTCCCCTAGTGTTTAATTTAAAGATTTTGGTGTCTGAGACATATTGACTATTGCGCTCAAACTGCTATTCGAAATAGATTTTATGTCATTTTGAAAATGACAAGAAAATGTAGAAAATCTATAAATCCGGAAGTGGACCCACTGCATGGTCCAATGACCATGCATTATATCCACGGTCCATCCTTATACAAGGTGTTACAAAAATACCCCTAATGCCGAATATGGTATATAGGGACCATCAAACTGATCAACTTTTACTATGGGACCAACTCAGAAATAGCGAAAAAAAAAATCAGCTGTTTCATACAAAAATAAAAATCGAAAATATCAAAATGTATGAAACAGCTGATTTTTTTTTTGCGATTTCAGAGTTGGCCCCATAGTAAAAGTTGTTCAGTTTGTTTGTCCCTGTATACCATATTCGGCATTAGGGGTATTTTTGTAACACCTTGTATACAGGGTGTTACAAAATAACCCGCAATGCCGAATGCAACGATAACTGCACGATATCGTCGGACTGATAGTTTGATACAATCACTACTGAATGCTTTCACTCTGTGTCGTTGTAGTCAACGTTATCGTCGCCGACAGATTATCGTGCTGATATCGGGTGACGACACAGTGCGGGGTGAAGCATGATCGGTTACTTTTGCTGGCGCAATGCGACTGACCGCATAACAAGAGCTGTTGGTTATATCGTGTCACATACCGATATCGTTCCGATATAGTCGGACGATATCGTGGTCGTCTGAGATGACGATATATGAGTATCGTGTCGTTATCGTTAAAACAGTCAATGCCAGACATTGTTTACATAGATCATGATTTGCGACATCAAAATGGCGCATACACGGACCTGAAAAAAAGACGGACGTAATATCACACTAAAAAGAAGTGAAGCATGCAAGGTCCTACAATTTCGTATGTTGTACAATGACCTACACTCACACAAATACAACTGGAAAGAAAAGACCGGTGTATATGTGTGAGTGTAGGTCATTGTACAACATACGAAATTGTAGGACCTTGCATGCTTCACTTCTTTTTAGTGTGATATTACGTCCGTCTTTTTTTCAGGTCCGTAGGCGCATAGTGAACTTATTACAAATGCAGGAATTCTAAAGCAAATGAAACTGAGTTAAATGGGTTTCTAAATAATGAAAGTTAGTTGGTAGTAAATGTACTTTTATTATTGCAAACTGATGAACACGACTTGACATATAGAAGAAAAAACACAGAGTACGAAAACAAGGAAAATATGTTATAGTATAAAAAGTTCAGAATTCAAAAATATAAGTTAAAAGTAAAAAAACCATAAACTAGTAAAAAAGAGGCCGGCTCGGCAACAGCAAGTGTCGCCATCTACAAAAGGAGGCGTTAATCTTTATTGCACAAATACTCTCACCGCATTTTGCGGTCTCAGACAGATTGTGGGCAACGACCACTTAGGTACTTAAACCTAATGTTAAACTAGAAATAGGGTTTAAATTCGCATTTGAAGACACTTTCTTCACCGCGTAGGAAGTTTAAAGCCCCGATTTCAAATTGCACTCGTGTTTTCTATAGGCTCCGCACCAAAATATTGGCCATCAGTTTACTTAAGAAAAGTGTAAAATATACTAAGAATACGCATTAGATATTAGCACTTGCAGTTCTGCTATACAACATGTTACAAAAATACTCCTAATGCCGAATATGGTATATAAGGACCATCAAACTGAACAACTCTGTAATCGCGAAAAAAAAATCAGCTGTTTCATACATTTTGATATTTTCGTTTGTAATTTTTGTATGAAACAGCTGATTTTTTTTCGCGATTTCAGAGTTGGTCCCATAGTAGCAGTTGTTCAGTTTGATGGTCCCTATATACCATATTTGGCATTAGGGGTATTTTTGTAACATGTTGTATAGTGTTGTCAAATTTTTTATTACTTAAAGCGTCTGTGCTAAAATGTTATATTTATGAATTAAATTGTGTAAGATTATTATTAAATTAAATATATTTATTTAATTAATACTAAATACTATGGTAGAAAAAATAAGACTTGCACCAGATGATGTTCTCGGATCGAACCCGCGACCTTTGTATATCCGGTCCAATGCTCTGACCGCTGAGCTACCGAGTCACTAGTGGGAACGTCGAATTTCTTCTAGTATATCAACTCTTACGCTGAAATTTAATTATTATTGTTATTACTTACACCTCCTTATGTCCTCAAAAATATCATACTAAATTTTTGTTGTGTGATTCCTTTAGAATAATAAGACAGACCTAGAAGCCGAGTCCTTGTATGTGAAGTGAGGCAAAAAATACAGAGCCAAAATGGCATAGTTTACAGATTTATATCCTTCATACGTTACCTAATCGTAACTTAAATCCAATAAAATAGTAACTAATCCCCTAAAGGTAGAGAAATTGAAACTATTTCGTTCTTATAGGTACGATTAGGCAACGTATGAAGGATAAAAATCTGAAAACTAAGCCATTTTAACGCAGTATTTTTTGCCTCACTTTTGACAGTGCGCTTTGTAGGGAACGACGACCTCCGTGGTCGAGTGGCTTTGTACACCGGTTTTCAAGGTGACGCCATCTCTGAGGTCCCGGGTTCGATCCCCGGTTGGATCTTAGAAAACGAACTTTTCTATATTGGCTCAGGTCTGGGTGTTGTGATACCACCGTTGTCTCTGATTTTCCATAACACAAGTGCTTTAGCTACTAACTTACTTTGGAATCGGAGCAATGTATGTGATGTTGTCAAATATTGAAAAAATAAATAAATTTAAAACATATTTGAATATTAAAAAAAAAGCTATCATTCTAAGTTGTTATTATTCTAAAGAGATCCCAGTAAACTGTACTTAAAATCATACTAATGAATGTAATAAATAACTTTGCCTCTCTATTTTGTTTGTTTTGTTTTCAAGGCTAGACTGCTCAGCGAAATTCGATGATTTTTCGTAAAATGAGAGATATGGGAGAAATAAAAGAAATCCACATGGACAAAGTGCGGGTTAAAGTTAGAAACTAAAAAGTTTATACATACATCGCTAGTGAGAACAAAACGAAATTAATAACAATATGGCGGCACGGACAACAGTTAATAAATGATTTCGGTAATAAATCTTATAAATGAATGAATGATCGAAATGTTACTTACGATATATCGATCTTGATCGAACGTGGGGGGCGTGAGAGAGGCGATCAAAGTCATCAGTCAATACACCATAGATTAAAGAAATGTTTTTTTTATCCACTATGGCTCAGTGGTCGGCCCTGGGGCTCAACGGCACAATCGCGCAAATTACGATAAAACCAAAACTAAACTATTACCTATTCAGTTTCGTTTACAAATAAATACTCGCTTTAGTTATGTTAAAATTATTTGAAAGCTATGCTAGACCTGCCTTTCTGTTGTCTGATTTCAAAATCTATCGCAATCGCTTTCAGGATGAAACACATTGATGCTTCTTTTTGGCACAAATAAAAACTTACCAAAGAAATGCAGCAATGTGTCGAATCCAACTGTCAAATGAAAGATTTTTAAATGATTTTTAAATTATACAATTAGCCCCCAGGGCCCCTAGCCAAAGTAACATTTGCAAATATTCGTTATCGCTTCGCTTTCGAAACATGACTATGGGATTGACATAAGGTTTTGTTAACAATTGAATTTTAAAACGTCAAATCCATTCGAAGTGAAGCTATAACGAAAATTTGTAAATGTGACATTGGCTACGGGCTCTCTGGACAATCTTGGACATATTAAATGAGAATTCCAAAGCAATAAAATAAATATAACCTAAATATAATAATAATAAAAAAATAAAAAATGACAACGTAACGGTTGGTTTTATCATATCGTTCAGAATTTGCGCGATTGGGTCTGTTAAATGACGATAAAACCGAAGATGGAATCGCACTGGGTTATCAAAATCTAAAATTCTGTCCAAGCTAAACTTTTATGATTTTTTTCTTTTGCCATAAAACCTCTTTTGACACATTGCCTTATTCGGTCAACAGGTGGCAAAGAAAAAAGCTATTGTTCACGGCCGCAAAAAGTTTATATTTATAAAAAAGAACGACTTCAAGTTTGAAAATGGAACGCTGTGTTTATCCACCTTCCAAATTCTACACAATGGCTGGCTGTATAATTAAATGATTCATTCATGTGCAAAAAATGTATACCGTTGATTGAAAGTGAATGGCTAAGAAGACACTACACTATCAAATTTATCTATTTCTAAATGCGAAACTAACACTTTTTATAGTTGTTACGTTTATATGCCTAAAGCAGCATTAAAGTAATTTGGATAAATGGAAATTAGGACCTTGGAAAAGGACATAAGTACTTACCTAATTACTTAAGGGGCTGACATGAGCCAACTAGCACCGCCAGTCGATTTTATTTTATTTATTCTAAATAAGCCCAATTTCTTAAAACAGGAATCAGTCAAGGTCTTGTGAATGACGTCTAATGTTTATTGAATAACGTTACAACATTACAAAATTAGACGATATTAACAAAACCTTGACTGATTCCTTTTTTACAAAAAGAGGCTTATTTAGAATAAATGAAATAAAATCGACTGGCGGCAGCCCCTTAAGTATTTTTTTTTGAGTTGGAACAGATAAAAAAGTTATAAAGAGCTTTTCTCGTGAGTATTTGATTGAATCAGGCATTACTTGGCGGAAGTCCCAAACCATTGTGAAAAGAGAAATATATGTAGCTTACTCCCGCAAAAAATATATGCAGGATGCACCGCCCGCCCGCCCGCAAAAATATTGCACATGCACACCACAAAAATATCAGTGCACAATACAATTGCATTTAGCATGACAGCGACACACCTTGCACCTTCACCAATTAGACTACTCTACACGTGTTTCGCCCCAACCCGGAGCATCCTCAGGAGTTAGATCGTGCGTGAACCAACACCGAAAATTCGGTGTGTCGCTGTCATGCTAAATGCAAGTATTGTGCACTGATATTTTTGTGGTGTGCATGTGCAATATTTTTGTGGGCGGGCGGGCGGTGCATCCTGCATATATTTTTGCGGGAGTAAGCTACATATATTTCTCTTTTCACTTTTCTCGTGACTTCAGAGTTATATTCATACAAGAATTCTACAAATGGTTTTTTTTGTGTAGACAAAAATTGTGTTGTCAAGACATAATTTATAAAGTTGATATTCCAAAAGCATGAAGGTTTTTTCCAAAGACTTCTATGTTGATTATTTGATATTATTCGATCTATAAAAAAAACGCGCGTAAAAGTACTCAATAAAGTCTATGAGAAATTTCATTTCGGTTTTCAGAGGTAGATGGCGCTGTACAAATTTCCTATACAAAATTAATCTATTGAATTTTTTACTCGACATTGGCAATGTACAAATCGTACGAGCCAAATAAAAAAAAAATCCATAGAATTTATTACGCGCGTTTTTTTTCTCGGTAGATGTTTGTGCTACGGGTAGGAGTGAATCACCTACAGGTTCAAATCTTGCTTCCAAAAAGTTCAAAGCTCTCATTCGGTTTTTTTGTTCTTTTCCATTGAGTATTGTTTTTTTTTTCTATAATGGTGCCTTTCAATGATGCTCTACTTTTTAAATCAATAGAGTCATGATCATGAATGGACAATTTGTAAAATAAAAAATATTTGAAGTATGAAACGTAGTTATTAGGTACTAAAATGTAATTTGAATGATGACTGAACAGAAAAAAACTTCCGGCCCCAAAATCTAGTCTAGACCAAACAGTTAATGCCGCTCCGAACTTTCTAGAACTCCAAACAAGATTAGCGGTGGAGTCCATTTGCGGCCGCCATTTTGGCTCAAACGTCAAAGTAACAAAATGGATTCCTGTGCGCCACTGGGATTTTGTCAACGGAGCAAGTTCATTGTAATAGTAATACTTACCACATAATAAAAAGAGGACAGAAGTGCCGCTCGGATCAAATCGCGGTTTTCCATATGCGCACACTTATTTATTTATTTATTGATTTTCAGAAATAACATAATTTGGTGTATCATTTACAAAGCACTAGGCTGTGCCTGTGGAAGTCTTACAATATTAACTTATTGAAAGCTAACTGCGGTACCAAAGTTTAATAAAAATAATTAATAATTAATCTCCAATAATAATAATCTAATTTAATTTATTATAATTGATATTAACATCAAAAGAATTAAAAATAATAATAATAGAGATAATTTATAGAAATAAAAAGTTACCAAATAGATTTTAATAAATTCTCTGTATACTGGTAAGTCCAATTGCGTACAGACAATCTTGTATATATCAAAGTCATGTACAATGATAATATGTCGTAGTAAGATTTGGATACCAGGGATATCACGAAATCCCTAGGTATACCACGAATTTACGTTAGATGTCAAATGTTCTTATTTTATACGTCTTATTACTGAAATGTTTAGTGATATGACATATTATTAAACAGAAAATTAGGTGCAACTACTAGAAACTGAAGAGAGCGGGAAGGAGGTTAGGTTCCACTGCGACCAATAACGCACGAGCCGAGCGAGTAAACCGAGCGTGCCAGAATCGGTCTGACTGGCGTATATTTGACATCTACCGTGTTTTCTTGGTATTCCTAGGGATTTTGCTAAATTCCTGGTATCCTCATTATCTTTGCGACATATACAGGGTGTCCCAAAACTTTGCCACACGGAGGTAAAATACGCACAATAGCACGGTAAGTTAAACAGTTCAAATACGAAAACAGCTTTTATTATGTAGGGCATAAATACGGTCTCAAGGTCATCATGTATAGTCTGACGTGCCGCTGACTGTACCTTAAATTTTGAAGATAGGAAATGTTACTGAAAGAAGACTTCATTTTGTTTTTAAAAATAATTGGAACCGCCTTTTTATCTAGGGTTGCGTGTTGTTGACTGTACTAAAGTTAAATTCTGGACTAAAATAATTGAGATGAATAAACGAAAATTGACACGGAAGAGAAATCTATCCACTTGTCGACAGAATCATACAATCACGTGTTTCATTCACACAACATTCGGCGTTCTATTGGCGGCAATTAAACGAATGCGTTTGCGCACGCAACACTTTAAGGGACTATTCACATTAGCACGTGCGGGCGTAACGTATGCAGGCGCAAAATATAGCTTAGCATAGGTATTTATGCTACTAATTGTAAATGTGTGAGGGATTACGGAAGTTCGTTTTCTAAATTGACCCAACCGGGGATCGAACCCGGGACCTCAGAGATGGCGACACCTTGAAAACCGGTGTACATAGCCACTCGACCACGGAGGTCGTAATTTAGAATATACTTCTAGTCTTATTTAATTCTAACACAGTAAATCTTAATCATTTACTATATAAAATTCTTTATTACGGAAAATAATCTGATTTCCGCGCCACAGGCGATGTGAATGATGCTTTAGATTAATTTAAGCTTATTGTAAGTGATTGATACATTCGCGTTGAGTAATGTTCCTCGTGTCTATTTGTGTAAATTCTTTTTATTTTACGTTTACAAGTACTTAGAGGCTGAATTTATTTATGTTTTTGTAAGAACTTCACCAATTATCTTTCACACAAAAAAAACTTAACCAAAATCGGTTCTATTGTTTGGGTGCTACGATTCCACAGGCAGATACATAAATACACAGACACGTCAAACTTATAACACCCCTCTTTTTGCGTCGGGGGTTAAAAATAATACTCGATAGTTACAAAGATCTATAAAACTCATTTAACTGCTAAAATATTTTTTCGTATTGGTTTTTTTTCCTAGGTATACCACAAGACTGCTTTCTGGCAAAATATCGGGATTTTAAATCATGGTTAATAGACACGAACTAAAAAAAGTACCACGTGTAATCATTTTTTAAAATTTAACATTCGTTCGCCGGCCTGCGCGGGCGCCGCTTTGGCTCCTATCAAAAGATTAAGAAAAAAATCATAGATTAATTAACTATTAATAAAAAGCGTAGCCCTTTTCCATTAACGTACGTGTCAATTTAGTCGATCACTAATGAAACCATTAAAAAGTATCGATGTAATCATCGAGTAGAGCTACAAACTTTTTTCACTCCCACGCGACCATAGACTAAATCATTATTAAAAAGAAACTCCTTTTAGCAGGGAAAGTTCAATCATGACTTGACATTATCACGTCTTTATTTCGCAATGCAATGCCTAAGAACTTTTGTAAAATAGGTACACCGTTATTATTTTCGAGATAGGTAGGTACTTATTCTTTTAATAATTTGACACTGCCCATATTGGATGTTAATTAAAAAAGAAAGTATGAACACAGGAAATGTCATTTCAAATTTCGAAACGGAGCGTTCCTAATTCGAATCGATTGACGTTTGTTGTAGCGTGCGGGCGGGAAAATGAATCGGGAAGATGGCGCCTGACAATAACTGACATGTTTGAAAAAAAAATACTGCTTATTGATTTCACAACTTTAGTGTAGAGTTTTTGGCGCCATTTTGTCGAGTTTGGTTTGGTGTCTATTTTAATTATTTTCAAACTGATTCATAGTGGATATTGTGTCTTAAAATTGGTGCAGTTATATGGTACAAGTGTCTACGCAACTGAACAATATGTGGGATAATTGAAATAGCGATCTTGGTTGTGTGAAGCTGAGACTTTTATTGAAGTGGTGGCTTCCTCGGCAGAACTAACCGAGTAAACTGTCTTGATATACTTAGTGCCAAATGCTCCAAGCAGCATTGAAATGCGATACACCCGCATTCTAATGATAAATTAAACAATATCTACCACTGAACTATTTAACACTTGACACTGGCAAAAATTACTTCCAAGAGGAAAGTAGATTGCCATAACAAAAAAAGAAGAAGAAGAAGAACTTTAGTGTACCTATAATTTTCTTCGTCAGATTTTATGTCATTTCACTTTCAGGCTAATCTGGGTGTGAAACAAGAACGTAAGTGGTAATCCGAGTAGCCGTAACCGACTAAAGTTTTCCCGCCGTTTTTACCCGTCTGCGCGACGCGAAGGAGGGTAATGTGTTTATCAGCCCATGTGTGTATGTTCCTTTGTGACCCTTTAGAGACTAAACTGTGTAAGTAATGTATGTATTTATTTTGAATTGGGTTAGTATTTTTTAATTTAATAGAACCTTAGACAAATACTGTCTTAATCCTAATAACATCACAAGAAGAGTTAATTATGCTCAAATTGCAAATCATTTTGGTTTTACGTTATTTGTATATGTCGCAGAGAAATGAGGATATCAGAGATTTCACGAAATCCCTAGGTATACCACAAAATCACGGTAGATGTTGAATATTCTTATTTACGTCGTCTTCTTACTCAAATAGGTCAGTGATATGTTGTTTCACTAAATGAATCTAGTGAAATGTCAGAAAAGTGGATACTGCCCTATTCTGATATCCTCATTTTCCTGCGACATATAGAAAACTTTTAGCCACCAGTTTATTACGCACGTACCTATTCGAGGAGCTCATGACGTCATCCCAGGACGTCATGGGATGAGTGATGGATGAGTGACCAAAAAAGACAATGCCACGAAAAAAAAACCCAGAGTCGATTAAAATAATTTATGTATAGTTAGACCAGACATAGTATGTCCAAAATATGCAATTTGATTTCGCTTAAGCAATCCCCAACATAAAAAAAAGTTATGAGAACGCGGCATATTATTACAAAGTGGTGCGTTTGTGCTAACTTAAATATTTTGCGTATTTCAACGGTGATTATTATGAATATTATCATTGCATGATAATAGTATAAAGGGCTGCAACAACCAGCTTCGTTTTTAGATAGTGTTCTAATAGGATAATGTCTTATTCTACATACCTATTCGTATACAAGGTGTTACAAAAATAGCCCTAATGCCGAATATGGTAGATAGGGACCATCAAACTGATCAACTTTTACTATGGGACCAACTCTCAAATCGCGAAAAAAAAATCAGCTGTTTCATACAAAAATTAATATCGAAAATATCAAAATGTATGAAACAGCTGATTTTTTTTTCGCTATTTCAGAGTTGGTCTCATAGTAAAAGTTGATCAGTTTGATGGTCCCTGCATACCATATTCGGCATTAGGGGTACTTTTGTAACACCTTGTATAGAACAAGACAAGTATTTTTATTAAAAACTAAATACGTTTTTTAAATACTATTTAGATGCTTTTTAATATTGTTAGCTTATCATTATCATGCAATAATATTCATTATAATCACCGTTGAAATACGCAAAATATTTACGTTAGGTTGTAACAAAATTACTTACTTGTTAAACACAAACTCACTACTTTGTAATACTACACCGCGTTCTCATAACTTTTTTTGTATGTTGGAGATTGTTTAAGCGAAATCAAATTGCATATTTGGGACATTCTAACTCACCATACATAAATTATTTTAATCGACTCTGGGTTTTTTGTGGCATTCTCCTTTATTATCTAGAGCTCCTCTGTGCTTCAGGAGACACATTATTGGTTCCGGCTGCATATACAGTCACGTGTATAAATATGTATACAGTTTAGAACTTTGTCACTCTAAAAGCTATTACATTTTTGAACAGAAATCAAAGACAAATGACAACTACAGAAAATGACAAAGTTCTAAACTGTATACATATTTTTAGTCGTGACTGTACACACGACGGCACCTTAGACTATACCTGCATGTTGACCTTGAGACCGCCTTTGTGCTCTACGCTTAAAAGCTGTTTTCGCAGTTTAACTGTATAACCTGACGTGCTGTCGTGTGTACACTACGTTTGCTATTTTGAATGTCTGTTGTTCGTCGGGATTCTTTGACTATAGGTACGTTTTGCGTCGAAGAATGTCCATTCATTCATACTCATTCATTAATATGTATACATACAAAATTCAAAACTCATTTATTCAGTCTAGCCTGTTTCGAGCACTTGTGAATGTCAAAGAAGCTACGCCATCGGTTCGCAAACCCTAAGCGGGAGACCTTGTAACGAGAAGAACCGGCAAGAAACTCGTCAAGGGCTGCTTTTTTCTCCCTGTATATTTCATACAGAGTCGTCAAAAATTGAAAAATGAGGTCGGCATTTAAATTAACGTCAGTTTCTATCACAATAATTAACAAAGTTTACATTCAATGGGTACGTAAAATAAGTTTCAACTAGTTGAGAAATCACTGTCTACTTCTCGATAACGCATAGTTAAGAAATCAAATTGTATGAATGAATGTGCGCTTTTAAAACATAAGCTTGGTGGTAATAATGTTTTCATTTTATCATAACCACAGAATTAATTACATAAGTATTTACACTTACTTAACTACGAGTTAAACTACGTTAGTATAAATCGCACGCGATAAGAATGGGATGGAACCCTGTCAAAGTAAATCGAAAATGGATAGATTAGTTAATTTTAATGTAATCAATCAACTAATTGTTTACTTGTAATCTTGCTTGAAGTTGCTGCAGCAAAAGTTCCCTCACCTCGGATGCGTGACGTGTTTTTGGATATCCCTGTGGCTGGCCGGTGCACCGTGCACGTCTCAGTTTGACAAGGTTCCATCCCATTCTCATAGCGCGTGGATTATAAGTACCCCTTACAGCAAACTGTTTGCTGTTTAATTTTGTACACTACCGACATATTTGTAACTACTTTTGAATTCTAATATTTATAACTTTTTCATTGATTTGCTATTTGTTTTTCCTTTGAGATGAGTATTTTAGTTGTTTGACTGTAAAAGACTGAAAGAATAACACATACTACGCGTTCACTTCGTGATTGCCGTCGACGACCGTTATTACGTCATAGCTAACGGTACTGTAGACGAAAAAGTAATCACATTTATCAACTGTTTTTAATTTTTTTCTAGTTCAAAGAGTGTCGTTAATTTATGTTACAAGTTAGGTTCGCCATTATGTAGGAACTTTACTCTTCTAATCATTATAACAACACAAATAACGAGCGTAACAATTAAATCAACAGAAACAAAAATTAAGCTTTGCGTTGCTAGCCGTACTAGAAAGGCGACGCAGGAGGTGCGGTATGACGAAGCGGGCCGGGAGGTAGCGGCAATGATGAAGTGAACGCGTAGTAGCTATTTTCAACAGTTCTGTCTGGTTGCTGTGCCCAACTGAGTCCAAAATTGTGTCTATTATATGGGTTGGAGACGACAAGACGACAATACGACAATAAATGAAAATATTTGTGACACTAGTTCATAGGAGTATTTTAAAACTATCAAATAATTCCTAGGAACGAAATTTTGTGCTTTCAAACATACTAAATAGCACTAAAATAATTGTACTGAAAATCGTAATTGGATATTTTTAATTGTTTTTTTTATGAGACTGCATGGGAGCGTTCTTAGCTATACGATATTTAATTTACTGCCGCATTGTCGTCTCCAGGTTGTATTATTTTAATACTTATTTACTTACCAGCTTTGTAACATTTTGGAATGCGAATAAATTGAAATTGAAATAACTATTTTTCACCTTTTCAGCAGGAAAAGGGCGCTTCTGGTGCGTAAAAACTCGCAGCAAAATCGCTTTTTGCTGCTAGCGTGAGCTTCGAATAACTTTTACTCACGATTTTGCTGCGAGTTTCACATGAGAGCAAATTTTTTAACGTCTCGTGCTTTTAAATAACTCACTGTGCTCAGTAGTCTATATTAGATAATTTAATCTAGACTACTTCGCAGTTCGTGATTTAAAGTCAGCACTCGTAGCAAAAATAACTTTGCTCACTTGTTAACGAATAACTATTAGCGTGAGTGAAAGTGATTCGAAACTAATGCTTGCAACAAAAAACTCTTTTGCTGCTAGTTTTTACGCACCATAAGCGCCCTTTTCATGCTAGAGAGGTGAAAACAATATTATTTACTTTTGACTAGCCTTTAATACTCCAACGAGTAGAACTTTATTTTCTAATGTTATTTATTTCTGTCTTTTAAATACTAACAATAAGCCAATATTTCGTAATAGCAAAAACAGTGATCTGTGTACCAATTTCCTTTTGACTGCGCGGACCTTAAAAGGACAAACAGTTTTCCTAACATCACAGATAATTCATTATGCCAGGTTTCTGAACGTTCGCTCGACTGTCAAATGTTTTGTTCCCGCGCTTTCCCGCGTCTGAACGCGCCGCTGGCCATAGACAAAGCAGCGAAGATTAAGAGCACTGGCAGGTGATGCGCAGATGGAGGGAAAACGGAAAAAAGTACTAATATTTTTTTCTTTTTTTTCTTTATTGACTGGCCTTTCGTTAGGAATTCGATAACATGTGGCGGTTTTCTGTTGTGCATTGTCTTTACAGTACAGCACATTTTTGATAAGGGGACTCAATTTAAAATAAATAACTTTTGCGTTGTTTCTTGTGGTTCTTCAATATCCTCCGCTGTAGTTTCTTAGAAAAGAAGAATATTTTTTTATAATATATTTTATAAAACAATAGTCTTACTATCTTTTGCTAGCAATAATAAAAACTAGGTATGAATGTGTGTGTGTGTGTATGTGTGTGTGTGTGTGTGTGTGTGTGTGTGAAAAATGTCTGAATTAAAATAAGTATTAATTTTCATTATCATAAGCTCTGCACTAGCTCATGTCATGATTTATGGATACACTTTGAAATATGCATGGTGACTTATATGACCACCTTGTGCGACTTCTTTTGTTACCGCTACATTAGTATGGATAAGACCTTTTAGCTGAGGTCAATCATACCACATCCTACCTTGTGTAACTAAAAACGCAATGTAAATCGTGTAAGAGATGATGAAAGAGAACTAACTACACAAGTATTTTGCTGAGTTGTACTTTTAAAAGCCCAAACCTAGATATGCATGGGCACGTTACAATGCATTGTAGGTACTTATCATATTAAACTATAAGAGCCACGTTAATGCCACAATTTGCCGTATTACCAGTGGCCACTTTTTGCTCTTTTCTTTACTAATACTACAACGAACTATATTTTACTGAGGTTATTGTTTGTAAATAAACTATAGAACCTTATCTTCAATCTGTACATATGAATTATTAAAACATTATATTATTATACTTAGCAAGAAAAAAAAATATTAAAATAAGGGCGCCACTTTTTAGGTATATCTATAGGGTTTTTAATACATAAGAGATAGTGTGAATAAAGCTATAGACTAAAAGTTACGCAAAAGTAGACATTTTTGGTCTTTTATGGATGGTACACATCATATTCCTATGATCGATATAAAATAAAGCACGACATGTGCACGTCCATGAGTTTAAAAGCACTACGAACGTGTTTAAACGAAAACAAACATTTGTACTTCCGGCGGCATAATCTCACTAATAATAACATATTCAATCCATACTAATCTTTCAGTAGGCGAACAACGGCGCGAGTGAGCGGGCATGAGCCGGTGTCTCAATGCGCCGTGTTTCGTCTGGCCGCTTTAGCATAAGGGCTGGACATTTCACAAAGTGCCTAGGCAAAACGTATGACCTAATAAGGCTGTCTTTCCTCCAAAGATATGCCACTTAGTTAATATGTGAGCGAGGTCAAAGCTATAAAGCTACGAAACTAAAGTCCGGTTTTTATTACAGAGACAAAAATGACGTTACACATTTTTCGTAATTGCACATTTCGTTCGTTCGCAAATTATTCGATTATGTAATTACATGATTATTTATGTAATTTAAATTATAATTAGGTGTGGCGGAGTTTGTAAAATCTATATAATCTAAGTTTTAGCTCCCATCCGATACAATCCTTAGCACGCATCCTTCCATATAAAAAGTTGACCTGTTTCCACCAGTACTAAGCTAATAACAATCCTATGGCCTATTTATAACCGACTTTAAAAAAATGAGGAGGTTCTATGTTCGACAGTTTATGTAACTCAACTGACGGCTGAAAACGATCATCATGGATCTTAGTTTTATAGAGATTGCTCAGTTTTATAAAGAGTTGTAAGATTTATTTTAACTGTAGCTGCAATGCACTTGCAACTTTGATCAGAGATGATCGTTTTAAGCTGTCAGTTGAATTACAAAATACATCATCTACTATGGTGGAAATGCACTCTGGCACAATCAGCAATAAACGTTCGAATTTGTCATTGCACCTTTTTTGGATGTTTCAAACTGTGATACATTCTGTCAAAAAAGGTGCTATGACAAAGTACATAATAAACCGTTATGTGACTTTTGTTACTGACCGTACTAACTAACTGCAACATAGACCAGCTAGAAATTTCGTTCCACACCTAGAATTTCAGAAATACCAGTATCCTATTATGCCCATCTCTCATTCATGTCCAATTTAACTCTTTATACCAAAATTTATCAATTTTTTCAGCGGATGAAGCGTAAAAAATTTTTCCATACAAAAAAAGGCAGAATAATCTACCTTGCTCAATGACGTCAAAACAACAATATTTCTGCATAATATTCCTGTATAGCTTTCCCCAATTTTTTGCATTGCATTTGACGTCAATTTGTTCTAAGATTAATAAAGGCGCAAGAAACTCGAGAAGGTGAAAATCATATTAACATTATATCAATATTATGAACAATGTGTATAAAACAGATTAACTTTTTCGTTGTTTCAAAAGATCAAAGTTAGAGCAAAATATTTTTATTTTGCAAGAAAATGGCGCCTTTGGCGCGTAAAAACTCGCAGCAAAATCGATTTTTGCTACGAGCGTGAGGTAGTGTTTTTTAAATTTCTAACATCACTTTTAGATAATTATAATAGAAAAGAATAGAATAATAATAGAATAAAAAAAATAGAGTAAACGATGAGACTTGTAAAATGTGGGAAAAGGATAGATAGAATAATTTAACTTATTAAATGTCATATAATGCTAAATAATATGCTTTTTAAATGTTCTTCTTCTTCTTCTTTTTTTGTTATGGCAATCTACTTTCCTCTTGGAAGTAATTTTTGCCAGTGTCAAGTGTTGAATAGTTCAGTGGTAGATATTGTTTAATTTTTCATTAGAATGCGGGTGCATCGCATTCCAATGCTGCTTGGAGCATTTGGCACCAAGTATATCAAGACAGTTTACTCGGTTAGTTCTGCCGATTTTTAAATGTTCTCGGAAATGGATTAAAAGAATAAAAAAAAAATACTAAGAAGTTTCAAACAAGGATTGCTGAAACAGAAGGTTGATAATACGAAATAAAGAGCTCCGCTAAAATACCACGCGGATGAAGTCGCGGGCGGAAGATAAAGTCTATACACATTATGTCTGTCTGTATTTGCATGCATACACATACAGACAGACATAGCTATTGAATTATACTCTTCTTTTGAATTATTATTAGTAAAACTCATAGTAAATCGTTGTCGCCTGTCATAATATCGTGACGAGCAGACAATACGTTGCAAATAGCATTTAGACATACGGCTTCTTGCCAACTAAGTTCTAGGTCACTACCGTAAATAAATGGAGCACTGTACTGTACCGTAAATATAAAATTAAAAAAAACATACAATTCAGACGAGAGTCCATAATTATTACTAAAAAAAAGCAAGAAATAATATTCAAATCATTAGTTACGCATATTAATATTAATAAAACACGTCTATTGAAGTCGGGAGGGGCGGGAGGACCATCTTTTCTTTTTCTAATTTATAAAAGCCCCACCCGACTTCATGATGAAGTGAGTTAATCGAGATTGGCATTGTCACTTTTTATTATAAAACAGCTGATTTTTCGCACGCCTACTAAAAGTATAAATAACTCGCAAACGTAACATGTTAGATAATATTAAAATTAAAACACTGAAATCTAAACACCTACCGTTGATTTTGAATTTGCGTTTAAAAACAACTCTTATTTTAAAGGAATAGTACTTAATTTCGCTTAAAATAAACTATTTTGGTGATTGCAATAAAATTTATGACCACAAGACTTTTATTATTTATCTATTATGATCTTTGTTTATTAGCGTTTAAGATCGAATTTAGCACTGCATCCATGCGGTGTCATTTTCAATTGTTTTTTAATTTCTGGTCAAATAATGTGAGTGTTATTAGTTTCTATTAGGTTAACAATAAAGTTCATGTTTGCTTGTCAAATATGACATGTATTTTCGGGTAGCAACACGGCAAATAGCTGAAGTCGCGTGATTTTGTAGGGTGACAGTTATTTAGAACTAAAAACTGAAAATAATCAGCAGAATCTATTCTCAACACACTGTTAAGGCCCGTTTCCACCAAAGCGGAGAGGAGAGGAGATGTCTCAGTTTTCTATAGAATCTTTTGCCGCGCGCGAACTAAGCGGAAAGGAGATGTGGAAATATTCTATAGAAAAATGAGATATTATCTCCTCTTCAAATTATCTCTCTCTAAATTCTCACTTTATTTTTTTATTGTCTTTTCTTACTTTTCTTTTTAAGCAAACACTTTTTGAGAGTAGTCATAAGATTAGAAGTCTTTTTGTTAAAAGTGTAATTAAAAAAATATCGTTATGTAAAACTGAATTGTCTTTCATAATTGACGACCTCCGTGGTCGAGTGGCTTTGTACACCGGTTTTTAAGGTGTCGCCATCTCTGAGGTCCCGGGCTCGATCCCCGGTTGGGTCAATTTAGGAAACGAACTTTTCCATATTGGCTCAAGTCTAGGTGTTTGTGATACCACCGTTGTCTCTTATTTCCATAACACAAGTGCTTTAGCTACTTACTTTGGAATCGGAGCAATGTATGTGATGTTGTCAAATATTTATAAAAAAAAAATATGAACACCACTCATAATAATTTAGTAAGTCTCAGTCCCATATTTGGTCACCCTACATGTTTAGACTAAACACCTCCCTGATTACGTAACTCTATTGCTAACAATTTTCGATTGAAATCTATTGAACCGCAGTTACATTGCTGCTTCAAGTAAGATAGTTGTCACATTAGTTCTTACTAAAGCAGCAATGTAACTGCGATTTCTGTCAGAGTTGATTGCAACAAAGTTACATAATCAGGGGGCAGGTATCTTTAGTAAAACGGTCCCTGAATTATGTAACCCTGTTTCCAAAAATTTTTTATTGTAACTGACAGAAATCGCAGTTACATTGCTGCTTTAGTAAGAATCAATGTGACAACTGTGTTACTTAAAGCAGCAATGTAACTGCGATTTCTGTTAGTTTATTGATTGCAACAGTTACATAATCAGGTTGGCTGTTAATTATAACACTGCGACATGCGCTCTCTCCATTGACTAAATGACGTCATTACCGACTTGTACTAATATGTACGTATATACAAGGTGTTACAAAAATACCCCTAATGCCGAATATGGTATATAGGGACCATCAATCTGAACAACTTTTACTATGGGGTCAACTCAGATATCGCGAAAAAAAAAACAGCTGTTTCATACATTTAGATATTTTCGATTTTAATTTTTGTATGAAACAGTTGATTTTTTTTTTGCGATTTCAGAGTTCGTCCTATAGTAAAAGTTGTTCAGTTTGATGGTCCCTATGCCATATTCGGCATTATGTATAATACGTATTAATATGTGCAACGACGATTGGTTTGGTTAACAAAGGATGGGTGGCCGGAAGCAGAATATTTACACACTTTCAGGTGCACTTTATCTTTTTTCTGGCAGTTGGAAAATCTTTTTATGAAATATTGCGAATCTCATAGGCCAGACTGACAAAATTCGCTGTATGATGATCTAATTATCTCAAAAATAAGAAATGATTATTCTAAAAAAAATTTTCTCATTGATATACCTTTTACAAAGGAATATTAGTTGTTTTAAATTTTAAATAAAAAATTTTAAGAATAATTTTTTTTTAAATATCTTTTTAGAACTGATTTTGGAAGACTATTAATCAATTATCTCGAAAGATATGCAACCAAATGATTTTATTGTTGTTTCTAAAAATCAGGTTTTAAAAATCAAGAAATAACGGTTTTAACGGATCCGTCGCTATGGATACAGTTAACATAAGGATCAGCCCTTCTATTGTCTAATTTCAAAATCTATCGCAATCGCTTTCAAGATGTAACACATTGATGCTTCTTTTTGGCATAAATAAAAACTTACCAAAGAAATGCAGCAATGTGTCATATCCATCTGTCAAATGAAAGCGATTGCGATAGATTTTGAAATTAGACAATTAGCCCCCCGATTGTGTTGTGTGTGAACACACCATTGCTAAATAATAACGTATCCGATAATATTATCTTACTATCCTATATCGTTTAACCTTTATTTTCTCCAAGTGATCTCTTTTTATTACAGTTGAATTCATTGAATTGTGTACAAAAACATTTTCTCGTAAACAATTATGTAAATTTAGGGAATGCAATCGCGCAAAGCCGAGATCTCGCGAAATCTCGGCATTTACGAGAGCTCGCAGATTGGAGAATTCGTTTTCTGTACAAATTGTCATAACAATGAGATTTCAAAGAAAAATAATAAGTTTGCTGTAATATACCAGTTTTCATTTACTAAAATATTAGTCTTCTTTTTAGTTACTTAAGTTAACATTTTGGAAATAGCTTAATGGGTCGCCAAACTTTTTAGCATAAGGGCCAGACTAACTCCTCCACGAAGCCCCAAAGGCCAGAACCTAGCTAGCTTATCGTACCAATATACAGTAAATAACAGTATGTTGGTACGATCCGGACGGCTTCCGCGGGCCGGATTGTTCGTGCTCGCGGGCCGGAGCTGGCCCGCGGGCCGTAGTTTGGAGACTTTAATAAAGAGTCATCTGACAGACGGCTTCTAATTTTGCAGGCCAAATTACTAGTTGCAGAAAACGCTCTTTCAGCTCAACTGTAAGTTCTTTCTTTAATGAAAAGCTTCTCTTCCTCGGTATTGTCGGAGAGTAATAAAAGAGGAATATCATCAGCTGATGTTGAAGGAATCATCGCAGCAGCTACAGGAAACACATGAATTTATGCTCCTGTGCAATCTCGTTTATCTCGCGAGATCTCATCCGATTTGTGGCCGAGATTAATCTCGGTAAATATGGCCGAGATCTTGCGAGAACGAGATTGCATTCCCTATGTATATTGTTACGCAAGTGCAAATTGTCAACAACGTCAAATCTTCACCTTTCGCCTTTCATATCAATAATATACCGATTATAAGAGCACAAATTAATTCAAATAAACTGAAATTGTGTGATTATCTTTATCAAGTCTACAACATGTTACAAAAGTACCCCTAATGCCGAAAATGGTTTATAGGGACCATCAAACTGAACTACTTTTACTATGGGACCAACTCTGAAATCGCGAAAAACAAAAATCAGCTGTTTCATACATTTTGATATTTTCGTAATTAATTTTTGAATGAAACAGCTGATTTTTTTCGCGTTTTCAAAGTTGGTTCCATACTAAAAGTTGTTCAGTTTGATGGTCCCTATATCTACCATATTCGGAATTAGGGGTACTTTTGTAACACGTTGTATAACTTATTAAGTCAACGGGGGCAATGTTTCTTCGCATTCAACGAAGAAGTCGCTGAAAAATCGCTCTTGCATCCACGGAATGCAATTTGCGTGTATTTAATTACTATATCGCATCGTACCAAAGAAATTAAATCATTCTAGTATTCTCGTGAAAGCAGCATTCTTGCGGCCGTAACTTTAATATGGTAAGGAGCGGTGCCTTATACTGATGTAACTTAAATAAACATGAAAGATACTTAGCCAACTTAGCAGAGCTTGAGAGTAGGGTAAGCAAAAATAGGGACTTAAGCAGTTCGAATAGTTCCCGATTGAGCAGTGCCACCATAGATTACTTAATGATTACTTTGTCTGTTTTTCTATAGACTTAATTATACTAGTACTAGCGGACCCACTGAATTAAAAAAATGTTTTAGGTTTTTGAAGATTAATATATCTCTTTTAATAATTAGCTTATGAAAAAATTAAAACAGCAACACAGACAAAGCATTTCTTTATTTTTTGATGAAAATAGTATTCAAATTGGTCTAGTTTTGGAGGAGGAAACAAAGGGCTACGAAACGTTGATTTTGTCAACTTTCTATAGGATGTTTTCAATTCTCTCGACCGTGGTGTTCTTAATTACGCTCTCGACATTCAAGCTTGGTCATCATTGCAGCCCTTGCTGTCATAGCCGCCAGCAACGCAGTCATTATTGACCGCGGCAGTAATGTACTATAAATTACCTATAGACGACGACGAGTATCTAACTTTTCAGTAAATAAATAAATAATAAATAAACTTGACAACATCACATACATTGTTCCTATTCCAAAGTAAGTAGCTAAAGCACTTGTGTTATGGAAATCAGAGACAACGATGGTATCACAAACACCCAGACCTGAGCCAATTTAGAAAAGTTAGTTTTTCTAAATTGACCCAACCGGGGATCGAACTCAGGACCTCAGAGATGGCGGCACCTTGAAAACCGGTGTACAAAGCCACTCGACCACGGAGGTCGTCATAGTATTTACTACTAAGTGCGGTACTGTAGTAGGTACTAGGTTTTTGTAGGTACTATTATGTATTTTGTGGTACCTAACCTACTAGTCAATTCAAAGGAATTACCTAACTATAGCAAAATATATTATAATAAATAAAAAATAGTGAAGTATCAAAAGTTAAATACATGAAAGATTATTACAAAAATTATATTCATATAATACCAAATAATATACTAGAAAAAATACGACTCGCACCAGATCATGTTCTCGGACGGGAATCGAACCCGCGACCTTTGGATATCCGGTCCAATGCTCTGACCGCTGAGCTACCGAGTCACTTTTTTTTTCTAGTATATTATTTGGTATTATATAAAATAGCATTGTGAATGCTTAAATCTCAAATTTAAAAATTATATTCATGTGAGATTTGTTTATTTTTCAAACGTTTTTACAGCTCAGTGACCATGGCCCAAACTTATGATTAATGAATATTAATATTGTTCGCGTGGAAGTATTAATTTCCATTTGTTTAAATTCAAACAGTTGTGTATACCTACTTATTTAAATCGAATTAAAAGTATTTAAAAGAATAAAAATGTCAAAAAAGTCGAGAGTTATCAAAAATATTGATATAAACATGGCTGCCTATTTTAAAGAGGTCAATCCCTTTATTTCAAGACAAACTATTTTTATTTAGATCTGGCAACACGGTATCGATCACTTAGCGCTACGAAGATAAATAAACAATTACAAAAAAAGTTTTACTACTTTACGCGCTAACATTAAAGAATTATTTAATTATAGTGATCATGCGTCCCGGGATCCCGTTTTTTCTGAGATCCGTCTCGTGGTTCCCGGACCAAGTCCCGCGATCTCGTGGCTGAGGCCTTAGGGTTATTATCTTATATTAATATCTACTAATGATGGATACATTATTTAAGTGACAATTTGTTACTAATACCTATACAATGCACTGTTTATACCCAAAAATCTTGCACCGATAGAAAAGTTTTTATGTCAGAATTACTCGCGGCCTTACCACAAAAAAAAACACTGTTTATTTAGACACTGTTTAAATGTGACGCTGTCTCTTACAAAAATATTGTCAAAATGGTGACAGCGTCACATTTAAACAGTGTCTAAGTTCTTCTTCTTTTTTTTGTTATGGCAATCTACTTTCCTTTTGGAAGTAATTTTTGCCAGTGTGAAGTGTTAAATTGTTCAGTGGTAGATATTGTTTAATTTTTCATTAGAATGCGGGTGCATCGCATTCCAATGCTGCTTGGAGCATTTGGCACCAAGTATATCAAGACAGTTTACTCGGTTAGTTCTGCCGAGGAAGCCACCACTTCAATAAAAGTCTCAGCTTCACACAACCAAGATCGCGCCTATTTCAATTATCCCACATATTGTTCAGTTGCGTAGACACTTGTACCATATAATTGCACCAATTTTAAGACACAATATCCACTATGAATCAATTTGAAAATAATTAAAATAGACACCAAACCGAACTCGACAAAATGGCGCCAAAAAACTCAGCGTCTAAGTTAAACACTTCTTAAACAATGTTTTGTGGTGAGGCCGTCAATGTTTAAGTGGCTGCTACACGGCTGCAGACCACGTCCCAAACAAGGTGACCTTGGTGGTTTACAACCGTGCAGATCGAGGTTTCCAACCAAGGGAGATGACTATGGGCGACTGCCCCAGAAGTGTATACACATTGTAGCTAGTAACACGGTATTGATGAATAAATAAATAAGTCAATATTTGACAACATCACATACATTGCTCCGATTCCAAAGTAAGTAGTTTAGCTACTTGTGTTATGGAAATCGGAGACAACGGTGGTATCACAAAGACCCAGACCTGAGCCAATATAGAAAAGTTCGTTTTCTAAATTGACCCAACCAGGGATCGAAACCGGGACCTGAGAGATGGCAAGTAAGTAGCTAAAGCACTTGTGTTATGGAAATCGGAGACAAGATGGTATCATAAACACCCAGACCTGAGCCAATATAGAAAAGTTCGTTTTCTAAATTGACCCAACCGGGGATCAAACCTGGCACCTCAGAGATGGCGACACCTTTAAAACAGGTGTACAAAGCCACTCGACCACGGAGGTCGAATAACTGAGTATCAGTATTTTGTATGAAATAAGTTTCAGGAACTGTTCAAATTGTTACAATTCTGAAAGTAAAGAATGAAAAAATACTTAGGTTCGCCACCCCATTCCGAATCAACGGCAATGGTAACTGTTTTGACCACAGCTCTGGCATGCCCATAGACTAAGAAAAATTTTCGCTGCGCTTCTATTTCTAAGGGCATGCCGTTGCTAGACAGCAGTAGAATAACAACTGCCTAGCAACGGGCATGCCAGAGCTGTGGTCAACAGCGGCGGTATCGGCTAAAAACATTGAAGTTCATGTTAACTGTGTTTTGACAGATATATGTGATACATTGCTACTTTTCTTTGGTAAGTTTTTATTTGTGCCAAAACGAAGAAGCAATGTATCAAATACATCTGTCAAAACACAGTTTTTAGCCGATAGAGCCCCAACCGATATGCGTCATGTTTTTACGTATGTTCATTGTCAAATGTCAACAATCTAGTAACAAAATCAAGTGAAAATCTAATATATTTTAACTTTCTTCTCACCAGTTCAAGATAAATAAAAAGAACGTAATAATTAAAGAATGAATATTTAAAGATTACGTGCTGGTATGAATTATGTATACCTGGGGTAGTCACTTAGTCATCTCCTTTCTAAACAAGCGCCAGCCAAGCAGTAGCCGTGTAGCAGGCACTTTATCGATTGTCAAAAATCTGGAAAGATTGTAATTTGTCTTTGGAAAAATACAATGGGAATACAGTCTCTAAGTTTTTCTCAGGATGGAAGTGTAGCGGCGCTATCATACCGCTACATAAGCAAATCGACGAATGACGAAGAAATGCAGGATCAGCGAAAACTACAAATGTAAACATTACGCAGACGTGACGTCGCACTACGTCAAGCTAACATCAAGGCAAAAATGTATGAAGACCTGACTGACGATATCGAAGTTTTCTAAGCGCTTCGCATTAATACAAAATCCAACATCGAACAGTTGGACCGCGGTCCGCACAGACATCTAGCTCGGCGGAAGTACTTCCCTTTTCGCTGAATACATGGCGAAGGGATCCTGCCTCAACAAAAGTATGATTTTATCAAAATTCTTCGCCAATTACATCAGCGGGTAAAGTGCTACAATGACATGTTATATTCTAAATGGCTGCTGTTATAAAGACGGCTTTGACAAGATTATCTAAATGGTTACACAATATTATTAAGTGTTATTACACGGTTAGTAGGTACATACTTACTTGGACAGTATTAATATATTATGTGATTGGACTTTAGACTAAATCGAGACGGGATAATCTCAGTTAATCAGTGTGAAATAAATAAAATCAGGAAGGATGCTATTAGTGAGAAACATTATTTACGGAAACTCCAAAAATTTTAACGATATTCCTTCTTTTGGGTATAGTTTTTTTTTTCTAATTAACTAGGAACTTACGTAAGTTTTTTCCACAAAATAGGTGATAAACTAAAAATAGAAAACTACTAATCTGTTCAAAAAATGCTTACACGCTGCTGACTTATTTAGTTATGCAACGTGTTACAAAAAAACCCCTAATGCCAAATATGGTAGGGACCAACTCTGAAATAGCGAAAAAAATAATCAGCTGTTCCATACTATTTGATATTTTCGATTTTAATTTTTGTATGAAACAGCTGATTTTTTTTTCGCGATTTGAGTTGGTCCCATAGTAAAAGTTGTTCAGTTTGATGGTCCCTATATACCATAATAGGCATTAGGGGTATTTTTGTAACACGTTGTATACACTGCGATTAATTGAACAATATACAACAGAGTGACCAAGTTCAGAGCGCTTGCGGTACAAAACGACGTAATGTAATCTGTAAATTTTACTCATTCTCGAGTGAAGTTGCAGCGGATTACTGTATATTGTCAATTTAATTGCATTGTAAATCAGATTCGCTTCTCACACCTATATAGTATAATAGGTGTACTTACCATTTAATTGACCGAGCGAGCACGAATCGCGAGAGAAGCATTTGTCAACTGATTCTCGTGATTTGTGAGTGGTTCGATAATTATATGTTTAGAATTTTTCTATCGATTCAGTTTTCCTTTTTCAAAATGGCGGAGTTACAAGAAGGGGGTTGAAAACGTAAAAAAACAAAGGTATTTCAGCCATTTCGAAAAATTAACAATATTGTCACAAATGCCAGGTCTAAGGGTGAGTCTCCTGCTCGTGTTTTTTCGAAACATTACACAAAAAAACATTAAACAAAAACATTTGTTTTCATACACAAACCGTCTCCTGCAGGAACGTGTTTCTGTTTTTGTTTTAAAATAAAGCACTGTGACTTTATTCCACTCCATCATAATAATTAATTATATTTTAGCAAGCTTGCACTAGCACTTAAGTTAGAAAAATTTGCCACAGATTATAGAAAGGTTGTGCGCGTTCGGTAGTTAGTTGTCAAGAAATTAAACAAACCCTTCCCTCTCTATCCGCGCGGGGAATGTTTTCCGTCAGCCGCGGAAAACAAAAACATTGTGTATGAATACAAAAATGTGTATAGCCACGCCCCAATGTTTTGATGATTTTGTGTAATGTTTTAAAAAAAAACAGTCGCAGGAGACGCGCCTTAAAGCTCACGTAATAACTAGTAATAACTAGTAATAACAATCATGTTTATTATAAAAAAAATAACTTTCTTACCCATCACTACCGACAGAAGTTTCCTTCGCAGTTATTCCGTTGAAATGTATCCTGTTCTCTACTTCTCCATCCACCAAAAAGTCTGTCATTACAAAATTCACTATCTCTTTATTCAAATGGCGCCTTAAATATTTAATGTCACTTAAAACCTCCTTGTCAAACGAACTGTCATTAAAGTTAGGCTGCAAAACCGCGGTATGCCTATGCCTCAAATGCGAGGATGTTCTAAAATTCGAAAAGTTTTTTGGCGCGCGAAATGGTAACAACTCGTCACTACTGTCACTGTCATCACAGCTAGTGCTGCCCAAGAGGAACAGGATCAATATCGGTGCACGAAACATTTTACCCCAGGACACTAGCTTCGCGATACTTGACTTTTTCTTTGCCTTTGGTGATTTAAGTTCCATTTTTAACCTGTAAATAAGAAAAACAGGGTTAGGGTCATCACAGTATTTTTTGTTAATTCTAGTGGAAATTCTAACTTGAAATAATTCGAAAAAAATTCAGCTGTTTCATACATTTTGATATTTTCGATTTTTAATTTTTGTATGAAACAGTTGTTTTTTTTTACGCTAGTAATAGCTCTGTAAAGAGTTGGTTATTAGTAAAAGTTGTTCAGTTTAATGGTCTATATCAATAAGGGAAACTGTATAAATAATATTTAGAAATTGGTTGAGTAGTTGCGGGGATTTCCTTATACAAACTTTACCTATTTACAACATAAGTATTAAGATAGACAAAACAAAAAAGCGCGGGGTCTGGTTTTTATTGTTTTAGAAAATATGAACCACTGTAAAATCCTGTGAATTGGATAAATAACAATGATCTATTGCTGATTTCATCATTAATACAGCCTATTCTACGCTTAGGTATTTATGAACCTACTGTAATTTTGCTCACGTAGTAAAAATAGCTCGGTATGTTTAATTCTAGCATCATTCGTATTAAATTGAAGCGTAGAAAAGGTTCAATATCGCAGTCTAATAATACAGAAAGAAAATTCGAATGGATTGGTTTGCTTATAGGTAGTCGGAAAAGTTCGAGGCCTTTTTGAAGCATAAATAAAGAAACATATCATATATTTTCTGGCAATAGTAAACTTAGGCGGGAATGTAATATATTGTGTAACAGCTCACATTCTGATAATAGCGGTAAAATGAAAACAAATTGATTATTATTGTCTTGCTTTTTCATATTTTTAATATTTTTTATTGGATACGTTTTGTAATTTTTTTTGATAAGGGTTCAGACCCTTAACGTAAAAAGATGAATACTGCTCGAGCTCAAAAAATGGTTTGTAATGTTTATGGAGCAGATGCTTTGTTGAATAAAATTGCAAAAAAATAATTCAGCAGCTTCAGATCTTGTAATTTTGATGATAAAGATGTTCCTCGCTGTGGTATCTTTATTGCTTTTATTACAAAAAGATCGTGAACTTTTTAGACTACCTAATATTTATGTCCCATGGTTATTGCTTTATTACAAGTTTTTATTTATTAGTTTTATGTTAAATAATATTATAGAAAACAAACGACTAGCTCATCTATTTATTATTTAAAGAGCATCGTGCGAGCAAAAATCTAGTAATAACATATTTTTATTTCCCAACCTTATAATGATATCTGTGATTTTTCTAGTGACTTGATATCGCACTCCAGTTCTCGGAACATCACGGGTACGCCTCCGTCTAATATTTCAATACTATCATTTGAACGACGCACCTCACCATATCATTTTTCTACGATTCGTGAAATTAAAAACTAAGTCAACATCCTCTATGGTTGCCGGCGAAAGGAGATTGAAAAACTATTAGGCCTCTGTAGTTGTATTTATCTAACCTGCAAAGAAGTTTCGAATTTCGAATGTCTTTTGTTTTTATTTAATGCTCTTTGCACATCAGCCATTTTTTCCCCACTGCTGGATAACATACATGGCCTTCTTTATGGGTGGATAAAGAGGATGGGCCACAACTCACCAAGTGGGCCCAATGCGGATGGGTGGGTGTTAGCAAATGCAGCCGTCAACGACTTTACATGCCTTCCGAAACACGGAGGAGCTCGAGATAATACATATATTTTTGGTCACCCATCCCATGACCGGACCGGGCCTTGCGAAAGCAATCGTAGGGTTATGCGCTAACCCATTGCGTCATACCGCTCCTTTACAGCTTAACATTTTTATTATACACTAGCGGGTCTATATCGGCTAAAAATAATGAAGTTAATGTTAACTGTATTTTGACAGATGTATGTGATACATTGTTACTTCGTTTTGGCACAAATAAAAACTTGCCAAAGAAAAGTAGCAATGTATCACAGCCATCTGTCAAATCAGAACGATTACGATAGCAATGTAAGTTAGCCGATAGATCCTAGACCACATTAATCATTTACATTATCCATTATTCATTAGGTATTACTACTATTGTTATTTACAATCAACTATAAGACATTTTTTTTAAAGATTTGCAGTCATGTTTTTCCTTAAAAGCGATATTAAGTTACATTACAGAGAGATAGTTCACAATTTCATCTTTATTTAAAAGCTATGTTATTTTCCAATGGCGGCGCTAGTGTGCAGACTACGCGCTCTTAAACAAATTGTTAAAAAACCACACAATTCTCTTTGATCTATTGTTTACATTACCGAGAAGTTCAAAAACCAGATTTCTATAGAATATAAAATATTCCGCGAATTATGTGATTAAAATACACTTTGATAATAATGTTTACGAGATGATTTTCAAAGGAATTAACTGGGTCATGTTTAAATGGAATTTTAGGTTTGCGTAATGCCTATTAAAGTCATTTAAATAATGTTTGATGGTTCCAGCCTCCTATGACAAAGACATTATTGACCATCAGCCATTTTTAATGTTCCCACTGCTGGGGCACAGGTCTTCATTATGGGTGGATAAGGAGGATGGGCCATAACCCACCACGCGGGCCCAATGCGTGCAAATGCAGCCGGGACCAACGGCTTAGCGTGCCTTCCGAAGCACGGAGGAGCTTGAGATAATAATTTTTGGTCACCCATCCCATGACCGACCCTTGCGAATGTTGCTTAACCTCCGCAATCGCTGGGTCAGGCCAGGCATTATACCACTGCACCACCGAGCTTCTCAAGTCATTATTAACATGTAAGTATTTATACAACCGATAAAGAACTTCGTGATAGAAGAACCGAGAAGAGAATTTAGCATTTACATTGTCGAGGATGGTTTGAAACCCTAGTAGCCGCAGGTAAGGGCTTTAATCATTCGAGGCAACGTAAATAGATTCCAGTACAAGGCTTGTCTAATGCTTTTGACTAAACCTCTATCAAAAGTTAGTTGTCAAAAAAGTGATCCGAAATGGCGATTCCCATACAAAATTGCCAATGTTTCATTTTCGGACTTAGCTGTTCTTTTGGGTTAAACAAAAAAAACATTATTTCAATCGGTCAAGCAATTTTTGAGTTTTGGCCAGACTTACGAACAGCAATTCATTTTTATATACTTATAAGAAGATAAAAAAAGCATTGTCAAATGCGAAATCAATACTTTTTTAATTGAAAAAAAAAAAACTGCAGTAAATTTCAAAATGAGGTCGTTCGTTCCATATTTAAAATTCGAGCGTCTTTTTCTTATCACACGTTTTTGGTCACGCCTTGCCAGCTACTTATATTGTTTTTAAATAGTTAGGTCAACGAATAACAATACAAAGGTTCAAATAGAGAATTAATTTTATTCAAATACTCACGAAATGTCGAAATGGCACGGTCACGACCGTGTCCTGTCCTATAATAATGCGCGTGACCGATATTTAGTATTTATTTATTTTATTACGCAGGTAGGAGTGGCGAAGAGAAGAGTCCAAGCCTGTTCCCATCTCACCGATCCACTATGCCATGCCATTCGAAGCGCTCATGGCGGAGCTTGAAGCAGTCGCGGATCCACCGTTGTGGGCACTATGGGCATGCCCACAAGCCTAATTTAGTCCCGCCTGGTGCATCTCACTTGCTGGTCATACTATAGTTACAACTCTTGAGACAGCGTCAAGATACCTATTTACCTAGTCTTGTCAGTGTCCCTATATTGGCTTGGAAATTGGTTTGGTATTTAATCGAAACGGGTCTGACTCCCTCCAATGATGATTTCCATTCCTAAGGCCAAAGTCCTGATGTGCGGAAAAAAGGAAATAATCACATTCAAAAGTCGTTCATGAGTCATGATTGTTCATGAGCGAGTTCGTACTGCGACTCGCATTTGGCCGATTTTAGGGTGGCTGTGACCACAACCTTTTTTGAAGGCTGGATCCGCGCCTGGCTTGAAGCGCTCATGGCGGAGCTTGACAGACTGATCGTACTCACGTTTGTTAAGCAACGCTCGGTCCGGCATGTTAGTGAACTTAGCAGAACATTGTCCAGCAGATCAAAAATAAATGTGAGTTCTTTTCACATACAGCTGAGGAAATAGTTCTGGCGTTTGTACCTGAAAAAGTCGATTGACAAAATGCACTTCTTTTGCTGCAAAATGATTTGCTACGGGAAGTTAGCAAAGGATATTGTCAATCGACTTCTTTAGGTTAAAACGCCAGAACTATTTTTAAAAACTATCAGGAACTGTAGAACTCAGCTTCATGCGAAAAGAGCTCACATTTATTTTTGGTCTGCTGGACAATGTTCTGCTTAGTTCACTAACATCGGTCCGGCCAGCGGCGGTATCGGCTAAAAACATTGAAGTTCATGTTAACTGAGTTTTGTCAGATGTATGTGATACATTGCTACTTTTCTTTGGTAAGTTTTTATTTGTGCCAAAACGAAGTAGCAATGTATCACATACATCTGTCAAAACACAGTTAACATGAACTTCAATGTTTTTAGCCGATAGAGCCCCAGGTGTCGGATCGGTGACACATAAATTTCATTTACAGGTATAGGATTTTCATATAAATATTACTCATCCATTTTGAAATTAAAACTGTAAAATAGGTCCTCTAATAACCAGCTGTTTGTTTTGTTTCTATTTAATAAAGAATATGAAGTTTTTTAATAAAAAACAATTTAGTTAAGTAGGCCATAATTAGGTTAACCACTTTTTTGTTCTTTAAGCGTCAATAGTTTTCTCATTATGTACACACGACAGCACGTCAGGTTATACAGTTAAACTACGAAAACAGCTTTTATTAACATGTATAGTTCAACATGTCAAGGAGGTCAACATGTATAGTCTGAGGTGCCGTCGTGTGAGACCGCCTTTATGCCCTGATGAGCTGATTTCACAGTTCAACTGTATAACCTGACGTGCTGTCGTGCGTACATACATATAATGATATTACTGCTAGGTAGGCTTTAGTAATAGTCGATTGACTTACAAAATTAATTTATATTTTAAAAATTTTCGTGTTACATTAAATAGTTAGGTATTAAGTATACTTTAAAGTCGCTAGCTATGTAAAACAGAAAGTAAATATAAGTTTATAGCCACATAGTAATTGTATAAGGTAACTGCGGAACCCTTTACTGCGCGTGGCCCGACACGCACTTGGCCAGTTTTTTTATTAAGTCATCATAACTCTTTTTTTTTTTGTTTTCATACGCTCTATTGTACTTTTTGTATTTTTATTTTAGTTTCCAGGTCTTTATTGCTTTTTTTATTTAAGTAAGACTTATTCAACAGAACAATGAGTGCAAGAAACTCATAAAGTCACTAATTAGGACATTCACAAAAAAACCTGACGTACAAACATAATTAAGCTCGTCGTCGTTGACGACCTCCGTGGTCGAGTGGCTTTGTACACCGGGTTTCAAGGTGTCGCCATCTCTGAGCTCCCTGGTTCGATTCCGGTTGAGTCAATTTAGAAAACTAACTTTTCTATATTGGCTCAGGTCTGGGAGTTTGTGATACCACCGTTGTGTTTGATTTCCATAACACAAGTGCTTTAGCTACTTACTTTGGAATCGGAGCAATGTATGTGATGTTGTAAATTTTTTTTTTGTACTTTGACCGAGGTTCAGCTTGGCAAAAATGCTTTCGTATGTCCTTCCGCAGTGTCCGTCTGTTCTCCTCTACAGGTCGCATTTCTCAACTGATTCTCGTAAAATTTTGTGAGCAGATTCGATAATTATATAATTTTTTGGTCGATTCAGTTTTAATGTAGTTCCCGCTTTAATTTTAACCTATTTACTTAAATGTCAATTTTGTTTGTCTGTTTCTTTTAATCATTAATTGAATGTATGTAATATTATTTTGTATGAATGTGTGTGTTCTGGCAAATAAACTTCTTCTTCTTCTAATTGACCGAGCGACTGCGAAGCATCTATGCTTAAACTTGGGAAGAAATGCCTTCGTATGTCTGTTCGTTTGCTCTCCTCTACAGGTCGCATTTCTCAACCGATTCTCTTGAAATTTTGTGAGCAACTTCGATAATTAAGTATACAGTTTTTTTTTAACCAGTTTTTTGAAATTTTTCCCAAAAACTTAAAATTTCAGCCATTTCGAAAAATGTTCAAAAATATCACAAACGCGAGATCTTCAGCTCACAGAGCCACTAAGGTATTTAATTAACATACTACTAAATAATATACTAGAAAAAATTCGACTCGTCAGCACAACTGTCTCAGGCGGAAGCATTGGACCGGACTTTTAAAGGTCGCGGGTTCCCGCCTGAGACAGTTCTGCCCCCCAGCTTGACCACCGAAATGCGATATGATATAGCGATTTAACGTTTGACGTTTAACTGTCAAAAGACAATGGATTTTGACGTGTTCGGGTGGACATGCTATTCAAATTTTTTCTAGTATATTTTTTAGTATTGTATAAAAATAGCAAAGTGAATGCTAAAATCTCAAATTAAAAATTACTAACTTTTGATATTAGTCAAACTGTTTATCTATGTAAATTTTTTTCAGCCATCTTTTTTTACCTGCGCCCGTGACTGAATGGAAAGTAATATATCCACCATAGAGTATTTGTGGAGATGGGTGCCTATTATGTTAAGTATATTATCGAAAATACTCGTGGGTCACGGCTAGGGTTGCCAACTTTTTTTGCATAAAATACATTAGCATTTCCAAGATTATAACCTACTGTAAAATATATCCTTTCTGATCACGCTGCCTAAAAGGCAAAATGACCAAAACGCAGAATGACTAAAATACAGAATGACTAAAAAGTAAAATGACTAAAATATAGAATGACTAAAACGCAAAATGACTAAAATGCAGAATGACTAGAATGCAAAATGACTAAAATGCAGAATGACTATGTAGCAGATGGCCAAAAAGATTAACATAGTAGGTTATATTATTTTGTAGTTATTTATAAATCAACCCTGTTTTGAAACTCTGATATGCATAAACATGTATATTTTTAAGTTTTGAAAAAAAAATGAAGTACGTTTGCCTACTATAATATTTTTTGATAAATATAGCACAGTTAATCCCTCAACAGGCAGGGATCAATACGACGTAATTTAAGAAATTAGAAATTAATTTATTTGCCTTTGAATAGGGTAAACTGAAGGTATTATTCTAGTTTAAAAGTTCGGCCCATTTAGGCATTAACAACAGCATGCAAAAATATTTTTAAAAACAAATTCAATATTTACTTAGATTTACATTGTTACTTGAAATAAATGCAATATTATTATATTATTGAATGAAAAATTGTATTAATCTGTGAAATGTACTCTTTGCCATACATTTTCGAGTGAAGTTGCAGCGGATCACTGTCTATTGTGAATTTATTCATATTTTAATACTCCTGCTTTACAAATACCCCTGTTATGTACAATACTTTTATACTCGTAGGATAGTATATTATACATATAGTTGGAGTGGCAACCCTAGTCACCGCCAGGTGTAGAGTGGCATCACGGCGACAGTCGAACAACTCGTGTTTGTCGTAATGGATGATAATTACGGTATAATTTTCAGCTTAATTAATTTTGCGGAAGTATGCTGAAGCTGGGGCCCTACCGGCTAACTTTTCGAACTTCGGCGGGTCTGCCGAGCTTCAACTTAAAACAGATAAATCGAAGTAAGGACTTCCATATTGTATTATTCGCCGAAGTTATTTAGAAGATATCGATGTTCGTGTGACATCATTAATTGGGGTTCGCCATTTTGGCCCGATTGGGGCTCGATTTATCTGTTTTAATTTGAAACCCGGCAGACTTTCCGAAGTTTGATGCGTTAGCCGGTACGGCTCCAGATAAATCGAAGTAAGGACTTTCGTATTGTACTATTCGCCGAAGTTATTTAGAAGATATCGATGTTCGTGTGACATCATGAATTGAGGTTCGCCATTTTGGCCCGATTGGGACTCGATTTATCTGTTTTTATTTGGAGCCCGGTAGACTTTCCGAAGTTCGATGCGTTAGCCGGTACGGCCCCTGGACGCCATGATGCCAGACGTATGAATCGGACGCATTCGATTTTTGAAATGACTGCCAAGCGTGACCTGTGTAAAGTTTTTTATTTTGAGTTCTAACCATAAACTACACGGCCGAAACGTGTTAAATACATTTGATAGATGAATGGATTTTCTTATTCATTCCGAAAACTCAACACTTAATTATTCGGGTACGAAACTAAATGAAAAGAATAGGCACATAAATATTTCAATACATATTTATTTTTATTTTACAAATTTTCGTTATCGCTCCGCTTCGGAACATGTGTGGATTTGACGTTTTAAAATTCGATTGTCAACGAAACCTTATGTCAAGTGAATTGTACCTGCCTTCATGATTATCTGGGACCAATTGCGGAACTTGCTTTAAACGAAAACTTGCTTAAGTATATGTGTTTTTTTTATTCAGTTACTTTTTTCTTGGCCAAAGAAAGGAGCCAGCACTCAAAGGTCATGGTGAAAAAATGACGAATGACAGATTTTTTTTAACATGCCTACCTATGTTAAAAAAAAATCTGTCATGTGTATATGTTATCAGTTTTTTTTTTAGAAGGAACAGTAAGTACAGCTACTTACTGATCTGGTGCGAGTCGTATTTTTTCTAATATATTATTTAGTATTACATAAAAATAGCATTGTGAATGCTAAAATCTCAAAAATTTTAAAAATTATTATTAAAAAATATCTGGAAAGATGTTCAGTTGAATGTCAAGGTAATTCCTTGTACATTGGTAAGATGGCGCTGGCTTGCAGCGTAAGAGTTGATATACTAGAAGAAATTCGACGTTCTCACTAGTGACTCGGTAGCTCAGCGGTCAGATCATTGGACCAGATATCCAAAGGTCACGGGTTCGATTCCCGTCCGAGAACATGATCTGGTGCGAGTCGTATTTTTTCTAGTATATTATTTAGTATTATATTAAGTACAGCTACGTTGTATGATGGATCAGACACTGCGACGACCTCCGTCGTCAGTGTCGAGTGGTTTGTACACCGGTTTTGAAGGTGTCGTCATCTCTGAAGTTCCAATTTCGATCCCCAGACGGTTCAATTTAGAAAACGAATTTTCCTATTGGCTCTGGGGTGTTTATATTTCCACCGTTATCTCTGATTTCCACAACACAAGTGCTTTAACTATTTATTTAGGTATCAGAGCAATATTTGTGATGTTGTCAAAAACAAATAAACAAACTGGTACCGACTACGAATCACGCAGCGTCATGCGTAACTGCAGATATAGTTGTTCGTAAAGTGCTTAGTTTTTTTAAAATCTTAGATAGGCGCTTGACCGCTACCACGCCCGATGATGCGATCTACGAAAAAACGTTTTTTTTAATCCACTACGGGTTACTGCTTGGCCTTCATCTCACCTGATGTTAAGTGACGATAGGGCCGAAGGTGGAAGCGCACTACACCCAGAATCCTCACCACTGATGAACTGGCTTACCTCTAACTGCCGGAACACAACAATTTTTAAATTGCTGTTATGGCGTCAGACTTAGGTAAGATGGTGGTAGCTAGCCAGGCAGACTTGAAGTAAGCCCTAGCTACCACCAACCAAACCGAGTAAAATGTACCCCCCTACTGGGAATCGAACCGTAACCTACTCACTCGTGACTTGAAGGCCCCCAAATAGTACCTATCAGGAAATACAGTTACAAGCAAAGAGTTCCACTTCCTACCTTCCTACCTTCGCCATAAATTTTCACCCCTCACCACTGTTAGCTATATTTTAAAACCAATTTCAATCGTATACATTTTCTATGGAATGCCGGTTCTCTTTTGGTGATAGTAAAATACTAACAATTAGTATAATTTGCGCGTGATGAGAATGGGATGGAACCTTGTCAAACTGAGACGCGCATGGTAGCCACAGGGAAATCCATAAACACGGTTTCACGCATCAGAGTTGAGGAAACTCTTGCTGCAGCAACTTCAAGTAAAGTAAGAAGTTAACAATTAGTTGATTAAGTATATTTTTTTTTATTCGTTCCGATGAACAGGCTAAAGTCCTAGACCATACTGCCTCATTTGATTAATTTAATAAAAAATAACTAATTACTATTCAATATTCTTTGACAATTTTCCATCTCATTATACGCTAATGGTTTTGTTTATAAGTAAAGATTATTAATAATTATTATTATTTTTGTTAGATAGAACTCTTTTTGAATCACTTAATAATGGAGATAACACAGATAAATAGATAAACCTTTTAACCTTATTACCAATTGTTATGTTTTCAACTGACGGCAAAAAGGAGCTAAGGTTATCAATTCGATTGTATGTTTTTAGGGTTCCGTACCTCAAAAGGAAAAAACGGAACCCTTATAGGATCACTTTGTTGTTCGTCTGTCTGTCTGTCTGTCTGTTTTAATGTATTTTACCTAAGGACGCGTCATTAAAAAAAAATCGGACCAAAGATACTTAGATTGTTATTTATGGACGGATTGGAAAATTGATTTTTTATACCAAAAAATATACTTTCGGATTGGTTCAATTTTTTCTTTGGTAATGGTTTCAGTAGTTTTCAGGAAATCCTGAAAATACTGTAATTAATATTCGTTACCATTACATTTTTTATGGATGTTCGAGCGTATTAAATTCGTTATTTATGAACCGATTTATATGATTATTTTTTTTAAAGAGGAAGCCTTCAGCGATGATACGGTTATAATTTCTTTTGTATTCGACTTTGTACTTTAAAGGTACTAGGGAACTCTTCAAAATAAAATCATTGCTTACACACCTGCCCCAAAGAAGTTGGAAGTAAAAAAGTAAAAAAAAAGTAAAACCTCCTCCGAAAACCCTTAAAAACCCCCTAATAAAAACCAAAAAATAGTGATAAAAATACTTTCAATAAAAATACCATAATAATATAGTGACTGCCGAGGAAAAAAAACAATTAGGTACCTAACAGCACAGAATACATCATAGCTAACAGTCAATACTCAAACGATTATTAAAGTTAAGGCCACCTCAAATTCAAGAAAGTAGTCAGATTTGACAGAAACTCTATGAAACTGACAGATTATTCATTAAAGGGGACCTTAACTAAAGATTTTAGCTGAGAAGCCTATGAGTATACGGCCGAAGTAGTACTTAATGAAAATTTAAAATAACTACAATTATACAAGGTGCTACAAAAGTACCCCTAATGCCGATTATGGTAATCGCGAGAAAATAATCAGCTGTTTCATATATTTTGATATTTTCGTAATTAATTTTAGTATGAAACAGCTGATTTTTTTTCGCGATTTCATAGTTGGTCCCATAGTAAAAGTTGTTCAGTTTGATGGTCTCTATCTACCATATTCCGCATTAGGGGTACTTTTGTAACACCTAGTATATAACTTACGATAACTATTTTTCGTGATAAGGTTTTGCAAAATTAAATGTTGCATACTTACATACATTACAAACAATAATAAGGAATTTCTCAATTTCAAATTGAAATTTTCAACAGGAAAAAACCGTTTAAATTTGTGTGTAACTTTTATTTCAGCGTGTTTCCTTTTGCTAATCTTTAGTAATGAGTACAATAACTTACTAAGAAAACATAATGTATAGATAATAATATGTCTCTATCTTATAGCTTGATATTGAAAAAAAATATTTTCATTTCTAGTGTACTGGAAACCTTTTATTTTTAATTAAAACAGCATGCAATATATTTGTGTAAGAATTTATAAGCCTCAAAAATTGTTCACATACCTCTCCAGATTTCACGTCGCAAAAAAAAAGAAAAATCCACAAACAATCACAAAACTATACACAAAAATCACAGAGAAACGCGATTCGGAACGGTATCCGCGTAAAAAGTTTTCACGCGGAACTTCGCGCCGTTTTCCGAGAAACGCGCCAAGATGGCCGACGTGTTCCCGCGTCTGTCGCAAGACTGGCACTGGCTGTCTGGCTAGCTAGTGTATCGTACGATCTCACAGTTGGCGAAACCAGATTCCGCGTTGCAAAAAGCTGGGAAGCTGAACCACGTGGCGTGATACGCGCTGGAAGTGCATTCTGGGTTACAAACTATTTGGACTTTAGACTCGTTCGGCTGCTACACTTTTTATTATTTCCATAGACAGTGGAAGCTATGACGTACGTTCGGGTAAAAACTACGACGAGAACGCATAGCAATTTTGCTTAGTTATTAATTTATTGAATTATTTTGGTGTTAGGAATAGTATTATGCCATATAAGTATTACTTATGCCATATCGTTCCTGAAGTATAACCATGTCTCAAGAAAAGAAACTTGCTTGCTACAGATGTTTGTTTTTCCCCAAAATGTGACGTCACACTTTCACGGTCTATGGCACTGCCAATAGCATGAAGATTATTGTGAACTTTGACCTCATTGTAGTTTTTTTTTAATTAAACATGCGCTGTCTGTTTGTATCGTATTTACTCATAATTTGTAAGTACCTATATTTGTTTTTTAAAAACATATTTTAATAGGTACATAAAACATCATAGACTTAACTTGTGTAGAGTTTACAACAGATAATAACTAAACTACTTATAACTAACACACCTCTTTTTTTGCATCGGGAATTAAAAATAATTCCTTATTCAATTGCCTGTTTCACAGTCTCCGAAAGCTCTATCTTGAGACTAAGTTTAAATTAAAAATGCAACAGATTTTCTATAAAAGTATGTTTATTGTTTAAGTTTCTTACAACTAACCATAAAATGGTTAAACTTCTTTCCATAATCTATTGGAAATTAACTGTCAACTTTTTTGCCATCCATATTAATTAATGAATTAAAAGATAAAACGGAAAAATAGCTCTTGTTTTTCCCCCTACTTATACCTTTATCCTCCTTGCAGTCAAAACCACGCGCTCTCGTGTCAACAAGGGTCGAATTTCGTTCTATTTAATTCTTTAATCTGTAGTTCTGTTCTTTAAAGCTGTAAAAACTGTTTTTTTTAATAGTTATTTGTTTATACAAGATATCAAAGTCAATTTGTGCTGCGAGTGCCGACTTTAAATCACGAACTAGCGAGTAGTTTATAATAGAATTGAATCACGAGCGTAACGAGTGATTCTAATATAGACGTATGTAGTATGTAGGGGGTTCTGCCGTTTGGCAAATTATTTTTGGTCAAACTTCACTCCCCAAATAATGTATAGAACTAGTTTAATTTCCCAAATGAATCTTTAGCAAATTTTCATTTCACCTTTTACTCACTTGGTCAAATTATCATTTGGCATATTTTTACTTTGTCAAGTTTTACTAAGTCAAATGTTTAATTTAAGTTATTAAGCAAACTTAAATTTTGGCAAATATATATTCCAAAATTTTTTCAAATTGTCAATTTAAACACTTATAGCGGGGCTCGGAGGGCTCGAAAAATAGTGTAATCATATACAAGGTGTTACAAAAATACCCCTAATGCCGAATATGGTAAATAGGGACCATCAAACTGAACAACTTTTACTATGGGGTTTTGGTTGGGTTTTGGTTGGGAGTTGGTCCCATAGTAAAACTTGTTCAGTTTGATGGTCACTATCTACCATATTCGGCATTAAGGGTACTTTTGTAACACCTTGTATAGAGCGGCAAAAAAACGGGGGTCGGGCGGAAAATAAAAAAGTCTTAAAGAGTTCATTAGGTTAGGTTAGATTGCGACTAAAAACGCGCAAGCCGAGCGAGCGGAGCGAGCGTGCTGCGGCAGCGGCCGGCAAAGCACCATATACGACGTTTTTGTACAAACGACGGCACCTCAGACTATACATGTTGACCTTGAGACCGTCTTTATGCCCTACGTAATAAAAGCTGTTTTCGCAGTTTAACTGTATAACCTGACGTGCTGCCGTCCGTACGTGAAACTTCCCTGCTCTCGTCTATACACACATCGCCGTATGTTATGCCAAACGATAAATTTAACTAAAATAATGATACTTGGTGAAATGAAACTTTGACCAAGTAATTAATAACTTGCCGAAAAGAGTTTTGCCAACTGAAACATTGCGATAAATTGTTTTGACAAATGTTTTTTGCCAAATGAAAATTTGCGTAAAATAGTTTGCGACGTGATAATTTTGGGAAACGTTTTTTGACTAAACATTAGTAATCCAGTATCTAGACATGATTCTAATGTAGTCATAAGCAACAGAATCGATTTCAAATGCGTTTCAATCAAAATTTGCGCGTACTTTTAGTGATATTTTTTATTGTTTTATATTATTTGATCGATGATCGACTGATTGTTACGAATGATCAATTTATTTCGATAGACTGTAAAATAAGGAGTAGGTATCGTGCATGTAGCAATCGTAAAATTTCTTGCATAGGAACAGTTAAAATTTAATTTTTGTGAGTACAATTTTATTATGTGTTTAAAAATTTACCGCATATACAAAATAGAAAAAAATGTTTATGGATATTATTTGTCAAGTAATTTAATTGTAATCAAAATTGTATCAAAAACCTGTGTTACTGGCCCTTAAGACGCCAGCGAACAGTGAGCTTCCCATACAAACGTAACACCCAAATGATTTGCAATTTGAGCATAATTGTTTCTTCTTGTGTTGTTATTCGGATTAAGACAGTATTTGTCTAGGTTTCTATGAAATAAAAAATCCAAAATACTGAACCAAATAAAAATTAATGCGATTTACAGTTTTGTATGAAGAAAAATAATAGGCATTTATATTTTGAATTGGGTTAGTGTTTTGGAACTTTTATTTAATTTGATGGTCCCTATATACCTACCATATTCGGCATTAGGGGGGTATTTTTGTAACATGTTGTATAGGTGATTCCTCCTTCTTCAGCTTGTTAACTTTTAAAAAGTAAAGTAGGTACTTGAGGCACTGTATAACTTGACGACCTCCGCAGACGAGCGGCTCGCACGCCAGTTTTTAACCGACTTTAAAATTGAAAAGTAGTAGATTATTAACCGACTTCAAAAATATAAAAGTAAGAGGTTATTAACCTATAACCTAGTCTATAGCTTAGCCTACAGCTTAGCCTATAGCTTAGCCTACAGCCTAGCCTACAGCCTAGCCTACAGCCTAGCCTACAGCCTAGCCTACAGCCTAGCCTACAGCCTAGCCTACAGCCTAGCCTACAGCCTAGCCTACAGCCTAGCCTACAGCCTAGCCTACAGCCTAGCCTACAGCCTAGCCTACAGCCTAGCCTACAGCCTAGCCTACAGCCTAGCCTACAGCCTAGCTTACAGCATAGCCTACAGCATAGCCTACAGCTTAGCCTACAGCCTAACCTACAGCCTTGACTACAGCCTAGACTATAGCCTAGCCTTTAGCCTAGCCTATAGCCCAACTCTAAGGTACGGAGTATAATAATATACTCAATGACTTAGGTCTGGGTGCGTGTGTTACCACCGTTGTTTCTAATAATTAAGTGCTTTTTAGTACTTACTTTGGAATCAGAGCAACTTTTTTGAAAGATCGAAAGAAAAATATTAATTGTAGACTAAATTACATTAATGTCATCATAGACAATAGATTAAATAAATGCAATAGTTGTCACAGTCAACCATAGAGTGGGATATTTGTCTCATAATTGCCTCTTCACGTGGTTCAGTGGTGTTGTTTGTTCTATGCGCAAGAGTCGATGGGACAGCAAATAATGCGACCGACGACTACCTGGGCGGCTGTTGTTATATGGGGTGATCTTTTTAAGGGTCTATTATTGACACCTATTGTGACGCGCATACTACTCGAGTTTGCCGACGCTACGGCTGGCCGACGGACCGTGCGCCTCTCAGTTCCAAAAGATAGCATCCCATTCTAATCGCGCGCGGATTATACTTATTATGACACTATCAATATGAATGAACATTCCTTATTTAAATTTTAAATCGAAAAATCTTTTATTTTCTCTAAGGGTACCCTTAGCTTGGGGTTCGACCATTTCGCCACCTTACAATAGAATGTTATAGAATAGAACGATGTGTCAATTCTGCTGCAATAATAAACATTGTTGAATGGGAGTAAAAAAGGGAATAATGAACCGCCCGCACGAGTGGGTTCCGTAGCTTACGCGTAGTCTGCACACTAGCGCCGCCATTCGAAGAGTGGCCACAAAACAAACTCCAATAAACTAAAAAACAGGCTAGAAAATATTGATAATTGAGAAAATTAAATAAATAAAGTGTACTTACCTACTTAATGCTACTAATTAAGTAGGTACCTACTTAAATATTTCTAAGAAAGTTATTTAAGGTTTTATGTTTCGGACCCTAAATCGTCCCGTAGATAGCAAGAAGTACCGCCAAGAAAAGGTGCCGTTTGCCATAAAAAATAAATAAAAGCAAACAAAATGGCTGCCCAGCGAAGTGGAATGTCATTGATACAAGATGAAAGATGCCCACGAATGAATTGTCATTTGTTGTGGCCAGATAGTAAATTGTTATTGTAATAGGCTGTTTTACTAACGGGGTTTCATTTTTAGAGATTTTAACATTCACAATGCTATTTTTGTAAGATACTAAATAATATACTACAAAAAATTGTAAGACCTTTGGAAGTTCGGTTTAATGCTCTTACCACTGAGCTACCGAGTAACTCGACACGTTTCTACTGTCCGAGAATATAATCTGATAACCTATGTGGTTTTTTTATATTTTATAATTTTAATTTTTGGCATGGCACCTCTATATTTAAAGACGGTAGATGGTACCGGAGTTTAACCGGTGATCAACAAAAACTCGACCGGAGCCGAATCGAAGATCAACCAATAGATACCTATATTAGTATGAATGAGGTGGTCCCGTACCATAGTAACAACCCCGTTGCTATAGTAACAGCACAGAATACACAAAGTTTAATAGAATAAAGGGACTGTAGAGGAGAACAAACGGACAGCGGGACAGACATACGAAAGCCTGAGACGCCGCGCTCGCTCAAGAATATTATGATCTGGGGCCCTACCGGCTAACTTTACGAACTTCGGCGGGTCTGCCGAACTTCAACTTAAAAAAGATAAATCGAAGTAAGGAGTTTCGTATTGTACTATTCGCCGAAGTTATTTAGAAGATATCGATGTTCGTGTGACATCATGAATTGAGGTTCGCCATTTTGGCCCGATTGGGGCTCGATTTAACTGTTTTAATTTGAAGCCTGGCTGACTTTGCGAAGTTTGATGCGTTAGCCGGTACGGCCCCTGCATAGTGGTTTGGGATTTCTCAAAATGGGAATCGGCTTGAATGGACCTTCGCCACTGGTGGATAGGGTACCACGCACCACCCCGGAAAATTATTATAAGCCCAGAAAACCCTTAAAACAATCCCGACCCAAAAGCAGAACCCGAAAAGCAATCCTGAAATTGCAAAAAAATCAGATGTTTCATACAAAACTTTTAGCGAACTTTGCAAAAATGTATGAAACAGCTGATTGTATTTCAAGATTTCAGGATTGCTTCCATACACCTCTTGACGACATTCGTAGTCGAGTGGCTTTGTACACCGGTTTTCAAGGTGTCGCCATCTCTGAGGTCCCGGGTTCAATCCCCGGTTGGGTCAATTTAGAAAATGAACTTTTCTATATTGGCTCAGGTCTGTGGTGTTTGTGATACCACCGTTGTCTCTGATTTCCATAACACAAGTGCTTTAGCTACTTACTTTGGCATCGGAGCAATGTATGTGATGTTATCAAAAATCTTTTAATCTCTTTTTAACAGACTTCAAAAAAAGGAGGAGGTTCTCAGTTCGTCGGAATGTTTGTTTTTTTTATACAAAAATTTGTTCGTAATTTTTATGAGCTATTTCAAAGGTTTTGCTTTATTTAACTATTTGAAATTTTGAGATTTAAGCATTCACAATGCTATTTTTATATAATACTAAATAATATACTAGAAAAAATAGGACTCGCACCAGATCATGTTCTCGGACGGGAATCGAACCCGCGACCTTTGGATATCCGGTCCAATGCTCTGACCGCTGAGCTACCGAGTCACTAGTTTAAGTTATTTAATTTACACTTTGTATTTAATTGTGTGTAGTAAGAATGTGTGTGTATTTAAATGTGTAAAGTATTAAAATGTCGAACGTTCATCTTCATATTCATATTCTTTATTTGCGTTCTTGTTGTATACATGGTGTTTACAATATAAAGTTCCAAACAAGAACCCCATAGGGGTACTGCAAATTACTTACAAACAAGAAAACAATTTTAGATGTATCATTAATACTGGGCGGATTAAACAATTAAACAATAGTAAGTACCTAAATTAGTCTATCATCTTCAAATTCCTTAATATTATAATATGCCTTTTCCAGAAGAATATTTCTGACTGCTTTCTCAAATTCACCACCTTGGAGGGCTTTTACATTATTTGGCAAGTGGTTATATAGTTGGACAGCCATGTAGAACGGTTCGATCGAGTTATAAATGATTTGGTTTTCCTATTCCTAAAATATCGACGTGTACCTCGTTTGCGTGGCACATTTCCAAAGTCCCATTCGACTCCTTCCTCCATACATAGATCTCTGGTTTATAATACTGTGGCTGACCTCCATTACACAAGTATGTCTGATGGAGGTCAGTATGTGGCTCTAGTTAGAATTATGACTAATTATTAAGAGAAAAGACAATGACCTGTCATCTTCATTTTTGTTCAGTAGTACGTTCTATGCACGGACCTGAAAAAAAGACGGGCGTAATATCACACTAGAAAGAAGTGAAGCATGCAAGGTCCTACAATTTCGAATGTTGTACTCACACAAATACACCGGCTAACGAAAGTCGCCTGAAGTGTGCTACAGGCACAACACAAAATAGTCAGTCTTCGCGCGATGAGAATGGGATGGAACCTTGTCAAACTGAGACGCGTTTCGCTGGCTAGCCACAGGGATATCCAAAAACACGGTGTCACGCATCCAAGGTGAAGGAACTTTAAATTACAATTAACTAACAAGTCAATTTTCTTTGACAAGGTTCTATCCTATTCTCATCACGCGCGATTATACCTGAAGGTTTTTATTTCTTTGTTTCTAGTTTCTACATACACGCTCGCCCGAGCCTCGCCAAGTGTATAGTTCATTGATGCTTTTGAAAGGGACCTCTTTGTCACATTTGTTACAAAACCGGCAATGTGCGTCACCGCTCGTCTTCACACGGGGCTAGTTGTTTATGTTTATTCAGTTTCTTGAAGTTCGTTCATAAAATATAAATATTTGAATTACAATTTTCACATTTCTGAACTTGCCACATAATATTACCAGGTTATAATTTTTCCTCTCGATAGGGTGAATTTGTATATTTACCCAGCCATATTATACATACTTCTTTTTACCCGACTGCAAGGAAACTGTTATATTCTTCGCTCGTATCTTGTTATACTCTGCAGTACTCACGTCATGAAAACACGTTTAGGACGTTTCTAATATTGTATTGATTAGTTTCTATTTGATTTAACACTTAGGCTGGCCCCAGACCTACCGGTTTCATTTCTTTGCTTTGCTGTTCTAGTAGAACAGGGGGCCGCACCGGATAACGCATCGAACTTCGGAAAGTCTGCCGGGCTTCAACTTAAAACAGATAAATCGAAGTAAGAAGATTCGTTTTGTAGTTATTTAGAAGATATCGAACTTCGTGTGACATTATAAATTAGGGTTCGCCATTTTGGCCCGACTGGGGCTCGATTTATCTGTTTTAATTTGAAGACCGGCAGACCGAAGTTTGATGCGTCAGCTGGTAGTCCCTGTTCAACTAAAACAGCAAATCAAAGAAATGAAACCGGTAAGTCTGGGGCCAGCCTTAGGTAACATGACTAGGTACATTTGTTATTGTTCTTTACTATTTATAATATGGGCAAGCGAGACCGTCTTACATTACATAACAATGCACATTATATGCCTTAAGTCTTCTAATTACTACGTAACTGTGGAACACTTGCGTCTAACGTGCGACTTTGTTTTACAGAATTTTTTGCACAGGTACCTACCTTGTGGCCCAATTTATGTTGGTTTGTATAATATGAACGAATTGATGGTTTAGTTTACCTCGATGTCGGTGGTTATGCTATACTAGATATACTTTACCTAGATTACTGCAAAAACAAAAAAACGAATAATGTTTTGCCTTCATTATTAAGAGTTATTGGAGGCCAAATATGGTTTAGCGCGGTGGCTATGGTACACTAGGTATACTATACTTAAATTAATGCGAAAACAAAAACGTGTAAAGCTTTACCATCATTAATTTTTCATTTTACTTTCTAAGGGGGGTAATTTTCTCAAGGTAGCTAGCAATACAAATTTGACATTGACGTTTTGATTGACTTTGCCTTGACGGACTCTATTGCTCGACTTGATGATTTAAATAGGTAGATGAAAAATAATAAAAAAATAAAATATAACTTCGCTTATGAATTAAAAGTGAATTCTAAACTATGTATTGTGTTGTGCTAAATTGTAAAAGTTCTTGGGGACCAAATGCCAACATTAAGTTTCACAGGTGACAACTTTTAGAACACTAATCATACATTTGACCGTTTCAATCTTATTTGGCGTGTAAAATTATTAATTCTAGATAGTTTAATGATTACTTACCTATTGTAAATAAAAATAAATAAATATTTGACAGCATCACATACATTGCTCCGATTCCAAAGTAAGTAGCTAAAGCACTTGTGTTATGAAAATCAGAGACAACGGTGGTATCACAAACACCCAGACCTGAGCCAATATAGAAAAGTACCCGTAAGTAAAACCCGGGACCTCAGAGATGGCGATACCTTGAAAACCGGTGTACAAAGCCACTCGACCACAGAGGTCGTCAAATTGTATTCTATACTATAGCGGTACCTAATTATCATCAAATTAATTTTATCACTATAAGTTGACCATTCTCTTGTTTTTTCATAGTAGTAACTTAATATACATACGTCCAATAATATTTTGTATTTCAGCTTCCCAAAAGATGAGGGCAGAAGAAATCATTGGTTATCTATTTTACCAATAAAGCACGACTTTTATCCATCTGCCAAAGTATGCAGTTTACATTTTAATCCAGATGATTACAACCCAAATAGACCTGGATGCCTTTTAAGTACTGCGTCTCCATTTTATTTACCACATTCAAGTGATTGTGCTTCAACTGTGACTAAGGTATAATTATATCTATTGTAATTTTTGAGCAACAAATAATTCATATAAAAAATATACAAATACTTATACTCAACCAAGTTATGGAGAGAATGTTTACAAACATGTAAATGTTTGACAACCTCCGTGGTCGAGTGGCTTTATACACCGGTTTTCAATGTGTCGCCATCTCTGAGGTCCCTTCGATCCCCCGGGTCAATTAAGAAAATGAACTTTTCTATATTGGCTCAGGTCTGGGTGTTTGTGATACCACCGTTGTCTCTGATTTGCATAACACAAGTGCTTTAGCTACTTACTTTGGAACCGGAGCAATGTATGTGATGTTGTCAAATATTTATTTTTATTATTTTAAACACACAACCCATACTTAATCTCAAAAGTACCTTTTTATTACATGTTATATAAAGATAGGATATCATTGATCAAGTTTTATTTATGGTGTTAATTTACTGAAACTTACCATATTGTCCAAAAATGTGCAAAGATTTTTTTAACAAACATTCTATGCGTAAGATGGCTGGAGTACAGTTTATTTTCAGTACTTCACTGAACACATATGTTTTGTTTTCTTGTAATTATAGTAGTTAGGTATTCATCAAAATTAAAATAAACCATGTAATATTTTTACAGAATCAATTGAGTGGTAAAATGTCAAATATGGATGTGAAAACTGACTCCGACAATGAAATGCCGTCGTGCGAATATTTCCAAGATAATAACGTATGCAGACTTTGTTGGAGTAAAGAAGGGAAGCACGGTTTATTATCTGTGTCCTCTAATGAAAAAAAACCAGTAGAAAATGAGCTAGTTACTAAAATAAAATACTGCCTCGACTTAGAATTTGAACATAATAGTTTCCCTAATAAAGCTTGTAAAAGATGTTGTTTAAAAGTTGAAGAGTTCTATGAATTTAAGTTTAAATGTCAAAAAACTGAAAAGAGATTACAGGAAATACTAAAAAAGTTTCAGAAGAATACTAGTCATACTGATATTATTTATGACGTGAAAATTGAGAGAGAAGACGGTTGTGAGTTAACTGATAAGAAAAAATGTGATTCATTTGATTTTCCTGAAGAGATTATTGATTCAAATTGTAGTAGTGACAATCAAAATGGTGTAAAATCAACAGATAATCAGATTGAAGTGGAAATAAATGAAACTAAATGTTTATTCCAGTATGATTTAGACAATGCTTACACATATAACGAACATGACTGCCACACTTCTCAAACTGATGAAGATTTTAAAAACAAAGAGTTTAGTGAAAAAGCTAAGAATACAAAAGAAAAAAATACCTTCAAAAGTGGTATAAATGTACCGTCTTGTGAAAAAAGATTGGATGTTTTGAGGGTTAAAAAGAAAAAGTATGAACGAAAGAGGTCACCAACTTACTGCAATATATGCCGGTCTGATTTTGGGAGCAAAGAGATGTTTGACAGCCATAACGCATCAAGCCATGGTATTGAAGCGGAAAATCAATACAAATGTTTTGGCTGTGAGAAACGTCTCAAGACTCGTAAGGCACGGTTCAATCATGAAAGGACTTTCTGTAAAGGTTTGAAAGATGGTTACAAATGTAGCATATGTGACAGGTTTTTGCCAAGACGGAGTATGTACGATGCACATATGAGAGATCATGAAAAGAACCGTAACGTCAAGTTGCCAGAAAACATTTTCCAGTGCAAGAAATGTGAAAAGTTGTTTAAAACTAAATTGAGTTTAAAAGAACACATAGATAAGCAACATCCACTGAAAAAGAATTATGTTTGTGAAGTAAGTATGGCAAATAGGTTTTATAATGACCCGTTTCACAGGTTCCGAATACAAAATTTGATACCCATATTGCAGTATTCTTAAAAAAGATTTTTTTTACAAATAATAGCACTGCACAGCCGCCATGTTGTTTTTTTAACAACCTAAGAGCACTTGGGATGTCAAGACAAATCTATTAATCTAATGCTAAATGTTAAAAGTGTCCACTTTTAGCAAAAAAACAACATTAAACTAAACGACAAGCTAGAAAATATGTTTAAACTATGTAGACACGACGGCACCTCAGACTATACATGTTGGCCTTGAGACCGCCTTTATTTCCTACGTAATAAAAGCTATTTGAAATTTTGAGATTTAAGCATTCACAATGCTATTTTTATATAATACTAAATAATATACTAGAAAAAATAGGACTTGCACGAGATCATGTTCTCGGACGGGAATCGAACCCGCGACCTTTGGATATCCGGTCCAATGCTCTGACCGCTGACTGACTCGGTAGCTCAGCGATCAGAGCATTGGACCGGATATCCAAAGGTCGCGGGTTCGATTCCCGTCCGAGAACATGATCTGGTGCGTGTCCTATTTTTCTAGTATATTATTTAGTATTATGTAATAAAAGCTGTTTTCGAAGTTTAAATGTATAAACTGACGTGCTGTCGTGTGTACCAAAAAGCTTCTTCGGAGTGCACTACAGAGAGATAATTCACAATTCTTTATTTAAGCACTCTATGATTTTTTTCCGATGGCGGCGCTAGTGTGCAGACTACGCGCTCTTATATATTTCACAAACGCATGTCTGTAGGTAATCATAACATTTGAAGCATTTAAAAAAATCGAATACTATTGAAACATCATCGAGAAGCGCTCATGGCGGATCTTGACAGACTGTTCGTACTCGATCACGTTTGGTAAGCAACACTCGATCCGGCCACGTGTCGGATGGGTGACCGTTAAGTGATATTACAACTGAGCGCTTCCGTGCTTCGGAGGACACGTTAAACCGTCGGTCCCGGCTGTTGTCATCTGATAACAGTCGTTGAGCCAAGTTAGAAGCCTTACAGGCGGCTTTATAAACTCTAACACCAGAGGTGGCCACTAATCCTCATACGATAAGAAGAACATCATCGATACACGACGATTCAATTCAGACTTGCAATAGGATTAATTCATTCATTCTTCGTTTTTAATTAACTCATTCATAGACAATTCCACTCGTTAAATAGTTAACGCCCTTATATTTGACGACCTCCGTGGTCGAGTGGCTTTGTACACCGGTTTTCAAGGTGTCGCCATCTCTGAGGTCGCGGGTTCGATCCCCGATTGAGTCAATTTAGAAAACGTACTTTTCTATATTAGCTCAGGTCTGGGTGTTTGTGATACCACCGTTGTCTCCGATTTCCATAACACAAGTGCTTTAGCTACTTTGGAATCGGAGCAATGTATGTGATGTTGTCAAATATTTATTTATTTATGCACATCATTCTTTATAGAAAAAAACACATTTCAGACTTGCGGGCGAGTGTTCACTAGAACTGATTACTTATTCAAGCACCGTCTGACACACACAGGAACCAAACGGCACGTCTGCCCCCAGTGCGGGTACAGAAGTACTCAGAAGTCTTCACTCAATGTGCACATGCGGTAACATTCGATTAAGTTTTATTTTACTAATAGATGACTAAACCTTAAGATAAATAATATTAGAAAAAATACTAGAAAAAATCGACTCACCCGTAGCACCTCAGACGGGACTCGAACCCGCACCCTTGGGATTCCGGCCTAATGCACTGACTAATTATGCTACCGAGTCGCTAGTGGGAGCGGCGAAATTTTCTAGTACTTTTAACTTCTTCGCTGCAAGCCAGCGCAATTTCATCAATGTGAGGAAATACCCCAACATTCGAAAGAAACATCTTTCCAGATGTTTTGACAATCGATAAAGATGAAACAGCTATATAATTATTAAATTTAGATTTTTCGCATTCACAATGCTATTTTTATATTAAGATAAATAATATTAGAAAAAATACTAGAACACGGGTGAGTCGATTTTTTCTAGTATTTTTTCTAATATTATTTATCTTAATATAAAAATAGCATTGTGAATGTGAAAAATCTAAATTTAATAGATGACTAAACCTCTTTATCAAAAGTTTTACCTGAGTGGTGCAGTGGTCAACATGCCGGTCTACCACGCAAGAGGTCCCGGGTTCGATTCCCGGCCGGGCAGAAATTGAAATGATGAATTTTAATTTCTGTGACGGGTCTGGGTGTTACTATGTATAATAAGTATATATTTAAAAAGTATATAAGTAGTATATCAGTTGTCTAGCACCCATATTACAAGCTTTGCTTAGTTTGGGGCTAGATGGCGCTGTGTGAAATTGTCGAAGCATTTATTTATTTATTATTATTTAAAAGTTCGCTGTCAAAAGTAATCTGAAATGGTGATTCCCATACAAAATTGCCAATGTTGACTTTTTGATTATTTAGCTGTTCTTTTGGATTTTTCCTATTTTTTTTAGAGTTCCGTACCGAAATGGTAAAAAGGAACCCTTATGGTGCCACTCAGTCTGTCTGTCTGTCACAGCTGGATATCTCGAGAACTACTAATGCTATCAACTTCAAATTTGGAATAGTTTTAGATGACGTTTGCCCAACTATTTTGCAAATAAGAAAGAAATAAAAATATTTATATTTTTTTGCAACAGGGACTGAAAGGGGGTCTTAAAAATTCTAGGTGTAGCTACTAGGACATATGGGGTATCATATGAAAGAGCGCTGCTTGCACATTCTCAAACATATTTTTTTTTCTTTTTTAGGCCGCATAGTTTTCGACTTTGATGAAAAATGTAAAGAAAAAACCGTTCTCCCCCTTATCTCCGAAGTTTGCATAGAGAAAAATCTGAAATTATTTTATGTGATGGAAGTTTATGTAAAGATTATAGGAAAAATAAAACGATGTCTCTTAATAGTGAACTTTTTCAGAATGGTACGGAACCCTCGGTACGCGAGTCCGGCTCGCTCTTGGCCGTTTTTTTGTTTATAAACCACCTCAGTGCTATAGCAAAGAAAACAAAAAAAATAAAAAGAATATACTAGACAAAATACGACTCGAACCAGATCATAATATTCTCGGACGGGAATCGAACCCGTGACTTTTGGGTTCAATGCTCTTAATAGCATTGTGAATGCTAAAATCTCAAATTAAAAAAAAGTATTTCTATCGGACGTTTTTGAGTTTTAGCCAGACTAACGAACAGCAATTCATTTTTATGTATAAAGTCGCGTCTCCTGCGACTGTTTTCCGAAACATTACACAAAAACATCAAAACATTGGGGCGTGGCATACACATTTTGTATGCATACACAATGTTTTTGTTTTCCGCGGCCGACGGAAAACATTCTCCGCGCGGGGGAGAGGGGAAGGGTTTGTTTCATTTCTTGACAACTACCGAACGCGCACAACCTTTCTATAATCTGTGGCAATTTTTTCTAACCTAAAAGTGCTAGTGCAAGCTTGCTAAATATAATTAATTATTGTGATGGAGTGGAATAAAAAGACCGTGCTTTGTTTTTTAAACTTAATTCGGGAGATAGCCATTATTTGGTTAGAATTATTATTTTTAGGAGACGGCTTGTGTATGAAAACAAATGTTTTGTGTAGGATTTGTAGTATAGAAATGATGTGGAGGTAGGTAGCTACTGATAGGAAGGACAAAGGGGAAGATATTCCTCCGGGATGGGTGATATTAGCCCGGGGACCGCGGTCCAACCGATAATGGTTGGAAGTTGTATATATGCCGAGTCGCTGAGTGAACTTCGTTAGCGAGATGTAGGTTTTTCCATACTACGAGGTGCTATTCCATACTTAATAATCAAGTTTCTTGATTCTAGCGCCATCTAGTAACACGGTGAAGAACCTTGTTGTTGTGCCGTGTGTCTGGTATGTGCGGCGTAGGTAGATGCCGCTACATTTGTTTCATGTTTTTTGAGTAATGTTTCGAAAAAACACGAGTAGGAGACGCGCCTTAAATTAACTTATTGGTTTACAGGAAACATACCGGTGAAAGACCTTACAGTTGCGACTTATGCCCGCAACAGTGCACTTCAAGTTCCAACCTGCGGAAGCACAGACGCAGTCATCTTGGGAACAAAACATTTGAGGTAAGTCCGCCTTTACGACGGCAATAGTGAGGTTACACAATGGTTCTCTGTCAAACTATTTAATTTTGACATTAAAAAGAAAGGGACAAAACACTGTGTAAGTATGCATCTTTTGGCGACCTCCGTGGTCGAGTGGCTTTGTACACCGGTTTTCAAGGTGTCGCTATCTCTGAGGTCCCGAGTTCGATCCCCGGTTGGGTCAATTTAGAAAACTAACTTTTCTATATTGGCTCAGGTCTGGGTGTTTGTGATACCACCGTTGTCTCTGATTTCCATAACAAAGCTACTTACTTTGGTATCGGAGCAATGTATGTGATGTTGTCAAATATTTATTTATTTATCTGCTATACAATCCTTATTAGTAGGGTTAAATTTTAAAACATCTTGATCATTTTGCTGTTCAGTTTGAGCTGGCCAAACCGTAAATTACATGAAATAGTACCCGTAGCGCGAATAGCTATATTGGACCAATCGCGCCTAAACGTATCGACGTTTAGCGAAAGAAATAACGTGCGTAAAAACATTCGATGGAGTCATTTTGTATGGGAAATTTGTACAGCGCCATCTGCCGGCGAAAAGCTAAAAGAAATTTTCCATAGATAATAACTATATCGAGTGTTTTTTACGCATGTTTTTTTCTCGACAGATGTTCGTGCTAAGGGTATAGTAGTTTGACAAATAATGAATGGTGTAACATAACAGTCATTATTAGTAAGGTAATAAAGTTCAATTTCATTCAACTTTTGACTATATTTTTCACCATAAAATGATAAAACTGTTTGTTCCTTACAGTGTACAATATGTTCGAAAAAATTCGGCTACAAAATAAGTTTAGAAGAACACATTGCTTCAGTACACGAACGGTCTCAAGCATTTCCGTGCGAATTATGTGGCGCCCTCTATACGAGGTCGCGTGGACTACGACGCCACTTACAAGCCAAGCACGGAAAACAAAAAGTTGACAAGCCCCCACCAAGAGATGGCAGCACTTGTGAAGTCACAATTCCACCAAAAGATGTCGCTAGTAAATGCGATGAAAATGTTTATTTGAAAATTTTAGATAATGTTAATGAGAAAAAGGTAGTAAGTGAAAATTCGGTTTATGAAATTAAAGAAGGGGATGAATTTGTCCTTTTGAATGCTGATAGTGGTGTTATACTGACTAAAATGTATTAAATTAAACAATTAGTTGAATGGAAGTTGTGTTTTAATTCAAATACCAAAAAATATGCCTCTGGTCCGGACACTTTCTTGCAATTTCTAAAATTTTTCGTCATATATCTGGTAGGTATACAACATGTTACAAAAATACCCCAAATGCCGAATATGGTATATAGGGACCATCAAACTGAACAACTTTTACTATGGGACCAACTCTGAAATCGCGAAAAATTCGGCTGTGACAAACAAAAATTAAAATCGAAAATATCAAAATGTATGAAGATGATATTTTTTTCGCGATTTCAGAGTTGGTCCCATAGTAAAAGTTGTTCAGTTTGATGGTCCCTATATACCATATTCGGCATTAGGGGTATTATTCCTAACAGATTAATAAATCTGTCAAAAATCTTACAATTCTACGAGTTTTAGCTTAAAATAAAGTTTATTGAATGTCTACTAAACTAACTAAATCCGCAACCTTTGAGATGCAACACTTTTGCAAATAATTCGCACATTGGGTTGATCTGTAAAAAAAGAGTAATTATTAGATTGGGTATCACATAACGAGTTTATATCACTTGACTTGATATGAGCTTACTAGCGCCGCCCAAACATTTTTAATTTTTGTCTCGCTCCTGTTAACAATTGTGTCTCGGTAGTGTTTCAATAGTATACAGGTTATACTACTTAATTTAAAAATTATATAGCTTTCTCATCTTAATTAAATGTTGAAAAATATCTGGAAAGATATTCAATTGAATGTCGAGGTAATTCCTTGTACATTGGTGAGATGGCGCTGGCTTGCAGCGTAAGAGTTGATATACTAGAAGAAATTCGACGTTCCCACTAGTGATTCGGTAGCTCAGCGGTCAGAGCATCCAAAGGTCGCGGGTTCGATTCCCGTCCGAGAACATGATCAGGTGCGAGTCGTGTTTTTTCTAGTATATTATTTAATATAGTATACAGGGTGTTAGTAGCACCCTAGCGATAACTTTAAAGGATGATTCGACCCTTAGAGTTAAGCAACTTTCTCTATGGAACCACTTGTCACAAATGCATAGTTGAGATTTTGATTATTCGTTGAGCAGCAATGTACGCGCAACAACCCGATAACATCGCGGGAGCGCGCGCGCTTACAGCAAAGCCACGACCTTCGACCGCGAGCAAATAGCTGTTGTTGTACATACATTGAGGGGTTTATAAAATTTTGGTATATTAATTACTTTTCTGTAAATTTAGGTTTTATACAACTAAGACAGACTGTGTGATAGAAAAAAAAAACTCAACTTTTCATGAATTTTGCGACGGGAAATCCCACTCAGATAGACTCAGAATCATGAGTCGACTATGCCCTAAAAGTAGTTCGATTGGGTATACTTTAAATTTTTTTGGTATTACGTTTGTATGGGAAGCTCACTGTTCGCCGGCCTCTTAAATACGTACCCTTCGTCATCATCAGCAGAATCAGCACTTTGTGCGTCAACGCACTGGAAGTATAATACACATGTACCCTTGCGTCCATTTTTCATACATTCTGCCCCTGAAACAGTAATAATCCTTATTATTATTATAAATGAGAAAGTCCGTTTGCAGGGCCGGATTTAGAGGTGTGGAGGCCCCGGGACAACAAGGGAGTGGATACCCCTAATTATTTTTCAAATAGGTTATACAAGGTGTTACAAAAATACCCCTAATGCTGAATATGGTATATAGAGACCATCAAACTGAACAACTTACTATGGGGCCAACTCTGATATCGCGAAAAAAAAAATCAGCTGTTTCATACATTTTGATATTTTCGATTTAAATTTTTGTATGAAACAGCTGATTTTTTTTCGCGATTTCAGAGTTGGTCTCATAGTAAAAGTTGATCAGTTTGATGGTCCCTATATACCATATTCGGCATTAGGGGTATTTTTGTAACACCTTGTATAATATTTTTCCTACAAAGTGTTTCAATCATTTATTTATTTAGTCGTATGGCACAAAATAAATGACACACACCGCTAGTAATAAATAATATTAAAATCAAAAATACTAGGTATGTTTTCAAATCGTAATATTAGGTAGGTACTCTTTCGTTGTGTATATAAGATTCTTTTTTTAATATCAATTTATGTGGAGGCCACTCTCTTGTGGAGGCCCCTCTCTTGTGGAGGCCCCGGGCGGTTGCCCCGGTTGCCCTCCCTTAAATCCGGCCCTGTCCGTTTGTTTGTTTGTATGTTACGCCTTCACGTCTTAACTACTGAACCGAGGGCTGATTATGTAACTTTGTTGCAATCAACTCTGAAAGAAATCGCACTTACATTGCTGCTTTAGTAAGAACCAATGTGACAACAATCTTACATAAAGCAGCAATGTAACTGCGGTTTCAATCGAGAATTGTTAGCAAAAGGGTTACGTAACCAGGGAGCTGATCATCATAAAATTTTGCATACACATGTTGTCAGGGGTACAGAGAAGGGCATAGGGTACATCATCCCGAAAAAAATAATTCTTCCCGAGGGATAGCAAAAAACTTTCCACGGCAGACGAAGTCGCGGGCGGTCGCTAGTAATAAATAAATTTTAATTTTTGTATGAAACAGCTGATTTTTTTTTCGCGATTTCAGAGTTGGTCCCATAGTAATAGTTGTTCAGTTTGATGGTCCCTATATACCATATTCGGCATTAGGGGTATTTTTGTAACACTTGTATATAAATCTCGCATTTAAAATAAAACTTGAGCAGAGACCAAAAAGTGGCTACTTTAGTACATACAACAGAAGTGACCAACTTCAGAGCGGTACAAAGCGATGTATTTTAATCTGTGAAATTTACTCTCTGCCATGCATACATTCTCAAGTGAAGTTGCCGCTTTTTAACCGACTTCAAAAAAAGGAGGAGGTTCTATGTTCGTCTGTTTATTTGTTTTTTTTTGTTGTCCATAGTTAAATTAATCGCATTGTATGGCAAAAAGTTAAATACATCGTTTTTTGTCACTTCTGTTGTACACACGACGGCACCTCAGACTACACACGTTGACCTTGAGACCGCCTTTATGACCTACGTAATAAAAGCTGTTTTCGCAGTTTAACTGTAAAACCTGATATGCTGTCGTGTGTACCTACATTGTTAAATTAATCGCATTGTAGCATATGAAATGTACTAGAAACAAATTCATACTACACCTGGCACGCCATCTGCCGGCGCTCTTCGGTGCCTATTGACTGTATTGTCCACATCACTGTCCTTTGAAACCGCATCAAACTGGAAAGTGGGGTCTTCAGAACCGGATGAAGGCGCGACCAAGCACGTCGCTACTACGAGGAACAGCACGGCAATGGATTTGTTTATCATCTGTGAAAAAATAATTCAAATAACCATAAAGAGATGAGATTTAGCCACGTACTTATTATAAGTATTACTTTCAGGCCCATCTTTCCCACTGGGCACTCTGGGCACGTGCCTAGTGCCCCGCGATCGATAGGGGCCCCTAGTTACTGCTAGATCGCTAAACAATATCGGATGCTTATTACCAAACAACATAATATACAACGTGTTACAAAAATACCCCTAATGCTGAAAATGGTAGATAGGGACCATCAAACTGAACAACTTTTACTATGGGACTAACTTTGAAATCGCAAAAACAAAATCAGCTGTTTCTACAAAAATTAATTACGAAAATATCAAATTGTATGAAACAGCTGATTTTTTTTTCGCGATTTCAGAGTTGGTCCCATTGTAAAAGTTGTTCAGTTTGATGGTCCCTATCTACCATATTCGGCATTAGGGGTATTTTTGTAACACCTTGTATAATAAAACATATTTAGGTATTTCGAAAACTTAACAATTATTACTGACTATAAATACTACTAACTACATGCTTACTAGCTTTTGCATGCGCATAGCTATCCTACTTTTACCCGAATATCAGGCTTTCTGATCTGATTTTGGTATATTTAGGATAAAATGTCAAGATCTTAGGGGCCCCATTATCTTAATGTGCCCAGGGCCTTAAATAGGTTAAAGACGGCCTTGATTACTTAGAAATAAAACACTTTTTCCTTATTTATAGTAGCGCGGTTTTTAAAGGTGTTTTTGACTTTTCGTCACCTTTGCAGCTATCGTGGTCCCCTGACCAGCAAAGCCTCGGGAAACCCAATAATGAAAATAAACTAAACTTCAGAAAACCTTTGATAAAATTGTGGTGATACAAAATCTCGAAAGGACCATCGACATTTTGAATGCTCGCATGGTGAAGCTTCTTCGGCCAATAGTGTTTGGTGATTAACATCACACACAATCCGGTACAGTTAGGATAACCATCTGACAGGTATTTGCCGCATTTGACAGGTGTTTTATGGCCGACGCTCACTACCGGCACGGCATGGCATGGCACGGCAAAGGATTTTCTTACTAATCAAGTTATTTTGTATCTTATTTCAATGAGTTTAGAATTCATGTTACTCTATTTCGATACCACGATGCCGCGACGTGCCGCGGGATGCTGCGGCATGCCACGGGATATCACGGCATGCCGTTTAATTCCACGGGTTGCCGGGGCACGCCTTGCATCCCGCGAGACGTAATGTTAGTAGCTAGTTGAAATTAGGTTGAAACTTGTGCAGCTGTCATCCGGCGCGCGCGCGATTTTTCGTCTCACACTGACTGAGCCATGCCACGGGATGCCACGGCATGCCGCGGGATGCCGCAGTACAACCTGCCGTGCCATGCCGGCACTGGGCACCAGCCTTTGCGGTTTGAACAAGCGTGCGGTCGGCGCTAAGCTGAGACAGGCATTTTTCAATTTGGCAGGTCTCACTAAAAAAAGGTCGCATACATGCCCCAATCACTGAAGCCCCCGCGGCATGCTACCCGACTGGTAGGATGAGACCACAGATTACAAGATTATTGGATGAAACTACCTAAAAATCACGTCAATCAATCAATATTTAAGTGGGCTCCCATACAACAAACTTGATTTTTTTTGCTCGATATTGATAACGGCAACAGGTAGACGCTTGAAATATTCACAGAATATTTAACTATAATATATTCACTTTCAAAATAAATAATTAAAATAAAATAAAAATATATTTAAGGGGGGCTCTCATACAATAGACATGATTTTTATTGCCGTTTTTATAGATAATGGTACGGAACCCTTCGTGCGCGAATCCGACTCGCACTTGGCTGTTTTTTTACTATAGTATAGACATGCATTATGGGCATTCTAGTACCCTACGGTACTAAGTATTTTGCCTTAGACATTGTCAGTTTTGAGTTTTCTCTTTTTTGTAATGCCTCGATGTTTTTTGACGTTGACACACACAACGTCAAAAAACATCGACGCATTACAAAAAAGAAAAAACTCAAAACTGACAATGTCTAATGATATTTATCATATCTACTTATCTTTTGTTATTCGTTCGAGAAAAATTACAGGGATGTCAGACGTACCAACTTCTTGGTAAACATACTAGTTTTTAGCGTCACGTACCATGTACCAACAGGGCCGGATTTAAGGGAGGGCAACCGGGGCAACTGCCCGGGGCCTCCACAAGAAAGGGGCCGCCACAAGAAAGAGGTCTTCACATAAATTGTATTTATTAAAAAAATAATCTTACACAACGAAAGAGTACCTATCTAATTTTACGATTTGAAAACATACCTAGTAATTTTGATTTTAATATTATTTAGTGTCATACGACTAAATAAATAAACGATTGAAACACTTTGCAAGAAAAATATTATATAACCTATTTGAAAAATAATTAGGGGCCTCCACCCCCTTATTGTCCCGGGGCCTCCACACCTCTAAATTCGGCCCTGTGTACCAAGACTACTAGGTCCTTGTACGCAAAAATACCAAGATTGGCCGTTAACCGACAAACATACACCGACAATGGCGATAATTAACTAAAAATGATGTATTGTCAACTTTTCTTTTTGAACACGAAATTAAATATAACACGGACAGAAAATCGCAGTCAGCTGTCAGTTTTTTGTCACTGTACGGTTGGTGAAACTGCTTGGCTTGGCTATGGCTAGTCGATTACTGCGCCATCTTCGCATCGTACTGAAATTGAAATATAATTTTTTTTCACTAGGATGCGATTTCCGACATAGTTTATATACCAGTGTTGGCAGCGCCGCAGCGGAGCACAGGCGTACCAGTTTTTCGTTCTCAATACCAGCTTTCAGCCAGCTCGGCACAAGGATTTCTGAGTGGCCGTCTAACATCCCAAAATAATACCTAGGTACTTCACGGACGAGTAAAAAAGTAAGGTACTTAGACAAAATTATCTCTTTATAACGCATCTTTGTTTTCACTCTACGAAAAATCGTAAAAAAAAAACATGTCAAAATTTGGAAAATAAATGAGGCAAAAGAAAAAAACCACATATTATTAAATTTAGATGTTTCGCATTCACAATGCTATTTTTATATTATGATAAATAATATTAGAAAAAATACTTGGTAATAAATAATTGGTCAGTGCATTGGGCCGGAATCCCAAGGGTGAGGGTTCGAGTCCCGTCTGAGGTGCTACGGGTGAGTCGATTTTTTCTAGTATTATTTATCATAAAACTACATATTATTTTGTTGAACAAGAAAATTGTTGTTGACAAAAAATGCAATACTTTGATGACTCTTACCTTGTAAACTTGTATTGTAGGCAAACAAAACACAACTGCCAGCGTAGTCGAGCTTAAATTAGCAACAAGAAAAATACCAGCGAAACAGGTTATTAAACATGAGGATAAAATTACAAGTTTCCCTGATAGCTGTTTGCGTATGCATTTTGTGTAGGTAGGCACAATTCGATTTTTTTTTCAACTGCGGTCTTACTAGATCGTGGAAGACGCAGGGGTCCCAGGTTCAAATCCTTTTTTGAACATTTTGTGTTTTTAGAGTTCCGTACCTCAAAAGGAAAAAATGGAACCCTAAGGCCGCGCGCACTTTGAATGCGTTTACGTACGAATTTGACTCGTACGAAGTTTTCACTATGGGAGCCCGCTCGCACTCAATGTGCGCGCTCCCATAGCACTTGGAAAGTTGGGATTTCGTACGAGTCAAATTCGTACGAAAACGCATCCAAAGTGCACGCGGCCTTAGGATCACTTTGTTGTCCGTCTGTCTGTCTGCCTGTCTGTCAAGACCCTGTATCTCGGGAACGCGTGGAGGTATCGAGTTGAAATTAAAACCATACTCGGGTCTACGGTCTCTTACAGCTGTGAAAAAATCTAACTTCTAAGTTAACGTAAAAAAAGATACGGCCTTTTATGCCGCAAAAAACGACCTCCGTGGTCGAGTGGTTTGTACGCCGGTTTACAAGGTGTCGTCATCTCCGAGGTCCCGGGTTCGATCCCCGGTTGGGTCAATTTAGAAAACGAACTTTTCGATATTGGCTCAGGTCTGGGTGCTTGTGATACCACCGTTGTCTCTGATTTCCATAACACAAGTGCTTAAGCTACTTACTTAGGGATCGGAGCAATGTTTGTGATGTTGTCTAATATATATTTAATGTATATACTTATTGTAAAAACGCACATTTCGACACCCTCAAGGGAATCAAAATTCATAGGGTATACACAACGGCACCTCAGACTACATGTTGACCTTGAGACCGCCTTTATGCCCTACGTAATTTATTTATTTATTTATTTATTATGGTATACTTACAGCTAAACATACACAACATTTTATTTATTATCGCTTATTACATAGGGGCATGTATGCAAGCCACTTACAAGTATACACAGCATTCTTAGAAAAGTAAACATAACTATATTAGACACTATAATGGGAAACTAAAACAGATTAGTATTGCAAGCAACATTACGTCTAGAAACTATGAGGCTACCTACTAACCAAAACAAGAATTTATTTCTGTAGGAACATTAAAATTAGATTCAAGCAATCTCAACTAGATTCAAACAGTTTTAACAAATTTGATTGAAATTTATTTGGTGAAAAGAGAAAAATATCCAGGTCAGGTGACTTTGCATTAAGGCTATTGTATGTGTTGCAAATTCTAGCAAGGGGATAGTGACGACCAAGATTAGTTCGGTGTGCAGGCAACGTAAAGGTTTGTGAAAGGGGCTTTCTTGGACATTTTCGAGGGACAGTAATGTTGAGGGAGCCCAGCAGGTCAGGACATGAGATATAAAATATGATATGATGTAATAAAAGCTGTTTTCGCAGTTTAACTGTATAACCTGACGTGCTGTCGTCCGTATTAATAATAACAATAATAATCATTTATTTCAGGCAGCAGAAATATCATTTACAATATTAGGCCCATATAATAAATACCTTCACATAAATAATATATTCTATTTTAACTATTTATTTACACGACGTGTTACGCAACGCAGTGTCCGGTAGCCGACCTCGAAACCGGCGGAATAGGACACCCTTCGGCCAAAAATCTTCCTTCATGAAGGTCGACAGATGTTCAGTCGGCACCCTCACCACAAATGAATTGAAGTTCACGTTGTGGCGGGACTCCAACCGCTCGACCCTTAGCGTGTATTTGGCTTTTATTTTGATGTACTCCACAATGTCACCAGATTTTGTGGAGTAATGCAGGCGGGACACGTACACCGCCGTTGTCGGGATAGCCGGCCGCAGCAGGTGGTTGTGTCCAGTCGGGGCAGTGCCGCACAGGTTACGACGAGAGGCCTTCTTCTTCTTTTCCACCTTCTTGAAGCCATCATCGTCGCATCCTGCATCCTGTGTCCGCAGCGCTGGTTGCTCAGCTTTGGAGACCGATCCTTGTTTGTTTCCCTCGTTTGTAGCCCGTTCAAGATGTTTAGCGGGCTTGTTGGTAGCGGTAACAGCAGCGTAAGCACGTTGAGGTGTAGACGTGGTCGCGCGTGACGTTTCCGCCGGAGCGGCGGAGCGGGCGGCAGGGCGGGGTGCATCGCTAGCTGCGGTGGCGGTCGGTGACGCATCCATATGCGCCGACTCGAAACTGCAGATGGAAGCGTTTTGCGCTCCGCGTCGAGTGTTCACATTTGTGGCCTCAGGTGACCTACATACCGCAGCGTTGCTTAACAACACAACTTGGGCACGCAACTCACTGATGGTGTTGTCTGAGGCTTCTAGTTTACACTTAACCTCGGCCAGGCTAGCCTTCAAGGAGGTAATATCCTTGAGAAGCCTGGTGACATCGACGTGGTCGAATGTGACGGGGGGCAGCTTGTGCAACTCCTTCGCCACGAATGTCGGCACGTCGTCAGGGTCGGTCTCCTTCAAGATGGTGATAATATTGGAGACTCTTCGCACCACCATCTCTCCGTCGAGATGGCATCTCATCGGCTTTCCCGATGCTCTGGAAAAGCAGCGCCTTGCTGCAAACCTCAGCTTCATTGAAGTTTGACTTGCAGATTTGCACGATGCTGACTTCGTCCATGGTGTCGATCGCGTTCTAGACAAACGCCAATACTTCATATTTTTTAAATTTTGAGATTTAAGCATTCACAATGCTATTTTATATAATACTAAATAATATACTAGAAAAAATAGGACTCGCACCAGATCATGTTCCCGTCCGAGAACATGATCTGGTGCGAGTCCTATTTTTTCTAGTATATTATTTAGTATGCCAATACTTCATTCACTATGAGTTGTTGGGAACCCATAGTGAGGCAGCGCGCAGCGGTTTTTACCGCGCGAAACGTAAATCACGAATGTGTAATTTGACACCTATGCAGTTGAGCGCGTCCGTTTCCGAGTTCGCATCGCACTGCCCGTACTGCCCTGTATTACCCGTTGACTTAGAACTTTGAAATTTGGCAAATAATATCGTCTTATACTACAAGTACAGAGTGATGTGTACCATCTCATGTCGTGATCTTACGAATGAGTAGCGTAGTGGGTGGGTAATCGTGAATTACCCGTCCACCCACCAGTGGAAAAGTCTAGTGGGAGGGAGGGAATTAATTTATATCAATAAATGTATGCAAGTTTAGCATTAGAACTTCGCTATATACGGTGGTGTGGTTACCTAAAACAAAAAATGTGACACTCATGTGGTGTGGTCCAGTGGTGTGGTTGACAATACACAAGAGCGTGTATAAATGAAATAAAAATAAAAAAAATAAAAATGAAAAAAATGTATTTCTCTAATTACACAATACATTAAATATTTATATATTTGGAGCTACCTAGTAGCATAATAATAGTAATATACAAGGTGTTACAAAAATACCCCTAATGCCGTTTCATACAAAAATTTCATACAAAAATCAGCTGTTTCATACAAAAATTAAAATCGAAAATATCAAAATGTATGAAACAGCTGATTTTTTTTGTCGCGATTTCAGAGTTGGCCCCATAGTAAAAGTTGTTCAGTTTAATGGTCCCTATATACCATATTCGGCATTAGGGGTATTTTTGTAACACCTTGTATAAGGTGGAACCAAGTTAAGTAATAACACCGAAACAGGTGATAGTATTGCTTAAACTGAACAACTTTCTCCAAGGAAAATGGAACAACATCATCCTCCCATACAAAATGTATCGGCCTGCTGATCGACTTAGTATAAAAAGGCGAAATAAAATAATTTTTCGACCCATGTTCCTTGGAGAAAGTTGTTCAGTTTAAGCAACACTATCACCTGTTTCAGTATTGTTACTTAATTGGTTTCTACCTTATACAACGTGTTACAAAAATACCCCTAATGCCGAATATGATATACAAGGTGTTACAAAAGTACCCCTAATGCCGAAAATGGTAGATAGGGACCATCAAACTGAACAACTTTTACTATGGGACCAACTCTGAAATCGCAAAAAAAAATCAGCTGTTTCATACAAAAATTAAAATCGAAAATATCAAAATGTATGAAACAGCTGATTATTTTTTCGCGATTTTAGAGTTGGTTCCATAGTAAAAGTTGTTCAGTTTCATGGTCCCTATATACCATATTCGGCATTAGGGGTATTTTTGTAACACCTTGTATAGGGATATGATATATTTCTAACATGTTGTATAATATTCTTTAAATGTATCTAGTTGTTCACAGCCAGGCAGCATACATCGACACCACTACCGGGACATTCCTCCTTATCGTCTGCAATTGTTCTGTGAAAACAAATATTTTTTATTAATAAAACAAAGAAAAAAAATTATAAGTAAGATAGGTATTATCCCTGTTAGCTCGGGCGACCTAACATAACGGTATTTCATTAGTTTTCGAAATGAATGAACCGATTTTAATGAAACTTCTTACACATAAGCAAAATACATTGGTCTAAAAAGTTAATTGAAAACATTTTCGATAAATAGTGCTAAGTACAGCTAAGTTACAGACATTTCCAATTATCTTTTTTGAAATATGACCTTTTAAAATGTTCTTTACTAACTTTTTAGACCTACGTATAGTGCGTATGAAGTTTCATTAAAATCGGTGCATTCATTTTGAAAAATATAGACTTGAAATGATTTTTTTTTAAAATAAAACTTGAATACATTTTTATAAAGTTTTGAGCGGGTAATTTCAAAAAAATATGAGCAGCCTTTTTGCTTTAGTCCTCCCGTGACCACGGCCCCTGGAAAGGTGTCGAAACGTCGGGAATTCTAAAAACCAATAAATACAAACTAAATATTTCTAAAACAACACCTGAATTAATAATATACGTGCTGTAATCCGTAAAAAGTGTTTTATTTCAAATAAACTTAATAATTAAGCACTTTTGAATAGTCTTTATTTTCCTACCGCCGGCTCCAGACTTTTTTTACTGACAAGAAGAACAGCCGCAAGAAACTTATCAGCTTTAACAGAAATAAGTAACGATGTTTCTGTTAAAGCTGATAAGTCTCTTTGTAGCAGGTTTATCTATGGTACTACTTACAGTCTTGAATCGATTAATCCAAAGACAACAGCTGATGAATCACTTGAATCAGTGCATAAGTAGAATGGAGTGCATCTCCCCTTTACGCCATCTTTTGTGCAATTTTTTTCTGTAACCAAAAACAATATTTACTTACCTCCTGCCTGATAATTGCTGGCGACAAGTCTGATTTTTCTACCCTTAGCACGAACAGCTATTGAAAAAAATAACGCGCGTAAAAATATTCGATAGAGTAATGTTGTATGGGAAATTGGTACAGCGCCATCTACCGCAGAAAAGCAAAATGAAATTTTCCATAGATAATTCTCTCTCGAGTACATTTACGCGCGTTTTTTTTTTCTCGATAAATGTTCGTGATAAGGGTACAGATTAGAGATACCTATCTGACAATTTAATTAACCAAATGGCAATGCCAATGGCATACTTTATAACAAGCTACATGACAGTATTAAAATACTGAATGGGAATACGTTCAAAAGAGACATAGAGAAATGGCTGAATGAAAAATGTTTTATTGTGTATCGCCCTTACTATAAAGATTGTATAGCAGATGTATAGTTCCACAATGTTTATTCTCTGTCAAACTATTTAAGTTTGACATTCAAAAGAGTCTTGGTTTTCCGCTAGGGATTAACTTAGCTGTGATCTGATGATGGCAATCAAGGGAGTGAATGGAGAAGATCCAGATCGCGATACACACCCACCAGCGGCCGTACCGGCTAACGCATCGAACTTCGAAAAGTCTGCCGGGCTTCAAATTAAAACAGATAAATCGAGCCCCAATCGGGCCAAAATGGCGAACCCCAATTCATGATGTCACACGAACATCGATATCTTCTAAATAACTTCGGCGAATAGTACACTACGAAACTCCCTTACTTCGATTTATCTGATCTGATCAGCATTCTAAGAGATGATCAGAATTTTCAGTTGCAAGATTTATAAACATATTTATGCTATATTCGCGGTTTTTTTTTAAACATCTTTTAAAATGCTGATCAGATCACTTGGGTGTGTATCGCAATCTGGATCTCCTCCATTCACTCCCTGGATGGCCATCACCAGATCACCGCTCGGTCAATCCCTGGCGGAAAAGCAATGCTTCAAAGTTACTTCGTTTGATAAAATAATCATCAATTATCATGCAAAATAAATGTTTGAATCGAATAATAATAGTTAATCGAATTTATAAACTAGTCGATTACTAGACGTACTCAATTCGGTTCACACTAGCGTAGTGGGTAGAGGGGTAATCGTGAATTACCCGTCCACCCACCAGTGGAAAAGTCTAGTGGGGTCGGTGGGAGGGTGAAAATCGACTGGCGTCCTTAATTATGTGGCCACCTCTAGATAACATTAACATTTAATTCTGTGAGTAAGTATAGCATTTGCACGCCTGCTAGCAGGTTAAATACAATTACTAATAATATTTATAAGATCCCTATATAAAAAGTTACAAAAATACCCCTAATGCCGAGTATGGTATATAGAGACCATCAAACTGATCAACTTTTGCTATGGGACCAACTCTGAAATCGCGAAAAATATCAGCTGTTTCATACAAAAATTAAAATCGAAAATATCAAAATGTATGAAACAGCTGATTTATTTTCGTGATTTCAGAGTTGGTCTCATAGTAAAAGTTGATGGGTATTTTTGTAACATGTTGTATATGTACTGAATTTTATTACGTTTCCAAAAGCAACCGTAGGTGGGGGGGACACTTGACTCTATCAAAATTTTGCACTTTAAAGCTTCAGCTTCATATTTCGCAAACGACGACCTCCGTGGTCGAGTGGCTTAGTACACCGGTTTTCAAGGTGTCGCCATCTCTGAGGTCCCGGGTTCGATCCCCGGTTGGGTCAAGTTAGAAAACGAACTTTTCTATATTGGCTCAGGTCTGGGTGTTTGTGATACCACCGTTGTCTCTGATTTCCATTACACAAGTGCTTTAGCTACTTACTTTGGAAACGGAGCAATGTATGTGATGTTGTCAAATATTTATATATATTTATATATTTCGCAAACGGATCCGGAAACGGGAACGGCGAAGGTAAGCCGTTCTTCATTTGTTTAATTAATCGCATTGTTGTTCATCAATGTATTAAAATGAAAACGCGTTGATGTCTTTTCTTTGAGGGGAATTTTAATTTTAACTTTACATTCTAAAAACTTATCTGCTTTATCCCATGTGTGAGACCTTGCTTCCTTATTTTTAACCGACTTCAAAAAAAGAGGAGTCGATGGTACTTTTTAACTTAACTATTTAGTTATACCTATACTTAAAAATACCTTAAAATAACCAAAAGATGTCCCACTTTGATGGAATAATGCTGGCTTACAGCAAAAGAGTAAAAAGTACTAAAACTCATTTTTACGACTCGATAGCTCAGTTGGTCGGAGTATTCGCCCGTAATACGAAAGGCGTGGGTTCGATTCGAGTTAGACACGAATTACTTTTTTTTTAGTTTAAAATCTATAATTGTAAATTTTGAGATTTTAACATTCACAATGCTAAGATAAATAATATTAGAAAAAATACTAGAAAAAATCGACTCACCCGTAGCACCTCAGACGGGACTCGAACCCGCACCCTTGGGATTCCGGCCCGATGCACTGACCAATTATGCTACCGAGTCGCTAGTGGGAGCGGCGAAATTTTCTAGTACTTTTAACTTCTTCGCTGCAAGCCAGCGCAATTTCATCAATGTGAGGAAATACCCCCACATTCGAAAGAAACATCTTTCCAGATGTTTTGACAATCGATAAAGATGAAACAGCTATATAATTATTAAATTTAGACTTTTCGCATTCACAATGCTATTTTTATATTAAGATAAATAATATTAGAAAAAATACTAGAAATAATCGACTCACCCGTAGCACCTCAGACGGGACTCGAACCCGTACCCTTGGGATTCCGGCCCAATGCACTGACCAATTATGCTACCGAGTCGCTAGTGGGAGCATTTCTAGTATTTTTTCTAATATTATTTATCTTAACATAAAAATAGCATTGTGAATGCGAAAAGTCTAAATTTAATAATTCACAATGCTATTTTAATATAATACTAAATAATATACTAGAAAAAATACGACTCGCACCAGATCATGTTCTCATGTACCGAGTTACTGGTATCTCAGCGGTCAGAGCATTGGACCGGATATCCAAAGGTCGCGGGTTCGATTCCCGTCCGAAAACATGATCTGGCGCGAGTCGTATTTTTTCTAGTATATTATTTAGTACAGTACTCCCAAATTAATAATGCACATGCAGATCTTCGCTTACTGTCGTATTCCCGGAAACATCCGAACTATTATACATAATTCTACTAAATTATGCATGAAGAAAATGCACTTAACCACTCTATATACATGTCGTCTTCCGACGCTCGGGGAATACGACTGTTGCCGAACAGTGACGAAGATTTCTATGCGCATTATCACTTTGGGAGCACTGTATTATATAAAATCTATCTAAATAAATACCAACCTTCTACTTTGTCTGTGGCTCTACGTCTTCTATCTTTAATATCGATTTGATCATAGTGCTCTAAAAGTGCATCCAAGTCACCCCCAAAGTGATGTTCTGTGGTCATAACATCGTCTGCGAGTTCTGCTGTCATTGTATCTTCTGAGACAGTGGCAGGGTCTTCGCCTTGAGGGGCAGCTGCAGCTAAACACGCTACCACCACGACCAAAAGTATCGGTATAGATTTGAATGTCATCTGTAAATAAAACGTGAATTTAGAACGTGTAGAAACGAGGGCTGACATGGGAACGACTCTTTTGAGCGACTCACTTTCTTTGTGTTCAATAATTAAAAGTAGTGGCTCCGTTACCTGTACACCTCGCGTTCTTCTTCTTCTTCTTTTTTTGTTATGGCAATCTACTTTCCTCTTGGAAGTAATTTTTGCCAGTGTCAAGTGTTAAATAGTTCAGTGGTAGATATTGTTTGATTTTTCATTAGAATGCGGGTGCATCGCATTCCAATGCTGCTTGGAGCATTTGGCACCAAGTATATCAAGACAGTTTTTGGTTAGTTCTGCCGAGGAAGCCACCACTTCAATAAAAGTCTCAGCTTCACACAACCAAGATCGCGCCTATTTCAATTATCCCACATATTGTTCAGTTGCGTAGACACTTGTACCATATAACTGCACCAATTTTAAGACACAATATCAACTATGAATTAATTTGAAAATAATTAAAATAGACTCCAAAACGAACTCGACAAAATGGCGCCAAAAACTCAGACCTCGCGTTATATATTCGCGCATAAATTCTGTTACAACCTTATTATTTTCAAATTTCGAATATTGGCCGGAAATGTTTTGATTGATTTTGAACTATGAACTTTTGAGTCTTCTAAAAATAAAAAAACAAATTTGCTTTGCACCGCTAATAAAAAAGGTTTGTGTTACTCTTGAACTTTTTTCAAAACGACCGAAATTATGTTTTTTTCCATGTCTTTTTTCGTTTTTTTATTTTGAAAAAGTTCGAAAAACTGAATAGACAAAAAAATAACAATTACCTGCTCACAGATTTTTCTACAAAACAAATTAAAAACTTAAAATATTCACTAAAAACTGAATTAGGTAGAAAGATCATGATGAGAGCAATGTCCCTTAAAACATTACGTGTATCAGATTCAAATAAGTAGGTATAAGAAATATTTACCTTAAAACTTGTTTCACTGTTCGCGATTTTGACACGACTGCTGAGACGATAATAATACTTTTTTATTTCCTTAAAAATTCTTGCAAAACAGGTAACAAAGCTGTTCTCCTTGAATGGTTCAATAATCGACACGCTGGCACAGATTTGATAATATTTTAACGCTGGGCTATCACTACAGGGTACCTAATCAAATTCAATAAATGCACCCAAAGACTTCTATGTGTATACTACATTAGACAGGCTGTACAGTACCGAAAAATTGCTCATTAAGTTACGGTGCATGCACCGCAACTCCGTCTATTGCGAGTGACCGAAAGAAACAGTTGATGCGCCGCGAAGGTTGGTTGTGACACAATTTTAATTTTAAATAGCTCGTCTAATGTAATTGAAGTCATCGAATGAACCGTTATTCTATCTTTGCCAAAGAAACATGCGTCGAAAACGACAAAAATGTTTGGTCGTCCTCTCGTTGCTCTCTCGTTTATTTGTGTTTCTTTGTTTATTTATACTATTCCCCCTCTAAAAAGCTCATTTTATTCACCGAAAACAGTGAATAAAAAGCAATTTTAATCACTATTTTTGTATTTGAATTTATGTTGCCTTTAATATTTGATTATTACGGTTATGATATACTTTTTTGAAATCCTTATGATAAGCTCTTTGATTTGATACCCATATGGCAGTATTCAAATGTCACTCACCTAAGAACACTTGAGCTATCGAGACAAATCTAACGATATAGGTATATACAAGGTGTTACAAAAATACCCCTAATGCCGAATATGGTATATAGGGACCATCAAACTGATCAACTTTTACTATGTGACCAACTCTGAAATCGCGAAAAAAAAATCAGCTGTTTCATACATTTTGATATTTTTGTATGGAACAGTTGATTTTTTTTTCGCGATTTCAGAGTTGGTCCCATAGTAAAGTTGTTCAGTTTGATGGTCCCTATCTACCATATTCGGCATTAGGGGTACTTTTGTAACACCTTGTATATACATATATTATTAATAGAAATCCGTTCTGCCGTTTGATAGATACGAGGTAATAATAAAGAATATAACATACAAACATACAAGATATACGCTCGAAAAACATAACCCTTTCTTTGCAGTCGGGTAAAAAAATGCGATGTCGCATTTTCTACGTAATTTTAAATATTTAGTTATGGGAAAACCCGACCTTTTCCTCCTTCGACTTGTTTTACCAGTATTCATCGCCACATTTAAAGAAGCGCGTAATCAGTTGTGTCGTGTTTGTGTTTTATTCGATATCAGTTTGCAAGGTAATAATAGTAGATTATGCAATAAGGGCTTAAAGTAGTGTATTCTGTCCCGGGCGCTATATTGTTCAAGATCGCACAAGACAAATACACATTTAAGCCCGCGATGCATACTCTACTTTTTATACTTTCTGCGAGGCAACTGAAACCAATGACTGTTATAAAGAAAGTACTTAAGTTTTTTTTTCCTCTATTCTGTAGTGGTCAGTTCGACATTCGAATAAATCCTTCTTGATGCGCTGGTGAAAATAAATTTCGTAAAAAGTTTACGTTTTTCTTTTTTTAATTTGTATAGGCAGTGCAAAGAAAATGATAACATGCAGCCTAACTCAGAATAAAACCTCATTACTTTTTTTTTAAATAATAAATAATAATAAATATTTGACAACATCACATACATTGCTCCGATTCCAAAGTAAGCAGCTAAAGCACTTGTGTTTTGGAAATCAGAGACAACGGTGGTATCACAAACACCCAGACCTGAGCCAATATAGAAAAGTTCGTTTTCTAAATTGACCCAGCCGGGGATCGAACCCGGGACCTCAGAGATGGCGACATCTTGAAAACAGGTGTACAAAGCCACTCGACCACGGAGGTCGTCAACATACAGCCTAACTCTGAATAAAATCTCATTGCACCTACACATTTTTGAAACCAACCTCGATCAAGCACGACTACATAGGTTGCATTCCAAATTCAAATCACATTATTCCCATGGGAAGAATGACTTACTTTAGGAAAGGTTTGCATGACACATAATATGCCATTGACGAGCAGGTAGTATAAAAAATATATTTTACACAACGTGTTACAAAAATACCCCTAATGCCGAATATGGTATATAGGGACCATCAAACTTGAATAACTTTTACTATGGGACCAACTTTGAAATCGCGAAAAAAAAATCAGCTGTTTCATACATTTTGATATTTTCTATTTTAATTTTTGTATGAAACAGCTGATTATTTTTTCGTGATTTCAGAGTTGGTCCCATAGTAAAAGTTGTTCAGTTTGATGGTCGCTATATACCATATTCAGCATTAGGGGTACTTTTGTGACATGTTGTATAAAGATAAATAATGTATTAGACAAAAATACTAGAAAAAGTCGACTCACCCGCAGCCTCAGACGGGACTCGAACCCGCACCCTTGGGATTCCAGCCCAATGCACTGACTTGATCCAGAAAAACATCAGTACATACCTATTTTCTTAAATATCAGTCTTCATATTTTTTAACTTAAATGTAGTGCATTAATAGGCCTCTCAAATTAAAGAGACAGACAGACGGACAACAAAATGATCCTATAAGGATACTTGACGACCTGCTTGGTCGGTTTTAAAGGTGTCGCCATCTCTGAGGTCCCGGTTTCGTGAACGTCAGGATGGCTGGTTGGCTGCATTGGTTCGTGTTAAGCTGGTAACCAAAAATTGCTACCTATTTGCTACCTACAGTCAGTTAATTGCTACCTAACTATAAACCAAAATAAAGAGATTGCAAAATGTCCAGCCATTCTGATATCAGGATGGCTGGTCCACTCTCCGTTAGTGTAAACTATACAAATTCCTGTTATTATTTTTACTTCAGTAATTGCTACCTGATTGCTACCCTCACGTTTATCAATGTCTACCTTGTAGCTGTAACAAGTAAAAAGTTATGATCATTTGAAAATTTTACAGGGAATGGACTAAGGGTATTGAAATAAGCTAAAACGATCACAACAATGTTTTTATTGAAATATTTTTTTTTATGGTATAATGTCTATTTACTAATGCCCTTACTAATAAAGATTGTATAGCAGATGTATAAGTTACACAATGGTTACTCTCTGTCAAACTGTTTAAGTTTGACTTTAAAAGGAAAGGGACAAAACACTGTGTTTTATTAAATAATTATTACAATAAAATATGAGGCGCTTTTTATTTTCTCATAGAGGTGATAAAAAGTAGGGTATCACTAGGGTGCAAAATATATTTTTGGGTCGGGCGACGTACTTTGAATCCCTCGCTACGTTCAGGATTCTACTTGTAGCGTCAGCTCGGACTTTGTATCTAGAGCAAACTCACACACACTGTGTTAGGTACATCCAGCTGACGCACATACAATAATATGTAATAATTTAGTATATAAGATGTACAAATCAATAAACATAGTTATTAGCTTCTCAGCACTATAGCAACACTGACTGTTTGATTCATCTCCCAAGCTAGGAGCCAAATACTAAAGAATCCCTCATTTCGCTCTGGATCCAAAAAAGCGCCCTCGATGTTTAAAATATTATTTTACTCCCTTATGATACAATATACTATTTCCCAAAGTTGAAAATTGGCAGTAAATTATATCACAAAAAAACCTGAGAAAGCAATCGGGTGAATCTACGTTATTTCTTATGTTTCTTACTTCCTGCGTCATTGGCGTTACTCGAAAAATCTTCAAAAATCAATAAAGGAAATATGCCATCATTTACGTTAGAATACGATACTAAATTTTATTCATTTGCATATTTTTTATTTATTTATTGCGATTCATTGGATTTTTAAAGATTTTCGAGTAACGACAATGACGCAGGAAGTAAGAAATAACGTAGGTTCGCCCAGATCACCGCATCGTTGTTGAACACGGCCATTGTAGCCTTAACGTGTAGGTATCAGAAGTTCATTAAAAGGTCTCCAGTTAAAGTTTGCATACCTACTTCAAGAGACATCAGTCTCTTGCAATGCAAGAGTTTGGATGCAAGAGCATCAGCTCTGAAATTATTTATGCGTTTAGTTTGTATCATAAACTTATTATACTTTACGCTATATATTAATTATAAATTAATTATTATAAATGATCTGCAGCGCATCTTCTGTCAGATATGTAACCGTCCTAAAAATACGGTTGGTGACAGACAAAGAGGTGTCAGTCGTATTCAACATTCCACCCCCAAAACAAGCATTTTCCCACGAGGATCGTCGAACCTATCATTCCTCTTGCAATCATATAGAGTGACCAATCCAAATCCTAAAATAAGGAGCAATAATAAAACAACAAAAAGTGCTGACAAAATGCCGATGCTGAAGTAAGGCCCGCAATTCACTGACGGCCCGAATTCGCATTCATAAACGTCGTCATAATCGGTAGTGCTCCTGACACGTGTGGTTGGGACCGTCGTTGTCGTTGTCTTATCCTTAATTGTCGTAGGCTTCCTTGTAAAAGCATCCCAATTCCGATTCCACGTTATGTCTTCTCGTTCATATCTTTCCCTTGCATACCGTCGTTTACCGTCATCACCGTCGACGGTCGCAGCTATGATTCTCTCGTTGTTTGTGTGACCCGTTTTTTGCTACAAACAAAAGTTTACGTTATTGAAATCGAAATAATTACTTATATCTAAAAAACAAATAAACGATCAAAGCAATCTAATCAAAACGTGTTAAAAAAGTCTAATAATCTATTCAACATCTAGTAATAATAGATCGATGTTCAACATTCGTGGGTCTTGATGAAAAATAAGACCAATGAGACCCAAAGAACAATACAGGCGGCTCGTCAAACTTGTAAGATTAACACCGTTTGCACTAAAAGTCTTTTGCTAACAACTCGACCAAGAAAAAATTGCTAAAAAAACAGCTTCAAAAAGCAACAGCTCTAAAAAGCAAGAAATAATATTCAAATCTGCATAATTAATATAAAAGTATCTACGCATATCTGTTATTAAAAAAAACGTCTTATGAAGTCGGGTGGGGCTTTAAGAATTAAAAAATTAAATTGAGAAAGAGAAACCACGATAAATGTTTATGTAAATTAAAAAGGGAAATATCTTTTAGCTGTTGCTTTTTGAAGCTGTTTTTTTAGCAATTTTTTTAAGGTTTTTAGGGTTCCGTAACCTCAAAAGGAAAAACGGAACCCTTATAGGATCACTTTGTTGTCTGTTTGTCTGTCTGTCTGCCCGTCTGTCAAGACCCTTTATCTCGGGAACGCGTGGACGTATCGAGTTGAAATTAAAACCATATACTCAAATCTAGGGGCACTTGCAGCTGTGAAGAAATCAAACTTCTAAGTTAACGTAAAAAAAAGATACGGCCATTAAACACAATTCTAAGTAGGTACCTACCTACTTAAGTGTCTTGTACTTAGTAGTATTATACAAACATAAAAATAGTAAATAAAACAAATATAGATGTCACATTTAAAGGCGAGCTCGCGATGTTTCCCAATATACCGATACAACACCGCGCAGCGCCATCTAGACTTAATCTAAATAACAGATAACTCGTAAAAAAGCACAACCAACCCTTGCTTACTTAAATTATTTTTAAATTAGTTCGACTCAAATGCTAGATGGCGTAGCTTTGTACCTACTAATAAATATTGTGTCACTGATAGGAACATAATACAATACATAATATACACATACATAATAAATAAATCATTTCACAAAATAGCGTCCATGAGCTTTTGCTAGATAATTAAAATTTTAAACTATTCCAATCATTCTAATCCTAGCTTACATTAAACTGAGTAAACTTCAAGAGCATGCCTACTAGGCTCTTTGCTTTAAGCCTGCTAGGTATATTTCTCATAGAAAATTCAAGAATAAGTCCAGAAGTATGTAAGTACCTACTTATGTGACGCGATAGCACTTTTGTTGATGCAATTTTATTGTAGGTACTATTATGTATTCTGTGTTGATGCTAGAAGAGAGCGGATTTAGTAATATTGTGTTGATAAGCATATTGGCAAAGTTTTTGTTGGTATAAAATTATTGTACATTAAAGTCTGCGTATCATTACATTCTTAACTCATGAAGAAAAGTCTACTATAATACTTATATATACTTATATCTATAGTAGGTATGAACGTGTGACAGAATTGAAACCAGAATTATGGTAGATAGGGACCATCAAACTGAACAACTCTTACTATGGGACCAATTCTGCTTTTTACGAGGACTAACTTGACCTATAAGTTTAATAATTAAATTAAGGAAAAATACAAGTATACAGGTGCGGTGGGTTGGTGGTCGCCTTAGAGTAGGTACATTTTAACCATGGAAAATAATAAAATTGAACAGTAAAACAAATTACTTTCTATGGTTAAAATGTATACTGTGGTGGTCGATGACTTATCGATCGGTCTGCTGAATGCACCGATCCGTCCGTTTTGGGTACTGAATTTTGGGTAAAGCTCGGAAAAAACTGAGACTCGATTTCTGAACTATTTATAATGTAGGTACCTACGGAACCCTCGGTGGGCGAGCCCGACTCGCACTTGTCCGGTTTTTTGAACGAGGATTTCTTTTTAATTTTTAAAAGTTTTTTTATTTTAACTTTTTTGTGGTAGTTATGTACCTATATGTAAATGTAAGCGATGATAATTATAAATATATTTTATTCATATTTCACACTATTCAATGGTATAATACTCCTAAGAACTCAATTTCCACTTATCGCGCTGTTAATTTTAGCAAGTGTCAGTCATGGGGTGGGTGACCAAAGTGTATTATCTCGAGCTCCTCCGTGCTTCAGAAGACACGCTAAGCCGTTAATCCCAGCTAAGTATGCGCTCATTCCGCATTGGGCCCGCGCGGTGGGTTATGGTCCATCCTATTCATCAGCCCATGTGAGGCTTGTATCCCAGCCCCAACAGTGACCATAAAAATGACTGATGCGAAACCTTTCAATACCGTACCGTATCACTAATACACTATCCTATTTTGATTTTGAAGAGTTCTCTTCCGTATCTTCGCTTCGGAGTCCAAGGTCCAATGTGAAGGAAATTTAAAAGAAAACACCCTTAAAGTATCCCCTTTCTAACGAAACAAGAATCATCTAAATCAGTTTATAAACAAAGAAGTTATGTATGAAGATCCGTAAAAACTCGTGAAAAAGTTACCAAAAAAATTTCATTTTTTTCAGGATTACTCGAAAACCACTGAACCGATTTAAAATTCTCAAAAAATGGGACCAACTTGGAAACAAACCTTATAAAGTGGCGTTTGAATCATGTCAATCGGTTCAGCCGTTTTTGAGTAATCGGTGGACATACAAAAAAAAGCCAGACGAACATAGAACCTCTTCCTTTTTTGAAGTCGGTTAATAAAAAGGCACCTGAAAGCTGCATGACAGTTAAGTTAATGACACCCATTTTAATTTGGTCAAGTTGTAGTTAGGAAAAGACTTAGGCGATTCTTAAGTTTAGTGCAAACGGGTATAATTCTCTTGACTCGTCGGTATGGAATCGTACAAGTAAATAGTTATTAGTTTCTTTTCGCATTTTGAATTTCATCTGGCGTGAACGCCGTAGCACAAATTCGACTTAGACTGTTCTCATCCATCACAATAATGAAGTTTATTTTTCAGAAAGGCTAAAACTTCACTTATCACGAGATTACACCACGTGAAATTAAAACACGTCCGCCTCACACTGCGTAAGGCCGTATACAGAAAGAAAGCTGGAAACTTATAAGCGCTTACCGGCGCTTGACAGCGCTGGTCCGTTCTACACAAAGGAAGCGGGTTGAAGCAGCGGTATTGCCATACACACATCGATTGTGGAAAGGTAAAAATGCTAAAGCGCCACTTTGGCCATTATGAGTGATATATATCATTGGATAGCGTTTTTTTTCTGCGTCGATCTGTCTAGGTTTCAAAGCAATCGGAGCACTTTTTTGGCGCTTTAGCATTTCTAAAATTCAACGTTTTTCTCAAATCTACGCTGTCAATATGACTAAAGCGACGTATTTTTATTATTTTTGTAACAAATGTAGCATAAGAATTTTTATCCGCATTGCGATTCTGTAAGACATCATTCGTGACCTCGCATCTGAATCCGCTGTGAGTTTCTTGATTGGTATTCTCAAAACTCGCTTGACAATTCGCATGTGCACTAGCGCTGCACTTGCGAGCGTGTCAGCGAGTTGAACTAAATTGACCGCGAGAATTTTGACGGGAACCGATAACTTGTCCGAAATTTACTTGTCCTAATTTCATTTAACGGAAACGGTTGACCAAAGTTTTTGTTGCTATATGTATTGTTTGCCATATTTTTAAACCATCGAAATATCATTTGGCATATGTCTCATTTTACCGAACTACGTTTCACCGATTTTCAAAATGATTTTTTAGTATTGTCACCACCAGAACAACATTTTACCGAATACTATTTGGCCGCAACCGCAACTATGGTATATTTATATTATGTAGGTAACATTTGATATAATCGATATTTGTTATAATAATACATGTTTTATTAAGCAAGCATGCACCATGCATTCAAGCATTATAGAGCTGCGAATGGTCAAAACACTAACCTAACCTAACCTACTTAATGTATTCAAAGTTTTTCATTTGGTGAACTGAAAATATGACAAATAAATCAGTAGTGTAATGAATGTTCGGGAATATAATACTTCGACGAAATGTTCTTTCGACCGCGCATAACTTCGGTAAAAAGTTTTTCGACCAAATAAGACATCGGAGTAACGAAAAAAACGTAATTTCGACGAAGTCAAAAAAGGCGAAACGAAAACAGTCGAAAAGATTTCAGTAAAATGAAATTCGATCAAAAAAATTTCGACCTTGGGATAGGTTACCGATTTTGACAGATAAAGTATGAGATGACGTAAAAAGTGGCATTCTGTAAGGTATAGACCGAGAGGTGACAGGATTTTTCGTAACGATCAAGGAAACGATTACATTTACTTTTATGGGGTGTAGAGTGGTTGTAGAATGTCCCCTAATGTGAATGATGAATTTCCATACAATATAATGCTATTTTCGCGATTTTTTAGCATATCAAAACAGCTCTTAGAATCCTGATAGATCAGTTGTGTGTATTGCAATCTGGATCTCATCCATTCACTCCCTGGGTAGCTATCTTCAGATCGGCAGAGAACCAAGGCTTCAAAGTTATCTCGTTGGTATGAAAATTATCTGGTGCTTCTAATTATCTAAGGTGAAGGTGCAAGGTGTGTCACTGTCTTGCTAAATGCAGGTATTGTGCACTGATATTTTTGTGGTGTGCATGTGCATTTTTTTGCGGGCAGGCGGGCGGTGCATCCTGCATATATATTTTTTGCGGGAGTAAGCTACATATATTTCTCTTTTCACAATTCTAATTATCCGTCCACCTCTCGAATTAAACAACCTCTCGCATCAGATCTCACTTCGCTTCTCCCTTCACTCTCACTTAAATTTGCATTCTGTAAGCATCACCATTTACTTGCGAAGTGAAGTGAGTTCTGTATTGTAGTGACTGCCACACTCAAAAAAATGTTAGTCGAGATTTATTGATTGCAGTTTTTTGATACAATTGTTGAGTTTTTGGTACAGAACTTTATAGCAAATATGCGTTTTTTTAATTAAAATTTCTTATTTTAAGGAATTTGAGGCAGCTAATAGTCTGCGTGTTGAATTAAAATTGACCGTGAGATTTTGACAGATGAAATATGAGATGACATAATAAGTGGCATTCTGTAAGGAAATTCCGCCCTCACTTCGATGCTCAACTCGCAAGTGAACCCGATTCAAAGTGTCAAATAAAAAGTATCTATTTTACGAGTGAAAATAGAAGAAGTCCTCTACAAACGATGTTAAAATAATATTTTTTTTAGAAATAAAACACTTTTTACGGATTACAGCGCGTATATTATTAATTCAGGTGTTGTTTTAGAATTATTTAGTTTGTATTTATTGGTTTTTAGAATTCCCGACGTTTCGACACCTTTCCAGGGACCGTGGTCACGGGAGGACTAAAAGTGTTTAAAAAGTGTTTTATTTCTAATCTAATGAACTGTATACGAGCGAAAGTCTTAGAAGTGAATATTTTTTTATTTTTTAACACTGACAAGTAGTTTTTAACCACAAATTATATAGCTATTTAATTTGTGAAAAACTAATTTTTTTTTATTATTTAACTTTACAAAAACAAAATTTTTTCATCGTAACAAACCAAAAACCACGGCGGTTTGTCCGGAATGCTAGACTTATACACTAACATTATTATATATTTATGGTAACAACAACATATTATAAAATAGGTCACTAGTAAACAATTTACCTGCGGCGATCGTCCAGTTTTAATATTACTTTCTATAATGCTTTGTAAGAGATGTAACGGATGGCGAGAAAAGCTTTGAGTTTATCACATATCCAGATGACTTGCAGTGCCCAGTTAAATTTATTGTCAATAATCAGACCCAGATAGGTGTGTCTGTCAAAGGTTTGAATTTCTGGACAATTGCAATTGCTATTATTGTTGTGCAAGCAAAGATGTTCATGAGCCACAAGCCTTCCACCACTCAAGCGTCCGGTCTTGTTGTGTGGACTGCAGATGTGAACAAGTTTAGTTTTTTGGGCATTTAGGACCAGTCCATCGTCATGACACCACTTGTTAATATTGTCAAAATCAGTTTGCAGTTTCGATAGGGCATGTTGAGCATCTCGGTCTGCGATCAGTTAACATGTATCCGCGTACTGGTACAGTGGCTGAGAACATTGTTCATATCATTGACATATGCAATAAAATGAAGATAATTCCCCAGAAGCTTTCTACAATGACCGTCACTTAACTGCTCGCAATTCAGTAGAGAACAATTTGGTCTCCTAAAAGGACGCTATTTCAGAAAACATTTTTATTTTAATGTAAAATTTTTTTTATATTTTATTGTAAAAAAAAGTGTTAAAAATTGTATTTTATATTGTTAGGTAAAATGTATAATGGAGGTCATTTCTCCACAAACTTGTCAATGGACGAAAAAAGAGTAATAGGACATTAATTTGAAATTTAGGGCGCGTTTATACGACTACACGCTTACAATCCGCATACGCGCCGCAACCGCCTTCTCACCGCGAACGCGCAGCCACCGAACAGCTGCCGCGCAGCCACCACGCAGCGCCCACTCGGCTGCTAGGGTCTCCATATATTCACCCATACCCGCAGTTCAGACGTAACTCAGACGTGTTTGCCATGTTTGATAAATTGTTGTCTATTTTGATACAATTTAGTTTCGTATAACAAATTATTGTAAGAATCCAATAATTATTGTACAGTGGGCAGCAAATCAGGTGACCTAAAATTGACTCTCTGTGACGTTTGCTTATGTTATTAATTTTATAATGATTTACTTAAGTATACTGGAATGCTAAACGAGCTTTTAAATGAGGGAATACTTACGTTAATTATCTTAGTATTTAAAATAGTGTTTAATTTATGATTTACACAAAAAAGATAAAAAAAGTCACTAACGAGTGGTAGGAAAATATAGACAATGCAAAAGCACTAAGTTCCAAATTTATTTGATAAGAGGCAAATAAGATATAAAATATATCTTTCATTATTTTAAGTGCAAATGTTGCTTATCCGTGATCTACAAAATTTACTATTTGTGAAGAATTTTATAGGAGCTTTTTCTATAATCTTAATTTCACAACCGCGAACTCCAATGTTACAAAACTTTTATGTAACGAACTGATTGAACACTAAGCTAAGTAGTGCCACTAAAATGAAGAAAACATGCGAAACGCGCTGAATCCGCGCGCGCAGAAAACGCGTACGTCTGTACGAGGCTTTATAGACAGGACGAACACAACCTTGTTTCAGCTCGTTTGGATCATTTGGATATTCTCCCATCTTGAGACTGACATACTAGATTAGCTGTGAGCTGATGATATTTTAATATCAAAAACCTTAATATTATCTTGGCCTGGAGCTTTAGAAGTATTAAGTTTATTTATATATTTTTTCAGAGTTATTTTTTTTTACTACAATACTGTTAGCCTATATTATATTAAGTAAGCCTATTTTGTATTAATTATAATTTACGTGAGTGTTAATAAATAATATTTCATTGCTTTGGTATGATTGTATACGTCTAATAGATTTTGTATTGAGTCTCCTTTATAAAATGTACATACTGTTAGCCTATATTATATTAAGTAAGCCTATTTTGTATTAATTATAATTTACGTGAGTGTTAATAAATAATATTTCATTGCTTTGGTATGATTGTATACGTCTAATAGATTTTGTATTGAGTCTCCTTTATAAAATGTACAAACCTCATTGCAAAGAGATATATAACCTCTTTGCATTCATACGAATAGTTTTTATTTTTCTTAAACAAAAGAAGAACGATATTCAGGGCATTGAATGGATAACCTTGTTGTACTGGAATTTATCCCTACAATACTAACATCTGCGCTTTTAGTATAGTTATTTTTAGGCGTTTGTATAAAGTGAAGTGAAATAATCAAAGAGTGAGTGCTTAAGAAGTAACAACGATGGCAAAGATGTTTTTATTAAAATCTTTATTAGAGGAGGCTCATGCTTTAGATAAACTAGAAAATCGTCGACAGTCTACCCAAATTAGAAATTTATCGCTATTAACCCGAGACGACGACTATGTTAAAGTTTATAGATTGTCAAAAGAACTTATTGACCAGCTAGAGCATGAGTTACTGCCTCTAATAAAGTCCTCAAAACGTCGAGGTAAAGGAATTTCAACTCGTGTAAAAGTAAGTGTTTCATTTTACTTAATATAAAGTTACTTTTGTAAGTATTTACTTAGTTTATAGGTGATAGATTTGCAACCAAGCACACTGGGTAAGACAGTTGTTGCATCAGCAAAAACATTCGTAGTCGAGAGTCGTAGCTATATACCGTAGCTGCATTAGTCAGTCATATCCCTACACGCGTGTAGATGCAACAACTGTATCGCTACACACACCAACATAAATTTTCGCTTAAAACTCATGTACCTTTTGGTTGTTTCCCTGCTATATTTATAGTTTTAAATAATACAGGTACTTGGTATTATTATTATGCATGTTAATAACCAATTGGTCCCTATTTTGTTTTGACTATTATCTAGATTACATATTTTTTAAATTGATTTATTGTTTCACAGATATTGTGCACCTTGTCATTCTTGGCTAATGGCAGCTATCAAAAAATTATTAAAGAAAATTTGAGAACATATTTATCGCAACCATCGGCATCTCGTTGCATAAATGAAGTCGTGGAAGCACTAAATAATCCGGCAATTGTAAATAAATATATAAGGTTCCCTCAAAATGTACAAGAAAGACAAATCTTAAAAGAAAAGTTAGTTGTTGGAATAGTATAATTAAAGTGACCCTTCTTTGATTTCTACATTTTTGTGATAGTTAATTATGTTAGTGGTATGTAATGGAAAATGACGTCACTTTAAATGCTGACCTTGTTTTTCAAATTTTGACGACTCTGAAAATATACAGGGAGAAAAAAGCAGCCCTTGACGAGTTTCTTGCCGGTTCTTCTCGTTACAAGATCTCCCGCTTAGGGTTTGCGAACCGATGGCGTAGCTTCTTTGACATTCACAAGTGCTTGTAACAGCCTAGACTGAATAAATGAGTTTTGAATTTTGAATTTTTAAATTACAGGTTCTACAGGAAGTTTCACATTCCAGGAGTAGTTGGGTGTATCGATGGCACTCTGGTGGCATTGAAAACACCAATCGAAAATGAAGAACGTTTCTACTGCCGCAAAGGTTACCATGCAAGAAATGTCCAATTGGTAAAATGGTTTTAAATGTTGTATTTTTTACTATTTTAGGTAGGAAGGAGGTATTTAATTTTATTCTTATATTTTTTTCAGATTACAGATGCAGATCTTAACATTTTAAATGTGGATCCAACATATGGTGGAGCTACTCATGATAGCTTCATTTTTAACTATGGTGTTATAAAAGCCCACTTAGAGGCATTAACCAACTCTGGTGAAGAAGTTATTTTGCTCGGTTAGTTTATCCCTCCTTACCCCTACTTCAGTATATGAGCCTAATTAGGTATAGAAACTACATAATTATTTGCTACTTATTAATTTTTTTAGGTGATTCAGGATATGCTCAGCGCGCCTACCTTATGACGCCAATTAGTGGTGCTGAAGATAATTCCCCAGAAGCTTTTTACAATGAACGTCACTCAACTGCTCGCAATTCAGTAGAGAGAACAATTGGTGTCCTAAAAGGACGATTTAGGTGTTTGTTAGTACACAGAGTGCTCAATTATCATCCTGACGTAGTTGCAAAAATAGTTATTGCATGCTGTGTATTGCACAACATGTGCAATCGCGCAGGAATGCCGGCATTCACAATTTTAGAAGAAGATACACTAGAGGAGGTACAAATAATTTCTGAAGTTCAAAGGAGGCAAACTAGGGATTTGCCATCTAACGCCGATTTAGCTCTAGGGCAATTACGTAGACAAAACTTGGTAAATAGCCTATGGCGTTCACGTCATATTATTTAATTTATCTGTGGTTTCTTTTAGTACTATTTTGTAAATAGATAATTATAAAAGGCGGAGGTCAAAAACCCTTTCCAAGTTTTCTTTCGCCTTTTTTTTTCTTGAATAGGCCTACCAATTTGTGAAATGCTGGTAGATTCAGTTGATTTCTATTTTTAACATGATGTACTAACAAATAACCTAAAAAAATGGATATAAAAACAGGTTCAATTTTTTTTAATCTTTATTTATTTCTTTGTGGTAAGGTGGCTAGGCATGTGTAAATTTAGGCGATGATATAAATATATTTTTCAATTCAGTGCTCGAAAATGTGTGTTTTCGATGACATTACAGCGTGTGGTAAGTTGATTTTACCGCACGCCGTGCGTTTTTGTTTACTATTTTTTTATTTCTATTAAAATTTTGTACATACTGTCTATTAAGAAATGTTGAGCATTTGTAGAGAATTTGTAGTTGGTCCAGAATTTGTGCAGAATTTGTCCAGAATTTGTGCAAAATTTGTTCATAATTTGTGTAGAATTTGTGCAGAATGTGTAGAATTATCTGTAAAAATATTTTTATTTCAAGAGGTACTTATATTTTTTTTCTTGCAAATGTGTTGAATATCGTAGTATAGCACACGGTTGATAGGGTTTTTTAAAACCTCACCAACCTTGTATGATAAACTACTATTATTAATATTTAAACGACAGTTGATCCTTTCAATCGGTTCAGCCGTCTTCCAGAATTTATTTGGTGGACATTCATAAAAAACTGGACAAGTGCGAGTCGGGCTCGCCCACCGAGGGTTCCGTACCTACATTATAAATAGTTCAGAAATCGAGTCTCAGTTTTTTCCGAGCTACACCCAAAATTCAGTACCCAAAACGGACGGATCGGAGCATTCAGCAGACCGATCGCTAAGTCATCGACCACCACAGTATACGTTTGTACAAAGTACAAGTCGCTTAAGTAGGTAGGTACCTATTTAGAATTGTGTTTAATTGCATTACAAAATTATAAAAATAGGGCTAAGGGGCGGGGTTTATCTGTGCTACGTTTGACCGCAAAATTAAGCTGGTTTGTAATAGGAAAATGAGGGAATTTAAAAGAAAAAAAGTAGTATTATCAATGTATCGGTATTTCTTGGTAAAATACACGTAATAATAAACATAATCACCAAATTTCAAGTTTATAGGTCAATTAGAAGTTAAATTATGACCGCGCATACCGTCGTTTAAAATCGATGATTGAGTACGTACTTTAATGACTATTTTTTTTATGATATAATTATAAATGTATAGTTTTAAGATTTTTCCCTGTACTTGTAGTATAAGACGATATTACTTGCCAGACAGACAGACGGACAACAAAGTGATCCTATAAGGGTTCCGTTTTTTCCTTTTGAGGTACGGAACCCTAAAAACCAATGAACTTTCAATAAAACCACTCTAGTATCCGTTGAAAGTGTTTTATTTTAATATTTCAGTCTAGGCTGTTACAAGTATACATGGGTCGAAAGGAATCAATTCTCATATGAGATATTTTTAAGTATATATACCGAGTGTATTATTAGGTAGCATAATGGTTACCCTACGTACGTAAGAAGTGAAAAAACTAGTCGATTTCGGGATTTGTTAAAATTTATACTTTTATAACAATTCTTATAAATAATAAATACTATCAACTTGCTACACATTGTTATTCACATAAACAGAAAACTTCAGGCTAGTCTTACATTCCATACTTTGAGCGTAATTAACCAAGAAGTAAATATGGAGGATTGAGGTCCCGAATATTGGCTCAGGTCTGGGTGTTTGTGATACCACCGTTGTCTCCGATTTCCATAACACAACTGCTTTAGCTACTTACTTTGGAATCGGAGCAATGTATGTGATGTTGTCAAATATTTTTATTTTTATTATATTAACTTTTATTTATATAATATAAGTTAATATAATCACACTAAACCCTATCTCTTCTCATAGCCTCTGCCAATGCTTGCAGCCCTTTTCCTACTGCAGCTACTGCTTCCGCTAAGATTTTATCCCTTTCTGCACTCCTTTCATCCATGGCCCTTTCTCTTTCCGCACTCCTCTCCAGAAAGGACTGCAGGATTTGGGCATTTAATCGTTGTATCTCCAGCTGATTTTCTTCCACCTTTAAGAATCTTTCAGTAGTGTTGGAGAATTCCGTTCGCCGTTGAGATGGTGGAGGAGCAACAGCTGAAGATGTGTGACGTAATGCTGAAAAAAAAAACAACGATTACTATGATTTGTAAATAAAAATCTCAAATGGCAGCTTTTTGTTGTCATCCGTTTGAAAAATGAAGTTTTGATAGTTATTTCTATTTTGTACTTACACACAGAACCAACACCTCGTCTGGCACGAGCATTATTTGTTCTGGGGCGGCGGGAAGGGGAAGTCATTGGCGTTGCGTGACGTAAAGCTAAAAATATAAATATTTATATACTTACATGAAGGTTATTTAATCTCAAGTTTTTTCCTATATCAAAAAGGTATAAAATAAAAGTACAAATCAACTCAGATATATATGTTTATGAACTGAGTTCATCATTGAGCATGAGCAAAGCCACATAATAGTTGTGAAAGTTGTTTAACTTTATTGGTCACTTACATGACGCAGCAGCAGTTCGACGACGAATCACTGGGGGGGTTACTTGGGTTGAACCGCGGCGTGAAGGAGAAGGTGTGGGTGTATGTGAAAGCGTTATGGGTGGAGGGGACAAGCTAGGATGATATGTATGAAGATTTGGAGGAGGAGTTTGTACTATCTGGATATTCTGAAACAACAGAAACAATCATATAAAAAGAAACCCACTTACCTTATTATGATTAAATATTGAAAATTCCAGCACTTAAGATATAAAACAAAAATATGCAGATGTTATTATTTTTATTATTTTATCAACAAAAATAAGAAACTAAAGTAGGTAAGTTGCTACCTCCCACTACAGATTGAGATCTGTTGTCAAGTCGTCACAGTCACAGTATACACTTACTGAGACAACTCAAATCTGTCTCTACCCAGATACATACCTGCAAAATGCTTTGGCTTATTGAGTTGGATGAGGAGGTAGGTAGTCTGTAATGAGTGTGTTCTTGATCGTCAATTAGCTCGGAACCCTGAAATGTAAAAATGGATAAATGTTACTCCATAATTATCTTCCTTGTGTTATTGCCAAATAATAAAAATAAAAATACACTTTACATAGTATGTATTTTTAACAGACAGATTGCACAATTATTGACCACTACCAGCCAGACAGGATTGATGCAAAAGAGCTAATACCTATTGCATTTTTAAATTTCTTACCGGAAATGGATGTATGCCTAAATGTGCATCTCCTGTCGAAAAACATTCACCGCCACACAAAGCAACAACTCTTTCTTCGAGTTCTGAGAGCTCCACTTCTTCCTCCACCCCACCACCAGTTCTACGCCTAGCAGCAGAGCGCACTGCTACTTTTCTTTTTATGGCGCTTTTTTTGTCAGACCAATACTACAATCAGACATATAATTCAAGAAATTATAAAAATACTACTGTAAGACTGGGGTGATTAGCAACTTGCGTGGTAAATAACAACAACAACATTTTCGATAGAAAAATATAAAATTCAAAATGAACCAGAGCATCAGGCACCCTCGTGAGTCCATTCTTCGAGAGGTCAACATCGAATGGAGGTTCAAAAAAGTGTTGTAAAGCCTACTTAGCTGTAACAAAATTTTGCACTTTAAAGCTGCCTCACAATATTATATTTTTATAATTGTTATCTAACGACACCCCACACTATATAGGGTACAAAAGAAAAAAAAATTACATTTAGGGGAGGTGACCTGAAAAAAAATATTTTTCATAATTTTACTTCACCACGTGATTAATATGTATATCCATGCCAAATTACAGCTTTTTAGTACTAAGAGTCTATGAGCTAGGCTGGGGACGGACAGACGGACATGGAGAAACTATAAGGGTTCCTTGTTGACTACGGAACCCTAAAAAAGCTGGTATAATTCTGATAATATAAAATTACATTGTAGACTGTTCATAGAACCACATTATTCTATAAAACAATGCTTACCTTGGTCCACTGTTTAAAGTTTTTGATTGTGCCACCTAAACTATTTAGGCGCACGGCTAGTTCCTCCCACTGACGTCGACTTCGCTCTCTGCCATTTTGGGTTCTCAAAAAACCCTTTGCCATGCCAGGGTTTCTTTCCATGTATTCAACTAGAGCTTCAAATTGAGCCGACGATGGGTGGAAGGAACGTATCTCATTTGGACTGAAACATTATTCTTGGATTAGAAAACAAAATAAATATTTACGTATTTGAATTAATATAGTTTTTAAATTTCACAAGCACATAATATACACTTACTTCATGATGATTTCAGAATAATTATTATTTTCAACACTGAACCAACAAATGGCTGTAATCAAAATATTATAGGTCTGTCTGACATTATTTTTTTTCGTAAGAGAAGCATAGAGATTATATTCATGGCACGAATTTAGAGTTTTTTTTTTTTACTTATTAGCTAAGCTTATTAGCTGCCTCAAATTCCTTAAAATAAGAAATTTTAATTAAAGATCACAATATTAGTGTGATTTTTAAGTGTAATTTCAAGTTTTGTCTCAAAAACTCAACAATCGTATCAAAAAACTACAATCGATAAAACTCGACTAACATTTTGTTGAGTGTGGTTGTCACTAGGTACAACGCAAGTCAAAGTCAAGGTCAAGCGAGGTGAGATGCGAAGTGAGAGTGAATTGCGAAGGGAGTTGCGAGTTGTCGTCTGATTTTACAGAATCGCAGAGCCGGTCCACCTTTATTTCATTTGTACCACTTGAGCAATTATCGTTTTTTCAAATTTGAAAAGTAATGGTGATTTAGTAATTTAAGCATTTTATAGACTACAATGGTTTGGCGCTTTAGCAAAACATCATTGGTTTATGAAGTAAGAACGGTTGGCGCTTAAGCAAGTTTAGCAAAAACTGTACTTAGATCTCGTTGTAACTTATTGATCTTAACTGTTCCTATACAAAAGACGTAATTAAAACAAAATTAGAAAGTTATATAATTTTTAAGAGTTCCGTGTTTATTACTATAATATAGTTATAATACTACTTTGCATAAGTATTTGCAAATTAATGGCCGTATCTTTTTTTCATGTTAACTTAGAAGTTTGATTTTTCACAGCTGCAAGTGCCCGACCGGGTCTTGACAGACATACGCACAGACAGACAGACACTTAATGATTTAATTACAAATATATAGTTTTCAGATTTTTTGCCACATTTCAAAGTTCTAGGTCAACGGGAAGTACCCAATGAATTTTGATTCGTTTGAGGGTGTCGAAATATGCGTTTTTCGAGGCATTAATGGCCGTATCTTTTTTTACGTTAACTCAGAAGATTAATTTTTTCACAGCTGCAAGTGCCCGTAGACGTGAGTTTATGGTTTTAATTTCAACTCGATACCTCCACGCGTTCCTGAGATAAAGGGTCTTGACAGACGGACAGACAGTCCGGGTTCCGTTTTTTCTTTTTGAGGTACGGAACCCTAAAAACAGCAATTACACAGCTACATAAATACCTAAGTATACACTGGCACAGGAAAGCAAAAAAATGTACGTACCAAGTTAAAGGCGCGGCGCGGCCGCATGAAGCCGTGTTGCTCGAAGGTTCCAGTGTTATTCTAGAATATAAATTTTAAACTTCTTGCTCAAAACCTATAACTTTGCGAAAGAGAATATTCTATCTAACACAAAATTCCAAAGTTAAATCTTTGCAAGACTCGCATTATAATGACATTTGCATTGCAAATGTTTTTTCCAAAGAGTATGTAACCACTCATAATAATATTATCTTTCTATATTTCTATGAAAAGTGTTATAATTCATAAGTTTCCAGTGCTTTCCGTATTCATAATGCTGCTTCGCGTTATTCTACTGATTCCCTTTGCCTTACAAACTGTTCAGTGTGATAAGAACATAATTCCCGTATTTATGATAGACTATAGTGGAGCTATGGGTGACCTCCACATTGATGGCAATCCTTTTCACAAGATAAGCACTGCTGAGTTCGCTGATATTGTGCAAGTTTCAATCAAAAAGGCTGCAGTTATAATTGTCTTTATTGAAGACCAGTTTTGCGTAGAAGACATCAGCACTAAAGACGCCTTTGGCACGCCTTACGTACACCTCCGAAAGGCTTTGATCGAACACAAAGTTAAATACTTCCCAAAAGTAATAGAGCCGTATAAATTGTTGAACCAGGTTTTCCAGCCACATCAGTTGAACGTTTTTAATCTCAGTACAGGGATGAACTTTAACATGTTCGAAGGCAAATTAAAGCATTTATATGTATTCTTTCGAGATGGAAAGAACGAGACGAGGGTCGGGAAATTGAGAAGACACGATGATATTATGAAAGAGGTGTATACGGTGATGATGAAGCTGGCGGAAGGGCCTGTGCTGGCGTTTTATACGGGGAAAATGAATCCTGTACAGGTCGACAAAGAAGATTTTGTGCCGATTTTGCCGAATCCAGGCCCCAGTTTACCTGGAGTGACGGTGATTACTGATGGAGCTCTGTTCTGGTTTTTTGGTAAGCATTACAATTCTTATTATTCAGTATACCTAGGCAATCTTTTTTTTCTAGCATTGTTGTGTTCAGGCAGCTGGAGAAAGATCCTCAAGGGTCGAGGACAGAGGTAAAGTACACTCTATCTCCGGCCTTCGACAAGTACCTCTTACCAAGGGGTATCGCAATTTATAATGCGATGTTGGGCTATTTATCGATAAGGGTCGATAAAAAAATATGACGCTGGATGGGGTGACTACGTGGGTCCACGCAGTGCAGTTGCAGTGTTAACGACTGCAAATACAGTGGGGACCGAGGACTAGACGTGTCTTCTGTCTGTAGCACGGAGGAGTTCGAGATAAAGTGGCAAGACTTCCTACTTAGGTAACTTTCACAAAGGTCGGTTTAAATAGGAAGTCTTGTCGCTAGTACAAAAAATATCTACTTAAAGGTCATAGCTCATAGCTCATAGCCTCGCCTCGAGTGGTTAGTATTCTTTATATGGACTTGTATGGATAAGCGCTCATTATATCAACTCCGTATCGTCACCGGATCGTCTCGCTCGCAAGCGGTCCACGCGCGGACGTCGGGTGGACCCCTCGGTGACAACTCGCTGCTCGCATGCTTGCCTCGCGATGACTGCTCGTTGCCCACGCGCGGGTCCCGAGTGAACCGCGCGCTGCCCGCGAATTATTAAAAGCGATAACAAATGCCTACGAGTGGTCCACTCGTTGACCATGCGACGTTTACTCGTTGACCACGCGAGGTTCGCTGGTTGATTACACGACGTTCACAAGTAGCAACGCGTCGTCCACCCGTGGACCACCTGTCGACAACGAGTAGACGCCGAACGACGAGGCGGCGCTGGTCGAGTGCTGGGTGGGTCTAATGAGCTATGAACATAAAGTTGCCTGTAACCTGCAACAATTCCCTCAAATGTTAATTAAAACATTGCTTCCCATTTGGCAGGCGTATACGCAGTGACACCCACACGGCGGGCGCAGTTCAGCCAGATGCCGATACTGGCGGAAGAGACCTGGACCGACCAGGCCTTATCCACAAAGATGGCCTACAGCGACTTTGACCTGGAGTTCAACTTCAAATTTATCAAATCCGGATGGATACTCGGTACACTTACTTCATCATCATCAGCTGTTTTATCTCCGCACTGCTGGGGCAAACCTTCCTAATGGATTGGTAATGGCCTGGCACGCGAAGCGATTGCGAAGCAATTCAAAATACTTACTTACATTTCGCTAGTTGCCGTGAATTGTAAATTTAAGACCTTGTCCAGAAAGGGCGAATTTGCCGCGCTTTTCCACGCGATTTTGGTTATCTACATTGCGGTTAATATTTCACATGATGCTAACGACGCTGGTTCAAGCGAATATTGTATTACAAATCGCGTCGCGTGTAGTTCTGGTTAGGGTCTAACCACTGTGCGGTGAGAATGTCGAGCGAGCGTTGCCAGGCGGTAAGACGAGAATGGACCTGTAAACGGGTCCAATTCCGATCGGTAGGTATTACCAGGTTTGACCATCAGCCATTTTTAATGTCCCCACTACTGGGGCACAGGCCATCCTTATGGGTGGATAAGGAGGATGAGCCATAACCCACCACGCGGACCCAATGCGGATTAGTGGATGTTAACGACTGCAAATGCAGCCGGGACCAACGGCTTAACGTGCCTTCCGAAGCACGGAGGAGCTCGAGATAATAAATTTTTGGTCACCCATGACTGACCCTTGCGAAAGTTGCTTCACCTCCGTAGTCGCTGGGCCAGGCGTTATACGACTGCGCCACCGAGCTCCTCGTTTTAACGACTGCAAAATGTAACCGGGACTTTCGGCTCATACCCGGTTTCCGAGGTACTTATCAGAGGGGTCCACTCCACAGTACTAAAATAAAATCAATCACTTGACATTGTCGTGATTAGGGCTGCCATCTGTCCGGGTTTCCCCGATTTGTCTAGTTTGTAGGGCGTCCGTGGACCGTCCGCGCGGGGTTTTAAATAGTGTCCTGATAAAACCCGGACACTTTTTGTGTTAGGATAAAGGATATTAGGTTTCATTTTATTGTAAACTTTTTTTTTTACTCTACTTCTTCACTCAAATTTCCGGGGCTCTTGCAATTTTTGTCCGAGTTACATAATTTAGGTGATGGCAGGCCTACGCGGGTCCAGTACTTAGTTTCGAATGACGCTGTAGCGACACACGTTGTGGCGAAAAAAATTCAGTGAGCGAAACCCACACGGTCGAATGACACGACAGCGACAAACTTTGTGGCGAAGTTCAAAGCGAGTTTCAAACGAGTTTTAAACTAGCATATAATTATATTTCGCCACAAAGTTTGTCGCTGTCGTGTCATTCGACCGTGTGGGTTTCGCTCTAATGATTTTTCGCTCCAGCGTACCACGCTGAAATTTTTTCGCCACAACGTGTGTCGCTACAGCGCCATTCGAAATTAAGTACTGGACCCGGCCTGCGCGGTGACTGTGCGCATGCTAGGACGGCTGCCGGCTGGACATAAGTAGTTAAGTACTTACCTATATCGAAAAATTGAAAAGTAGCTTCGAAAAGAATTAGCGATGGTGTGGCAATCGTGAGAAATGTCCTTGCCAATCTAATCGCAGTTAGCCCTCGTACGCACTGTCGGCTGACTGCGGGGGCGGCTGACCGCGGAGGCGGCTTGCCGCGGGGGCGGCTGACCGCGGGGGCGGCTGACCACGGGGGCGGCTGACCGCGGGGGTGGCTGACCGCGGGGGCGGCTGACCGCGAAGGCGGCTGACCGCGGAGGCGACTGACCGCGGGGGCGACTGACCGCGGGGGCGGCTGACCGCGCGGCTTCGTGATCGTACGCACTTGTGGTTGAATAACCGCCACAAAATTTCATATTAAAATGTAACCGCACGGTTGGCCGCCCCGCGGTTGACCGCTAGTGCGTAAGAGGGCAGACTTGAGCAACTTATTGAATTTCCGAATCTGTCAGAAAACGTGATGCTGTTCGAGGGTGGCGAGGAAGTGGGGCGCACCAACATGGCGGTGAGCGCGCCCTGGTACCACGCCTTCTACTGCGGCGAGCCGATGGTGGTGATCAACAACAGAGACGGCAGCTCCGTTACTATATCAGAGTATAAGGTAAGTAGGCAATCATTTAATTTATGCATCATGATCGCGCCCGTTTCACAGGTGGGTGAGTCTACGTTGTTTTGTTATGTTTCTTACTTCCTGCGTCATTATCGTTTACTCGAAAATCTTTAAAAATCCAATGCATCACGACGGAATTTGCCATTATTTACGTTAGAGTACGATAATAAAGTATATTAATTTGCATATTTTTGACGGGTATGATTTTATCAATTACCTAATAAATGCATTTTCAGTGACCTAATAAATAATATTTGTTCCTAAAATAGTAGATCTGTCACTTAATTTTAATCACCAAATAATATAAAAACGCTTACCTAAATATTAATTAATAATTACTTGGAAATAATATCAATCATCAAATAATTATATTGGGTTTCTAAATAATAAAAGTATCACTAAAACTGAATCACCAAACAATTAAAAATGTTTACCTAAAAATATATTTGATCATTGAAAAATAATATTAATTTATTACATAATTCAACTGAAATTTGAAAATATGGGTACAATTAATTAAATTAAACTACAATAGGTTTTAATCATATAATTTACATTTAAAATCGAAACAAAAACACTACTTATCTAAAACTAAACAAAACACTGCAGTCAAGTGCGAGCTGTGCGAGTTAGTTAGGTATATTTGTTACCGGCCAAACCCGATTTTCAGGACAAACTAGTTGATCCTTATATAAGCATTATGTCCAAACTAGTTGATCCTGATATTTATGGAGCTTCGCTCGCTCCGCTGCGAGTGGTCTAAACACTAACCTAACCTAACCTACCTAGTGCATTTAAATTTTCACAGCCCGCCAATTTGACTCCGCCCCTACTTAGGAATTTTTCTATTAATTAAGTGACACATCTATTATTTTGATGATTGAACGATTAAAATGTTTGTTGATTAGATTTATAAGGTGATAGATTCACTATTTTAGGTACAAATATATTATTGCTGCCAGGGACTTACTTTTTAGAGGACAGATCTTATATTTAGGTTATAGAAAAAAGTGATCAAACTATAATTTAAGAGACATATTTACATTAATACGGTAATTTATACTTAGAGACAGATTTGATAAATATGATGACTAATATATTTCTTGGGGATAGATATTATAATTTGGGTATTGCAGATTAGTGACACATCTAAACTTAGGTGACAGAAAATGTTGTTCCCATTTTTGACTTACTTATTGCGATGCATTGGATTTTTAAAGATTTTCGAGTAAACAACAATGACGCAGGAAGTAAGAAACAACGTAGATTCGCCAGGTGTGCTTTCCGACTGGAGTGAGTGACAGTGACAGTTGATTGACATGGCTCAAGGGTTGGAAAATAACAAAAAAGTGATCGAGTTTCTCGAAATACTTTAAACTGTAAAATCAATGTTTATGGGATAAAAGTTACAAAAATCGCCAGCAACACGAATCCAACGGCAATATTAGAATAAACTATATCGGGATTTACACCATGTACCTGTTTATTTTTGAGACTCCGTGAGTTGTGGTAGTTCATATATCGGCCAAACTAAACGCACAATAGCATGCCGTATAAAGGAGCACATAAAAGCGGTCATTTACTTCATTCGGACACAAATCACTGGATCGAGTTGCATAACCCTCAGATTATCTCAACAGAACGCCACTACATACCAAGAATGGTCAGAGTAGCGATTGAAATTACCAAATACAAAAATTTCAATCGTGAAGATGGGTTTAAATTGTCGAGTGTTTGGAACCCCGTAATCCGGTTGTGTAAAAACAACATGAAATGTAAAAGCGCCGTTTCGCGTACAGATACAGTGAGTGTCGTGTGTCGTGAACAGATTCGAGTGAGTAGTGAGTTTGCAGACAGTGGTACCGGTATCGAGCGTAATAATAAAAGACTAAGACGGAGGGTAGACCGATTTGTCTGCCAATAACATCTACCCGCACGCAACAATCGACAGTTCTTCCGTGACCATGGCGCATGCAACTGCACCGAAATATCGGAGTCTCAAAAATAAACAGGTACATGGTGTAAATCCCGATATAGTTTATTCTAATAACGTCAAAAACAATGGAAATTTAAAACATCCAACGGCAATTTCACTAGCGATAATGGGAATCTATGATTTTTTTTATTTTACTTTATTGAGAAAACTAACAGCGTATTTATAAAATTACTTAACATTAGGTACGTATTAGTTATAGTAACTGACAGATGTTTAGTTAAATTATATAATTAACTGACCAATTATGGTACATAGTCGCTACCCCGGTACCGTAATTGGTCAGTGCATTATTGAGGTGCGGATTCGAGTCCCGTGGTGCTACGGGTGAGTCGATTTCTTCTAGTATTTTTCCTAATACATTATTTATCTTAATATAAAAATAGCATTGTGAATGCAAAAATCTAAATTTAATAAGTTTATACTTTAGTACGTATATCAGTTGTTTAGCACCTATATTACAGCTTGGCCAGAAAGAGAAGAAATTAAACAAAATGGAACTGAAATTTTTCGGTACAAAATGTAGTCAGTGTTGCCAAGTTATTCGTGATTTGACGTGTTTGCTCCCTCATTTTTGTCAACTCTTTATGGTCAAGCTACAAGCTTTGCTTAATTGGGGTTAGATGGCGCTGTGTGAAATTGTCCAGGCATCAGTGGCGTAGCTACCTAGGGGCTAGGCGGGGCAGTGCCCCGGGGCCCTCAAGCTCAGAGGACTCTCGTATCCTTACCAGAAAATCTCTCGATCGAACTGAACTTTTAAAAATTTCTCCCATTTTCAAAATAAATATGACAGGTTGCAACCCGACTTCAATCATGGCAACTCGGTTGAGAGAAATTCGAAAATTACACCTAGGGAATTCCCCTAAATTCTTTCTGTGGGTTGGCAGTGTTGTCAATTTGACTGATAGCGATATGTGCGTTTTATTATTCATCGACGTGCGTTTTATTGTGAATTCGAGTCAGATTCATTTGTATATTTAATATTTTTACTTGATAAAACCTAACCAGTTTAGATAGCAGTGGGGCCCCATTTTTTTATTTGCCCCAGGGCCCTTGGATACCTAGCTAAGCTACTGCCAGGCATTTATTATTATAGTAAGAACCCACTTTCTTATTATTGTATTAATTGTTATCTGTGATTTGTTAATTAAATTGATTGATTGTTGCAGATACAAGTCATGCGTCAACGGCGCCGACATCGCTGTGGCCGCGGTCTTCTGGTGCCAAGAACTCCGTCGCCTGTAAGTTGCGGTGTAAAATATTAGTGAAATATTTTTTTCGATATCTCAAAAACTGAATTTTCTATAAACTTTCAAAGTTGAGTTTTCAAGTTTTTAAAAAATCAGCGCGTATGTGACTGCCCTACCTGCGTGTGACGATACGCCGCCGTTAAGCAGTGTGAGGCGGACGTGTTTTAATTTCACGTGGTGTGATCTCGTGATAAGTGAAGTTTTAGCCTTTCTGAAAAATAAACTTCATGATTGTGGTGGATGAGAACAGTCTAAGTCGAATTTGTGCTACGACGGTCACGCCAGATGAAATTCAAAATGCGAAAAAAAACTATTTACTTGTACGATTCCATACCGACGGACGGTTAAGAGAATTATGCCAGTTTGCACTAAACTTAAGAATCGCCTAAGTCTTTTCCTAACTACAACTTGACCAAATTAAAATGGTGTCATCAACTTAGCTGTCATGCAGCTTTCAGGTGCCTTTTCATTAACCGACTTCAAAAAAAGGAGGAGGTTCTATGTCCGTCTGGATTTTTTTTTGTATGTCCACCGATTACTCAAAAACGGCTGAACCGATTGATATTATTCAAACGCCACTTTATAAGGTTTGTTTCCAAGTTGGTCCCATTTTTTGAGAATTTTAAATCGGTTCAGTGGTTTTCGAGTAATCCTGAAAATACTGTAATTTTTTAGGCAACTTTTAAACGAGTTTTAACGGATCTTCATACATAAATTCTTTGTTTATAAACTGATTTAGATGATTCTTGTTTTTTTAAAAAGGGGATACTTTAAGGGTGTTTTCTTTTAAATTTCCTTCACATTTGACCTTAGACTCCAAAGATACACAAGAGAACTCTTCAAAATCAAAATAGGATAATGTATTAGTGATACGGTACGGTATTGAAAGGTTTCGCATCAGCCATTTTTATTGTCACTACTGGGGCTGGGATACAAGGCTCACTTATGGGCCATAACAAATAGGAATAGGATGGACCATAACCCACCGCGCGGGCCCAATGCGGAATGAGCGCATATTTAGCTGGGATTAACGGCTTAACGTGTCTTCTGAAGCACGGAGGAGCTCGAGATAATACACTTTGGTCACCCACATGGGGTGGGTGACCAAAGTGACCCTTGCTAAAATTGAGTTATTAGGAGTATTATACCATTGAATAGTGTGAAATATGAATAAAATATATATTTATGTCATCTCTTACATTTACATATACATAACTACCACAAAAAAGGATAAAATAAAAAACTTTAAAAATTAAAAAGAAAAACCTCGTTCAAAAAACCGGACAAGTGCGAGTCGGGCTCGCCCACCGAGGGTTCCGTACCAACATTATAAATAGTTCAGAAATCGAGTCTGTTTTTTCCGAGCTTCACCCAAAATTCAGTACTCAAAACGGACGGATCGGTGCATTCAGCAAACCGATCGATAAGTCATCGACCACCACAGTATACATTTTAACCATATAAAGTAATTTGTTTTACTGTTCAATTTTATTATTTTCCATGGTTAAAATGTACTCTATAGCGACCACCAACCCACCGCACCTGTATACTTGTATTTTTCCTTAATTTAATTATTATAACTTATAATATAAGTATAATAAGTATTATAGTAGACTTTTCTTCATGAGTTAAGAATGTAATGATACGCAGACTTTAATGTACAATAATTTTATACCTACAAAAACTTTGCCAATATGCTTATCAACACAATATTACTAAATCCGCTCTCTTCTAGCATCAAAACAGAATACATAATAGTACCTACAATAAAATAGCATCAACAAAAGTGCTACCGCGTCACATAAGTAGGTACTTACATACTTCTGTACTTATTCTTGAATTTTCTATGAGAAATATACCTAGCAGGCTTAAAGCAAAGAGCCTCGCAGGCATGCTCTTGAAGTTTACTCAGTTTAATGTAAGCTAGGATTAGAATGATTGGAATATTAAGATAAATAATATTAGAAAAATACTAGAAAAAATCGACTCACCCGTAGCACCTCAGACGGGACTCGAACCCGCACCCTTGGGATTCCGGCCCAATGCACTGACCAATTATGCTACCAATTATGCTATATATTATAATTGGTCAGTGCATTGGGCCGGAATCCCAAGGGTGCGGGTTCGAGTCCCGTCTGAGGTGCTACGGGTGAGTCGATTTTTTCTAGTATTTTTTCTAATATTATTTATCTTAATATAAAAATAGCATTGTGAATGCGAAAAAACTAAATTTAATAATTATATAGCTGTTTCATCTTTATCGATTGTCAAAACATCAGGAAAGATGTTTCTTTCGAATGTGGGGGTATTTCCTCACATTGATGAAATTGCGCTGGCTTGCAGCGAAGAAGTAAAAAGCACTAGAAAATTTCGCCGCTCCCACTAGCGACTCGGTAGCATAATTGGTCAGTGCATTGGGCCGGAATCCCAAGGGTGCGGGTTCGAGTCCCGTCTGAGGTGCTACGGGTGAGTCGATTTTTTCTAGTATTTTTTCTAATATTATTTATTATATAATTTATTAATGCGGGGTTCATCTGTGCTACTCGTTTGACCGCAAAATTAAGCTGGTTTGTAATAGGAAAATGAGGGAATTTAAAAGAAAAAAATTAGAATTATCAATGTATTGGTATTTGCTAGTAAAATATACACGTAATAATAAATATTATCACCAAATTTCAAGTTTATAGGTCAATTAGAAGTTAAATTATGACCGCGCATACCGTCGTTTAACCTCGATGACTGAGTACGTACGTACTTAAATGACTATTTTTTTTATGATATAATTATAAATGTAGAGTTTTCAGATTTTTCCCTGAACTTGTAGTATAAGACGATATTACTTGCCAAATTTCATAGTTCTAAGTCAACGAGAAGTACCCTATAAATTTTGATTCCCTAGAGGGTATCGAAATGCGTTGCCGTATGCGTTTTTTGAGACATTAATGGCCGTATCTTTTTTTTACGTTAACTTAGAAGTTTGATTTTTTCACAGCTGCAAGTGCCTGTAAACTTGAGTATATAATATCAATTTCAACTCGATACCTCCACGCGATCCTGAGATAAGGGTCTTGATAGACAGATGGACAGACAGACAGACGGTTAATGATTTAACTACAAATGTATAGTTTTCAGATTTTTCCCTGTACTTGTAGTATATGACGATATTATTTGCCAAATTTCAAAGTTCTAGGTAAACGGGAAGTACCCTATGAATTTTGATTCCCTTGAGGGTGTCGAAATATGCGTTTTTCGAGGCATTAATGGCCGTATCTTTTTTTTTACGTTAACTTAGAAGTTTGATTTATTCACAGCTGCAAGTGCCCCTAGATTTGAGTATATGGTTTTAATTTCAACTCGATACCTCCACGCGTTCCCGAGATAAAGGGTCTTGACAGACGGACAGACAGACAGACAAACAGACAACAAAGTGATTCTATAAGGGTTCCGTTTTTTCCTTTTGAGGTTACGGAACCCCAAAAACCTTAAAAAAATTGCTAAAAAAACAGCTTCAAAAAGCAACAGCTAAAAGATATTTCCCTTTTTTAATTTATATAAACATTTATCGTGGTTTCTCTTTCTCAATTTAATTTTTTAATTCTTAAAGCCCCACCCGACTTCATAAGACGTTTTGTTTATTAACAGATATGCGTAGGTACTTGTATATTAATTATGCAGATTTGAATATTATTTCTTGCTTTTTAGAGCTTTTGCTTTTTGAAGCTGTTTTTTTAGCAATTTTTTCTTGGTCGAGTTGTTAGCAAAAGACTTTTAGTGCAAACGGGTGTTAATCTTACAAGTTTGACGAGTCGCCTGTATTGTTCTTTGGGTCTAATTGGTCTTATTTTTCATCAAGACCCACGAATGTTGAACATCGAATTATTACTACTAGATGTTGAATAGATTATTCGACTTTTTTAACACGTTTTGATTAGACTGCTTTGATCGTTTATTTGTTTTTTAGATATAAGTAATTATTTCGATTTCAATAACGTAAACTTTTGTTTGTAGCAAACAACGGGTCACACAAACAACGAGACAATCATAGCTACGACCGTCGTCGGTGATGACGGTAATGACGGTAAACGACGGTATGCAAGGGAAAGATATGAACGAGAAGACATAACGTGGAATTGGGATACTACGACAAGGAGGCCTAGGACTAAGACAACGACAACGACAACGACAACGACAACGACAACGACAACGACGGTTCCAACCACACGTGTCAGTACGACTACCGAGTATGTCGACGATTCCGGCGAATGCGATTTCGGGCCGTCAGTGAATTGCGGGCCTTACTTCAGCATCGGCATTTTGTCAGCACTTTTTGTTGTTTTAATATTGCTCCTTATTTTAGGATTTGGATTGGCCGCTCTATATGATTGCAAGAAGAATGATAGGTTCGACGATCCTCGTGGGAAAATGCTTGTTTTGGGGGTGGAACGTTGAATACGACTGACACCTCTTTTGTTGTTGTCTGTCACCAACCGTATTTTTAGGACGGTTACATATCTGACAGAAGATGCGCTGCAGATCATTTATAATAATTAATTTATAATTAATATATAGCGTAAAGTATAATAAGTTTACGATACAAACTAAACGTCTAAATAATTTCAGAGCTGATGCTCTTGCATCCCAACTTCGATTTCTTTGGCGCTGAACACTAAGAAGTTCCAAATTCAAAAAGTGCGCGGCAAAGATTATTGCGGCGCACTTATAAAGAGGCCTAAAAACTCATTACTGCCTGCTAAAGAAAGATTTAGCGGGCAGTAATGAATTAAAAAAAATACAAAAATTAAAATCGAAAATATCAAAATGTATGAAACAGCTGATTTTTTTTTGCGATTTCAGAGTTGGTCCCATAGTAAAAGTTGTTCAGTTTGATGTCATAAGTCATAAGTAATTTATTCCATAAAACAATATTACATTGTGTTGGAAATATGAATTAAAATAAAAAAATTGAAAAATCACATGCATAATAAAATCATTACCAATAAAAAATAAGAATTAATAATAGACAATAATTTAAGTAGGGTCAGGTAGGGAACGGTGACTCAGTCGGGTACAATGACTCGCGACGATATTTTCCATAAAGAACAGCAATATCTATCTATATTTCTCATTTATCGGTAGCGCTTAACAGCCAAACACGTACAAACCAGTGATCCCCCCGCTCCGGCGCCGTTCGGTCGTGATACGAGTCCGTATTTGTCTTCGTGCTTAAAAAAATACTATTTAAGGTAAGTTACACGTGTTTTTATACACTAAAATTTAAAGATTTTGAAAATTGTTAGTGTGTATATGGAAAGTGACGTTATTATACTAGGCAATGGCATAGAATTGCTCGCCTTTTGTCAAATCTGTTAAAATTGATACGTCCGTGAAATCAAAATGGCGACAGCGTGTTCAGTGGCTCAAAAAACAGAGGTATACAGTGACTCAGTGAGTCACTGTATACTTACATGAGTCACTGTATACTTACGTGAGTCACTGAGTACTTGTACATATAAATAGAAAAGTTTAATTTTACAAAGGAAAAAATAATATTTTATGCCATAAAACCTAATTATAATGCAGTACCTACCTACCAATTATCAAAACGAGAAACAATCTTTTAAACCCATTTATACCTAACTAAAATAATGTAATGTTTTTCAATGTTTGTTTTTAAAATAAAATTATTTGCGCACAAACGAAATAAAATCTGATTGATTGCTATAAATTTTATATAAAAAAAAGTCTATAAACAATGACGCACTTCAGCATCAACAAAGTAAGGATTAATAAATGGCAAAGTATTGGATTAATAAATGTTTTTTATTTAATATTGTACTGATGAGCAACTGTGTACTGTTAGAGTCACTGTGTACTACAGGGTCGAGCACTTTTGCACTCGACTGTTTGCACTAAACATTTTTTTTTAAATTTTATTGATTTTTTAAATTCTAATCGCCATTATGTTGTCTATTAGATTACTTGCTTGAAAATAAAAATATATAAAGGATCTCAAACAACAAAGAAAAAAATTTGAGAAATTGGTTGATCTCAATTTTGTCAGTATTTTATTCTTATTATAGCTACTACGTGACAGATTTTGATGCCTAATATGTTTAAAATATAATTCTAACATACCTAAACGAATAAATGTGATTAAATATAATAAATGTTTTCCATTCAATTTTGTACTGTTGAGCAACTGTGTACTGTTAGAGTCTCTGTGTACTACAGGGTCGAGTCACAGTAGCCCAGTACCAGTACACAGTGGCCCATTTCCCATTTTTTAAAAATAAATATCGGACGTCTATAATAATGCCTTATTTAATAAAGTAATAATGAAGGGAGCAACATTAATAACTAAAGCATGTTGACTGAGATTTTCAGGTCGGTACTCCAACTGTTTCTTTATAATTTGTGTGTCCGAAAAAATCCGAGCCACTGTTGCCGACCCGACCCTAAATTACAATTAATATTTCCGTAATTCAAATAAAATTTTATTAAATAATATTGTAATTATAGGTCAGGGCATACTTACTGTATCCAAAATTATAAAACAGAATTAACATAATCTTCTACACTATAAAATTTTTCTCCAGTAGATAAGACCTCAGTCTAGCTTTAAAAACTTTAAAATTTGATATATTTTTCAAATTTGTCGGCAATTTATTAAAAAGTCTTACTGCTTGATATCTTACACAATGTTTGACAATCTGTAAGTTTGGTTGTATTTTATTGGCTATATCTTTCCGCCGAGTGTCGTGACGTGTTATTCTTTCCTCTGTGGTTTCGTATCTACTGGGATGTTTGACAAGGTCTGCGAGGAGAATAAAAATATACAAGCATGGTACCGTTAGAATTTTGAGATTTTGAAAGTGTTCTCTGCACGACTCTTTTTGACTTATGCGTAACATAGTTCTTACTGCCCTTTTTTGAAGAATGAACGCTTTCCTAAGATTATAGTCATAACTGTTACCCCAAAATTTTATGCTATATCTTAAATGAGATTCTACTAGAGCGTAGTATACCATTTTTAATTGTTTCATTGTTAACTCCTCTCTTAGGCTTTTCAAAGCATAGCATAAAGAGGCGATTTTGCTTTCAATGTAGTTAACTTCTTCCTTCCAGTTTAACAAAGAATCTATATATATATATATACCCAAAAATTTGACAGAGTCTACAAGTGAAACACAGCCTTTGTTTAATGTTATATCTACTGTTTCATTTGATTTTGAAGTAGATTTAAAAAGTACAGCTTTCGTCTTTTCTATGTTAAGAACAAGGTTATTTGCTGAGAACCACTGTGAAAAAGCCACCAATGCGCTATTTAGCCTGCTACTGAGATCGTTTATATTTTTTGCAGTTATCACCGCATTTGTGTCATCAGCAAAAACCACTAGTTTAATTTCTGGTATAGAGTTGTACATGAAAGGGATCAAGTCATTGGTAAATAATATAAAGAAAATGGGACCCAAGATAGAGCCTTGTGGGACACCCCTCTGAATTTTCTTGAGTTTAGATTTAAATGTTTTCTCCGACTTTTGAAGGGTGCACTTCATTTCAACATATTGGTACCTGTTATTTAAGTACGATTCAAAAAGTCGAAGAACAAATACCTCCTATTCCATAAAATTGCAGTTTTAAAAAAAAAATTGATGATTAACCATATGGTCTACCATATTCGGCATTAGGGGTATTTTTGTAACCTAAGTATTCTAATAGGAAACAATACCGAATGCGCAGACAGTAATGTGTGTAAAAGTCGCGAGCAGGAAAGTTTCATGTTGATTTTATTGTGATTGAAAGGAAGTATCTATTTATCGGTGCGCCCCGACAAATACATTTTGTTTAATCAGAAGACCACTATTAATAGTAGACTTAACTGCATGTTATTATGTTGCCTTTAATATTTGATCTTGTTTTCATCTTTTCAGTTGACTTGTCTTTTGATGCAGGCGGGTTTTTAGTTTTTAAAATTTATTTATTTTATTTGTCTTTTTAGGTATACAACAATACAACAATTACAAAAATACTCCTAATGCTGAATGTGGTAAAAATATCAGCCGTTTCATACATTTTGATATTTTCGATTTTAAGTTTTGTATGAATCAGCTGATTGTTTTGCGATTTCAGAGTTGGTCCCATAGCAAAAGTTGTTCAGTTTGATGGTCCCTATATACCATATTCAGCATTAGGGGTACTTTTGTAACACGTTGTATATGACAGGTCAACAACTTAACACTTGTATGGAAAGTGGTAATTGTTCTTTGTTTTTGTTATACTAAGGTAAATAACTTTTTTGTTAAAATATGATATAAATCTATTCAAAAATATATACGATTGTTCTTATTACCTTCCTACCTAGGACGTTTTTCTAGATAAGGACGTCATTAGCTTATTAAACCTATCAGAAGTACTGAAATGGAATAATACTGCTTAATTATCCTTAAATTGATCGAAATATCCTTAAATCTAGCGTGGTCGTGCCAGAAAACTCGACCCGGGCACGACCACTTTAGGTATGCCGGAACGTCCAAACTAGACAAGTACAATTTTTTTGTTCAAAAGTACATTAAAGTACATTTTTTTTATGAATATGTACCACAAAAAAAAAAAAAAAATCCTTCGTGGTCATGCCAGGAATCATCACGTGGATTAAGCCGTTGTAAGTTGGATGGTCGCATTTGGCAATAAAAGCAAGGAACCGAAGCGAAACGAGGGCGGGTCGCTATTTTTATAGTTATCTCCAAGGAACAAGGGATTTTGATTGACCATAAGCTATTTTAACCCCACTGCTGGGGCACAGGCCTTCCTAATGGGTGGATAAGGAGGATGGGCCATGACCCACCACGCGGGCCCAATGCGGATTGGTGACTGCTAACGACTGCAAATGCAGCCTCCACAATCCTCCACAATCGCTGGGCCAGTGGGATGGGTGACCAAAAATGTATTATATCGAGCTCCTCCGTGGAAGGCACGTTAAGCCGTTGGTCCCGGCTGCATTTGCAGTCGTTAGCACTCACCAATCCGCATTGGGCCCGCGTGGTGGGTAACCACTGCGCCACCGAGCTCCTCAATATTAATTGAAATAAAAATATAACGAGGACAAATTGAAGAGAAACAGCGATAATTGTTTTATCGGCATTATTTATTCCACATCTATCTAGATTAATCTATGTTTTGGTCCGAATGTTTCCTATGATGACATGTAGCCGCGCCCTGCCGGGCCGCTGCGGCGGCACCACTATGTCGTGTTGCCTTTGCAAGTGCTTCTTCCAGTAACAGCGGCGGGTGAAACACGAGTGGCAGACTTCGCATTCAAATCTGCGATATTCATAATAAATTAGAAACATAGTCGATTTTCATACAAACGAGGTCCTACGATATTCATAATAAATTAGAAACATCAGTCGATTTTCATACAAACGAGGCCTTATGATATTCATAATAAATTAGAAACATCAGTCGATTTTCATACATACTAGGTCCTACGATATTTATAATAAATTAGAAACATCAGTCGATATTCATAATAAGTTAGAAACATCAGTCGATTTTCATACAAACGAGGTCCTACGATATTCATAATGAATTAGAAACATATCAGTCGATTTTTATACAAATGAGGTCCTACGATATTCATAATAAATTAGAAACATCAGTCGATTTTCATACAAACGAGGTCCTACGATATTCATAATGAATTAGAAACATATCAGTCGATTTTTATACAAATGAGGTCCTACGATATTCATAATAAATTAGAAACATCAGTCGATTTTCATACAAACGAGGTCTTACGATATTCATAATAAATAAGAAACATCAGTCGATTTTCATACAAACGAGGTCCTACGATATTCATAATAAATTAGAAACATCAGTCGATTTTCATACAAACGAAAAACATCGGTCGATTTTTATACAAACGAGAAACATCAGTTGATTTTCATACAAACGAGGTAACTTTGAAGCACCAGTCTATTTTCATACAAACGAGGTAACTTTAAGCACCAGTCGATTTTCATACAAACGAGGTAACTTTAAGCACCAGTCGATTTTCATACAGACGAGGTAACTTTGAAGCCTTGGTTCCTTTGCCAGGGATTGATTGTGATCTGATGATAGCTATCAGGGAGTGTAATGGATGGATCATGGAGGAGATCCAGATCGCTATACACACCCGACGGTTTAATCGGCATTCTAAGAGCATGGATCAGAATTCTCAGTGTCAGGATTTCCTTGGCCAGAAAGAGCAAAAATGAAAGAAAAATGATCAGTACAAAATTAGACTGGCCTTCAAAACTTAGTACTAGGGTAAATAATATTAGAAAAAATACTAGAAAAAATCGACTCACCCGTAGCACCTCAGACGGGACTCGAACCCGCACCCTTGGGATTCCGGCCCAATGCACTGACCAATTATGCTACCGAGTCGCTAAATTGCTCAGTGCATAATTGGTCAGTGCATTGGGCCGGAATCCCAAGGGTGCGGGTTCGAGTCCCGTCTGAGGTGCTACGGGTGAGTCGATTTTTTCTAGTATTTTTTCTAATATTATTTATCTTAATATAAAAATAGCATTGTGAATGCGAAAAATCTAAATTAATAATTAGTACTAGGGTCCAACTATTTTTATAGTTGGACCACAGAACCATGTCCGGGGTAGTGGTCCAACTGCTCTGTCCAACCAGTTGGACTACGGGCCTTCACTAGGGGTAGTGGTCCAACTATTTTTTTACCGACTTCAAAAGGAGAGAGGTACTCAATTAGACCCGTATTTTTTTGTTTTTGTTTTATAGTTTTTTTATAGTTGGACCACAGGGCAGTGGTCCAACTGCTCTGTCCAACCAGTTGGACTACGGGCCTTCACTAGGGGTAGTGGTCCAACTATTTTTTTACCGACTTCAAAAAGAGAGAGGTACTCAATTCGACCCGTATTTTTTTTACAGTTTTTTTATAGTTGGACCACAGGGCAGTGGTCCAACTACTCTGTCCAACCAGTTGGACTACGGGCCTTCACTAGGGGTAGTGGTTATATTATAACTACTATAATATTCTTACCGTTTTACATTGTTGTGCGAGTCCATGTGCCTTACACATTTGGTGCGGTCGAAAAACTTTTTTTCACATAACTCGCATGTAAATTTCTTCTCCTTTTTGTGAACGTAGCGTATGTGACAGTTTAAGTTAGACGAGGTGTGGTACGAGGCTGGGCAATGTTGGCATTGGAAGCGTTTGTCGCCTAAAATATGGGAAGGTGGAATAAAAAACAAAATAAATAAAATATTGGACAACATCACAAACATGGCTCTGATCAGTTGTTCGCTTTAGCTCATGTCAGCCCCTTAAATTTATTTAAGAGGCTGACATGAGCCATCTTGCGCCGCCAGTCGATTTTATACAACGTGTTACAAAAATACCCCTAATGCCGAATATGGTATATAGGGACCATCAAACTGAACAACTTTTACTATGGGACCAACTCTGAAATCGCGAAAAAAAAATCAGCTGTTTCATACATTCTGATATTTTCGATTTTAATTTTTGTATGGAACAGCTGATTTTTTTTTCGCGATTTCAGAGTTGGTCCCATAGTAAAAGTTGTTCAGTTTGATGGTCCCTATATACCATATTCGGCATTAGGGGTATTTTTGTAATACCTTGTATATTTATTCTAAATCCCAATCTCTAAAAAAAGGAATCAGTCAGGGTTTTGTTAACAACGTCTAATATTTATTGAATAACTTACACAGTTTGAAAAGGCATTCAAACAGTTTTAAAACGCGATTTTGTTAAAAGTGGCCACTGTTGGTTCAAACCCGTTTTTAAACTATTGCACGCACTTTGTAATGTTGTAACGTTATTCAATAAACATTAGACGTCACTCACAAGACCTTGACTGATTCCTTTTTTAAGAAATTGGGCTTATTTAGAATAAATAAAATAAAATCGACTGGCGGCGCTAATTGGCTCATGTCAGCCCCTTAAGTAAAATATTTGAAGTACCTACACTATTATTTATTTTCTGATGAAATCTATAAAATTAAATAAAGCTTGTAATATGGGTGCTAGACAACTGATATACTACTCATATAGTATCATAGGCGCTAGTTTGCTCATGTCAGCCCCTTAACAAAAGCCTGTGCCCCACGAGTGGGGAATTTAAAATGTTCATAAAACATACCGGTATGAATTCTTATATGTTTTGTTAAGTCGTATTTATTAGCTGTTTTGTAGTCGCACTGGTCGCACTCAAACTCTGGCGGTTGATGTGAGCGCATGTGAGACGAGAGCGAGCCTCGGTGCACAAACAGCTTCCCGCAAACCTAGCAATTTATACAGTAGGTAAACTTATACAACTTGGACGAACGTGGTCGAGTGGCTTTGTACCGGTTTTTAAGGTGTCGCCATCTCTGAGGTCCCGGGTTCGATCCCCGGTTGGGTCAATTTAGAAAACAAATTTTCTACATTGGTTTAGGTCTGGGTGTTTGTGATACCACTGTTGTCTCTGATTTCCATAACACAAGTGCTTTAGCTACTTACTTTGGGATCGGAGCAATGTATGTAATGTTGTCAAATATTATATATTATATAATTATACGTGTTACAAAATAACCCCTAATGCCGAATGTAGACTGCTACTGAACACTGATATTTAAATACTGACTGATATTTCACATTTGAAATTTAATTAATTATAATAATAAATATTTCACAACATCACATACATTGCTCCGATTCCAAAGTAAGTAGCTAAAGCAATCAGAGACAACGGTGGTATTACAAACACCCAGACCTGAGCCAATATAGAAAAGTTCGTTTTCTAAATTGACCCAACCGGGGTCGAACCCCGGACCTGAGAGATGGCGACACCTTAAAAACCGGTATAAAGCCACTCGACCACGGAGGTCGTCAACGTCGTAATATGTATTGTATCAATTTGTAGTCTCGAATGTGATTTTTTTTTAATCTTCGATTGTCTATATCATTTTAATTGTCATATCTTGGATATTATTTAAGGTACATTCCCTCCATGTGGCAAAGTTTCGAGACACCCTGTATATTTGGGAATTTATACAAGGTGTTACAAAAATACCCCTAATGCCGAATATGGTATATAGAGACCATCAAACTGAACAACTTTTACTATGGGACCAACTCTGAAATCACGAAAAAGAATCAGCTGTTTCATACAAAAGTTAAAATCGAAAATATCAAAATGTATGAAACAGCTGATTTTTTTTTCGCGTTTTCAGAGTTGGTCCCATAGTAAAAGTTGATCAGTTTGATGGTCCCTATATACCATATTCGGCATTAGGGGTATTTTTGTAACACCTTGTATAAGTACACATAATAACTACACTTAATTAATGCGGAACATATTTCTAGGTAAGTATACAGATAAATGGACTATAAAAACTACAAAATCGATAGTTTCAACTTTCTACATTATTTTAAATACATATTATGGAAGTTAACAAAATGGCAGCATGTCAGTTATAACGCTAATGGTTTGGGCGTTTCCTGCGCCAAAAAATAACAAAACATATTATCAAAACATGTTAGCAAAACATTGCAGTCTCCTGCGACTTTTAAACACGAACATCTAACAAACATCTACCTACTCGACAAAATGACTTCGGACGAAAGACGTACTCGAAATGAAATTACCCCTCCCCGCAGGCGAACACGGGGATATTTTCCGTCCGCCTCGGATAACATGTTTGCTTGTTTAAAATTGAAATTGAAAAATTCTTTATTCAAATAAGCTCACATAATAAGATTTTTAAATCGTCAATCTTTTACCCTTTTACCCATTATGACGTCTTTTAGCTGACAAGAAAAATGGGCGCAAAAAACTTATCAACTTTATCAGAAGGAACGATATTTACAAATAATGTATATCATTTCCAGACATTACATTCATACATGTTACAATTAACATAGATTCATAAATAAATAACATTATTTAATTAGCTCATTTCTACTGAATCAATTTACTGGGTTCAAGCTTAATTCATAATTTAAGGTCATTATTCAGTCTAGGCTGTTACAAAAAAATATATAAATTTCTTTTTTTTTTAACGTGTTACAAAAGTACCCCTAATGCCGAATATGGTAGATAGAGACCATCAAACTGAACAACTTTTACTATGGGACCAACTCTGAAATCGCGAAAAAGAAAATCAGCTGTTCCATACATTTTGATATTTTCGTAATTAATTTTTGTATGAAACAGCTGATTTTTTTTTTCGAGATTTCAAACTTGGTCCCATAGTAAAAGTTGTTCAGTTTTATGGTCCCTATATATCATATTCGGCATTAGGGGTACTTTTGTAACACCTTGTATAGTATAGTAGGTACCTATAGTAATATAAGTTGAGCTAACAAAACAGTTAGGCCACGCCCATATTTTGTTAGATGTTTGATGTTAGGTGTTAGAAAACACAAAACAGTGTCGCAGGAGACACAGCTTAATACTCACTTCACAGACCCAACTCTCTTGATTTCCTAGATGCAACTCTTTCCTATGCTTCTCCAATTGTGATTTTGTAGTAAACTTCAGACCGCACGGCTCGCAAAACAATCTTCGGAACTTCAGTTTCTTCAACCGAGGAGGTTTACCGGACTTTTTGTATGGTCCACGCTTTTTACTTGGGTTTGTCTCTTTAGCACTGAAACATATACAAAAGCACACTGATTTCTGACAAAGCTGATAAGTTTCTTGCGCCCATTCTTCTTGTCAGCTAAAATAGTCTCGAATGGGTGGTAGGAAAATATAGACCATTCAAAAGCACTTAATATCTAAGTTTATTTGAATAAAGAATATTTCATTTCATTTCATTTCACACTTGTTTCCCTCCTTAAAACAGTAAATTGAAATTGAAAAATTCTTTATTCATATAAGCTCACATAATAAGCATTTTTTTATTAGTGGCAATTTGATTTAATAAGACAACATATTTTTAAACATCGTTTTATAGGAGAATGACCACTAATGATAGCACCTTTATAGGTCCTGTGCCTCAACAAAATAAAATCCCATAATATTGTATTATTTTTACATTCCTAACGATATATTTGAAATTATCTTTTATTTCCTGAGATTTAAGACAGTTTTTTAACACCCTCCATATCATCCTCAGTACTATTAATTTAATGCATTTTACGGTACTGACTTTTTTTAAGCCTTAAAATAAATATTGTAATTCTTATTCATTCCTAAAGATATACAACATGTTACAAAAGTACCCCTAATGCCGAATATGGTAGGTAGGGACCATCAAACTAAACAACTTTTACTATGGGACCAACTCTGAAATCGCGAAAAAAATTCAGCTGTTTCATACAAAAATTGAAATCGAAAATATCAAAATGTATGAAACAGCTGATTTTTTTTCAGAGTTGGTCTCATAGTAAAAGTTGTTCAGTTTGATGGTCCCTAATCCCTATATACCATATTCGGCATTAGGGGTATTTTTGTAACATATTGTATATTTGAAACTTTCTTTGGTTTCCTGAGATTGAAGACAGTTTTAGTGAGTAGCTAACTGTTTTGACTATCTCAATCAACTACCGCCATATTGAATAATACCTAACTTAAAATGCTACAGAAAATATAATAAGCTATAGGTACCAGAAAAAGAAAATAATAACTAATTATTTATTAAAGCTAAAGGCCTTTCCAGCTACTAATTTCAATTGCAATCACAAGAGCACAAAAATATTTTTAACAATATATTTTTTTTTGTTCATCGCATGCCACTTACTTTGGAAATGGAGCAATCTCCATTTCCAAAGTAGCTAAAGCACTTGTGTTATGGAAATCAGAGACAACGGTGGTATCACAAACACCCAGACCTGGGCCAATATAGAAAAGTTCGTTTTCTAAATTGACCCAACCAGGGATCGAACCCCGGACCTCAGAGATGGCGACACCTTGAAAACCGGTGTACAAAGCCACTCGACTTCGGAGGTCGTCAATTGTCGTCGTCGTCGTCATTCTCCTTGTATGACAACAGTCAACAGCTAATTCTGTTTACTAAATACGACAAGGATAGACAGACTATATTAAATACTGATAACCCTCCCTATTATAATAACGATTTTAAAAAATAAATTACCTTTCTTTCAATATTTCATGATTATCAAATAATTCCTCTTTGATACTAGTATCCTCAACATCAACGGTGAAATCAGCAGCCATGCTCCAATCATCATTGTTAACCAAACTATCATCAACTTCCGCTTTCAATTCAGTTTTTTGTATTACCATCTTTTGGAATGTTTCACAAGAAATCAGACAAGATGTTTTGAATTTATGTGCTATTGTGAGATCTTGAAGGCAGCTGTCACATATTGTTTGGGGTAAACCATCTTCTTTAGTAAACTGTAAAAAAAACATAAAATGAAATATTATTATTATTGAACAAACAGCTACACATTTTATAACATTGATCACAGATTTAAGAGAGTAAAGCGCATGGTTGGGAAGGTTATAAGTATGGTTTTCAATAGGCTTTTCATTAACCAGCTTCAAAAAAGGAGAAGGTTCTCTGTTCATCTGTATGTATATTTTTTTCTATGTACCAAATATTTGGAGACAGCTGATGCAATTGAAATTTTATTTTATTACATCGGGTTTGTTCCCAAATAGTCCCATTTTTTAAATCAGTTCAGTAATGTTCAGGAAATCCTGAAAATTCTGTCATATTCGTTACCATCATTATGAACAGAAGTTCAAACCATAACCATAAATTCTTTGTTTATGAACCGATTTAGATGATTCTTTTTTGTTTCAAACAGGATACTTTAAGAATGAAACTTTTTAATTTCATTGGCATTAGACCATGGATTTTAAAGATACACAAGGGAACTCTTCAAAATCTATGTGAACATTTTTGCCATAGTTGAAAAATGACAAAAAAATACTTTTTCATAATAATGAAAACATATTTTTTTGTCTATTTTCTTAATATTATGCAAAGTTTATTTAGTTTTCAAGTTTCTTTCTTTCTACTAACGGTCCTTCCTTAGAAAACTCACTTAAAAAGTTTTAAGCAATAAGTATTTCACGGAATATTTTTTTAAATGAGCTATACACATGGATAATGTGAAGTTTTATTTATATTTAAAGATACCTGGGTCTATCCAGGTATAAATAAAAAATATCCGGTACCCGAGGATAAAAAAAATGCCGAGTACGCGAAAACCCTAGTTATAATCCTTATTTTATCAAAACTTAAAAAAAGTTAAATAATATTTTGAAGTTCTTAACTACTTACTTGAATCCCAGTACAGTAAAGAATTTTGTCAGGAATATCACAGCTATTATCAAAAATATCACACATTTTCGATTCTTCATTGCTAGTCTTCATACAAACTCTACATGAATTTAAAACATTAAAATCCAATTTGTTGATTTGAAATGTAATCGCCACCTTGTTGTCCATTTTGGCTGATTACCTACTTAAAATGAATGTTGTTTGTAGCAAACTATTGATATTTTAAAAATACTACTTGAAATGTTTATTCAAAGGTCAAAAGATAATTATTATTGTTATTGTAAAATATTTTTCACATATTTTTCACGATCGAATCATAATGAACAAAACGCAAATGTCATGTCCATGTCCATCTACTATTTGTTTGTATTTGTATGTACGTGGCGTTTTGTTCGATGAGTTTGTTTCACAGTTTGTTTCCTTTTACTTTTATGCTGGATAAAGCCTTATTTACACCCAACAGTCCCAAGCCTCGACTAACTTAGACAATGCTTGGATGCCATTTACAGGCTTGCGAGTGCATTTAGTGTGTTCCGGACAGCCAAGCTGTGCAGGCAAACGAGGCATACGTGGACGTTGAAGTTGTGTCAGCTATTGCGTTTGACTTGACGTATTTTTACTTCTTCATTCTTTATTGTAAAGTTCTTCTTCTTCTTTTTTTGTTATGACAATCTACTTTCTTCTTGGAAGTAATTTTTGCCTGTGTCAAGTGTTAAATAGTTCAGTGGTAATTATTTACCAAGTGCACTCGGCGAGGGTGTACAGCCGCCGCCTGCCCCGCCGCTATCGATCGTCTGTGACTTTGATAAGCCACAGAGTAAAAATCCGGTCATCCGGTGTTATTGGTAGGTAGTAAAATCTTAAAAAATGGCAACATTTATGGCACCATAGACAAGCGTCAAAGTCATATGATCACTTTTCACATGACCGATGGTCATTGTCATCGTCCATTTTTCTCATTTTTATCACAATTTTGGACTAAAATCGTTCTTTTATAGTTCGTAAGCGTCCATTAGTGTAGTTTATTCGAAATGGCGTTCAGCCGTACAGTGTTCCTTACATTAGTTTTAAGTGTAGTATGCAGTTTTGCAGTGCAAGTGCCTGTCTTCTCTTGGGGTGATTTGAGCAAGATTTCCATCAAATCAAATCCCTTGTCAGCAGTGTTAGCTGACGAGTTCAGCTCAATTTTGGACCAAGAGTTGAAGAAAGAAACTTTCAAGGTTGTATTTATTGAAGAAACCCTCTCTGTTGAGGATTTTTCTCGCAAGGATGATGATGGGGAATCTTCGTTTCCCTACCTTCATGCTAACCTTGGGGACGCGTTGTATTTGCCTTCCGTAGAGAATGCGCTGCATGTCTTGAACAAATTAGCTGACCCTGAAAAAGTAGACCACGTCAAACTTACAGAAAATGGGCTCTCCGCTGACATTGAACCAGAAAGTGGTAACTTTCTGTTCATCAACCTTAAAGATGCTCGTGAAGGTGAATCCCGAGCGGATCTCCTTCGCCGCCACAACGACTTTATGGAAGACATGTTCTCGAAGCTTCAAGAACGTTACGACTCCGTTGTAGCTCTGTACACTGCCCATTATCCGTCTTGGACTGTCCCCGAAAGCCATTCTCGTGTACGTCGTCAAGCTACAGAGACCCAATCCCGCAATAACGACCACATTTTAGACGGTCTGCGGCTGTATGCTGAAAGAATTATGTATGGTAACGGAGCAGCTTTGACCGAACTACAGAACCTTGTTGGAGCCGGTACCGAATTCAACAGCACAGTTATGAATGCTACTGTTAGCTTCAGCAATATGCCCATCAAACTCTCTTTGAATTTCAAACATCAAGCTGGATATTGGTTCTTTGGTAAGTATAAAAAAATACATTCTGATTTGTAGAATTCAAAATTCAAAATTCAAAAATCGTTTATTCAGTCTAGGCTGTTACAAGCACTTGTGAATGTCAAAGAAGCTACGCCATCGGTTTGCAAACCCTAAGCGGGAGACCTTGTAACGAGAAGAACCGGCAAGAATAATAATTATAGTTTGTTTTTGATAAATAATAACAATCATTGTTATCATAAGCAAAACAACATTATTCATCAAATGCGATGTGGCTACATGAAACCGGACAGCAATGAAATCGATTGTCTCATTTTCCCGTACCTGACAGGTTAAATTGAAATTTTTATATTTAAGTTGAATGTCGAGTTGCTTGAGTCCAAAGGTCGCGGGTTCGATTCCCGTCCGTGAACATGATCTGGTGCGAGTCCTATTTTTTCTAGTATACTATTTAGTATTATATAAAAATAGCATTGTGAATGCTTAAATCTCAAAATTTAAAAAAGTTATATAGCTTTCTCATCTTAATCAACTGTTTAAAAATATCTGGAAAGATGTTCAGTTGAACGTCGAGGTTAATTCCTTCTACATTGGTGAGATGGCGCTGGCTTGCAACGTTGAGTTGATATACTAGAAGAAATTCGACGTTCCCACTAGTGACTCAGTAGCTCAGCGGTCAGAGCATTGGACCGGATATCCAAAGGTCGCGGGTTCGATTCCCGTCCGAGAACATGATCTGGTGCAAGTCCTATTTTTTCTAGTATAGTTTTTATTCAATTTTGCAAGTGCAAAGTGCCAACTCAACTTCATCTAAGTTAGGTTAGGTTAGGTATACTTGGTAGGTTTTGCACTAGGCAAATTCATAAAGATGTGAATAGCAGTGCCCTGTGTATCAAAACTTACAAGTCTTGTACTTATTATATACAGACAATGTTTTCATGCTAATACTCATGATTTTGTTAGTCAAAAAAATATTTTTAACTTACAACTTGTAAAAAACTCTATGGAAAATTCTGAGTATTCCCGAAGGGTCCAGCGACTCTCTATTCCGAGTTACAATTTTACAAGTGTCTTACATAATCCTGCAAGCTATAAAAAGTTAACATTCAAGTTGAATGTCGAGGTTAATTCCTTCTACATTGGTGATACGGCGCTGGCTTGCAGCGTAAAAGTTGATATACTAGAAGAAATTCGACGTTCCCACTAGTGACTCGGTAGCTCAGCGGTCAGAGCATTGGCCCGGATATACAAAGGTCGCGGGTTCGATTCCCGTCCGAGAACATGATCTGGTGCGAGTCCTATTTTTTCTAGTATATTATTTAGTATTAAATCGAAAGTGTATTTTATTCGAAACCTTTTTTTTACAGACAGCGTAACGGTTGCTACTGATTCGTACACTGAGGACCTTCCCGCAAAATCTGAAGTGTACGCCATAGACGGTTTCTCATACCGATGCGGAGAGAATGTTTCATTCAGCAGTATGAATGATACCACTACACCTTACAACGTAACTTTTGTCAACCTTAAGGTATGTATTTTAACAAATAATACACTCTTTTGTACACTTTTTGAAACTAGATAGAAAGTGTTCAGCTTTTCATGTTTGTGTGGTGTACACCCATTTGCACTAAACTTAATGTAATGGAAAATGACGTCACTTTAAATGCCGACCTCATTTTTTAAATTTTGACGACTCTGTATGAAATATACAGGGAGAAAAAAGCAGCCCTTGACGAGTTTCTTGCCGGTTCTTCTCGTTACAAGGTCTCCCGCTTAGGGCGCGCGAACCGATGGCGTAGTTTCTTTGACATTCACAAGTGCTTGTAACAGCCTAGACTGAATAAATGAGTTTTGAATTTTGAATTTTAAGATGCGCCTAAGAAAGTTGCATGACATCTAAGTTAATGACACCATTTTAATTTGGTCAAGTTGTAGTTAGGTTTTTTTCATGCTTTTTCTATTTCAGCATGACCATTGTCATTGTGCCTTCCTATCCATAGGTTAGTGCTTTTCAGCTTAAACCATTGTTCTGTAGCTCTCTTTTCGATTTCAAGGTCTATTGACTAAGGCCTAGTATCATTTCTAAGGCGGGAGTTGTTCTTATGGCTCCTGATATCATGCTATACAAGGTGTTACAAAAATACCCCTAATGCTGAAATCGAGAACTAAAAATCAGCTGTTTCATACAAAAATTAAAATCGAAAATATCAAAATGTATGAAACAGCTGATTTTTTTTTCGCGATTTCAGACTTGGTCCCATAGTAAAAGTTGTTCAGTTTGATGGTCCCTATCTACCATATTCGGCATTAGGGGTACTTTTGTAACACCTTGTATATCAGGGTACCTGGTAGTGTGTGATGTCTGTTAAAGATCCGAGTATTTCCAGGGTGTGAGAAGTGACGTGAAGTGAGTTCGAAACCTGAGTATTTGTATATGTGCACAATAACCATTCTTTCTAAATTCAACTTTAATTTGTACGGTGAAGAGAATACCTTGTATTTAAATACGTCATTTTAATGTTCCAGTTATAATTTATTGATTTTTCTGTCCTAAAAATAACCAACATTTGGCCAAACATTGACGAATGTTGGTGTTGGCGCGTAAAAATAAAAAATCTATGAATCTGTAGCGGCACCTACCTACGACGTCGCACATACCACCACACACGGCACAACAACAAGATTCTTCACCGTGTTACTAGATGGCGCTAGTATCAAGAAACATGATCATTAAGTATGGAGTAGCATCTCGCAGTATGGAAATCCTACATATGGCTAACGAAGTTCACTCAGCGACTTCGCATATACAAGGTGTTACAAAAGTACACCTAATGCCGAATATGGTGTATAGGGACCATCAAACTGAACAACTTTTACTATGGGGCCAACTTTGAAATCGCGAAAAAAAAAACAGCTGTTTCATTCAAAAATTAATTACGAAAATATCAAATTGTATGAAACAGCTGATTTTTTTTTCGCGATTTCAGAGTTGGTCCCATAGTAAAAGTTGTTCAGTTTGATGGTCCCTATCCACCATATTCGGCATTAGGGGTACTTTTGTAACACGTTGTATACAACTTCCGACTATCATCGGTTGGACCGCGGTCCCCGAGCTAATACCCACACAGCCATACAGCCCGGAAGAAGATCTTCCCTTTGGCCCTCCTATCAGTGGCTACCTACCCTCTACATCATTTCCATACTATTAATTCCTACAAATCTATTAAAATATTTAAGATGTTTTATCATTTATATTATAAAACAATATTTACTTTATTTTAATGCAATTTCAGGTGCAGCCATACTTTGCAACGCTGAACAGCACAGACATGGTGTTCGGTGATTCGTTCAACTGTGTTGGCTTCTTCTCTGTACCAATCTGGTCGAGCTTGTTCGTGGTCTTCATCCTTCTATCCATTACCTTCTACGGAATCATGATGATGATGGACATCCGGACCATGGACCGTTTCGATGACCCCAAAGGGAAAACGATCACAATCAATGCGGAGTAATAATTGTGTCAAAGTATTTGTTACTGTCACTGTTACATTTTTTTAAAGATGCTGTGCCATTTAAATACTTATTGTGTGATTTGTAGAAGCGTCCCAAGCGCCACTATCTTCCTGTAAATTAATGTGTGTTACTGTAAAATGATCCTTATAGCTACTGTCAAAATGAGTCCTTTTCTCCACTCCATATAAATGTCTTGTTTATGTCGCCTACGTTTATTACATAAACAGAATGACGTATGTACACACTGCGTATGTGTGGGTGAAGTGTTCAGGGCTTACTTTTTTAAAACACTCGCTGAAAAGCTAATTGTTATGAAAACTTGTACGTAATTATCGTATTGCCTGTATCAACTGTCCTATTATTATTACAAAAGTACTCTTTGCAACTGTCGAACCGAGCGACGACGGCCCTCAATAATGATACAACTAACTCGGCAACCTAGTGCGGGGCGGGGGAGGGATTGGTATTGGTATTGGTGATGGGCACTTTTCTCGGCATTTAGACCAATTTGGTCCGTTATGCGTGAAACCTCATAGCATCGGTATGGCTAATCGAGCCATCCCAGCTCCTTCCAGAAGCGCAGAAGCCTCCTGGGGCGTTCACAGGCTTCTAGGAGCGACCTCACCTCTGTGAGGATTTCTGCCCGTTGTGTGGCCAGCCCCACGCACTCCAGGAGCACGTGGGCGGCTGTTTCCTCTGCTTCCAGGCATCCCCTGCATAGAGGACTGTCTGTCGCATTCATGATGAATAGTTGTCGGTTTAAAGCTAAGTGACCTGTAAGTGTACCTACAACTATCCGGAGGTCTGGGCGATTGAGGCTGAGCAGTCTGCGGGTCACACGCGGCGAAACTTCAGTCATCGCAATCTTAGACTGTCTACAGCTTGTTAGATCTACCCAACGAGTATTGTGTGCAGCACGAGTTCGTTGTCCTACCCATGACCGTAGTTGGCTGAACGGGAGTGGCCGTTTTGTACTTCACTACTATTATTAATTCTGTGCTACCGCATGCCAAATGGTTGCACCGAAGTAACATTATGTAATGCAACGTTTCTAAACATTGACGGGCAACATTCAGAAACATGAAAGTCATATTGACTGTTGTTGCCGCAAAAGATATTGAATGTTTTTAAATTTGAGATTTTAGCATTCATATTAAGGAATTACGTCGAGGTATTTCTCATAGATGACATAAAAAAATTATTTAACGCAGTGACAGTAACAAAAAATCTTAGCTTTAGTGGAAGTTGTATTGACATGTTAAAAGTGCGATTGGAGTCAATAAAAAGTGTTATTTATTGAAAATACAACAATTAAAATAGATGTTTAATCGTCAGCCGAGCTAATAACTTGATATAATCCGCGCGCGATGAGAATGGGATGCTACCTTTTGGAACTGAGACGCGCACGGCCCGTTGGCCAGCCGTAGCGTCGGCAAACTCGCGTACAGTGCTCCCAAAGTGATAATGCGCATAGAAATCTTCGTCACTGTTCGGCAACAGTCGTATTCCTCGAGCGTCGGAAGACGACATGTATATAGAGTGGTTAAGTGCATTTTCTTCATGCATAATTTAGTAGAATTATGTATAATAATTCGGATGTTTCCGGGAATACGACAATAAGCGAAGATCTGCATGTGCATTATTAATTTAGGAGTACTGTAGATGCTCGCATAATGCTAGTTGTGTACAACTGTGCGATTATTTTAGTGATTAATTAATAATGAGTGGAAAAAGTGGTAAAACTGTTTGCTTTTTTAAATTGTTTTTTATTTAAATAGATTCAGAACTTTTTTGCTCTTAACTGTCTATTTATTTACTTTAATTGCGCGCGGATTATACATTTCATTGATAAAAAAAGTTATTAACATTGCTATTTCAATAGGTTTTAGCGTAAAACGGAACGCTTCAGTTTTAAAAATGGGTTTTTTACGCCATTTTTTTTAGATATTCCTTTTATTTATATCGGGTGAAATAATTACAAGCTGTAACTCCCTTACTTATAAAGATTGTATAGCAGATGTATAGTTACAGTATTTTGTCCCTTTCTGTTTAATGACAATCATAAATAGTTTGACAGAGAGTAACCATTGTGTAACTGTAGTATAGGAAGCGTCATGTAAAAATAGAGCAGGTAAGTTCGTCAAAGGTGAGCGAAAATGTACCTTATGTCTTTGGAAAACAGTATAGATTCCTCCATCATTTGCTTGTTGTTTTGCTCTTTTTACGTGATAAATACCTTTAAAATGTTTACCCTTACTTGTCCTATTTAGTAAACAAACCTTGACAGTTGTCAAACGTTTTTTAAAATTTCAATCGTTGTTCAGAAATACATTGTCTTGTTAAATCAAATTTTCACTAATAATTAGTTTCTTTTTGCATAATCTTACTCCCTTACTAATAAAGATTGTACACAATGGTTACTCTGTCCAACTATTTAAATTGGACATTAAAAAGAAAGGGACAAAACACTAACTATACATCTGCTGTACAATGTTTATTAGTGGGGGTATGTGTGGAAAATCATTTGGTGTATTTTATAATTGATTTTTCAATAAAGAGTTGATGAAGATTGTGTACCAAATAAGATAAGTAAGGATAAACAGACCATACCGATGTAAAGTATTATTTCTACCAATTATATGAATATTTTAGACAGTTTTAATTGCATTGTTCATAACTTTATTATTTATTAAGCACTCCCAATTGATAGAATTATTAATAATGGTGCAAAAGTGTTCATTGTTCTTTATTATAAAAATATATGATTAAAAGTATCTTCACTAACGCCCATAATAATAACTTGTATAGCGTGTTTAGTCAAACATTGGTTTGTCAAACTAGGTACTTGTTTGACATTTGAAAAGTGTCAAAAAAAACTATGCTACGCTATACAACTCCTAAGTAACTGGAATTCATTCAGAGCTCAAAATATGTTCCAAAAGTGTTATAATTAAAAGTAGTTATAATAATAATAATTATAAATAAAGGTGCCTCTTTCACATAAATATTTAGACAATATTATAACTAAGATTAATACACATAAAATGCTTTCTTCGGGCTAATATATTTAACTGTTGTATAATTATATTTAAAAATGTATTAGTCGATTATAAATATAGAAATAAACACTATTTTATTAATGCTGATCCTCGAGTGAACTCCACATAGTTAATAAAAAGTATAAAAAATATAAATATTGTCTGTGATTCAAACCACTACATTGAAAAGGTAAGTCCACTATATTGCCCCATGAACACCGAAACGCGAAATGATTTAGCTATTTATCACGTTTAACTGTTAAAAGTAGCTTGCTCTAAGTTGGTTAGTATCATAGTAGTCTGTTACGTTAGTGACTACATATACCAATTATTCCCAGAAGTCTCCTCTAACACAGTCCCCCGGGGACAACTGGGATTTTTTCCCAGTCGTCACGGGGGTGACAAATTTTTCCCAAATGTTCCCTTTAAATTTGTGCCAGAGGGGACAACTGGTACTTTTTTTTCCTAATTGTCACCCCTGATACCAGAGGGGGTGACAATAACCACGAAAATGGTCCAGTTGTACACTCCAAGCGTTATGGAGTACGACGACGACGTCGTCAAACGAATGAATCACAGACAACAGACTACGGTGTTGTCTGTGATTCATTCTTTTGACGACTTTGACGTCTCATTTTTTCCTGTCAAGTCAATTGTCAATTTTATTGTCAGTCATGTGTGTGTGCGTGTGTGTCGGCGTTGAACTGTAAATTATTTAAATAAATAAGTGATTATTAACTAAATCATTTTATCAGTGCATTTAAGTATTATTATTGATTTACGGCACAACGAGTAGCAGATAACAGTAAGTTTTGTTGCAAAATACTTTTATTGTACGCCACAAATGAATAAATAACCGATCAATCTGGGTCGTATCAAGATTTTTCAATCAATTTCAATAATTACGAGATTTTTAGACAAGTTAATCGCACAAGCTAGTGGATCGGTTGTTTACTTATTTAGTAATTGTCACTTTAATTAATTGCGGATTGTGGATAATTTTATTCGCATCATATATCTTTTTTATTTCGTCAGAAATGTTGGTGGGAGAAGATTTTTCATACGTTCTCATGTTTTCCTCATTTTTATATCGTATTTAGCGATTTTTGTTGTTACCGTGCACCGTATTAGATCGGAGAGTCAGGTTCGGGCCGCTTTTGATAAGTATTACACTGTTTTTCGTGCTGAAACATATTTTTTTTACAGTATCTACCTAACCTTAATTATCTGTGGTAGAACCAGTCTTAGAACAAAATAATACATATCTTTTCAGTTGTTCATGTTGATGGCTCCAGAACCATAGGTTACATTTTTAGATTCTGTATCAGTGTTTTTCAACCATTTCGAGTATGCTACCCCTTTACATGTTTAAAAATTCTAGTGACCCTCTCGGGCTTTGGCCCTATAATAAGGCCATGTTTATAAATTTTGTTTGTTTATGGCCTATTATTAATTATTACTATTAATTAATTTTCTATGTCTTCTTTTACTGAGTGCTTTTTGTATTTTTTCTGTACTTACGTAATTATACTGATAAATAAATAGAATTAAACATACTTTGGATTGTTTGGCTGACTATTTTTTTATGAAATATTACTGCGCCATGCTGCTTTATTCCATGTTGGGGTGTAATATTTATCAGGGTGCATTTGTTCCTTAAAAATCCTCACTTAAAAAAGCAGTGGAGAAAGTTGTAGCATGTTTTAGTTTAGACAACCTCCGTGGTAGAGTGTTTTGTACGCCAGTTTTCAAGGTGTCACCATCTCTGAGGTTCCGGGTTCGATCACAGCTGGGTCAATTTAGAAAACTAACTTTTCTATATTGGCTCAGGTCTGGGTGTTTGTAGTTCCACCGTTGTCTCTGATTTCCATAACACAAGTGGTTTAGCTACTTACTTTGAGATCAGAGCAATGTTTGTGATGTTGTCTAATATTCCATTTTGAGTACTTGGTAAAGCAATACAGATCACAAAAAATGCTAAAGACATGAGACAACCCAAAAACCAACACGCTTCCAATCTGACCTATGATGTATTTGTTGGTTTGGATATTTTGTGTGTGTGCTGCCATCTACAGTTAGGTTTGCGTGGATATCCCCGTTGAACTCATTCTTTTACAACACTAAATAATATACTAGAACAAAAATCGACTCGTCAAGCTTGTCTTAGGTGGGAATCATCGAACCAGCTACCTTTGAAGTTTGGTCATTCTTTTACCCATGACTCCCAGAGTAAGGTTTGAAAAATACTGGTCTATTAATATTAAACATTACACAGCAATTAATCTGGATCAGGCCAATCCGAATCTGTGGATTGATTTATTAATTTTGGCCATAAATCTAATCCTAACAATTACTCATAGTTACATAACTATGAGTAAGAACTAAAAGGGTTTATTTGGCATTTTTCTGAACTTTAACTGTAAGTAACCTCTTGCAAAAAAATATGTTTCTGATAATTATGAGGCAACATACTACAGTCTAACCATGTTAATATTAAAAAAATCAAAACCGATTTTAGACCCAGCGAGAGATCTTGTGTCAAGATGTACAGTCGCGTCTATAAATATGTATACAGTTTGGAACTTTGTCACTATAAAAGCTATAACTTTTTTGAACAGGAGTCAATGACAAATGACAACTACAACAAAGTGACAAAGTTCTAAACTGTATACATATTTTTAGACGTGACTGTACCGGCAAAGGCTGTACTGTCAATTTGTGCCAGAAGGGACAACTGGTTCTTTTTTTTCCTAATTGTCATCCCTCATACCAGAGGGGTGACAATTGCCACGAAAATGGTCCAGTTGTACCCTCCACTCCTGTACTGTCGGGAAGCTGCCACCCTAGACTGAAATTGCTTGCACTAACGACGTAGTCTACGCGCGTGCGATCAACTGACGAAAAACGTTCAAAGAGTTTTGTTTGCAAAGTGGAAGAGCGCCAGCCACCGCGATTGTACATGCTTTGCACTTTTCTATGGAACAGGCTCTCTCTGGCTTTAAGTAAGATGGATCGTGAAGGAGGCGCTTAATTCCAATGCCGATTGATCGGGGATTGGAATTGGTTTACAGGTCGCCGCAGAGGACGTCGCGACATTCACGCGACATTGCTCCCGTCAAAGGTTATCTTTCACGTGCCCCGAGATCTCCTATCAGGAAATAGGCACGCAGCCGCGCGTCTTCTTAGTGGTTTTCGCACGTCTCATGTAAAAGTACATGACATTCGTCATGTAAAAGCTTTCCTTCGTTCGATGAAGAGCTCGATAGCGCAGTGGTTTAGCGCCCGGCCCGGCGATTGCGGAGGTTAAGCTACTTTCGCAAGGGTCGGTCATGGGACGGGTGACCAAAAATTTACTATCTCGAGCTCCTCCGTGCTTTGGAATGCACGCTAAGCCGTTAGTCCCGGCTGCATTTGCAGTTGCCAATACCCACCAATCCGCATTGGGCCCGCGTAGTGGGCTATGGCCCAACCTCCTTATCCACCCATAAGGAAGGCCTGTGCTCCAGCAGTGGGGACATTAAAAATGGCTGATAGCCACTTCCTTCACGCTAGCACATGACATTTAACCTGTCGGGGGCGTGGCATTATTCAGGACAGCCCTTGTAGTGTGATCCGTCGCGATTACATGAAAAAAATAGTGCGTGTCAAGTGCGTGTCGGATTTCGCACGTTTAGGGTTCCGTACCAAATAGGACCAAGAGGCGGGCGCGCGGAGCTTATCTCTACGCGTTTGACCGCAAAATTAAGTTGGTTTGTAAAAAGAAAGCGAGGTAATATAAAGGAAACATTCAGATTGATTAATTTATTGGTAGTAAAATATACGTAATAATAAACATTATCACCTAAGTTTTTAGGTCAATCGGAAGTTAAAAATTTGGAAAAAGCTGACTTTGGCGGCTTGTCATTATTGTTTTCTACTATTTCTTAAACGAAAAATACAGTCTTTGTCTACATAAGAAACAATGATACCCCACACGTTCGGGTAAAACAATATATTTTCACTCACCTCCATCGCTTTTATGGGAGTGAGACTGTAGCTTCAACAGTATTCAGCCCCCTCTTCCTTCCGGAGGTCTACGCATCCCTGCCAGGAGCGAATGACTTCCAAGTTGTCGAGGCGAGAATGCCAATTACTCGGACATCCCCTTGCTACGCTCACCTTCAGGCGAGCCTAATATTCTGTGCTATTAGTAGTTTAGTACTATTACTAAAAAAAATATAATTAATACTCTGTGCTATTAGACGTTTAGTACTATTATAATATTCTGTGCTATTAGTAGTTTAGTACTATTATTATATTCTGTGCTATTAGTAGTTTAGTACTATTATTATATTCTGTGCTATTAGACATTTAGTACTATTATAATATTCTGTGCTATTAGTAGTTTAGTACTATTATTATATTCTGTGCTATTAGACGTTTAATACCATTAAAGTATTCTGTGGTATAAGAAGGATCAAGAACTCTATAATCATATTCTATGTGTAAGGATGCTCCCCCTTTGTCTTTACATCAGTAGCGTACTTTAATAAAATCGATGTCGTTTCCGATCGTAAACTTATTTATTCCCGCTCGCAATTATTACACGGTTACATAATTCTGTTACACACAGTTATCGTTATCTCGCGACATTCACTCGGAGGTCAGAGCTGGGCTTATAGGTCAAGTGCGTTGCGGTCAATCGAATGAGGGGGTACTTTCACATCAGCCATTTTTATGTCTTGCTGAGGCACAGGCCTTCCTTAAGGGTGGATAAGGAGGACGGGCCATAACCCACCACGCAGACCCAATGCGGATTTAACGACTGCAAATGCAGTCGGGACCAATGGCCTAACATGGAGGAACTCGATATAATAAACTTTCGGTCACCCATCCCTGGCCGACTCTTGCTAAAGTAGCTTAAGGGCCCTATAGCCCTCAAAGTGGCGCCGTCATTCTAATTAAATTTTTTGCTCGAATGTATCGAAAATTCACATGCACAGATTGAAGCTAAGGTTCTGTAGTCAATTTACAAACTATAACCTCCGTAAATATTGTTCGTTGTAGTAGTAGGCAAAAGTGCCTGTTTGCTCTTTTGCCTATTATGTATTTAGCGAGCATCAAAAATTAAGTTGAGGGCGCCACTTGGGGGATTTAGGAGCTTTAAAGCCCCTGTACACTTCAAGTGGCGCCCTCATTTTAATTAAACTTATTGCTCGCAAAGTACATAATGTATCGAAAATTCACATGTACAGATTGAAGCAAAGGTTCTATAGTTTATTTACAAACAATAACCTCAGTAAAATTTTGTTCGTTGTAGTAGTAGTTCGCAAAAGTGCTAAAAGTGGCCACTTTTAATTTAATTAAAATGAGGGCGCCACTTGAGGAATATATTAGCCTTAACTGCCGCAATCGCGAGGTGTTGCGCTACACACTGGCTTATCTCCTCTGCGTCATTGAGCCATCCTACGACTATTATGTAAAATATGCAAATCCGTTAGCTAGTTTCAAGGGTTCCGTACCCGAAGGGGCCAAACGGACTTCTAATGCGTCCGTCGTCTCGTCTGTCACAAACCTTTAGCAGTTAAACCGTTGAAGCTATACATTATTATACATATTTGCACCAAAGATGTGCCTTGTCAAAGTATAATATAAAATTAAACATTTTGCCAGGTTAACCCCTGCGTAAAAAAAAAAAAAAGGTTAAGTATAATATAAAATAAAACATTTTAGAAGGGGACTCCAGGGCCCTTTTTAATAAACGTGACAATTTGTCACCTGCCATGACAATTTTGAAATTTAATAATAGAACAAACTACTCATAACTGCACCGCAACGTAAACCAAATTGCTATGACAATTGACAAATTGTCACGTTATTAAATAGGGCACAGGTATTGTTTAAACCAGTCGAGCGGTTTGCCCAAAATTTTGTTCCGAAGTATTTTTTTACATCCCCTTGACCCATGACATGAACTTGAAAGGTGATAATGTTCTTCTTCTCCTTTTTTTTGGTATGGCAATCTACTTTCCTCTTGGAAGTAATTTTTGCCAGTGTCAAGTGTTAAATAGTTCAGTGGTAGATTTTGTTTAATTTTTCATTAGAATGCGGGTGCATCGCATTCCAATGCTGCTTGGAGCATTTGGCACCAAGTATATCAAGACAGTTTACTCGGTTAGTTCTGCCGAGGAAGCCACCACTTCAATAAAAGTCTCAGCTTCACACAACCAAGATCGCGCCTATTTCAATTATCCCACATATTGTTCAGTTGCGTAGACACTCGTACCATATAACTGCACCAATTTTAAGACACAATATCCATTATGAATAAATTTTAAAATAGACACCAAACCGAACTCGACAAAATGGCGCCAAAAACTCCGTGATAATGTTTATTATCGTGATATTGTATGTAAGTAAGGCGAAGGACATAATCCTTTCTGCCTATCTTTCTTTATTATTATATTAACTTTTTCTTTATATGTATTTAATTCACTTAAAATTGTTTTGTTATCTTGTATGTAGATTTTCATTGGTGATTTTTGTATTTTTTTGTTTGTTCTTTTATTTCTTTTCTGTGACAGCCGGCCAGAATAGCAGCGTGCTGTGGCGTTATTATAACGCGTCGGCAATTATATGCTGAGTATGCCTTTTATTAATCTCAGTCTTTGAAGTTTTTTTAGTTTATTTTACTTTTAGTTTAAATAATTAAGTATTTAGTTATAATTTTATTTTCTCGTTAAGAGGTTAATAATAAAGACTTATTCTATTCTATTCTATTATTACGCATATTTCACCAATACCAACATGTTGATAAATCAGGATTTTTCTTCTAAATTCCCTCATTTTCCTCTTATAGCGGTCACGCGTATCACGGATAAGCGCCGCCCCTTAGCCCTATTTGGTACGGAACCCTAAATGTGCGAAGTTCGAGACGCACTTAGGCTATTTTTCTTTCTTAAAAACAATATGCTTTGGTATCACCTATGATCCAGCGTTATAAGCCTTATTGTCGGTGTTACCTAGCATAAAACATGACAAGCATTTCAATGCTTGGCCTTCAGGCCACGCTTCTCCGTTCTGGGGCCCTACCGGCTAACTTTTCGAACTTCGGCGGGTCTGCCGAGCTTCAACTTAAAACAGATAAATCATAGTAAGGAGTTTCGTATTGTACTATTCGCCGAAGTTATTTAGAAGATATCGATGTTCGTGTGACATCATGAATTGGGGTTTGCCATTTTGGCCCGATTGGGGCTCGATTTATCCGTTTTAATTTGAAGCCCGGCATACTTACCGAAGTTAGATGCGTTAGCCGGTACGGCCCCTGGAGTTTAAACGCCTTGATGTTTGCTGTTTTTTTAATTACCTACTAAATGTGTTTAACAAGTTTTTTTGCATTGTTTCATTTGAATGTCGTTTGAAGGTGATTGTAAATACCTGAGTATAGATATGTATAATATGATCTCACTACACACAAGTAGCATAAGATGACATATTTTATGCAACGAACGGCTCCTCCGTTCTAGTACTACGCGTTCACTTCGTGATTGCCGTCGACGACCGTTATTACGTCACAGCTACGGTACTGTAGACAAAAAGTAATCATGTTTTTCATTTTTTTCTTGTTCAAAGAGTGTCATTAATTTATATAACAAGTTAGGTTCGCCATTATATGGAACTTTACTCTTTTAATCATTATAACAACACAAATAACGAACGTAATGATAAATCAACAGAAACAAAAATTAAGCTTTGCGTTGCTAGCCGTACTAGAAAGGCGAGGCAGGGGGTGCGGTATGACGAAGCGGGCCGGGAGGTAGCGGCAATGATGAAGTGAACGCGTGGGTCCCCGACAAGGTGGGGAGAAGGTAGCGGGAAACCGTTGGATGCGGGCAACGCTAGCACAGAAGCACAGTAAAAATACATACCAGTAGTCTAACTTAGTACAAACGGTCGAAATGCGAGCCATACCCAATTACCTACGCGCCTCGAGTTCGGTCTGCACTCGGTACACAACAGTCGCGAATGCGCCGCTGTGACGAACGAATGGTGGTTTTGTGTTTGTGATCAGTGAGCGTGACAGTTGTGAATTAGTAAGTTTGTTTGAAATAAAACTAATGACAATGGCAAATTGCAACTATAGACTATATTGTGCTGTTTATGGTTGCCTCAACGCACCCAGGGATAACATATTTTAAATTACCTGTAGAGTCCGAAAGGTAAGACTGTACAATACTTACTGTTTTAAACCTACTAGTACGTAATTTGTTTCTTCTTTGAATAGGAAAGGCATATTTTTCTACCGAGTAAAATACCTGGATTAATAAATAAATAAGTGGATAGGGTGATAGAAAGTGACAGTGACACACGACACGAGCATCTATCACGGTATCACCATTAGTTTTATTTCTAAAATATAACATACAATCACAAAATTAGGAACAAACTCAAGTAAGTAGAGATAGGTATCTACTGTTATCTTAATTTCATCTACATACTTGAGTTTGTTCATAGATGCGGGCAGCCCTATCGTAAGTTGACGTACCGCGCGGCTCTAGGTAAGTATTTCAAGGACAGCGTCGAGTTAGAATACTGGTAGATATCTTTACCGAGACAGAAGTGAGAACATATACCCGCTGGATCGATAGTCGGGGAGAACCTCGGGAGAGGTCTATGCCCAAAAGAGGGCAGACTATGACTACTGATTTCATGATTAAATAATTAACATACTTTATTTAGGTCAAGTTTATTGTAAAAGAAAATCAGGTACAACTTAATCTGAATATTAAAACATGTGTAATTTAAAATTCCGGGCAACTCATAAAAATATCAAACTAAAGAGAAAGTAACATAACATTTGACGAGAGTGAGGATTCCAAAATAATCTAATGACATAAATGAGTAGAGCCTAAGTGGCCACTTTTTGCTATTTTGCGTACTAACTACTACTATAACGAACTATATTTTACTGAGGTTATTGTTTGTAAATAAACTAAAGAACCTTATAATAACTTCAATCTGTACATGTGAATTTTCTAAACATTATGTACTTAGAGAGTAAATAAAGATTAGGGCGCTACTGATGTATATAGTGGTGGCTAGATAATTAAGGACACCAGTTGATTTTCATACAATCGAGGTAACTTTGAAGCCTTGTTTCGTTGCTAAGGATTTATCTAGCTGTGCTCTGATGATGGCCATTCAGGGAGTGAATGGAGAAGATTCAGATCGCTATACACACCCAACTAATCTGATCAACTTTTAAGAGATATCAGGATATGTAGAAGGAATTAACCTCTATGGCGCTGGCTTGCAGCGTAAGAGTTGATATACTAGAAGAAATTCGATGTTCCCACTAGTGACTCGGTAGTTCAGCGGTCAGAGCATTGGACCGGATATCCAAAGGTCGCGGGTTCGATTCCCGTCCGAGAACATGATCTGGTGCGAGTCCTATTTTTTCTAGTATATTATTTAGTATTAGATATCAGGATATGTTTAAAAAAATGCGAAATTAGCATAAAAATGTAAGGAAATCCTGAAACTGAAAACTCTGATCCTTATATCCCTTAGAATTCTGATCAGATCAGTTAGGTGTATAAAGCGATCTGAATCTTCTCCATTCACTCCCTGGATGGCCATCATCAGATCACAGCTAGGTCAATCCTTAGCATCGAAACAAGGCTTCAAAGTTACCTCGTTTGTATGAAAATCGACTGATGTTCTTAATTATCTGGCCACCACTGTATAGGAAATAGGGAAAGACCTTAGGTAATTATTTTGATATCACCCCGCTCAATCACGTTCCAAGTGGCATCATTTTTTTTTTACATAATTTTGCAATGATAACGGTTCATGCACCTATCACGAAACGGAACGCGTTTGACGTGAAAAGCAGCGCGCGCGCACGCCACTTCACCGTATCACTCGCAGTAGGTCGCCGGCATCAGTGCAAGGCGGACGTGTTTTAAGAGTGTCTCTACCGTGAGTGATTAAATCGCGCGTGATAAAATCCCCGTCCATTTAACCAGGACTGGAATAACCGCAGGTCACTGCAAACGCTTTTCTAAGTGAGTGTTACTTTTATTAAACATATTTCTATTATGCAAATTCGTTAACCGTTTACCAGCGAAAGTGGCCGCGTTAACGCGTTGGCTGGCAACGATGATTTTACCTTTTCGTCAATAAATATGTATTTATTTAACTACTTATTTCATGTCAGCATTTGAGTGTCAAAAATGTTTTTGCGTTTATTAGCAAGAGTTGGAAACTTGTTTCCATGTTTTACGTGTGCTGTTTGACGTTCATAAATTAGCATAATATTGGTCTTTCAACTACAAAGTTCACTACTACAAAGTGTGTACTCGCACGAGTAAACAATAGAATTTGTGAAGACTTTTCTATTTTCTTCGCTTTTAAAATATGCTATTACCTATTCGAATTACAATTAGGTAGCGGACTCGAATTCCTGGGGAATCGATTTTTTTTTTATTTGTTCAAGTTCAGCAGGTACAAATATATTATATATATTATTATATAATTAATATGTTTAATTATTAACATCCAAAATACAATGTGTTACAAAAGTAGCCCTAATGCCGAATATGGTAGATAGGGACCATCAAACTGAACAACTTTTACTATGGGACCAACTCTGAAATCGCGAAAAAAATATCAGCTGTTTCATACATTTTGATATTTTCGATTTTAATTTTTGTTAGTAACAGCTAATTTTTTTTTCGCGATTTCAGAGTCGGTCCCATAGCAAACTCGGTAGCTCAGCGGTCAGAGCATTGGACCGGATATCCAAAGGTCGCGGGTTCGATTCCCGTCCGAGAACATGATCTGGTGCGAGTCGTATTTTTTCTAGTATATTATTTCGTATTATATAAAAGTTGTTCAGTTTGATGGTCCCTATATACTATTATATGTGTATAATATATTTTTGTAACATGTTGTATATAGATTACCTATTCCTAGGTCATTTAAAAAAAATAAAAAAGGTTCACTCGCACTTATTCCTTTATAATTTTTCATCTATCAATAATATAATTTTCATAGTAGCCCACAATCATGATTTAAATTGAAATCAAACAAACTAAGTTCCACAGTATAAGTACACACGACAGCACGTCAGGTTGACCTTGAGACCGCCTTTATGACCTACGTAATAAAAGCTGTTTTCGCAGTTCAACTGTATAACCTGACGTGCTGTCGTGTGTACTTACCTAATAGGAAGCATTCGCATGAAGTTGTTAGTAATTAACGAACACGTAAAATATTGAAGATTTCATTATTCGTTTCGCCATTTGAGAATTTTAATTTTGTCGGAATTGCATTTGTTCATAAAGAGTTGATGCAAGTTTCAGTTCTATGAATTTTAGGTCTACGTAAAACGCAAATTTACATAGAGCTAAGATTTATAGAACTGCAAGTCGATGTATTTGTGGTTCAGGAGCCTGTGTCTAACTCAAAATCTAAAGCAAATTGCTATCGCTTTCAATTTGACCTGCACTTCTATCCATTGCTGCGGCAATACTAGTCACTATGACAGCTGCCTTTGTAGATCAGTGATGGATGTATACAGATTGTCAGATTGAAAGCGAGCGCACAGTTACAGTCTATCTATAATAATTGATCGAGCGATCTCGAGGAATCTGCTTCAGCTTGGGCAAAAATCCTTTAGTATGCCCTTCCGTCTGTTCCCCTCTACAGGTCGCATATCTCAACCGATTCTCGTGAAATTTTGTGAACAGGTTCGATAATTATATAGTTTCTTTTTGCCGAGCCAGTATATCTAAATTTACTTAACGAAAAAAAAATTACACGTATTTCAAAAAGTGTCCAAAATTAGAAGCGCCATCTAGCTTCAATAATATCAAATAATAAACCAAACAGCACGTAGAAAATCCTTATCAGATTAATTTTTAAACAACATACAATTTGAGCTACTTTTTAACGCGCAAACGCGAGGTCTACAGGTCATAGAGCCAATAGTTGAATTCTGTCGTTTCACATTTTTCTAACCACTAACCTTGTTAAAGTGAACACTTGCAATTTAAGGCCGGTAACATACAGACGGAATTCCGATTCGGAATCCCGAAATGGAATCCCGATTCGGAATTCCGACTGCAGCAAATGTATACAAATCTATGGACGTACCACACACATGCGGTAAGTTTCCGTTCTTAATTTTCTCCGTTTCGGAATTCCGCTTGGAAGCCCGTGTATTCGGAGTTTCGAACGGAAAATAGCCATTCGAACGCAAGTCTACCACATTTTGTATTGGTTGCAACACACAACCGTTTTTATTCTGTACGGAACGCGCTCCGTTCACTGCTACACGCACGGCTATGTGCACAGATAGATTAAAGAGCTATACTGTTTATGTGTGAGTGATGTGAAACAAATACCTACACTTTTTAATTATAGCTCTGGATACCAGACTTTTGGCCATACCTTTTATTATTTTGCTAAGTTATTAGTTCTATTTTACCAAACAATAGCAATACAATTAACATTAGTGTGATATACATATTAAATGATCTTTATTTATGCTATTTTTATTAGTTTTTATGAGAAAATAATTTGCTCATAGTTCATCGAAAGAAACTAGACATTCGATATATTTACTAAAAAAAGTTTCGGAATTAACCCGTTATTTGTTACATTAGCTATCATGTGATCGCTGGGTGTTAAGGGGATGTACGCTGTAACATTATTATTATAGTAACATTATTTATTGCTTTTTTTCTGCGTGCATGTAGCAAGCAATAGTGAAATTGCTTGAAATCATATCGTCGTCTAAGTTCATGTTCATAACTCAAAGCGTTTGACTGAGTCGTGAATCCGAACGAAAAAAACGCATCTGTGTGATGTTACTTACGGAATTCCGAATCGGAATCCCGTCTGTATGTGGCCAGCCTTAAACACACAATTTTGTAAATCTAATTGATTTAACGTCGTCTTTTGCATGTCACACCAATAATCTTGCACCAACAATTCTTATTTTCACTGAAATTCTTGCGAAATCTTCGTAAAATAATTAATATTCCAAAAACGAAATGTCGCTGTGACGTAATTATAATATGCTCTGTGTACCTCCACGTGACTTACCGTATTGTGACTATTGAATAGTCTGTTTGAATATCTCGATAATCGAACTTATCACTGATTTCATGTTATGATGTAGTCTTTGCTATGCTAGTTCAAAAGGAAGTCGTAGCTATTGTGAATTGTGATACCTATGCCTATTGTATGTTTAAATAAACGAAACTGCTAACATATCTCAGTTAGTATGAATCAACGATTTTTGTTAAAATAACTTGCGGACCCGACAGACGTGTCCTGTCTTAACTATGAATATTGATTTCGAAATTGGTATTTAAAAAATATTTCAGAAACTACTTTGTTTACATCCTCTTTGACGATATTTGCAACACTCATTCTGTCAATGTTATGTCAGACGCCTTATAATAAGGTTCCATTAAAAAAAAATTAAATTGTCAAAAAAGGTTAAATTAAAAAAAAATGTCAATAGCGCTAAGGTTACACAAGAAATAATTTAATATTTCTTAAGTTAAGTATTCTTAAATTTTCTAACTTTCCGCGCAACTTTCTTTTTTTTTTCTTATGACGACCTTCTTGGTCGAGTGGCTTTGTACACTGGTTTTCAAGGTGTCGCCATCTCAGGTCCCGGGTTCGATCCCTTGTTGGGTCAATTAAGAAAACGAACTTTTCTATATTGGGTCAGGTCTGGGTGTTTGTAATACCACCGTTGTCTCTGATTTCCATAACACAAGTGCTTTAGCTACTTACTTTGGAATCGGAGCAATGTATGTGATGTTGTCAAATATTTATTTATTTGTTTTATAAGTAGTAGAACCTTCTTCTGACTATAACAAACACAACAAAAAAGAATTAAAGAAATCGGTTTTGCTAACATTCTAATGTTATTTTATCTTATTAGATATTAGCTTTATTGACAACCTACATCGAGTTACATTTGACCTTACTTAATGTCACCTTTCTAATTATTTGTCCCATTCTAGACCTCTTGCTAGTGTCGTCTTACTCACTCAAGCGTTGTTTTGTATTGGAGGGAGAGAGACAAATAAATTACCACTGTTTACGCCTTTAATACATTGTTACTTAAAACCCTTGAAATGAATAGAAGTTATGTCCAATCACTTGATTTAGTTTGGTCTTAAGAGTCCGGCGAACAGTGAGCTTCCCATACAAAGATAATACCAAAATGATTTGCAATTTGAGCATAATTGACTCTTCTTGTGCTGTTATTCGGTTTAAGACACTGTTTGTCTATGTTTCTAAATAAAAAGGTTACAAGTACAAAATAGTTTTGTATGAAAACATGTAATTAATATTTTGGATTTTTTATTTAATAGAACCCTAGACAAACTGTCTTAATCCGAATAACATCACAAGAACAATTAATTATGCTCAAATTTCAAATTATTTTGGTATTATTTTTGTATTTTCTAATTTTTCTATGCTCACTGTTCGCCGGACTCTTAATACGTTATACGACTAATGCGACTAATTAGGGGTATTTTTGTAACAACATGCTACAAAAATACCCCTAATGCCGAATATGGTATATAGGAACCATCAAACTGAAGAACTTTTACTATGGGACCAATTCTGTAATCGCGAAAAAAATATCAGCTGTTCCATACATTTTGATATTTTCGTAATTAATTTTTGTATGAAACAGCTGATTTTTTTGAAAATTGTTGTGTTTCGGCAGTTAGCAGTTCCTCAGTGGTGAAGATTCCGGGTGTAGTTCGCTTCCACCTTCGGCCTTATCGTCACTTAACATCAGGTGAGGTGAAGGCCAAGCACTAGCTCGTTGTGGATAAAAACAAAATTTTGTGAAACAAAGTCCAATGACGTCGCAGAGTCGCGAGGGGCCGCTAGTATCTTCATAATAATATGACCATAACAGTTATGTAAAATTACTGAAATGTTTAGCGTGTACACTACCGCTGTCAACTTGTCGTTGGTATAACCTTTGACACTGATCATCACTGTTGTGACGCAGTGCTTGCGTATCGAAGGTCTAGGTAATATCACATAATACATAATAGTTCAAGTACAGAAGATGCACTCCGCAAAATCATTTAAATAAATAGCGAAACGACTCTTGCTACGACACAATAAAGTGCAATTAAGAAGAAACACCACGGTCGAGTGAATTGAAAAAATCCTATAGAAAGTTGATAACATTAACGTTTTGGTCCCCTGTTTCCTCCTCCAAAACTAGACCGATTTAAATATTTTTTTCTATTTTAATTTTTGTAAGAAACAGCAGATTTTTTTTTCACGATTTCAGAGTTGGTCCCATAGTAAAAGTTGTTCAGTTTGATGGTCCCTATATACCATATTCGGCATTAGGGGTATTTTTGTAACACGTTGTATAGTAGGGTCGGCAAGCCTAGTCGTGACATCACGGAACAGAGACAAAAACATAACAGGTAAGTTTAGATACAATGAGAGATCAATGTATTCAGAGATCATACAAAAGCCTATTTCGATCGAAATACCGGTTTTGATCTTACGGTTTACTGCGAATACCTAAATGTGGTACCTATGTAAGTAACTGGTTTTGTTCGATGATTCGATGTTAAAATGAGTTTTAAAGATTATTCAACGGAAGAGCATTTCACTAGTTTAGGAGATGAAAGTGTCTAACTAAACTATAGACTTATTTATACTAAACTAAACTTAGTGTAAAACTATGGCTTTTGAGCTAAAAAAATTGCATAAAATACTTAAATAATAGTAGGTAGGTACTAAGTAGTTACTTTGTGAAGTTAATTATTAAATTTTGATTTTTCGCATTAAACAATGCTATTTTTATATTAAGATAAATAATATTAGAAAAAAGTTAATGTTAGAAAAAATTGTGAAGTTAAATATGGCCAATAGGATATTCGAGTTGGTACTAAAAATAAAATGAAATAAAATCAACATAACGAATTTGTTTTTCATACTTAATACTATTTTCTGTAATTATTAGAAGCTAGCCGGTGACTTGTCTATTTTTTCCAGTATTATTATTTAATATAATATAATATCTTACCCGTGTACATTATAATATAAAAATGAATCCCTATTTCCTTTTGTCACAGCATCACGGCTGGACCGATTTCGTTAATTCTTTTTTTGTTGTTATTGTCAGGAGAAATTTCTTATAAAAGAAAAAAAAAGAATATTGCGCGGAACATTAGAAAATCTAAGAATACTTAAGCACCTTATTAAATTATTTGTAATGTAACCTTATTATAGAGCTTTCGACAATTTAAACTTTTTTAATTTAACCTTTTTTGACAATTTAAACTTTTTTGATTTAACCTTTTTTGATAATTTAAACTTTTTTAATGTAACCTCATGGCGTGTGATGCGACGTGAAAAAAATTGCTAATTACTTGCTTACTTGATATAAAGAATACTTAACCAATCAAGGTCTTTTATGTTGACAATGTAACTTAGCATGTACATGGGCGGTGTATATTATTTCGTTGCTAAAATAAAATTGTAGAGTTGAGTATGGTGTTGGTGTAGATACAGCCGGGTTGTTTAACAAATATTCGTAAGTATGTATGTAGTATTAGGTATATATTAATAAATAAATAATAAATTTAACAACATCACATACATTGCTCCGATTCCAAAGTAAGTAGCTAAAGCACTTGTGTTATGGATATCAGAGATATATGGATATCACAAACACACAGACCTGAGCCAATATAGAAAAGTTCGTTTTTCTAAATTGACCCAACCGGGGATCGAACCCGGGACCTCAGAGATGACGACACCTTGAAAACCGGTGTACAAAGCCACTCGACCACGGAGATCGTCAAATTTATGTAAGTATATGTGTATATTTATATAATTATATATAGGTACCTATGTATTATTATCTTGAGCATACACAGGGATTGCCAGGTTAAAAAATTGTGTATGTACAAAATTTACAAATAAATTAATAATAAAATTAAATAATAAAATCACAAGAATCAGCACACCAGCTTAATCTCTTAAATAAAATGCTGATGAAAATACAAAATTATTTTGCCTCCAAATAAGAAAAATAAAATAGAGCTGAATTATAGACTTTATTTCTTACAAAATTAGGTTGAAATGTATAACGTTGCTCACTTGAACAAGGCCGTGACCTATGTTGCCACAGCAGAGCGACAACTTCAGAAAATTAAGTCCGGTAGGAGAGTTATTGCGAATTAAGACCCGGGGGCTAATTGTCTAAGTTAAATTTAGTTTTTTGCGCCCATTTTTCTTGTCAGCCGTCATAATGGGTGGTAGGATAAAAGAATTGACGATTTAAAAATGCTTGTTATGTGAGCTTATTTGAATAAAGAATTTTTCAATTTCAATTTCAATAAAAATCTATTGCAATCGCTTTCATTTGACAGTTGGATCCGACACATTGCTGCATTTCTTTGGTAAGTTTTTATTTGTGCCAATAAGAAGCATCAATTTGTTTCATCCTGAAAGCAATTGCGATAGATTTTGAAATTAGACAATAGAAAGGCCGGTTTGTACTGAAAGGATCGCGAAACTTATTTATTTATTAATGGCATGGGTCGAAAACGACAATAATTGTATCCTTCCATACTAAATTAAATACCTAGGCTGATACGCTGTGTGAGCGCGCTGGGAAAATATTTCATTGGTAGAAATAACCCCTTTGGATGCATACGAATAACACCCTATTTTTCGGTGGTATTACTCTTATACTGTGTGAATGATAGCCAACTTTCTGCAGTTTATTTGTATTGTGGTCCGGTCATTCACTCTTTATATCAGTGTACAATTTATTGTACGTGATTGTAAATAGGCGTAAGTGATCTTTTTTGTTATAGGTACTCCATCCTGGGGCCCTACCGGCTAACTTTTTGATCTTCGGCGGGTCTGCCGAGCTTCAACTTAAAACAGATAAATCGAAGTAAGGGGTTTCGTCTTAAAACAGAGAAATCGAAGTTAGGAGTTTCGTATTGTACTATTCGCCGAAGTTATTTAGAAGATATCGATGTTCGTGTGACTTCATGAATTGGGTTCGCCATTTTGGCCCGATTGGGGCTCAATTTATCTGTTTTAATTTGAAGCCCGGCAGACCCGCTAAAGTTCGATGCGTTAGCCGGTACGGCCCCTGGTGATCATTAATGTTTTTTTATAAGAAATAAATAAATTTATATTTTATAAATATTTGACAACATCACATACATTGCTCCGATTCCAAAGTAAGTAGCTAAAGCACTTGTGTTATGGAAATCGGAGACAACGGTGGTATCACAAACACCAAGACCTGAGCCAATATAGAAAAGTTCGTTTTCTAAATTGACCCAACCGTGGATCGAACCCGGGACCTCAGAGATGGCGACACCTTGAAAACCGGTGTACAAAGCCACTCGACCAAGGAGGTTAAATGTTTATGATTAAGTATAATATGTATAGGTATCTAAGTATTGTGATGAATTATTTATCACTAATATTTTATCACCTTGACTGATTTGTTTTGAATTAAAAAAATATTGGGACTTAATAGTTATTAGGAATACTTACAAATACCTACGGGTAATTTTTAGGGTTCCGTACCTAAAGGGTAAAACGGGACCCTATTACTAAGACTCCGCTGTCCGTCCGTCCGTCCGTCTGTCACCAGGCTGTATCTCATGAACCGTGATAGTTAGACAGTTGAAATTTTCACAGATGATGTATTTCTTTTGCCGCTATAACAACATATACTTAAAAACCAATAAAATAAATATTTAAGGGGCTCCCATACAACGTGATATTTTTGCTCGATATTGATAACTGCAACAGGTAGACGCTTGAAATATTCACAGAATTAAAAAAAGCAAATATTTAAGAGGGGCTCCCATACAGTAAACGTGAACATACAGTAAACGTGATTTTTACGGAACCTTTCGTGCGCGAGTCCGATTTGCATTGGCCGGTTTTTTTTTAAATGTTTTTTGTCATTAACAACGTTGCTAATAGAAAAACCAACTGTATCGAGATGGCCTTGCATGCAAACGACAAGAGACGTAAATTGAACGTAATTTTGAAGATGAAATAATAAAAAATAACTTTGCCTGGGCTAATGTTTTTGTTTTCAACGATTGTGTTCAGATTTCAAGTTTAATAGCCATGGTGATACTTGACTTACTTTGCAAATTCGCAAATGATTTGATTCGAAGAATACTCATTCAAACAATTGTGGAACCAATTAAATAAATAATTTATTTAATTGGCAGTCGCTGTCCCCCATAGGGTGGAACCCTAACGGGCCACTCTCCCCGGGTCATGTGGAGCGTGCCAACGCGTACCCACAGACACAGACTCTTCGGAAAAGCGCAGGTCTTCGAAAGGAGTTTAGTTGGTAGTGGTGCCTTCTCCCGACCCCCCCATCTGTCCTCCCCACTGAGAGTGGGTAGCCCTATGGGGGGCTTGGGAGGATGCTTTCTCCCCCTGCCCGGCCCCCTCTCGAGCTTACGAGCTCGTTAGGGGGTGGGGCAGGGGTCAGAACCACCCAGCCCTGACGCGAAGCCTATCAGGCTTGGCAGGAGGGCTGGCTGCGGCGAGGGACGTACCCTTGGTATGACTGAGTCCAACATGCCGTTTGGTATGCATAAAGATCGCATTCTCCTCTTGTTACAACAAAAAAAACAGTCGTAGAGGGAGCCCTAACGTTGAATGTTGCGGTCCCTTCCTCGCGAGACCCACACACAAAAAAAGTGATAGACCCCCTAATTAATTACTTTATTTTTGAAAAACAATTTCTCTTTGGAATCGAAGCCGTAACTGGTCTACCTAAATAAAAAGAAAAAAGAATTCTCGACACTACCTATACAACACCGACCTTTCCACAAATAAAATAATCATGAGATTGGCTTGATCTAGATTAAAAAAGTTAGAGACACTTCCTACATAAAGAATAAAACAATAAAGATTTTTTTTATTACTTATTTATAATTAATAAACAGGTGTTATTTACTATTTATGCAAAATAACTTGACCCAAATTGTAGTACCACGTGATATTATACAACGTGTTACAAAAATACCCCTTATGCCGATTATGGTATATAGGGACCATCAAACTGAACAACTTGTACTATGGGACCAACTTTGAAATCGCGAAAAAAAATCTGCTGTTTCATACAAAAATTAATTACGAAAATATCATAATGTATGAAACAGCTGATTTTTTTTACGCGATTTCAGAGTTGGTCCCATAGTAAAAGTTGTCCAGTTTGATGGTCCCTATATACCATATTCGGCATTAGGGGTACTTTTGTAACACGTTGTATAGGGACCATCAAACTGAACAACTTTTACTATGGGACCAACTTTGAAATCGCGAAAAAACTCAGCTGTTTCATACAAAAAATTAATTACGAAAATATCATAATGTATGAAACATTGTTTAAAATAGTATCTTATTATAATATAGTCTCTTGCTCAGCAAGTCTGATAGAATACCTACCTCTACTCTTGCTTGCTTGTAAAAGATTCTTAAGATTTCTTATGTTCGTTGCTGACACAAAATATTGAATTTACTTTGTGTTGCTGACGCAATAACGGATTTTGTATTAACTTACGTCATATAAGTAAATAACTAACTACCTAGTGTTTTTATTTCTTTTCTTAATATAGTTTGTATCGTTTGATCATATTTTTGGGGCGCAGTATGGAATCAATACTGAAGAAAAATCGTCTTATAAATAAACAATTAAACATAGATTTGAATTTAATGCTTTTGTGTACTGATTTTTATTTCAAGCATTTTTTCAGAATCCCCTAAAACATATTTTTTATATTTAATTACAAATACATTGAAGGTCTTCATAATTAATTAATCTTTCAAATCAAATGATACACTTCTCGTAATTATTTTTTCCAACACTTTTGTCTGTAAATAAATTAAAAAGTTATAAAACCAAAGAGATTCTGTCGAACGAAATCTCTTTTAAGAACGAAACTAATTAAAAAGTTCATTGAGCTGTCACTTTGTGGCGGAAAACTGACGTGCCGTTCGATTGGCGCGTGCCGTTCGTGCCACGTTGTGGTTGGTCAAGGATGATGGTGTGGTATCGCGTGATCTCTGCCTGTAATGGCGCGAGTCGTGCGGTGGGATAAACTCGCAATGTTGAATTATTTAATCTGTGTCTGTCATGCAAGTGGTTTTTGGCGCGGGGAGTTTTTGGCGCCATTTTGTCTAGTTCGGTTAGGTGTCTATTTTAATTATTTTCAAATTGATTCATAGTGGATATTGTGTCTTAAGGCTCCTATATACCTCAAGTGGCGCCCTCATTTTAATTAAATTTATTGCTCGCTAAGTACATACTGTATGGAAAATTCACATGTACAGATTGAAGCTTAGGTTCTATAGTTTATTTACAAACAATAACCTCAGTATAATATGGTTCGTTGTAGTAGTAGTTCGCAAAAGTGCTAAAAGTGGCCACTTTTGGCAGTTTTGCGAACTACTACTACAACGAACAAAATTTTAATGAGGTTATTGTTTGTAAATAAACTATAGAACCTTAGCTTCAATCTGTACATGTGAATTTTCCATACAGTATGTACTTAGCGAGCAATAAATTTAATTAAAATGAGGGCGCCACTTGAGGTATATAGGAGCCTTAAAATTGGTGCAGTTATATGGTACAAGTGTCTACGCAACTGAACAATATGTGGGATAATTGAAATAGGCGCGATCTTGGTTATGTGAAGCTGAGACTTTTATTGAAGTGGTGGCTTCCTCGGCAGAACTAATCGAGTAAACTGTCTTGATATACTTGGTGCCAAATGCTCCAAGCAGCATTGGAATACGATGCACCCGCATTTTAATGAAAAATGAAACAATATCAACTCAAGAACTGGCAGTATCGCTTAGACCTTCGCCTGTCCTGAAAAGGACGAATATAACTACTACTACTACTACTACTGGTTTTTGGCGCGACGCTAACGAAAACTATGAAAATTGAAGAACGAATGATGGTAGATTAAAAATTTGATTTTTTTTGCTAAAATAGGTACCTAGTATTTTATTAAATATTTATAGCAAATATAGATAGCTTTAAATACTGTGTGCCACTTATCATAGATGATTATCATACTTATTAGTTTATCTGTATCAGATTTAATGTATGTACACACGACGGCACCTCAGACTATACATGTTGACCGCCTTTATGACCTACGCAATAAAAGCTGTTTTCGCAGTTTAACTGTATAACCTGACGTGCTGCTGTGCGTACTTATATCAAAGACACCGGTTGAAAAATACAAGCTAATTGTTGGAATTCAATCTGTACTTAAATCATTAATGTCTTCAGAAGTACCTAAACAAAATTGCAATAAGTCTTTATCCTAATTTGTTTTTAAGATGGTACTAAGCGTTCACTTCGTGATTGCCGTCGACGACCGTTATTACGTCACAGCTAACGGTACTGAAGACAAAAAAGTAATCATGTTTTTCAACTGTTTTTAATTTTTTTCTTGTTCAAAGAGTGACATTAATTTATATAACAAGTTAAGTTCGCCATTATGTAGGAACTTTACTTCTTTAATCATTATAACAACACAAATAACGAACGTAATGATTAAATCGATAGAAACAAAAATTCAGCTTTGCGTTGCTAGCCGTACTAGAAAGGCGACGCAGGGGGTGCGGTATGACGAAGCGGGCCGGGAGGTAGCGGCAATGAGGAAGTGAACGCGTAGTACTTACAGCAAACATATAGCGGGCATGGGTGGATCTGAATAAGGCCCTTTACTCATTTTGTCGGCGCAGCAGCGGTACGACATCGCAAGCCATAGTAACTCACCTCGGTAACCATGGCAACCACGCCTATTGACTATGGCGAGGCGATGTCGTACCGCTGCTGCACCGACAAATGAGTAAAGTAAAGGGCCTTAGAGTAACGAAAAATGAAAATGAAAAATCTGCAAGGCCTCTCTCGGTGCTGCTATAATCTCCTTGCTTGTCAGTGGGTCTAGCCTAAGTAACATTTACAAATTTTCGCTATAACTTCGCTTCGAAAAATGTATGGATTTGACGTTTTATACTTCGATTGATAACGAAACCTTATGTCAATGCCATGCATGTTTCAAAAGCGAAGCGATCACGAAGATTTGCAAATGTTACTTTGGCTAGACCCCCAGGTTGGCGAACGCAGTGTTGCACCTTTTTAGGGTTCCGTACCCAAAGGGTAAAACAGGACCCTAGTACTAAGACTCCGCTGTCCGTCCGTCTGTCACCAGGCTGTATCTCATGAACAGTGATAGTTAGACAGTTGAAATTTTCACTGATGATGTATTTCTGTTGCCGCTATAACAACAAATACTAAAAAATAGAATAAAATAAATATTTAAGGGGGCTGCTCCTGCACAACAAACATTTTTTTTTGCTCGTTTTTGCACGATATTGATAACGGCAATAGATAGGCGTTTGAGATATTTACAGAATATCTAGTTATATATTCACTTTAAAAATAAATAATTAAAATAAAACAAATAATAAGGGAGCTCCCATACAACAGGCATGATATTTTTGCCGTTTTTTTATTGGAAAACGCTGTTGAATATTCTATCTTTAGGACATCCGTATCGGACATTCGTATCTTTATATCATTTTTATTATACAACGTGTTACAAAAATACCCCTAATGCCGAATATGGTATAATAGGGACCATCAAACTGAACAACTTTTACTATGGGAAAACTCTGAAAACGCGAAAAAAAAATCAGCTGTTTCATACAAAAATTAATATCGAAAATATCAAAATGTATGAATCAGCTGATTTTTTTTTCGTGATTTCAGAGTTGGCCCCATAGTAAAAGTTGATCAGTTTGATGGTCCCTATATACCATATTCGGCATTAGGGGTATTTTTGTAACACCTTGTATTATCCGTATCAGTCATTGCTTCAGAAAGTGGCTATCTTCTTTCGATTGGAACAAATCTGGTCAGAGGGTCTAGCCAAAGTAACATTTGCAAATCTTCGTTATCGCTTCGTTTTTGAAACATGTATGGGATTGACATAAGGTTTCGTTATCAATCGTAATTTAAAACGTCAAATCCATACATTGGCTACGGGCTACGTTCTGATGTTGAATTGAATGTACTATCTATAGGACATTATATCTTTTGGTCAATTGATTCGTTGGTCTGATTGGTCGACGACCTCCGTGGTCGAGTGGCTTTGTACACCGGTTTTCAAGGTGTCGCCATCTCTGAGGTCCCGGGTTTGATCCCCAGTTGGGTCAATTTAGAGAAACTAACTTTTCTATATTTTTTATTTTATTTATTTAAATAGGAACACCAACAGCATACATATAAATACATTCTGACAGTTAAAATAGCAAGTGTAAGTATAAGTCATATACATATGCCTCTTATAGGCGTTCACAGCATTTGAGTTTAAAAGTTACAGCCACGTAATAATATTATATTGTAGGTACTTATTAACAAAATTATAAAGAGTTAAAAAGAATTTAAAATTACAAAACAACACAAAATATAATCTACAGTTACAAGAGAGGAAAGGACGGTTAATATAATAATTTGCATAGTTTGCTTTTATAAACGCTTGGGGAGTCGCCAAAAACATCCAGTTCTGGTGATTTTTTTGACATGTGGTTATACTGTAGGGACATTCTTGAGATGGGATGATGTTTTCCCAGGTTTGTACGACAGGTAGAGATGCTTAGTAAGTTGGAGATTGGGTTTCTTGGATATTTATAAGGAACAGTGATTTTAATTTTTTCGAGTATTGCAGAACAGGGTATATTACCATGCAACACTTTATGTAAGAAAATAAGGTCTGCTATCGTCCTTCGATGGTTCAACGTACTCATGTTAAAGTGCTTTAGTCTATAGTCATAAGGGTGACGATGCGAAATGTTAGGTGACAGGAATGCTATGTGTCTTGAGAATGCTCTTTGTATGCTCTCTAAACGCTGTGAGTTGATATGGTATACCGGATTCCAAGCCACTGAAGCAAATTCAAGATGTGAACGGACGAGGCTGTTGTAAAGCCTGATTTTAGTTTTGGTGTATTTGAATTTACGGGTGTTCCTTTTGATGAAACCTAGCATCCGTGCAGCTTTACCTGCGATATGGCTTATGTGAGCGTCAAATTTGAGTTTACTATCAATATAAACACCTAGGTCACGGATTTCATCGACTTTAGTAAGCGAAGTGCCATCTATTTGGTATGTGTAATTTGAAGAACAAATTTTCCTTGAGAATGAAATGTGATAACATTTTTTTGGGTTAAGTGACATGTCATTTAATGCGCACCACGCAACAACTCTATCTAAGTCTTTTTGTAGTTGATGTGCATCTATAGGGCTATTGATAGGTTTGTAAATCTTAAAGTCGTCTGCAAAGAGTAGGATTTTACTGTGCTTGAGTTGTGTGACTATGTCGTCAATAAAAATCAAAAACAAGATTGGGCCTAAGTGGGAGCCTTGTGGCACTCCGCTTTTTACATGATAGGATTTTGATTCCGCTCCATTCACAGGACTGGGTGTTTGTGATACCACCGTTGTCTCTGATTTCCATAACAGTGCTTTAGCTACTTACTTTGGAATCGGAACAATGTATGTGATGTTGTCAAATTTATTTATTTATTTATAAGTAATCTGTGCCGATGTCCTGAGTGATCTGGGGCCGTACCGGCTAACGCATCGAACTTCGGAAAGTCTGCCGGGCTTCAAATTAAAACAGATAAATCGAGCCCCAATCAGGCCAAAATAGCGAACCCCAATTCATGATGTCACACGAACATCGATATCTTCTAAATAACTTCGGCGAATAGTACAATACGAAACTCCTTACTTCGATTTATCTGTTTTAAGTTGAAGCTCGGCAGACCCGTCGAAGTTCAAAAAGTTAGCCGGTAGGGCCCCTGATCTCAGATTACCAATATTTCGATTTCACAGTGTAACGTATTGTTTCTTTGTTGAGATGATAATTTTCTTTAGTTCGTTACGTAATCGAAGTTTCGACGATGTTAAATTTCATAGTGACTATTCTGCCCTTTGAAAATGTAATTTGGATAACGAAACGTTTTTCACTGACTCGTTGTTTCCGTAATGTTTTCATTACATATAAAAAAATAATCATAATTAAATAACTTTTTTTCTTCTAATACTTTCGCGCGTACAGTTCATTAGAAATAAAACACTTTTTACGGATTACAGCGCGTATATTATTAATTCAGGTGTTGTTTTAGAATTATTTAGTTTGTATTTATTGGTTTTTAGAATCACAATCATTTTAAAACAGTCCTTCCGTGACCACGGCCCCTGGAAAGGTGTCGAAACGTCGGGAATTCTAAAAACCAATAAATACAAACTAAATGATTCTAAAACAACACCTGATATAATAATATACGCGCTGTAATCCGTAAAAAGTGTTTTATTTCTAACTTTTTTTCTACATGCGCCAAAAATTAGACAGAACTTGATCCATGTAGCGAATATTCAAGGCTATATTTTAAGATCAAATTCAATCGGATACAAGTTAAGATTTTTTTCTATGACGAATGCCTGTTCTCCTTTAATATGTACATTAATATTCTTCTGTTAGATATCTCTAATAATATTTATTTTCCTTTCCAGACACGTCCAATAGCCCTATGACGCGCAGTCGTTCCTGGCACTGAACACTAACAGCTCAAGATGTCCTCGAAAGCTATTTACGAAGCCACAGGGAAAGACCTGATCAACAGGTATGTGTATCATCATTAGAGCCCATTATAGTGTAAAGATATACAACATGCCGACCGTACATGGGACCGTACCGGCTAACGCATCAAACTTCGGAAAGTCTGCCGGGCTTCAAATTAAAACAGATAAATTCAAGCCCCAATCGGGCCAAAATGGCGAACCTCAATTCATGATGTCACACGAACATCGATATCGTCTAAATAACTTCGGCGAATAGTACAATACGAAACTCCTTACTTCGATGTATCTGTTTTAAGTTGAAGCTCTGCAGACCCGCTGAAATTCGAAAAGTTAGCCGGTAGGGTCCCTGACAATGTGCACGATAACCAACTTCAAAGCGCTTGTGGTGGCACAAAACGGTATATTTTAATCTGTGCGCACCATGCATCCTCGAGTGAAGTTGCCGAGGCCAAACAATTACTGTAATTGTTGAATTAATTTCGAAAAATCTTGTTTGCAGGCACATTGCGTCGGGCACTGCGTTGGCGCCGTGCAGGTTCGCTACTTTTGAACAAGGGACAGTTTGGGAGGACGAGTTGGGACGCAACCCATGGCTGTCCAAAGAGGTACGTTGTCAAAGATTACTGTTGTTCTTCTTCTTCTTTTTTTGTTTTGGCAATCTACTTTCCTCTTGGAAGTAATTTTTGCCAGTGTCAAGTGTTAAATAGTTCAGTGGTAGATATTGTTCAATTTTTCGTATCGCATCGCATTCCAATGCTGCTTGGAGCATTTGGCACCAAGTATATCAAGACAGTTTACTTGGGTAGTTCTGCCGAGGAAGCCACCACTTCAATAAAAGTCTCAGCTTCACACAACCAAGATCGGGCCTATTTCAATTATCCCACATATTGTTCAGTTGCTTAGACACTTGTATCATATAACTGCACCAATTTTAAGACATAATATCCACTATGAATCAATTTGAAAATAATTAAAATAGACACCAAACCGAACTCGACAAAATGGCGCCAAAAACTCATTACTGTTGTTAGTAGAGAGCGGATTTGTAGTAGCTATTAAGAGCCCAAAGTCTGCACACTAGCGCCGCCATTGAAAAAAAAACAAAATAAAGACTAAATTCAGACGAATTGTGGCTTATTTCTCTGTAATGCACTCCGAAGAAGCTTTGTGGTACTTTTCATCGTATTAACAATGTTGTCCAGCCTGTCGTCTAGTTAAATGGAGTTTTTTTTTTGCGAAAAGTGACAACTTAACTCCGTTAAACAATTTTCGCAAGGGTCGGTCATGGGATGGGTGACCAAAAATTTATTTATTTATTTAGTTAAGCCGTTGGTCCCGGCTGCATTTGCAGTCGTTAACATCCATCAATCCGCATTGCGGCTTCGTGGTGGGTTATGGCCCATCCTCCTTATCCACCCATAAGGTAGGCCCACAGGCCTACCTAGCACTGGGGACATAAAAATAAATAAATATATATTTGACAACATCACATACATTGCTCCGATTCCAAAGTAAGTAGCTAAAGCACTTGTGTTATGGAAATCGGAGACAACGGTGGTATCACAAACACCCAGACCTGAGCCAATATAGAAAAGTTCGTTTTCTAAATTGACCCAACCGGGGGTCGAACCCGGGACCTCAGAGATGACGACACCTTGAAAACCGGTGTACAAAGCCACTCAACCAAGGAGGTCGTCAAAAAAAAATGGCTGCCGTCATCAAATAAAGGTATTTGGTACTAAATTAATGAGTTAAAATCTGAGTATGTACATTAATAAAACCAATACTATTCATGTATCTAATAGACAAAAAGATACTTACAATATTATTAAGAGAAATATAAAAAACGAGCGAAAGTTACGTATTGTTTATCTGTTCAGATCTGGAATTAAGCTACTTCTAGTCAGTCTGACGTCCCATTTTTTTTACCTTTATAATGAAAACTTTTAACATATCCTGTGTAACGAAAACCTGCCCCCCTATCATGACCACCGAAATACGTTTGTGAAAAGAGAAATATATGTAGCTTACTCCCGCAAAAAATATATGCAGGATGCACCGCCCGCCCGCCCGCAAACAAATGCACATGCACACCACAACAATATCAGTGCACAATACTTGCATTTAGCATGACAGCGACACACCTTGCACCTTCACCAATTAGACTACTCTACACGTGTTTCGCCCCAACCCGGAGCATCCTCAGGAGTTATATCGTGCGTGAACCAACACCGAAGGTGCTATATCATATCGCGTTTCGGTGGTCATGCTAAGGGGGCTGGGGCCCAATCGCGCAAGTTCCAACTTTTTTTTTACAACATCACATACATTAGCTTTGCACACCGGTTTTCAAGGTGTCGCCATCTCTGAGTTCCCCGGGTTCGATCCCCGGTTGGGTCAATTTAGAAAACGATCTTTTTCTAGCGGGACAGCTATTTACGTATATTAATCATCATAAATAATGCCTTTTTCCAGCAACTAGTGGTCAAACCTGATCAGCTGATCAAGCGCCGTGGGAAGTTGGGCTTAGTGGGTGTCAACAAGACGGCCACCGAAGTGAGAAGATGGCTGGGCGAACATATGGGCAAGGAGCAACAGGTAATGAACACATGTTATTAAAAAAAGCTCTATACAATGCTTTAGTACAATGCCATCAAAAGTCAATTCATGGTCTTTGAGGCCGGCGGTGAAAAATGTCCAAATGAAGTACCACCTGTACATCTTAACGGTATACCTCTAGATAGAGTGTACCAATTCAAATATCTAGGACACATAGTTACAGCGGACCTCAGAGACGATGTTGACATTGAACGCGAGCGGAGGGCGCTGTCGAGGAGAGCAAACATGTTGGCTCGCAGGTTTGCGCGGTGTTCGGTCGAGGTAAAGGTCACGCTGTTTCGTGCGTACTGCACTTCCCTGTACACCTGCGCCCTGTGGGCCAACTGTTTGCAAAGAACTTACAACGCTCTCAGAGTACAATTTAATAATGCTTTTAGGGCGATGTTGGGATTGCCCCGTTTCTGCAGCGCCTCTGGTATGTTTGCGGCACGCACTGACTGTTTTTATGCGACTATGCGCGAGAGATGCACTTCATTGGTGCGCAGAGTGCGGGCCAGCCCGAATGCCGTCCTAACCATGATAGCCGAGAGGCTCGATTGCCCCTATATCCGTCACTGCTGTAATAAGCATCTCTACGTTTAGGGCGGTGGTTAATCGAAATTTAGAAATTATAATTTATTATTTGTTATTATAGTTAATTTTTTTTTTTTTTTTATTATTTTATTTTTTATTTTTTTTTATTGAATGAAACATACATTATATTATCATATCTAATTAATTATAATTTTCTAATTCCATGTTCATTTGAATTTAATTGTATTTAATGAATTAATTTTAAATGCCTTCTTATTTGTGATTTAATTTATTATTGTTATTAATGTGTCTATTTTAAACTGATTTATGGGTGTGAAGCCTGAAATAAATGATTTTTATTTTATTTTTTTTATTTATTTTTTATTTATTACAACAGCAGTAACACATATATTAGTTCTAGACAGTAATTTAGTAATTTAGATATTTTTGCTGACAGTCATAGAATCTTTGAACATAAATGCCTCAGGCCACAGGTTTTTACAGTATCCTTATAATTATTTTTTTTGTAATTTTATAGGTATAATATAATGAAGGTAGCCTAGCCTAGCTTGTAATAGTACCAAAAATGTCTTGTTTATTATTAATAATGTCGGATTATTAATATACTTAACTTACCTTTTTCTTTTCGTATTCATAAGTCAAATGTTAGGATTTTTTTAAGATAGTAAATATATTAGCTGAATGTCGCCATTTTGTAATGCGAAAAAAAAAATACTTCAATTATTACAATGTTTTGACAATTTTGTTTCATGGTACAGGTGGGAGCGGCCATGGGCAAGCTGAGGCACTTCATCATTGAGCCGTTTGTGAAGCATGAGGCCGTGAGTATAACCATCAGCCATTTTTAATGTCCAATGAGAGACTTTCCAGGCAACGTTCCTTAAAAATCTACTAGATGGCGCTGTCCGACGTCCTTGGCCTCAATTCCTTGGCAGTATAGTGTGAATGTGGTACGAATAGTCTGACCAAAGAGAAGCATTGAAGGAAAGAAAAGAAAGAAAGAAAAAACATTTATTGACACTCACACAAATAAAGGAAAATAAATAAACAAGAAAAACAACATGGGATATAAAAAAAATAAAAATAAAATAAAAACAAAAGGATTTATAATAATACAATTTAGAAACAGATAGGTACAAACAAGAAAGAAAAACAAGAGTAACTATACTAAAATATAAAAATAAAAAATAAAACAAAATAAATACACAATATATTATGTTAGTGTAAAGCCAAAAACAAATACTTATGATTTTGACAGTGTGTTTTCTTTATAATCGTTTTGCGGCGACATAAATTATGATTAATACCAAATAATATACTAGAAAAAATACAACTCGCACCAGATCATGTTCTCGGACGGGAATCGAACCCGCGACCTTTGGATATCCGGTCCAATGCTCTGACCGCTCTCTCTGAAATCGCGAAAAATTTTTTTTTTCGCGATTTCAGAGTTGGTCGCATAGTAAAAGTTGATCAGTTTGATGGTCTCTAGTTACCATATTCGGCATTAGGGGAATTTTTATAACATTTTGTACATTACAGAAAGATTACAAAGAAAACAAATTGTCAAAATCATAAGTGTTTTTTGTTACTATAGCACGTTTAAATACCATACTATCAAGCAAGGGTGATGGACAGCGCCCTCTAGTAGATTTTTAAGGAATGTTGCCTGGAAAGTCTCATTGAAATTGAATAATTCTATATTCAAATAAGCTTGTGCGGCGCGATCATACCGCTACATAAGCAATCGACGAATGAGACAGAAATGCAGGTTCAGCGAAAAGTACAATGTAAACATTACGCAGACGTGACGTCACACTATGTCAAGCTAACATCAAGGCAAAAATGTATGGAGACCTGACTCACGATATCGAAGTTTTCTCGGCGCTTAACATAAATACAAATTCCAACATCGAACAGTCGGACCGCGGTCCCCGAGAACAGACACCTAGCTCGGCGGAAGTACTTCCCTTTTCGCTGAATATATGGCAAAGAGATCTTGCCTCAACAAGCTCACATAATAAGCATTTTTGAATCGTCAATTCTCTTACCCTACAACCCTACCTACCCTTTAGCTGACAAGGAAAATGGGCGCAAAAAACTTATCAGCTTTATCAGAAGAAAAGATAATTACAAATATGTATATCGTTTCCAGACATTACATTCATACATGTTACCATTAACATAGATTAATAAATAAATAACATTATTTAATTAGCTCATTTCTTAATTAATAAATTTACAGGGTTCAAGCTAAATTCAAAATTTAAAGTCATTATTCAGTCTATGCTGTTAAAAAAAATGCACTTCATCCAATTTAATAAACGTTAAGACAGGTAGGCAGAAGCAGACCCATTCCCACTGGCAACAACCGTTCACGAGCATGACGCTTCGCTCAACAGATGGGCCATGACCCACCACGCGGGCCCAAAATAAAAATATTTATCATTGTTCCAGAATGAAGAGATGTACCTATGCATCCAGTCTGGAAGAAGATCCGACACTATCCTGTTCCACCACCAGGGGGGAGTGGACGTGGGCGATGTGGATGCTCTCGCGCTGAGGCTGGAGGTACGGTCTGCAAAAAAGTCACTCACTTAAGCAATTTGTCATTGAAATTTTTAACCGACTTCAAAATAAGAGGAGGCTCTCTGTTCTTTTTTTTTTATAAGTTGTTTTAACTATTTTTGTGATGTTATTCGGATTAAGACAGTATTTGTCTAGAGTTAAGCAACGGTATGCGCGATCATAATTTAATTTAAACTTTTACTTGATTTGAAATTCGGTATTACATTTTACCAACAAATACCAATAAATAAAAATAAATATTTGACAACATCACATACATTGCTCCAATTTCAAAGTAAGTAGCTAAAGCACTTGTGTTATGGAAATCGGAGACAACGGTGGTATCACAAACACCCAGACCTGAGCCAATATAGAAAAGTTAGTTTTTCTAAATTGACCCAACCGGGGATCGAACCTGGGACCTCAGAGATGGCGACACCTTGAAAACCGGTGTACAAAGCCACTCGACCACGGAGGTCGTCATATAAACATAATGATATTTCTGTTTTTCTTTTAAATTCCCTCATTTTCGTATTAAAAACCAATTTAATTTTGCGGGCAGACGCGTAATCTTATTTATCCTTATGCGCGTAGCACAGATAAGCCCCGCCCCTTAGCCCTATTTGGTACGGAACCCTAAATGTGCGAAGCCCGACACGCACTTAGCCGGTATTTTTTTATTGGCCAACAGTCCATTCCATATGCGACATACCGATTTATCGCTCTTAACTGTCAAAAGACAACGATTTTAACAGTTGACAGAGCGGTTATTTATAAATTGATTAATTAACTTTTTAAATTTGAGATTTTAGCATTCACATTGCTATTTTTATACAATACTAAATAATGTATTAGAAAAAATTCGACTCGCACCATAATAATTCATTCGATCACATTCTCGGACGGGAATAAAACCCGCGACCTTTAAATGTCCGATGCAAAGAGTCACTAGTGGCATCGTCGAATTTCTTCTAGTGCATCCCACTCTTACGCTGCAAGCCAGCGTTATTTTATCAATATAAGGAATTACCTCGACATTCAATTGAAATAATTACCTGGAAATATCTTTCCAGATATTTTAACATATAAGGCTAGTTGAATTTGGGTCGCGGGTTCGATTCCCTTCCGAGAATATGATCTGGCGCGAGTCGTATTTTTTCTTTTATATTATTTAGTATTGTATAAATTAACTTTATTTTATCTTATGTTTTCTAGATACCCGTGGACAGTTTCCCTAGTGGCGAAGAAATTGAGAGGGTTTTGCTAAAAAACATCAAGTCTGCTGCAACTAAAAGGTAATTTAGAACATTATAAATGACTTAGTTTCGTCCGCGTGGATATATGAAAAAAAATCCCTAGGAAACCTTTGACTGGGATAAAAAGTCTTATGTTTTAACCCAGGTTTTAACCTTTTGAACGCCAGAGCTCAAACGCATCGGCGCCCTTCCCACGCCAAGCCATAAATTCAGAGCAAATACCTACAAATAAAATAGGAATGCCAACGATGTTATCGATAAGTTGTCAATAACCGATTTAATCTCTGCTATTCGTCACATATTTTTGAAATAAAATATATTTTTTTGATTTCGTATTATTTAACAGCAGTTACAAAATTCTATACAAAGTAAAAGTAGACATTAGAACTACAAACGAATAAATCAGGTAATAATAAGATACATCACTAATCTCGTTCGTGTAGGCATTCGCTGTCGGGAAGACCCGACTCTGGCGTGGTTGGCACGACCTTTGACAGCTTTCTTGCGTGCGAGGTAATGATGTGACATTTCAAGTAAACTTATAATTATTATTATAAATTATAAACAACAAGGTAAAGAAAGGGTTGTCTATTAGAGTACTAATTAATTACTTAGCTTTAGTTGATTTTCTCCGTTTTTACTTAAAGAGGCCTGTTACATCTCGATCATGATTTTTGCGTAAAATGCCCCTTTTCACATTTTATAGTAATTTTCCAGTTGTATTTATCGTTTTTATGGAAATAGGATAATAAATTCATGCTTAGTATAACAAATTTTCACTCTGCGAGAAAAAGCTGAGTTCGGACGGCCGGCACATATTTTGTAGTAATTTTGCAGTTGTATTTATAGTTTTTATCGAAATAAGATAGGATAGGAAATCACTAGCAGTCTCCCGTAGCGCTAATGACGTCACCGCTTGACGTGTCTTCCCGACTGTGGCGTACAGGTAACTGTCTATGCGCTGTTCCGTAGGGATGCGCGAGAGTGAACAGTTAACTATCGATCGATAGATATAAATAGTAATCATTTTTCAATAATTTCATAAATATTACGCATTAAGAATATTCAGATACAAATAGTTGCTATTAAAAAATAATTATCGATGTAGTAGTAAGCTGCTTTCAATAAAATATTTCATAAATTCAAAATTTAATTTACCTAACTTACCCATCACTAGCTGTCGTGTCTTGCCGACTGTGGCGTGAGGAGAACACCATTTCGGTTAGCAATATTTAGTGATAATTTTTGCTAGTGAAATGTAACTGATGGATATATCTTCGTGCCATTTTACAATACATCATTAAAGTACTTTTAAATAATAGGAAAAAGAAACACAGAAAAGTTGATTTAGTATGTTTATTTTGTGTTTTAAAAATGTCGTTTTCTCGTCGGCCATACACGACGGTGGCGTGTTGGGCACTTTTTCATTTGTCGTCCAGTGCCGACCGTGGCGTTCAAAAGGTTAAACTATTTGTGTGCCAAATTTCATCTAAATTCGTTCAGCCGTTTTTGCTTTCACATTTATAATTTTGGTAAGTTTAAAAGTAGGTAGGACGTTTTATTTTTTTATGAACTTTTATGAATAAGACCTAACCAATAAAAAACCATGTGGGAAGATGTCATTTGTGATCCGGTGTGCGTTACGTCGTTTTGGGGGTAGTTGTTTGGTTAAAGTTTAACCCGTTTGAGTTTAAACCAAGCCATGGAACGATAATCGGGACATCTTCTTTAAACTCAATACTTTTGTTTCAGAATCCTGACCACATTCATCATATCCCTATACCGTGTATATGTAGATCTATATTTCACTTACATGGAAATAAACCCCATAGTGATCACGAATGAACGCATATACCTTCTTGATTTAGCAGCTAAATTGGATCAAACGGCTGACTTTATCTGTGCTAAAGCGTGGGGGGAAGTTACTTTCCCCCCTCCTTTTGGGAGGGATGCTTACCCTGAAGAAGCGCATATAGCTGATCTGGATGCGAAGAGTGGAGCTAGTCTTAAGGTTAGTATAATTCGATGTTTATTCTGTTTTTTCATATTCTTTATTTGCGTTCTTGTTATATACAAGGTGATACAAAAATACCCCTAATGCCGAATATGGTTATATGGACCATCAAACTGAACAACTTTTACTATGGGACCAACTTTGAAATCGCGAAAAAAAAATCAGCTGTTTCTTACAAAAATTAATTACGAAAATATCAAAATGTATGAAACAGCAAATTTTTTTTTCGCGATTTCAAAGTTGGTCCCATAGTAAAAGTTGTTCAGTTTGATGGTCCCTATATGCCATATTCGGCATTAGGGGTATTTTTGTAACACCTAGTATAAAGCTCCAAACGAGAACTGCGAATTCCTTACAAACTAGAAAATTACTGTATTATGTATTACAACTTTAATACTGAGCGGGTTAAACAATTCAAATTAAACATTAAACAAGTTTGTAGTAAGGCAAGGGGGTCTCACTCCGCGCTTTAACTTTTATATTAGCCTGCTGCTCGCGGCTGACTCAGTCGAGCCAGCGGACCAGGGGTGTCATGTGTCGGTTTCCTTACAAACTAGAAAATTATTGTATTATGGATTACAACTTTAATACTGAGCGGGTTAAACAATGCAAATTAAACATTAAACAAGTTTGTAGTAAGGCAAGGGAGTCTCACTCCGCGCTTTTTTATATTAGCCTACTGCTCGCGGCTGACTCAGTCGAGCCAGCGAACCAGGGGTGTCATGTGTAGGTTTCCCTACAAACTAGAAAATTACTGTATTATGTATTACAACTTGAATACTGAGCGGGTTAAAAAATTAAAATGAAACATTAAACAAGTTTGTAGTAAGGCAAGGGGGTCTCACTCCGCGCTTTTTTATATTAGCCTACTGCTCGCGGCTGACTCAGTCGAGCCAGCGAACCAGGGGTGTCATGTGTCGGTTTCCTTACAAACTAGAAAATTACTGTATTATGTATTACAACTTTAATACTGAGCGGGTTAAACAATTCAAATTAAACATTAAACAAGTTTGTAGTAAGGCAGGGGGGTCTCACTCCGCGCTTTAACTTTTATATTAGCCTACTGCTCGCGGCTGACTCAGTCGAGCCAGCGCACCAGGGGTGTCATGTGTCGGTTGAGACAGAGCTACGCGATAGAAAGCGAAGCTTCGGTGTTGCTTATAATATTAGGCACGCAGCGCTGTTCAATTTGAAATTGCACTTTATGTGCAGTGAGAGTAGTTTATATTTGATTGTCCTCGCGCGGATAGGGTTCTGTCGCGTCGCGATATTGTCATGACACGACTCGCTGGCCTGACTAACTGCTGTACTCAGAGACGTCAATTGAGTTTAATGCTTCATTAAATATCGTGCCGTCTTATACTATGTATAGTGCTATCTCTTTCTTTTGCATAGTGATAGTATCACTATGGAAAAGAAAGAGATAGCACCAATTTTAATGAAGCATTAAGGGGCTGACATGAGCCAACTAGCGCTGCCAGTCGATTTTATTTTATTTATTCTAAATAAGCCCGATTTCTTAAAAAAGGAAGGTCTTGTGAATGACGTCTAATGTTTATTGAATAACGTTACAACATTACAAAATGCGTGCAATAGTTTAAAAACGGGTTTGAACCAACAGTGGCCACTTTTAACAAAATCGCGGTTTTAAACTGTTTGAATGCCTTTTCAAACTGTGTAAAGCAGGGATGCACAGACTACGGCCCGCGGGCCGCATGCGGCCCGCCGGTCGAATACTGGTGGCCCGCCGACAGCAAAAATAATACTCTCGTACATTCGAAAATATTGAGTTCTATTCCAGAATAAAACCAATAACAAATGTTCGAAAAGTAATTTGAATCTCGCGCGCGCGCTCTATCAATCTTATCGGTGCGCCGTGCATGCGTCGGTAACAGCGGTCGGTAATGTTCGTGCTGATCTCGGTTAAATTCGTTTTCTTGAGGAAGCGCGCCGCGTTATACTGTTCGAGCGAGCGAGATAGCAATAGTCCCAAATTCCCGATAGCTCGCGTAGGTAGATACACGAAGCTTCCAGAGTCGGTTTCGAGATTTCTCCAGACAGTTTTCGACTCTATGCGCGTGGTATAAAAGCCACGCTAACCGCAGCGACCGACAGTTCGGTTTTAATTTGAGTAAAGTGTCGTTAGTTCTAGTGTAGATTTTAACTCGACTAGCCGGTGTCATAATTATAATATATTTTGATCCACATTCAACGTAGATTTCCCGTCAAGTGCCGTGTATAATTGTGTTGTGAAATCGTAAGTAAAACTGTTATTAATTTTATCTACATATTTTATCAATTATTTTTGGTAATTAATTAGGAACTGTAATTGGTTTTAGGTGCTGTGGTAATCCTAGTCAGGATTAAAACGCAACATGGACATGCCAGGAACTAGTAAAAAACGTAAGGTTAAAGATGAAAATCGGCAGTTTCAAGAAATTTGGACTGAGAAATACTTTTTTGTATGGTCGCATAACAAAGTCGTTTGTTTAATTTGCAAGAATTCTGTTGCGATTGCAAAGGAATATAATGTAAAAAGGCACTATGAAACGCAGCATCCTACTTTTACGAAGTTTACAGGCGAATTAAGAAAGCAAAAAGTTTTGTCTTTAAAACGGGAGCTTATTGGTCAACAAGCTATGTTTACAAAACCCATTCAAGATACAGAAACAGCTACAGAAGTTAGTTATGAAATTTCTCGAATGATAGCAAAGCGGAGTCGCCCCTTCAATGATGGGGATTTTGTAAAAGAATGCATAGAAATTGCCGCTAAGAAAATGTGTCCAGAAGCAGCAAAAAAGTTTGAGAAAATTCAACTGAATCGTATGACCATCCAAAGACGAATTATGTCTTTGTCAGATAATATTGCGGAACAATTAAATGAAAAAACTAAGATAATTGATTTTTTTTCATTAGCACTCGACGAATCCACTGATATTAGTTCCACAGCTCAACTTCTTATATTCATACGAGGTGTTACTCAAGATTTTGAAGTCTTCGAAGAGTTATTAGGAATGTGTTCATTGAAAGGTCAAACCAGAGGAGTTGATATACTCAATGTACTTTTGGACGAGTGTTCAAAAACTGATTTGGACTTATCGAAATTATCGGGAGTTTCGACTGACGGTGCTCCTTCGATGATTGGTGTCAATTCTGGGCTAGTTACTTTGTTGAAAAAGCATTTGCAAGAAAAAAACTTAAACGCTGAAGATCTCATGCAGTTTCACTGCATTATACACCAAGAAGCCCTCTGTTCTAAAAAAATTGAATTTGAAAATGTCATGAAAGTGGTAGTTTCGACTGTGAATTTCATAAAATCACGAGGACTCAATCACAGGCAATTCAAACAATTCCTTGATGACATTGAATGCGAACATGGAGATTTACTGTATTATACAGAAGTAAGGTGGCTAAGTCGTGGATTGACACTGGAACGATTTTTAAATTTAATAGAAGAAATTGATATTTTTCTGGCGGAAAAGCAAAGGGACGTCCCGGAACTTAAAAGTCCTGATTGGTTGTGTGATTTGGCTTTTTTAGTTGACATTACAAATCATTTGAATGTCTTGAACACACGGCTTCAAGGCAAAAATCAACTGATATCCCAGCTCTACGCACATGTATCATCCTTTCAATGCAAGCTGACACTTTTCAGATCGCAATTGAATTCTGGAAATCACAATCATTTTCCGAATTATAAGAAAATGGCTGAAAAATTCAAAAAAACTGCTATTAATTTCAGTTATGTAAAAAAGCTAGATATTTTGATTCAATCTTTTCAAGACAGATTTTCGGAGTTTAAAACAGTGAAACCTCTGTTGGACATTTTAGCAATCCTTTCACGATTTCAGTTGAAAATGCGCCAGAGTTAATGCAGTTAGAAATTATCGACATTCAGAACGACCAAGATTTACGCAACAAATTCAACGAAGGAGACTTGCTGAACTTTTACCGCTGCATTGATAAAAATACGTACAAAGAGTTGCGCATAAACGCTCTGAAATGTGCAAGCTTATTTGGTTCTACCTATATATGTGAACAAACCTTTTCAATCCTAAATAATAATAAAACAAAAAATCGAAACCGCCTTGCAAATGAAAGTTTGGAAGCAGTTTTACGTGTTGCTACAAGTAAATTTGAGCCAAATATAAAAAAGATTGTAAGCACTATGCAGTGCCACGCTTCAAATTAATAAATTCTTTTTCAATTTGAATACATTATTATCAATTTTTCATTGTCTTTAATTACCTATACTTCTGGTGGCCCACCATCAGTTCATAATTTGCCCGAGTGGCCCCTAGTCTTAATAAGTCTGTGCATCCATGGTGTAAAGTTATTCAATAAATATTAGACGTTATTAACAAAACCTTGACTGATTCTTTTTTTAAGAAATTGGGCTTATTTAGAATAAATAAAATAAAATCGACTGGCGGCGCTAGTTGGCTCATGTCAGCCCCTTAAACTTCATTGAAGTCTTAGTATAGCAGTAACTATTAGATTAAACTTTTTTAACATTATTAGAATAAACTATGTCGGGATTACGTATCTGTTTATTTTTGAGGCTCCGATAGATTATTCTAATGTCAAAAACCATGGAAATTGAAAACAATATATTTTTAACTATTTTAACCGTGGTCGAGTGGCTTCGTACACCGGTTTCCAAGGTGTCGCCATCCCTGAGGTCCCGGGTTCGATCCCCGGTTGAGTCAATTTAGAAAACGAACTTTTCTATATTGGCTCAGGTCTGGGTGTTTGTGATACCACCGTTGTCTCTGATTTCCATAATACAAGTGCTTTGGCTACTTACTTTGGAATTGGAGCAATGATGTTGTTAAATATTTATTTATTTATTTAACATGTTACAAAAATACCCCTAATGCCGAATATGGTATATAGGGACCATCAAACTGAACAACTTTTACTATGGGGCCAGCTCTGAAATCGCGAAAAAAAAACAGCTGTTTCATACATTTTGATACATTCGATTTTAATTTTTGTATAAAATAGCTGATTTTTTTGCGATTTCAGAGTTGGTTCTATAGTAAAAGTTAATCAGTTTGACGGTCCCTATATACCATATTCGGCATTAGGGGTATTTTTGTAACACCTTGTACATGTTTTATATTTTTTAACATTGTTTTTTATTTTATTTTTTAATTTTAAGATTCACAATGCTATTTTTATATAATACTAAATAATACATATACTAGAAAAAATAGGGCTATCTGGAAAGATGTTCAGTTGAATGTCGAGGTAATTCCTTCTACATCGGTGAGATGGCGCTGGCTTGCAGCGTAAGAGTTAATATACTAGAATAAATTCGACGTTCTCACTAGTGACTCGGTAGCTCAGCGGTCAGAGCATTGGACCGGATATCCAAACGTCGCGGGTTCGATTCCCGTCCGAGAACGTGATCGGGGCGAGTCCTATTTTTTCTAGTATATTATTTAGTATTATTGTTTTTGTATCCCCAGCTAACAGTTCTAAACAAATCCGGTCGAATCTGGACGATGGTAGCCGGCGGGGGCGCGTCCGTCGTGTACACGGACACCATCTGCGAGCTGGGCGGCGCGGCGGAGCTCGCCAACTACGGCGAGTACTCGGGCGCGCCCACCGAGGGACAGACGGCCGACTACGCCAAGACTATATTCAGCCTCATGTGCAGGGAGAAACACCCTAATGGGAAGGTGAGTCTCACTTAATTTGAGATAGATATTAGTTAATTAGGGGGGGGGGGGGGGGGATTTAGCCAAATGGGAATATTCTGGGTCCTCTACTGAGGGAGAAACACCCTAATGGGAAGGTAAGTCTAACTTAATTGGAGATAGATATTAGTTAATTAGGGGGGGATTTAGCCGAATGGGAATATTCTGGGGCCTCTACTGAGGGAGAAACACCCTAATGGGAAGGTAAGTCTAACTTAATTGGAGATAGATATTAGTTAATTAGGGGGGGGGGGGGGGATTTAGCCAAATGGGAATATTCTGGGTCCTCTACTGAGGGAGAAACACCCTAATGGGAAGGTAAGTCTAACTTAATTGGAGATAGATATTAGTTAATTAGGGGGGGATTTAGCCGAATGGGAATATTCTGGGGCCTCTACTGAGGGAGAAACACCCTAATGGGAAGGTAAGTCTAACTTAATTGGAGATAGATATTAGTTAATTAGGGGGGGATTTAGCCGAATGGGAATATTCTGGGGCCTCTACTGAGGGACAAAATGCGAACTTCTCGAAGACTATATTCAGCCTCATGTGCAGGGAGAAACACCCTAATGGGAAGGTGAGTCTATAAGATGAGGGGAACTACGACCATCAAAATACCATCTTCATTACTCATGATTGCTTTTATTTGCAAACAGACACAAATCAAAATAACTTCAAACCAATCAATAATGATCACAATTACTTAAAACCAATAATAAAAATCACAACTGAAAACAATAATGGCTTTGTAAGCTAATTTTAAGTCATAGGTGTAACGGAGCTCCGATCGGTCCGAGCGCCGACGAGTGAATGCGCACAGCAGTTTTTTTTTTTTTTTTTTTTGCACTCTCAACCAGAAGGGCTCGGAGCAACCTTCCCGGACACGCGAGGGGAAGGAGGCGGAAATCCTCATTGGACTTCCCCCATAGACGGTCTATGGGGGGGCATGTCAGACTTCTACTGACTAAAACCGCCTTTGAGGTTGGTTTCGACCCGACAGCTGTGAAGAGCCTCGAAACCTTCGTCTAATGCGACCGCCCCCCGAGGGGAGGGTGGCGCGAGCGTCACTCACCTAGGCGAGCATGCGCTTAGAGGACGACCGACAACCAGAGGGGTCACCGGCCGTTATGACAAAAAATACTATACTATGACGACTGACTACCAGACGGGAGGCCAGCCGTAGAGAGTTGGGGGTGACCTGAGGGGTCGGGTGTGACCTGAGGGGTCGGTGGGGTGGGGGCGTTTGCAGCCTCCTGGGCCTCCAGTAGGCGGTCCAGGTCGGCCGAGAGTTGGTTGGGGGGGTCGGTTAGGACGGATTTGGGTCTGCGGGATAACAGGTTGGAGGATGAAACGGGGGGGTCGTACCCCGCCGCGCTTCGGATTAGTGGATTGGTATGATCTGCAGCTGATTCGAAGAATCGCTCAGAGATCTGGAGGAGGAATTGTTGGATGGTCTGGAGTTCGAGGTCCCTATGCAAGTCCGCGTTGCGGACGTAGTATGGGGCGTTAACCGCTCTGCGGCAGAAAAGGTTTTGCACTACTTGCAACTGGTGCAAGACAGTGGGGGAGGCGTGGGCGAAAGCCGGGGACGCATATGTCATCACCGGCCGCACGCAAACCCTGTATAGCGTTCGCTTGTTGCGGAGGGACATTCTACTGTGACGGCCCAGCATAGCGCTGAGCCGACCCATGTAGAACCGCGCATTGCGGGTCACTCTCTGGACGTGGGGCCTAAAAGTGAGCCCCCGGTCCAGGGTGACACCGAGGTATTTGGCGGACCTTTGCCAGGGGATGGATTTTCCTAGCAAGGTGGGGGGGCGATGTTTGGGGGGTCGGCGCTTTGTATCGAAGCAAACCGCGGAAGATTTTTCCGGGTTTACTTCGATGCGCCATTTGCGGAACCATTCACCTAACTTATTGATAGAAGCCTGTAGCTTCGGAAGTATGTGGCGGTCAAGAGACCTGCCCTTTCTGTATAGAGCCGTGTCGTCAGCGAATAGGGCCAGTTCGACACCATTGGTCGGGATTGGGATATCGTTGGTATACACGAGATATAGCAACGGAGCGAGGACTGAGCCTTGCGGCACGCCCGCTGTGATAGATCGGGGGGAGGAGAGCGTACCTTCGTGTTTGAAACGAAAGGTGCGATGGTGGAGAAACGATGCTATCAGCCGGACCAGCCGAACCGACAGTTTGAGCCTGTTCAGTTTGACTATTAGTCCGGTGTGCCAAACCTTGTCGAAGGCTTTGGCTACATCGAAAAAGACCGCTACAGTCTTGTATTTGCGGGGGAAAAAGCCGCTCGAGACGTACTCGACTATGCGGTGAACTTGTTGGGGACAAGAGTGTTTGGCTCGGAAGCCGTATTGGTGGGGGATTATCAAGTCTTCCCCGAAAAGATGCTCCTTCATACGAGCGAGTATGCACTTTTCGAGGAGCTTGCCTAACGCCTTGAGGAGGCTAATGGGTCTGTGACTAGAGGGGATATTGATGGGCTTACCCGGTTTGGGGATGCCTATTACGATTGCGTCCTTCCAGGCGGCTGGAAAGTAGCATAGATCGAAACAGGCATTGAAAATGAGAGAGATGAAAGTTAGTACTTGTATGGGAAAGTACTTAAGGGCCATATTAGAAATGCCGTCGGCGCCGGGCGCCTTTTTGACGACGAGTTCTTTAATGAGGGTTTTGATTTCATCGGTAGAAATCGAAACGGGGTCAGTGTCGGGGGTCAAGGGGGAGGAGTCCAGAGTGGCCAACTCCTCCTCGACTTCCCGCAAATGGACAGGATCGCATTCCTGTGTGCTGACTGAGCTGATGCTGTCAGCGAAGCATTCCGCCTTCTCGTCGTCGTCGAAGGCCAAAGAGCCATCGGGACGGAGAAGGGGGGGGAGGTGGGTAGTGGCATCGCTACGAAGAGCTTTAGCCACTCTATAGTAGGCCTGGTGGGAGGGAGAGATCTCAGCCATGAGGTCGCCGAAACGGTCGTTCCTCAGGTCTGAGAGTTGGGAGCTAACTTGTCGCCTGAGGCGATTCGCTGCGGCTCTATACTCGGGGGTCGGATACTTGGCCGCCCTTCTATGGGCTGCCCGCTTAGCCCTGACCAGATTACGGACGTCCGCCGGAAGTGGTCTGTCAGACTTGACAGGCACCTCCTTCGCGTTCGCCGTTAGGGTCGATTGGACTAATTGGGTTAGAGAGCCCACCGCACTGTCTATTTTCGCCGAGCTATCGAAATAGTCGGGTCCAATAGCGTACGGTGAGTTGTCGGCACTCATGGCCGATGAGAGTGAGGATTTAAAACCGTCCCAGTTGGTGACGGTTTTTAGAAGAGGGGGGGGTGGGTTATGGTCACCTAAAATGAGGGAGACCGGTCGGTGGTCGGAACCGAGATCGTCGAGAGTTTCGATCGATCTTAGATCGAGCGACACTCCCTTCACTAGCGCAAAGTCTAGTACATCGGGGGTGTGATCGACCCTATCCGGGTAATGGGTGGGAGCGTAAGGCGAAATTACGTCAAGCTCGAGAGCTTCGACAATTTCTAATAACTTACGACCGTTGGTATTAGTGTTGATACACGTCCAATCGGTGTGTTTGGAGTTAAAATCTCCGAAAAGAATTATAGAATCGCCTACAGAGAGTAGCGTTTCGAAATCGCTTTGAACGGGAAGTACGTGCGCCGGAATGTAGACTGATGCTATGATTAGAGTTCGATGACCCGTCATAGCCAATCTACACACCGTCGCTTCCATACTTAAGAGTGGAGGAGTGGGGATGGGCGAGCAGTGGAGCGCCTTTCTGAAATAGATAGCGCAACCACCTCTCGTACTACTACTAACAGAATGGTCCGCAGAGGGGGCGGGGGGGGGCCTATCGTTGCGCACGAGCGCATACGATCTAATAGACAGCCCTTTTTTGATCGTGGGTTTTAGCCACGTCTCCTGAAGGAGAAGGAGGTCGACGCTTCTTTCGCGCAAAAATTCCCTTATTTCAGGTAAATTGTTGCGCAAAGAGCGACAGTTGAAAGAGACAAGCGAGACGCTAGCAGGTCTGTCGCGACCGTTGGCGACACGCGTTTGGGATATAGCTGGAAGCATACTTATAAAGTACGCAAGAGAGATTCGTGCTCACAGAGCGCAATAAGGCGCTCTTGAGCATTGCGCGCATTGCGCAGCTTCCCCGCCAAAGCGGATATCTCCGCCACGTTGACGCCGCGAATCGCATCAAAGATGAGGTTCACGTCGTCGACGAGGGAGGCCGCCTTGGGTGGAGCGAAAGGGGCGGGGATCGAGGCAGGAACCGTCGGCGGTTTTGCCTTGGGGGGACCCCAGGCCGGCACGGGAGCCTTTGCTGGGGCCACTCCGCCCGACTTAGGAAGTGCGGGGAAGTCAGCGGGGGTGGGAGGGGAAGGGCCAGCAGGCGGCGCCTTCTTTTGGGGGGTCGCTTTAGCCCTGGAGGGCTTGGGGGGACGCGGGGCGCGTGGGCAGCCTTTATAGTTAGCCGTATGGCCTAACTGACCGCACAGCACGCAACCGGGAGGGGTTGGAGTGTCTCGCGTGCGAGTACACTCACTAGTTGGGTGAGGGAGGAGGCACTTTACGCACCTGGGCGTAGCGGAGCAATTAGCTGCCGCGTGCCCGTACAGTTGGCAGCGGTGGCACTGCCCGGGAGTGCCACGCCGGTGGGGCTGTTCGGCTTTGCAGCCAGAGAGGCCGCAGACCACGAGGTCTTTGGCCTTGAAGATGTCCCTAGAGGACGGGGCATTAGTCATTACGACTAAGAACAGGGGAAATTGTTTCCCAGATCGGCTGTGCATATGATGCACGGCCTCCACCGGGAAACCTTGGGCGACGAGATCCTTGTGGATCTCGTCGGTGGGGATCTCGTGCGGTACTCCACGGAGTACGGCACGAACCTTGCGCTCCTCGGGGAGGGCATAGGTATGATAGCCCACTTTGTGGGCTGTCAGGAGTTTGACCAGTGCACGGAAGTCGTCACTGGTCGGGGTTTCAATACGGACCGCCACACCCGTGTTGTGTGCACGGGTGTAGTTGACCCTATTGGTGGTACAGAGGCGTGAGACCTCTGTCCATTTTTCCTTCTCTCGAAGGAAGACGGGGGGCGGGGCTTTCGCTCTAGCGAGCGTTGGCTCGCACCTAGTGTGCGGGCGATCGCACCTAGTGAGTGAGCGAGAGGGGGTCGGGGTCGGTGTCGGGGACGCTGCGCGAGCGTTAGACACCTGCGACAGAGCAGGGGGGCATGAGATGTCTAGAGACATCAGGGGGACGGGGGCAGTTTGAGTCACCTGCGACAGCGGGATAGCCGTCTCAGGGGTCGCGGGTGGGGAGGCACTAGCGCGCAGCTTGCGCTTAGTGCGGCGACACTTCTTCCTTCCCTCGTAGACGGTGAACCCGTCTGTGAGGGTGTCCGAAGTGTCGTCGGATGACGTCGATGAGGACCGCTGAGAAGCGGACCTCTTGGAGGAGGCCAGAGCCTGAGGCTCGAACTCCATCTGGGACGGGATGGGGGATGCGTCAGGGGACGCCGGAGCAGAACGGACGATGGGGGTGGTGGTTTGGCGAGACGCCAGTTGGGAGTTGAGAAAGTGCGCCAGAGCGGCCACAACTTCCTCGGGGGCAGCACTAAGCTGCTTGATAAGCTCGGCGAGCATGGAGCCAGGGGACTCCATGGCCGAGCAAACGCGCGGAGAAAAGACTCCCTCTGCCAGAGGCAGAGGGGAGAGGGGGGACGACGAGTGAGCAGGTATCCCTAGTGGATAGCCGCTCGTACCTTCACCCTTGGGACTAGGCCCAAGTGCAGTGGGATCGGGTCTTCGGTATTGCTAAGGCCAGGAGGCCTTAGCGAGCGTACCGGGATCGCTCTCGTCGGCTTCGTTGGCACAGTAAGTATCAACCGACGCTACGCGAATGAGGAACGAGAACTTTTTATTTTAATACAAACAAAGAGTTCCCGAAGCACTCACAATCGAGCGTGAGTCCTAAAAATCGGAAACACGCAACTAGTCGCAATGAAAATTGCAACTAGTTAGCGTACCTTGACACGGATGATCCGGTAGATGGCGCTGCGCGGAGACTCGGAGCACTAGGGCGACCTCGCGGGACCGCAGGTGAAGCTGGGCTGCGCACAGCAGTGGCGCGTCGCCTGTTTTATAGGCCGGTCGGGCGCTTGGAGTGGGGCGATCGTGTGTCACTTGTTTACGCCAACCGAAACACCGATTTTTACGCATTTGTTACTTTGCGCCGATAAGTCTAACTTAATTTGAGATAGATATTAGTTAATTAGGGGGGAGGGGGGGGGGATTTAGGTAAATGAGAATATTCTGGGGCCTCAACTGAGGGAGTAACTGCGGACTACTCGAAGACTATATTCAGCCTTATGTGCAGGGAGAAACACCCTAATGGGAAGGTAAGTCTAACTTAATTTGAGATAGAGATTGGTTAACCGAGGAGCTCGGTGGCGCAGTGGTGTAGCGCCTGGCCCAGCGATTGCGGAGGTTAAGCAACATTCGCAAGGGTCGGTCGTGGGATGGGTGACCAAAAATGTATTATCTCGAGCTCCTCCGTGCTTCGGAAGTCACGTTAAGCCGTTGGTCCCGGGTGCATTTGCAGTCGTTAACACCCACCAATCCGCATTGGGCCCGCGTGGTGGGCTATGGCCCATCCTCCTTATCCATCTATAAGGAAGGCCTGTGCCACAGCAGTGGGGACATTAAAAATGACTGATGGTCATTGGTTAATAAGGGGGATTTAGCCAATTATGGAAATATTGAGCCTTATGTTTAGGGAGAAATAACCTAATGTTGCGTAACTGAAACTTAAATTGAGACAGATATTGGTTAATAAGGGGAGAGGGGGGATATAGCCAATTATGGAAATATTCTAGCGTAAGGGACAACTGCGGAGTACGCGAAAACTATATTCAGCCTTATGTGCTGCTCAAAAAAAAGGGAGCCACTATACAACATGTTACAAAAACACCCCTAATGCCTAATGTAGATAGGGACCATCAAACTGAACAACTTTTACTATGGGACCAACTCTGAAATCGCGAAAAAAAAACAGCTGTTTCATACAAAAATTAAAATTGAAAATATCAAAATTGATACAGCTGATTTATTTTTTCGCTATTTCCGAGTTGGTCCCATAGTAAAAGTTGTTCAGTTTGATGGTCCCTATATACCATATTCGGCATTAGGGTCATTTTTGTAACATGTTGTATATAAAAAAAAAGAATCTCTATTTCCTTTTGTCACGGCATCACGCGTGAACGGCTGGACCGATTTCGCTAATTCTTTTTTGTTGTGTTTGTTATTGTCAGGAGAAGGTTCTTATGAAAGAAAAAAAAAAGAAAATTGCGCAGAAAATTAGAAAATTTAAGAATACTTAACCACCATATTAAATTATGTTTAATGTAACCTCAGCAACATAGCTTTTTTATTTTCTAACTGTCAGTCGTTTGACAGTTGGCGCGATTGACAGAATATGCGCTGTAAGGTAGGACAAGTCGGTTCAGCTTAAGTATAAGATGTAAAACTTGTATTCTTTTGCATTAAAATGTTTTATTAATTATTTATTTATTATCAGGTGCTGATCATCGGCGGCGGAATAGCCAATTTCACGAACGTAGCGGACACATTCCGCGGGATCATCACCGCCATAGAGACCTACAAGGACGCGCTGGTTCAATACAACGTGACTATCTTCGTGAGGCGAGGAGGGCCGAACTATCAAGAGGGATTGAGGTAAATAGTCATAGTGTAACAATATTGTTACTGTAACATTATCACCGCCATAGGGACCTACAAGGACGCGCTGGTTCTATACAACGTGACTATCTTCGTGAGGCGAGGAGGGCCGAACTATCAAGAGGGATTGAGGTAAATAGGGGTTAAAGTATGAAATTGCCGATTTTTTTTCATACACAGAGACTCATATATTCTATGATGTTAAAGACGCTTCGGTTGTTTATTTCGAATTATGATCATGACGGCCAACTACCTGTCAGCAATAAAAATATTTCTGATTTTCTTTCCTTAACTTTTAAAAATGTACCTTATTAGTAACTCTTTTTTTTTAAATTTTGAAATTTAAGCATTCACAATGCTATTTTTATATAATACTAAAGAATATACTAGAAAAAATAGGACTCGCACCAGATCATGTTCTCGGACGGGAATCGAACCCGCGACCTTTGGATATCCGGTCCAATGCTCTGACCGCTGAGCTACCGAGTCACTAGTGAGAACGTCGAATTTCTTCTAGTATATCAACTCTTACATTGCAAGCCAACGCCATCTCACCAATGTAGAAGGAATTAACCTCGACATTCAACTGAACATCTTTCCAGATATTTTTAAACAGTTGATTAAGATGAGAAAGCTATATAACTATTTGAAATGTTGAGATTTAAGCATTCACAATGCTATTTTTATATAATACTAAATAATCTTTTTTTTAGCAGAAATCACCTCTTATTTCGTTGTAACTTAGCCGATACTTATTTTTTTCGCGTAACCTAAGTGGCATACGTTATCTTAGTGTTTAAACATTAGTGCATAAAAGTTTTAAAACATTAGCGTTCATGGTTGTTAAATAAATTAAGAAAATGCTAGTATGGAAAATTCAAATTCTTCAATATTCTCCTTACAAAACGGCAATTTCATTAATTAACCCCTAATTAGTATGGAATAGCACCTCGTTGTATTGATAACCTACATCTCGCTTACGGAGTTCACTCAGCGACTCGGATTTTGATTATTCTTTTTTTTGTTTGATTTAGTTTTCTTGCATTTTTTTAAAATCGGTTTTGAAGATTTCTAATAGTTCTGAAAATACTGACATTTTTAGATTTGTTGGATCTTTTTACTAATATTGTTTTCTTTACATAGACAAATGCGTGAAGTTGGCCACCGTCTCCGCATCCCTCTGTACGTGTTCGGACCGGAAGCGGATATGACTGCTATAGTGGGCCTAGCGCTGGGACACCTGCCGATCCCGCAGGAACATCGGCTGGATTACGCGCCAAAACAACTGCCCAAACCACAGACACCGGTAAGTTTTTTTTTAAATAATTTTACTAACTTCAAAGTCTAATCCTAACAGTTGAAATACCATACAAGGTGTTACAAAAATAGCCCTAATGCCGAATATGGTATAGTATATAGGGACCATGATCAACTTTTACTATGAAACCTACTCGGAAATCGCGAAAAAAAAATCAGCTGTTTCATACAAAAATTAAAATCGAAAATATCAAAATGTATGAAACAGCTGATTTTTTTTTCGCGATTTCCGAGTTGGTCCCATAGTAAAAGTTGTTCAGTTTGATGGTCCCTGTATACCATATTCGGCATTAGGGGTATTTTTGTAACACCTTGTATACAGACATCGCTTTTGGCAAGAAAACTATTTTATAATCGCGTCAAAATAAAAAATTATAATTTAAAAAGTACTAGTGATAATTGAATCCAGATGGATTAAAAGTTCGTTTCAAAAAATCTCTAGCCCATACATCCTTACTAATATTATAAATGCGAAAGTCCGTTTGTTTGTTTGTTACGCCTTCACGTCTTAACTACTGCACCGATCATCATAAAATTTTGCATACACGTTGTCAGGGGTACAGAGAAGGACATAGGCTACCTTTCATCCCGAAAAAAATAATTGTTCCCGAGGAATAGCAAAAAATCTTTCCACTCAGACGAAGTCGCGAATAAAAATCACCTACAAATAATGTCTTGAGGCGAGGCCAGTTCACAATATGATGAAAAGATTAATTTTTGAGCTTCCAATGTGAAGAACTTGTCTAGAATTCTACTTCACAATAATTACTGTGCACTGAAAAAGAAACAAAGAAACACAATACTCTGTGAAAAATCCTGAATAACAAATAAACTTCCAATCGTCAGATTTCGTAATTTTCATCGATTTTTATATGTTTTTTTATGCATTAAGCATAGCTTTTTTATTGATCTAACACTAACCGAGTACATTTTTAATTAATGGTCCAGTATTCCAGAAATCAATAAAAATTTACTAAATTTCGTCAAATTTCTGGCGAAGCGACAATTAAAGCTATGCAATAATCAACCATATTCCAAAGAGATAGTAAAAGAGGAGATATTGTGAACTGCCTTGCCTTAAAACTATCAAGTTATGGAAAGGCCCATCGACTAAACATTGTTATTTCATTTCCAGCCAAAACCTAAACTGGACATCCCTGATCTGACCAACAAACTCCTAGATCTGGTCTGTTCCGAAGCCCCCACGAGGTTCGACTTGGGCCAGCAGTTGACGGCTAAACCTTTGTTCAGCGATCGCACCAAGGCCATCATATGGGGCATGCAGAACAGGGCCATACAGGTGAGTCAATGACATTAAAAAACCTTGCCAAAGAGCATCATGTGCTTTTGGCATACCTACCTGTCCGCCATTTTGAAAAAAGTCTGTTTTGGTGTCCTGTGATAAAAGTGACAATCGATAGAATAAATAATTACAAACAAAAAGTAATAAGTAAAAAAATCTCGTAAGTGATATACTTATTGAGATATTTGAGGAAGTTGTAAAACGAAATTACCACTTTTAGCACAGGCCCCCAATACAGACTTTTTTCAAAATGGCGGACAGGTAGGTATGCCTGTCTTCATACATAAATAACCGATGGCTTTTAGCTCGTTTGTATAGAAAACCATATAGTGGCCCCTTATTACCTAATGGAACGCTTAACTTTTTTGTCGTACACACGACAGCACATCAGGTTATACAGTGAAACTGCGAAAATAGCTTTTATTACGTAGGACATAAAGGCGGCCTCAAGGTTAACATGTATAGTCTGAGGTGCCGCCGTCGTGTGTACATCAAACGCATACTGTATAATGTCATTTGGCATAATATTTAATAGCACAATTTCAAAACGCATATATCGTAAGGCCGAATTTTGCTAAGCATAAATATTGAATGGCATATTTACAAAAAGCATAAATATCAAAACTGTTTTAAATTGGCATATTGTCTAAAAACATAATCATCAAAAGTCATAAATTTATTACGCATAGTCATATAAGGTTTAATATCTATAGATATATTTTTCAAATACATAAAATATTTAATGAATAATCATTAAAAATATCAGATATTCTAACCTTTCAAATATTGCTGTTAAAATATCATAAGGTACTTAAAATGTGGGTACTGCGAAACAAAATAATATTTATACTATCTGCTCGTCAATGGCATATTGTGTGTCATACAAACCTTTCCTAAAGTAAGTCATTACAGCCCCACGGTCTAGCCGGGTCATAATGTTGTACTAAATCTCATTTTTTCCCATGGGAAATAATGTGATTTGAATTTGGAATGCAACCCATGTAGTCGTGCTTGATCGAGGTTGGTTTCAAAAATGTTTAGGTGCAATGAGATTTTATTCAGGCTGTATGTTATCATTTTCTTTGCACTGCCTACAAATAAAAAAAAATAAAAACATGAAAACTTTTTACGAAATTAATTTCCACCCGCGCACCAAGAAGGATTTATTCGAATGTCGAACTGACCACTACAGAATAGACGACTAAAAATATTTAAATAAACACTTAAGTACTTTCTTTATAACAGTCATTGGTTTCAGTTGCCTCGCAGAAATTATAAATAGTAGATCGCGGGCTAAAATGTGTATTTGTCTTGGGCGATCTTGAACTCCTCGTATTCAGGATTCTAGCCTTAACTCTAGAGTTAACCCTGGAGTCTCTAGTACTCGGGGTTCAATATAACGCCCGGGACATAATACACTACTTTAAACCCTTGTTGCATAATCTACTATTTTATTATTGCAGTATAAATATACATTCATGCTTTGCGATTATTATGCCAATCGAGTTATGCCAAGTGATTTTAGGACAATCGATATTATGCGATGCGTGTCCCCTATTTTCTTTTGAGTAGTATATCAACATTTTATCCAATTATTAATCCCTGTCTTGTATTATGTAATGTTTGGTTTCCCTCAGGGCATGTTGGATTTCGACTACATATGCCGGCGCGCGGAGCCGTCTGTCGTCGCCATAGTGTACCCCTTCACTGCGGACCACAAACAGAAGTACTATTTTGGCAACAAGGAAGTCTTTATACCGGGTATGTATTAAATAAAATAATCAAAATACTGTCACACATTTTAAATAAAGCCTGAGTGGTGCAGTGGTCAACATGCCGGTCATTCGGTCGATGATGAATTTTAATTTGTGACTGGTCTGGGTATAATAAGTATAAATAAATAATATTAATATTTGACAAAATCACATATATTGCTCCGATTCCAAAGTAAGTAGCTAAAGCACTTGTGTTATGGAAATCAGAGACAACGGTGGTATCACAAACACCCAGACCTGAGCCAATATAGAGAAGTTCATTTTCTAAATTGATCCAACCGGGGATCGAACCCGGGACCTCAGAGATGGCGACACCTTGAAAATCGGTGTACAAAGCCACTCGACCACGGAGTTCGTCATTAAGTATATATTTAAAAGTATAAAAGTAGTATACCAGTCAGTTGTCTAGCACCCAAAAGTCGCGGGTTCGATTCTCGCCTGAGGAAATGATCTGGTGACGTCGTTTTTTTTAGTAAGTATACAACGTGTTACAATAGTACCCCTAATGCCGAATATGGTATATAGGGACCATCAAACTGAACAACTTTTACTATGGGACCAACTATGAAATCGCGAAAAAAAATCAGCTGTTTCATACATTTTGATATTTTCGATTTTAATTTTTGTATGAAACAGCTGATTCTTTTTTCTCGATTTCAGACTTGGTCCCATAGTAAAAGTTGTTCAGTCTGATGGTCCCTATATCCCATATTCGGCATTAGGGGTATTTTTGTAACACCTTGTATTATCTATTGTTAAGTGTAATATGAATATTGTTTTTGTTGCAGTGTTCTCTGATATGGACGTGGCGATGCGGAAACACCAAGAAGCTAGCGTTCTAGTTAACTTCGCCTCGCTGAGGTCCGCTTTCGATAGCACTATGCAGGTATTTTATTTTTAATTTTGAGATTTTAGTATTCACAATGCTATTTTTATATAATACTAAATAATATACTAGAAGAAATACGACTCGCACCATATCATGTTCTCGGACGGGAATCGAACCCGCGACCTTTGGATATGCGTGTTGCGGTGCGCCTGATGTCTTCGTAATAGCAATCTGCGTGGTTGATCAAACTTGCACAGCGAGGATATTTTTTTATTTTTGTATCGTTCCCTACCTTCACACACTTTTTATCGATACGTCTTCGAGAAAGTCTCTTATACCTTTTGTTTATTTTTTAAATCTTCAAACAAGAAATGTCATGTCATTTTGAGTCTAAACGACATTACATCGATTGTCAAGAAAACCTGGATTTCATTTCCACATTTATGTCGCATCGAACAATCCGGTCCAATGCTCTGACCGCTGAGCTACCGAGTCACTAGTGGGAACGTCTTATTCTTCTAGTACATCAACTATTACGCTGCAAGCCAGCGCCATCTCACCAATGTACAAGGAATTATCCAAAGGTCGCGGGTTCGATTCCCGTCCGAGAACATGATCTGGCGCACCAGATCATGCTCTCGGACGGTACTCATGTAGTCGTATTATTTCTAGTATATTATTTAGTATTAGGTATTTTATTTTTTTATATAACAAATATAAATATATACAATTAAATTTATTCTTAATTAGAAACAAATTGAATCTGAACTTAACATAACAAACGTTAAGATTTAAAATCGATTGGAGAAATCAGCGAGTTTTCGATCCTTAAAAAATAACATACTCGTTTTCAACCTTGTGCAATAAGCCCTATTTTCTCAAACCAAGATACGGCGACAAAACTCAATGATTTTATTTTGATGTTTTTATTTCAATGGGACGTGATATTTCCAATATTTTGATGAATTATTCCTTTTTTTTCTCTATAGGCTATGCAGCATCCCCAAATTAACACTGTAGTGATCATCGCCGAAGGAATCCCTGAGAACATGACCAGAAAGATCATCAAAGTGGCTGACACTAGAGGGGTGAGTTTAGTATACTTACGGCCTGTTTCACAATCAAAAAGTAAGTTCTAACTTACTTGACAGATTATTTGACAGTTGTGATATGAAAAATATGTCAAATCATCTTCAAAGTCAAAAAATCTTTATTCAAAAAAACTTAAAAAAAAGGACTTGAATTTATTGACAGGTTGTCAAGACATAAAGTGGCTGTACAGAAATGTCAAAAAAAGCAGATGTCAGTTGACTTTTTTTACATGTGGTGATTACAGGGAATAATCTCCATTCTGTTATTTGCACTTGCGCAGAAAAAGTGATCCTCTGTTGCGCGTGATCCATCCGCTTAGTTTTTAAAGTCACACAACCAAAAATTCTGAAACCTCTTTTCTACAACGTGTTACAAAAATAACCCTAATGCCAAATATGGTATATAGGGACCATCAAACTGAACAACTTTTACTATGGGACCAACTCTGAAATCGCGAAAAGTCCCATAGTAAAAGTTATTTAGTTTGATGGTCCCTATATACCATATTCGGCATTAGGGGTATTTTTGTAACATGTTGTATAAGGGAGCTTATTTTTTAATAAAAAAATAATTATCCAATTTGATTTTTTTCAGACATTCTCCATTGATTTTTATTTATTTATTTCACTTCAACAGGTGAACATAATCGGTCCAGCGACAGTAGGCGGTATAAAACCGGGTTGCTTCAAAATAGGCAACACGGCCGGCATGATCGACAATATTGTCGACAGCAAACTGTACAGGCCTGGCAGGTGAGCGATATTGAGCTTTATTGCGTTTGGTTTAAGACCAGTTTCGTCTGTAATACCTTAAATGAAATGTGTAGCGGCGCTATCATACCGTTACATAAGCAAATCGACGAATAATGAAGAAATGCAGGATCAGCGAAAAGTACAGTGTAAACATTACGCAGACGTAACGTCGTACTACGTCAAGCTAACATCAAGGCAAAAATGTATGAAGACCAGCCCTTCTATTGTCTAATTTCAAAATCTATCGCAATCGCTTTCAGGATGAAACACATTGATGCTTCGTTTTGGCACAAATAAAAACTTACCCAAGAAATGCAGCAATGTGTCGGATCCAACTGTCAAATGAAAGCGATTGCGATAGATTTTTAAATTAGACAATTAGCCCCCTGGGGCCGTACCGGCTAACGCATCGAACTTCGGAAAGTCTGCCGGGCTTTAAGTTAAAACAGATAAATTGAGCACCAATCGGACCAAAATGGCGAACCCCAATTCATGATGTCACACGAACATCGATATTTTTTAAATAACTTCGACGAATAGTACAATACGAAACTCCTTACTTCGAAAGTTGAGGCTCGGCAGACCCGCCGAAGTTCGAAAAGTTAGCCGGTAGGGCCCCTGGTCCCCGAGCACAGACACCTAGCTCGGCGGAAGTACTTCCCTTTTCGCTGAATATAAATGGCGAAGAGATCCTGCCTCAACAGAATGGGTTTAAAGTGTTTGACAGTTTTTCTTCAACACGGCATTATATGGGTTCAAATATTATATGGGTTCAATTTATGACGACCTCCGTGGTCGAGTGGTTTGCGCGCCGGTTTTCATGGCGTCACCATCTCTTGAGGTCCCGGGTTCGATCCCCGGCTGGGTCAATGTAGAAAATGATCTTTTCTATATTGTCTCAGGTCTGGGTGTTTGTGATACCACCGTTGTCTCTGATTTCCATAACACAAGTGCTTTAGCTACTTACTTTGGAATCGGAGCAATGTATGTGATGCTGTCTAATATATATTTAAAAAAATATGAATTTTAATAATTGTTTCAAAACAATAAGCCTCCTAATTTCTTTGATTTTGAAGACTGCTTCATTTTATATCAAATTTTTATCATAGCAAACTGTCAGTAATATTAAGATCATTATTTTTGGTTACTTATCGTTAAAACTTTATAATTATTATTGAAAGTAGTTCATTTTTTGGCAGCAATAATTCGACATATTTTATTTATCGTAACTACTTAAAATCAAAATAAAAAAATCTTCATTCAAATTAGAAATTAAATAAATAAATGCTTGGACAATTTTACACAGCGCCATCTAGCCCCAAACTAAGCAAAGCTTGTAATATGGGTGCTAGACAACTGATATACTGCTTATATACTTATTTTTATTTTTTTATTAAAGAAACATACAGCTCTTATAATACAGATAGAAGTATAACTATGAATACATCATTAGCCATAATAGTTTCCAACGATGAGATATATAATTATTATATAAATATATATTTTGACGACCTGAGTGGTGCAGTGGTCAACATACTCAAGAGGTCCCGGGTTCGATTCCCGGCCGGGCAGAAATTGAAATGATAAATTTTAATTTCTGTGGCGGGTCTGGGGTGTTACTATGTGTGATAAGTATATATTTAAAAAGTGTATAAGTAGTATATCAGTTGTCTAGCACCCATAAGGTTAGTTGAATTTAGGTCGCGGGTTCGATTCCCGTCCGAGAATATGATCTGGTGCGAGTCGTATTTTTTATAGTACATTATTTAGTATTGACTTTAGGTGATTATTTCCATACATATTGTGCATTCTACTTTGTTTTTTTTTTAACGTTTTAACTTTTTTTTTCACAGCGTGGCATACGTATCTCGGTCTGGCGGCATGAGTAACGAATTAAACAACATTCTGGCAAAACACGCGGACGGGGTGTGCGAAGGAGTAGCTATAGGGGGCGACCGGTACCCCGGCACTACTTTCATCGACCACCTGCTCAGGTACTTTAACACCCAGACACTAACATTACTAGTTAAACATTTGGAATATACAATTGGTACTTTGACACTTGGGTACTATTATCAGTAACATCGGACACAAAAATTGGTACTTTAGCACTCGAAATTGAAGTTGGTACTTTAACACCCAGACACCAAAATTGGCACTTAAATAAACACTCTGAAATTAAAATTGTTACTTTAACACACAGATACCAAAATTGGTACTTAAATAAACACTCCGATATTAAAATTGGTGCTTTAACACCCAGATACTAAAATTATACCAAAGTTTATTTTACCAATAGCCGCATTTATGTTATCGATAGCTGCTAACAAAATATGTAGAATTTCTATTGAAAAATTATCTTATTTCACCCATTTTCCGATAGTTACGCCTCTTGCTTAGATACTTTTAACCGCCTCTGTGGTGTAGTGGTTCGCCCACCCGTGTAAGACGCGGGGTCCCGGGTTCGATTCCCAGGAGGGGGGTACATTTGTAGTCGGTTTGGTTGGTGGTAGGGCTTATTCCAAGTCCGCCTGGCTAGCCACCACCATCTTACCTAAGTCTGACGCCATAACAACAATTTAAAAATTGTTGTGTTCCGGCAGTTAGAGGTAAGATAGCCAGTTCCTCAGTGGTGAGGATTCCGGGTGTAGTGCTTACACCTTCGGCCTTATCGTCACTTAACATCAGCCCTCTGATTACGTAACTCTGTTGCTAACAATTCTCGATTGAAATTGATTGAAACCGCAGTTACATTGCTGCTTTAAGTAAGATAATTGTCACATTGGTTCTTACTAAAGCAGCAATGTAACTGCGATTTCTGTCAGAGTTCATTGCAACAAATTTACATAATCAGGGGGCAGGTGAAGTGAAGGTCATAAGCGCTAGCCCGTAGTGAATAGAAAAGGCAAAATAATAGAAAATCTCAAGAATTAATGAAACATTTTCGACGACCTCCGTGGTCGAGTGGCTTTGTATACCGGTTTTCAAGGTGTCGCCATCTCTGAGGTCCCGGGTTCGATTCCCGGTTGGGTTAACTTTAGAAAACGAGGTTTTCTATATTAGCTCAGGTCTGGGTGTTTGTGATACCACTGTTGTCTCTGATTTCCATAACACAAGTGCTTTAGCTACTTACTTTGGAATTGGAGCAATGTATATGATGTTGTCAAATATTTATTTATTATTTATTTTAGATTCGAAGCCGATCCGAACGTGAAAATGCTAGTTTTGTTGGGCGAAGTTGGAGGCGTTGAAGAGTACCACGTGTGTAGAGCCATCAGGGATGGGCTCATCAAGAAACCCATGGTGGCCTGGTGCATCGGCACTTGCTCAGGTAAATAAATGAATGAATTAAATTCTTTATTCATATAAGCTCACATAATAAGCATTTTTAAATCGTAGTCGTTTTTTAGCTGACAAGAAAAATGTGCGCAAAAAACTTATCAGATTTTTGTAGGTAACAATATACAAGGTGTTACAAAAATACCCCTAATGCCGAATATGGTGGATAGATGTATACAACCGGAAAGTTATTATAAAACACTGAAAACCGCCACTTTTTTGGAAAAAATATATGTTTTAGTGGCAACCCTAGACCTAAATTGTGTTTTGCTTTTGCCCATTATTGGGATCGATTATCAAAAAATAATCTGTTTGCGTTTAGGGTTGTCACTTTGAAATTTTCCATACAAATAAAAAAAATACGGGTTATTATTAAACAATCTGTATAACGTTGATTATTGGATTGTGAAGTAAAGCATTTACGAGATTTGGGTTAATATCATTTTTGACTTTACGTGAGAATACGAGAATAAGTTGATCTACCTCAGAATATAATAGTATATTATTATTTATTTATTTAAAATTGCACAGCGCGGCGTGCCTTTTATTATAAGCACCACCGAAGCGCTTCTCTTTCTTTCGCGTAGCTCTGTCTCAACCGACACATGACATCCCTCGTGCGCTAGCTCAACTGAGTCAGCCGCGAGCAGTAGGCTAATATAAAAGTTAAAGCGCGGAGTGAGACCCCCCTGCTATAGATGACTCAATAGTTTTTATTCGATTTCTGTACATTTGCTATATCTTTCGGACAGACATGTTCACATCTGAAGTGCAGTTCGGCCACGCCGGTTCGCTCGCCGGTTCGGCGTTAGAAAAGGCGGCGGCGAAGAACGCCGGATTGAAGGCTTACGGCGTCACCGTTCCGGTGTCTTTTGACAGCTTGGGCACGGCCATCAAAGAGGTTAATATAATAATAATAATTTATATACATATTTTTATTTATTACTACACAATTAAATACATAAAAAAAACAAATAAACAGCCGAACATAGAACCTCCTCCTTTTTTTGAAGTCGGTTTAAAAATGTTGCACTCCGCAAAGTCATTTAAATAGCGACTCTTGCTCCTACACAATAAAGTGCAATTCAGGTCGCACAGCGCTCCCTTCATAGAGGTTGCTTTTCTTCCTATCGCGTAGCTCTCATCTTTTCTGACGACTTCAGCCTTATGAAATTGTTCCGTCCGGACTAGGCCTGCCATCATCTAAACTACGGAACCCGGACAAAAATTGCAAAACCGGACATTTGAGTGAAATTAATAATTTTACCCGGATGCACTTGGTAAAAAAATACAATAATGATAATTAATAATAATTTATTTAATACTCAGATATTACAATCCATTTTTGTTAGTAACAATTCACTTAAATCGTATGTTAGTATATCAGGGCATTATTAGAATAAAATTTCAAAATAATTCAAAATAAATATAATTAATTATGATCTTCACCCGTGCCCCCGACTGGACAGTGTCTTGCGGCGCTATTCAATCAAGACACGAATAAAAGCTCTCATAACATTGGAATTATACTTCTCGGCTATGACTTTTAGGATACCGTTGGTGCTGTTACGAATTCTATTGAGTAATGATGCCACCCGCTTCCGTATTATCGCATGAAAGCCATCAACCCTCGCCTCCATAAACATCGTCGAGGCACTACAGAAGCGGGGCAACCCCAACAGCATCCTAAACCCATTATTATACTGCACGCGCAACGCATTAAGCGATCTTTTTGTACAGGAAAACCACAGGCTGCTCGTATTAAAGGATTGGCAGTAAGCTTTAAACAATGTGATTTTAACTTGATTACTACCACGCGCAAACCTCCGAGCGAGCATATTGGAGCGGACCGCCAGCGCCCTGCGCTCCCTGTCAATATCTAATTGGTCGTCAAGGTCCTCAGTAACATAATGACCAAGATACTTAAACTGTTGAACCCGCTTTAATTCGATACCATTCAATTTTATAGCGGGTACAGTTAACGGGCACTTACCTCGGGCCTTGAAAACCAAATATTCGCTCTTCATCGTATTATAAATAAGACCATGAATTCGAGCGTATCTTTCACAAATGCCTAACAAGGATCTCATGGCGTTTACAGTAGGGCTCAGTAGCACCATGTCATCAGCATAACTGAAATTGTTCATACAAATATTATCTATAGAGCATCCGACTAGTGAACTACTGAGCTCAACCAAAAGCTCATTCATGTACAGATTAAAGAGCTTTGGCGAACTTAACCCACCTTGCCTAACCCCGCACTCCAATCTGTACGTGTCCGATAGACAATTAGCCCATCTTACATTATTAGTCTGGTTACCGTACCAGTAATGAAACAGCCTTTGTATTTGCGAATGTACGCTTGTTTTCCTGAGCTTTTCCCACAGTAAATCATAAGAAACTAAGTCAAAAGCTTTTGACAGATCAAGAAAACAAGCGTACACCGGAGTACTTCTCTCTGTGTAGTACTGAACGGTGTGCTTGAGGCTTAATATTGCGCTTTCAGTGGATAGCCCGGTTCTGAAACCGAACTGCGCATCGCTAATATTGAGGTGCTTTTCAAGCTCCGAGTCAAGCACACCGTCCAACACCTTAGCCACTACAGTGGCGAGAGATATCGGGCGATAGTTGCTTTTGGCCGAGAGATCTCCTGTTTTATTTTTGACAATGGGTACAACAATTGTTTTCATAAGGTCTGGTGGTAGGTATGAATGATTTAGGCATAGCGTAAAAAACATCGACAAAACTCGCGCTAGATGCGGCCCCGCGTACTTTAAATGCTCGATGCTGAGCCCGTCGTGACCAGGAGACTTGCCAGTAGTCATATTACGAATAATATTGTTTACATGTTTGGCTGATACGTTAAATAAGTCACCGGTCTGGACGGCCACAGCATCCACATTATTTTGCGTGGAACCAAGCGGCGACTTCATACTAAATTGCTCTTTAAATAACTCAGCAATAGCCCTACAATCACTCACACCCTCCACGCTCATAGGAACGCCAGGCCTAGGATTTATCTTATTAGTGGCTTTCCAAAATTCACTGAAATTTTTAGAAGCACGGTGGTTTGCAATAATGTCCATCTTTATTTGGTCTCTGTTATCTTGGCACCATTTTAATTTACTTTTAAATATTTTTCGACTTTCATACATTTCATTATAAATAATACCGGAACGTGGCCTATTATAAAGAACCCAATTAAAAAACCTAAGCCTGGCCTCCCGATGCGCCTCTCGTACATGTTTATTCCATCCTATTATGCAACGATTCTTTTTGAAAACTTTATTTTTCGATATACAAGTGCATATAGCAGCGTCAGATAATGCCACAATTATATCATTATACATAACATCTAACCTATTTTTATGCTGTGAACAGTTACAATTAATATTAAAACTACATTTTCTAAATTCATCCGGAAAGTCAATTAATCTCAATTTACTATTACAATAATTAGTATATTTTAATTTCTGGTCATCGGTACGTTGACCCCAATATATTTTATTTTTATTTGTGTTAACATTTATTGAATTCAAATTGAACTTACGCATAATCAGGTTTAACTCACATTCAACAATAAGTGGCAAATGGTCTGACCAAAACGTATCATATTTTATAAAAACATTAGTTATTGTTTGCCACGCCGATTGACTAACCACACAATGATCGAGCCATCTAGTGCAACCGTGCACGTCACTTATATATGTATAATTATTTGAATCAGCGCCCAGCCAATCAAGATCAGCGCAAGTCCATTGTTGATCATGACATAAATTATTTAATTCAGACCCAAACAACTCGCCAGGATGCGCATTAAAGTCTCCTAAAATATAGGTTGCAGCTACGGAGTTACTGTCAACTATAGCACATACCTCGCTAAAGCAGTCCGTAAAATCTGGTAGATTTTCAGTTTTGTCCGTCGGCATGTAGACACTAAACACCAAAATATCGCGGTCACTTAACATGGCCTTTATCGCGACGATACGCGGATTGCTACAATTTATCACTGACACTTCACTAAACATCGCTTTCCGCCACAATAGCGCGACGCCGCCGAAAGGTCGACCTCTGAGTACACCGTCAGAGATATCCACCGCCGATGTCCCCATGTAGGCAAATTCTGGATCTATAGTGCCAAGTATAGGTATGTCATGTGGGAGCAGCCACGTCTCCTGCAGCGCTACGATGTCCGCTGACTTACATAAGTTTCTCACACAGTCAATAGACCGTTTAACAGACTTACAGTTGAAGGTTACACATGTACATTTTATTTTCTCTTTTGGTTGCACATCCATTAATTAGTTGTTTAGTTTCATTTCGCTACTCAGATTTTTCTTCTTATCATCTTGCTTTATTGCATTTTTATCAAAATAAACAAAGCGACGAAATGATACTCCTTCCGGCCATAGGCTTTCGTTCAAAAATAAGCCAAGTTTGTGGTGTGGTACAAGAATTTTAAATGCACTGTAGTTTCTTTGTTTTTTCATAACAATTTTCTTAACTAATACTTCAGTCTGAGTTTTCGCAAAAATATATTCACTAATGTCACTTTCCATTGCCTCTTTATCAACATTCGTGATGAAAAGAGGAACTTTCTTGTCCGCTGCCCTGAATTTTATATTTGGACTCAAGGTAGCTTTGCCTTGAAATCCGTCAAAACGATTTCTGCTCTTTTTCTTCAGTACAAGATTCCATGGACCTTCTTTCTGACAATTTTCAATATTTTCATTATTTACAATGGGGGTTTTTCCGCTGCCGCTCAGCGCGTGTCGCGAGGACCGCACCGGGGACCCGCAGCCGCCGACCGTTTGCCGAGTACGATGACTTTGCGGCGACAACAAAACCTCAGATTGATTATTTGGTTCTGGAGTAGGCGGAATCGATGTAAAATGTTCGTTATTCAGATTTGGTGAAACAACGACATTCTCATCAAATTTTTCAGAAAAGTTCATTACGCTAGTTGAATCACTAACTAAGCAGAAACTATTTCTACTCCCACCGCCTCTTTTACAATTTATTTGTGATGAAAGTTTTGGCAACAAATAGTCACTTTTGAACTCATCAAACTGTTTGTTAGTAGCATACGTTTCCTTAATTGAATTAATATCATTCTTCATTATCAATAAATCTTTTAAGAGTCTAGTCGCATCGATATGATCAAAGGTGACCGGGGGTAGTTTCTGTAATTCACGGGCCACAAAAATCGGCACTAATTCGGGATCCGTTTCTTTAAGCACCGTTATGATGTCGTAAAGATCTCTCGATGACTTTCCGTCCTTTCTTCGCATGATTTTGCGCCTCGTTGTGGTGATCGAATCAAAAAGTAAACTTTTTGCGGCTTCTATGTCTTCAACGGTAAAGGATGAGGAACACAATCTCACTAAACTCTCCTCGTCCATTACGTCCATTTTATTTTGTACGAAAGCTAACACTTCACAAATCACGATGTTGCAATTATTGCATTTAACGACATTAGACGCCATTGTTCCAAAGGTCAATGACACAACCGCACGGTAGGATGCGCGCGCGCTGACTGACAATAAAATACACAAATGTGTTATAAAATCTTACACCCTTTCACACAAATAGTGTCGTCCCGTAACGCTCCCCGGATGCCCTACAAACTAGGACAAATCCGGGGCGACCCGGACAGATGGCAGCCCTAGTCCGGACGGAACCGTCGGTCATTTGTAGCTTCATACCTGAAATGCGGAGTGCACCTAGCCTGGTGACGTCAGACAAATGTGCCAGATTGGTGTTATTTTTCCAGATTCTCTTTTCTTATCGTATGAGGATTAGTGGCCACTGGTGTTAGAGTTTAAAAAGCCGCCTGTAAGGCCTCTAACTTGGCTTAACGACTGTTATCAGATGACAACAGCCGGGACCGACGGTTTAACGTGCCCTCTGAAGCACGGAAGCGCTCAGTTGTAATGCCACTTAACGGTCACCAATCCGGCACGTGGCCGGACCGAGCGTTGCTTAGCAAATGTGATCGAGTACGAACAGTCTGTCAAGCTCCACCATGAGCGCTTCAAGCTCCACCATGAGCGCTCTCCAGATTTATTTACCTATTAATTTTGTCACCCCAGGTGTACCAAAAGTTGGTGAAAGAAGGTCGTATCATAGTGAAGGAAGAAGTTGAGCCGCCGAAGGTGCCCATGGACTACGACTGGGCGAGGGTAAGTGTCATACATAGGTGTACATACATAAATACATACATGTAGTTAAAAAAACCGGCAAAGTGCGTGTCGGACTCGCGCACGAAGAACGTGATTTTTATGTTCAGTAAGTTTGTGCGGTTTATTTACAAATAATATTTCCGTAAGTTGGCTGGATTCGTTTGAAGTCGTTTAAAACAGGGATTTCCAAAGTGGGCGATATTGACCCCTTGGGGTCGAATTCGGTTTCCCAGGCGTCGATATATACGAATAATTATATTAAGAGCCTAAGTCACAATCAAAAAGTTAGCTGAGTAGCTTACTTGACAGATGTTTTGACATATTTTTGACGACCTCCGTGGTCGAGTGGCTTTGTACACCGGTTTTCAAGGTGTCGCCATCTCTGAGGACCCGGGTTCGATCTCCGGTTGGGTCAATTTAGAAAACGAACTTTTCTATATTGGCTCAGGTCTGGTATTTGTGATACCACCGTTGTCTCTGATTTCCATAACACAAGTGCTTTAACTACTTACTTTGGAATCAGAGCAATCAAATATTTATTTATTTTTATCACAACTGTCAAATCATCTGTCAAGTAAGCTACTCAGAACTTACTTTTTGATTGTGAAACAGACCCTAATAATTATAAATTATACTCTATATTTAATTGGACTTTTAAAGTAATTTGGCTAAAGGGGTCTGAGGTATCAGTTAATTTTGGAAAAGGGATCTCTTCCCTAAAATAGATTGGGAATTCCTGGTCTAAAAGTTAGTATTAATTCATATAATACTAAATAATATACTAGAAAAAATACGACTCGCACCAGATCATGTTCTCAGACGGGAATCGAACCCGCGACCTTTGGATATCCGGTCCAATGCTCTGACCGCTGAGCTACCGAGTCACTAGTGGGAACGTTGAATTTCTTCTAGTATATCCCACTCTTACGCTGCAAGCCAGCGTTATTTCATCAATGTAAGGATTACCTCGACATTCAATTGAAATATCTTTCCAGATATTTTGTCAATTTTCTAGTATATTATTTAGTATTGTATAAAATAGCATTGTGAATTTTTAAATCTCAATATTTAAAAATTATATAGCTGTTTCATCTTAATCAATTGTCTAAGTACTAGAAGAAATTCGACGATGACACTAGTAACTCGGTAGCTCAGCGGTTTAGTGCATTGGACCGGATATCCAAAGGTCGCGGGTTCGATTCCCGTCCTAGAACATGATCTGGTGCGAGTCGTATTTTTTTTAGTATATTATTTAGTATTGTATAAAATAGCATTGTGAATGCTTAAATCTCAATATTTAAAAATAGTATTAATTTATTTTGTTTTTTTTTGCAGAAATTAGGCCTCATCCGCAAGCCAGCTGCCTTCATAAGCACTATATGCGACGAGCGAGGGCAAGAGTTGAGTTACTGTGGAGTTCCCATAACGCAAGTGCTGGAACGACAGCTGGGTGTTGGTGGCACCATCAGTTTGCTATGGTGAGTACTGTGAGGCCTTAGCCTCATATTCAAACTTTTTGGGTTCTGTAACTCTTTTGTTGCAGTCTAAAAAATAATAATGGATTTTGAATTAAATTCGAATGCGATCGGCAGTTCGCTATTTTGTCTTGTGGACGACCATTCTAGGCTACGCCGTGATAGTGTGTGTTGAAATAAATAACTGTTTGAAAGTGAAAAGATTTTTTTATAATTTCTCGCCTTCCTCACGACAGTACTTAAGACCCTGTCCAGAGCTACGCGCGTATTAGACGTGTTTCGCTATACAATGTTCGCTTAGGACCAGCGACGTCAGCAACGTGTGCAATATTAACAGCAGTGTAACCAAAATCGCGTGTCGAATCGCGGCGAATTCGCCCTCTCTGGACAAGGTCTAGAGATTGTTTATAAGATGACTAATTATATTTCATCAGTAATATACAGAGTGTTTGGTAATAGGGTTATAACGCCGAATACGGTATATAATATATTATATACCGGGTTTGTAAGCATACCATTATTATATACATTGTATATAATAAATATACTAGCTGACCCGACTTTGTCCTGTCTTACAACGAATATTCTGTCAATGGCGCCAACTCTAACGACTGACAGTTAGAAAATAAAAAGCTATGTTGCTAAAGGGGCTACATTAGAAATTTCTAATTTTCGACGCAATTTGTTTAATTTTTTCTTTCATAAGAACCTTCTCCTGGCAATAACAAATACAAAAAATATAATAGCGATATCGGTCCAGCCGTTCACGCGTGATGCCGTGACAAAGGGAAATAGGGATTCATTTATATATACAACTTGTTACAGAAATACCCCTAATGCCGAATATGGTAAATAGGGACCATCAAACTGAACAACTTTTACTATGGGACCAACTCTGAAATTGCGAAAAAATAATCAGCTGTTTTATACATATTGTAATATTCGTAATTATTTTTTTGTATGAAACAGCATTTTGTAACACGTTGTATATATAGATAAATATTGTATAGTATTTATTATTATTATTATTATATCATAATAATTTCACACAGCGCCATCTAGCCCCAAACTAAGCAAAGCTTGCAATATGGGTGCTAGACAACTGATATACTACTTATATACTTTTACTAAATACTGTCTTAATTCGAATAACATCACAAGAAAAGTTAATTATGCTCAAATGCAAATCATTTTGGTATTACGTTTGTATGGGAAGCTCACTGTTCGCCGGACTCTTAACGAGTATTAATTTCGCAACAAAAAATGGTAAAATATTTTATTTTGTTTATTCAAATCAAATCAAATCAAATAATTTATTGCTAAACCATAATGTTTACAAAGATGTTACATAATAAAAGACCATTATTATGGACCCTGTTGGGCACGCAAATTTGGGCTAGAAGAGAGGGGCGGGCGTTTAACTAAGATAGGATTGTTGGTACTTTTATAATTGATTTTAATTTGCATTATGGATATTAGATTATTATTTCGTAGACCCTATATATGAATTGTCTATACAATATTCATTAATGCTGTAATAGCATTTACTAGTTAGTAGCTGTTTTAATTTACTGGTAAAGATGGTATCATTGGTTTCGTTTATTCATCCAGGTTTCAACGCGAGCTTCCAGAATGGGCGTGCAAATTCTTCGAGCTAGTGTTGATAGTAACTGCGGACCACGGCCCTGCCGTCTCCGGCGCGCACAACACTATGGTCACCGCTAGGGCTGGGAAAGACCTCATATCCAGCGTTGTTAGCGGATTGCTCACTATCGTAAGTAGAAATCTTTATAGAAACATGCTGACTTCACTTGTTATCTTCATATTTCTTAAGAGCACGTAGTCTGCACACTAGCGCCACCATTGGAAAAATCATAGAGCTTAAATAAAGACGAAATTGTGAATTATCTCTCTGTAGTGCACTCCGTAGAAACGTTGTGGTTCTTTTTATCGCTTAAACAATATTTTCTATCATGTCGTTTAGTTTAATGGAGATTTTTTGCGATAAGCGGCCACTTTTAACAATAAAACTCCATTTATCTAAACGACAGGATAGAAAATATTGTTTAAGCGATATAAAGAACCACAAAGCTTCTACGGAGTGCACTACAGAGAGATAATTCACAATTTCGTTTTTATTTAAGCACTATGATTTTTTATCCAATGGCGGCCTTAGTGTGCAGACTATGTAGCCTTAATCTTCATCAGAAAACCGTTTGGAAACTACGCGTACAATAAATTAGTCTAAGTTAGTGCTAATGGCGTGTAACCTGATGTTAAGTGACGATAAGGCCGAAGGTGGAGGCGCACTACACCCGGAATCCTCACCACTGAGGAACTGGCTATCTTACCTCTAACTGCCGGAACACAACTATTTTTAAATTGTTGTTATGGCGTCAGACTTAGGTAAGATGGTGGTAGCTAGCCAGGCGGACTTGGAGTAAGCCCTACCACCAACAAAACCGAGTACAATTGTACCCACCTCCTGGGAATCGAACGCGGGACCCCTGCGTCTTACACTGGTGTGCGAACCACTAGAATAGTGGTTCCCTGAGATTGTTCTACGAACCCCTCCAAGAATGACCTCAAACTCGCGTATCCCTTATTGCAGAAATGATAAATAAAAAAGTTTTTTATTTATATAATATCTTAGTTAAGGGCTGCGCGTACCCCTAAATACAACCTCGCGTACCCCTGGGGGTACGCGTACCACTAATTGGAAAACACTGCACTAGACCACAGAGGCGGTTAAGAGCATTGACCGCAAACGGCATTTCACACAAACTTTCAAGTTTTTATATTTTGGAATGGATGAATCGAATTTAATGAAACTTCATACACATAAGCAGAATACATTGGGCTTAAAATTAACAATGTATGTGATGTTGTCTAATATTCATTTAATACTGATTGTGTCGTCCTCTGTGGGCAGTGGTTTGAACACTGATTTCCAAGGTGTTGCCACCTCTGAGGTCCCGGGTTCGATCTCCGGCTGGGTCAATTTAGAAAAACAAACTTCTATATTGGCTCAGGTCTGGGTGTTTATAAGTCGACCGTTGTCTCTGATTTCCATAACACAAGTGCTTTAGCTACTTACTTTGGAATCGGAGCAATGTTTGTGATGTTGTCTAATATTTATTTAATACTGATTGTGTTGTAAACAGGGCGACAGATTCGGAGGCGCGCTAGACCGCGCGGCGGCAGACTTCTGCGCGGCGTACGACCGCGGGCAGCACCCGCAGGAGTTCGTCAACGAGAAGAGAGCTAAGGGGGAACTTATCATGGGCATCGGGCACAGGTATTTTTTTTATATAATTTTTTTTTTTTATTAGGAATTAAAAAATTTTTTTTAAGGAAACGGGGAAGTACTTCCGTCGAACTAGGTATTTCTGCTCGGGGACCACAGTCCAGCAGTAATTTATTTATTTATAATTGATTTACCAACATTTGTTAACACATAGAGACAAAATAAACTGGATAAGAGGTAGATTTTTTCGTCAACGAGAAGCGAGCTAATGAATTTTTTTAATTAAAAAATAACCCTTTTATTTGACAATTATCCAGTATTGAATGATCTTCGTCACAAAATAATTAAAAATTTAGAGGAAAAAATAAAAATTTTGGAAAACAAGGAAGTACTTCCGTCGACAAAACCCCTAGCATGTCCCCACATTAAAAATGGCTTTGCTCATCGCTACTAGAAAATTAATTTGATTATGACGACCTCCGTGGTCGAGTGGCTTTGTACACCGGTTTTCAAGGTGTCGCCATCTCTGAGGTCCCGGCTTCGATCCCCGGTTGGGTCAATTTATAAAACGAACTTTTCTATATTGGCTCAGGTCTGGTAAATGTTTTCAACTAACTTTTAGACTAATGTTTCTGCTTATGCGTATGAAGTTTCATTAAAATTGGTTCATTCATTTCGAAAAATAAGGACTTGAAAGTTTGTATGAAATGCCGTTTCCGTCAACGCTCTTATAATAATACTCTTGACGAACTCTGTGGGCAGTGGTTTGTACACTGATTTTCAAGGTGTTGCCGCCTCTGAGGTCCCGGGTTCGATCCCCGGTTGGGTCAATTTATAAAACGAACTTTTCTATATTGGCTCAGGTCTGGGTGTGTGTGATACCACCGTTGTCTCTGATTTCCATAACACAAGTGCTTTAGCTACTTACTTTTGGAATCGTAGCAATGTATGTGATGTTGTCATAGTACATTATGATATAAGTGCGGTAATTATCAAAGCGCACGTATGTCATACGACGTTTTATAACATATTTGCGAGCAAATTAATAAAACTCGGACTTTCTTAAACTAATAAATTTTTGATCACTTGTTAAAGCAGTTCAAAAGCCATCTTTCATTTATGTATGAAGACTGGCATACCTACCTATCCGCCATTTTGAAAAAAGTCTGTTTTGGAGGCCTGTGCTAAAAGTGGTGCCAATCGATAGAATAAGTAATTACAAACAAAAAGTAATAAATAAAAAAATCTCGTAAGTGAAATACTTACTGAGATATTTGAGTTTGAAGTTGAAAAACAAAATCTGTCATTTCCTGGATTAATCAATAGAATAAGTCATTACAAACAAAAAGTAATAAGTAAAAAAATCTCGTAAGTGATAAACTGAGATATTTGAGTTTGAAGTTGAATCACATTTTATCACAGGCCTCCAAAACCGACTTTTTTCAAAATGGCGAACAGATAGGTATGCCAAAAGCACATGATGCTCTTTATTCATAAAATGCAGACCTCTTTTTTTGACATGAAAACTCTTTGCTAATATTTAAAAAAGTACCGTTCGTTTTAGACGGAGCATCTTGATAAACCGTGCGTTTCACATTACCATAACGCACAAGCACGTAATGAGATACAATACGATATTGAAATTGGTGTAATAAGAGACCCTTTACGAGCAAATATGTTATAAAATATTTATTATTATTATTTATTTATTATTCATTTGCAGGGTAAAGTCAATAAACAACCCAGACAGCCGAGTTCGAGAGCTTAAAGCGTTCGTCACAGCTCGCTGGCCCGCTTGGCCTGTAACCCGTTACGCTTTAGACGTAGAAGCGATAACAACGCGCAAGAAGCCAAACTTAATTTTAAATGTCGACGGAATAGTTGCCGCTGCGATGGTAGACATGTTCAGACATTGCCAACTCTTTACGCAGGAGGAGGGCAACTCTTACATTAATATGGGTTCGATTAATGCGCTGTTCGTTTTGGGTAGGACTATTGGCCTTGTTGGTCACTATTTGGACCAGAAACGGATGAAGCAACCTTTGTACCGTCACCCTTGGGACGATATCACTTATATGTCGCCTTTGCCTTAAATTTCCGGTCCGGGTTCTGTATAATTTTCTGATTAATTGATATTTTTTTATGTTGTTAATTTCGTAGATGTGATTATTTTGTAAGTATATATTGAGAGGATTGTGAATAGGATTACAAGGTGACAGCTTTTTTATGGTTAGACATGTGTTTAGAGGTTTAGCCACAGACAACATAACCATAATAGACTGCATGAAACCTCTTTCCCTGACATAAATGCTTAACATTCTATAGTCTGTTCTGGAGAGTTGATAAAAAAGTAAAAATCAGGGTTTCTAAACTCAGTGTGGATTGCGGCCCGCTAATTATTTCTCTACAACGGACGACAGCTGGCCCTGGACTTGACAACAACTGCGCGACTTGTTAGGTACTATGGGCAACAGCGACGCTTAAGGCTATATAGTCTGCACACTAGCGCCACCATTGGAAAAAAAAATCATAGTGCTTAAATAAAGACGAAATTGTGAATTATCTCTCTGTAGTGCACTCCGTAGAAGCATTGTGGTTCTTTATAGCGCTTATACAATATTTTCTAGCCTATCGTTTAGTTAAATGTAGTTTTATTGTTAAAAGTGGCCACTTATCGCAAAAAATCTCTATTAAACTAAACGACAGTATAGAAAATATTGTTTAAGCGATAAAAAGAACCACAAAGCTTCTACGGAGTGCACTACAGAGAGATAATTCACAATATCGTCTTTATTTAAGCTCTATGTTTTTTTTTCCAATGGCGGCGCTAGTGTGCAGACTACGCCCTCTTAACCAGTTAGCAACTAAATTAGTGTATGCGCGTATCGCCCCTGCACGAACTAAACTCATATTGTGACGGCGCGACGTGCAAGTGATTTTAACCTTAGTGGCTTAGTACCTCAAAACAAAGTTATTTTGTCTGTGGACTATCAAAAACTTGTCAAGTTATGTATAGTGTCCCCATTTTAAGGCTTAATTTATGGATAAAAAATAGGTTCAATTAAAAATTTGACTTGATATAATCATAATAATGTTTAATAACTACATAATATAAATATTATATTATTACTACCTTACTTATAAAGATTGTATAACAGATGTATAGTTACACAATGGTTACTCTCTAACTATTTAAGTATGACATTATAAAGAAAGGGACAAAATACTATGTAACTATGCATCTGCCATACAATCTTTATTAGTAAGGGGTTTAATGTTTTAATTTTTTATTGTATGTAAACTGTCGCCTTGTTCGATGGTGTGTTTGACGCGAGTTAATAAAATGATTGTTTATTTTATTTTATTTATTTAACCCGGCTTAGAGCCGAGGTAGTTCAATTGAAAATTATCTTTATTATTGAGAGCTTAAAGTTGAACTTGTTCGCATAAAAGAAACAAACGGAAATTGCAACCTTAATGTCTAAGTAATAAACGTTACGAAGTATAGCGCACAAAAACAAAATGAAGAATAATCAAAGGAGTTGATTAAAAAGAGAAAAAAAATCTGGGGTTCAAAACCTTTACAAATTGCGGCCCGCCAACTTTTTACCCACAACGGAAGTCCGTAGCCCGGGCCCCATGAATTTAAATTTAAACTTGATTCCAAACAATATAATTTAAAATATTAATATTAGGTCCTTACATATGAAATTGGTGTGTTTTTCTCACACACACAGAACTTCATAACTACTGTGATTTATAATATTTATCAGTTGCTGGATATTATTTGACGACCTCCTTGGTCGAGTGGCTTTGTACACCGGTTTTCAAGGTGTCGCCATCTCAGGTCCCGGGTTAAACCCCGGTTGGGTCAATTTAGAAAAAAAAGAACATATTGGCTCAGGTCTGGGTGTTTGTGATACCACCGTTGTCTCCGATTTCCATAACACAAGTGCTTTAGCTACTTACTTTGGAATCGGAGCTATGTATGTGATGTTGTCAAATATTTATTTATAACATCAAATTATGACAATAGCCGTCAACTATAAGCATTATTAAAATCTCTTTATTTTTGTTTACTTAGCATTAAAAAAATACCTTGAAAGTCCATTGTTGTCCATTGTAACTTAGCCGAAACTTATTTTTTTCGCTTATATTATGTTGACTAAGTTAGCTTAATGTTCAAACATTTGTAAACTTTTGTTACTATAGCATTCACGATTGTTAAATAAAAATGCAATTTGTTAAAAATTCTCCATACAAAACGTCAATTTCATAGGTAAGGAACTAATATATTATTCGATCCGAACATCGTTTGTTTTGTCTCAATACTATTATCATTAATGTAGATTTTATTTTCCAATATACATGTTTAGTAATCTACTATGTTCTTCGCGTTCTAAAAATAATGCTGTTTGGAATATTAATACAGGGTGTTAGTAGCATCCTAGCGAAAACTTTCAGGGCATAGTCGACTTATGATTCTAAGTCTATCTGAAGTGGAATTTTCCGTCGCAATATTCATGAAATGTTGAGTTTTTTTTATTTTTTTCTATCACACGAGAGTCTTAGTTTCATAGAACCTAAATTTACAGAAAAGTAATTAAAATATCAAAATTTTATTAACCGGCAATGTATGTACAACAACAGCTATTTGCTCATGTCGAAGGTCGTGGCTTTGTTGTAAGCGCGCGCGCTCCCGCGATGTTATCGAGTTGTTCCGCGTACATTGCTGCTCAACGAAAAATCTAAATCTCAACCATGCATTTGCGACAAGTGGTTCCATAGAGAAAGTTGCTTAACTCTACTTTAAAGTTTTCGCTAGTGTGCTACTAACACCCTGTAAAAAAATATGTTTATGCTTTCGTGACGTCTGATCTACTTACGATATAGTAAAGATTAATATTAATTATTTTATTTACATTATTTATTTCTATTTTCTATAATACAAAAAAAGTTTATTTATGAATTATTTAATATTAATATATAATATTATGAGTCACAGGGACTTTTCAAGTTATGAATGTGAAGAGTGAAAGGGCGCTAATGTTAGAAATAAAAAATATTAAAAAAAAGATTAATTTTTAGCTATAAGAAATACATGTGATGTCAAAAAAATAGTTTAAAGATTAAATAATAAGTTTAAATATATAGGTGGTAATAAGGTTATTACTTAGCGGGGAGAAAGTAGAGTTTTATGATGTTTTAGAGGGTAATTTAAGATTAGTTTAATATTATGACGTCAGAAAGCTAAAATATATTTTTACAATATTCATTTGAAAAGTACAAATGACAGTACACAAAAAGTATTTGATTGAATCAGGCATTACTTGGCGGAAGTCCCAAACCAAAAATTTTTTTGCGGGAGTAAGCTACATATATTTCTCTTTTCACAATAGTACACAAAAACTTACTATTTTTCTTGGCATTTGAGACAAAGGTCGGGTTTTGGGGCATAAGCATATTTATTCCTAATGGTAGATGTTTATACTATTAATTAAATGTTGTTTATTTATTTTCTTTCTTATTTATTTTTATAAGTTAACTTCATGTCTTTTTAATTGTCATGTCTTCATGTCATAATTGACCATATTAATTCTATTTATTTTCAAATTCAAATAAATTTTACAATTTAATTTCAACGACAGAACCAATTTAATTTAATTACAATAGCAACACCATTGTAATTCACTGAGATTTATATTGGTGCGATTTGTAAATAGTATTTATTTATCTATTGAGGTGAAATCATAAAATTGTTTGCCGATTAATTTTCAAACCTAAATCAGCGATCATCATTTTAGATCATCATTTTAGTAAGGCATGGCTCTACCTTAACCTTAAAAATACCGGTTTTCTGGAAGAGCAAAATTAAAAGGGTTTTGCAGCAATTAACCGGTTTATAAAGGTTTAATCATATCTTTTTTTAATGTTCGCCGCCGCTAAGTTGAAACCTGCTCTGCACGCGACGCGATGTGCAGGTACGTTTTGCTACTTTGAATTAAACCGGTTTGTTTAGATTTTTGAAGCTCTCAAATACGTTACAATAACCGCTGAAAACCGGTATTTTTAAAACCGGTTTCAAGCGTTGTATTCGAATTATTAAAACATAAAATCAAATAATAACTAACTACTAGAAGAATGTTGTCTACACAATGCAATGTCTAAAGAAATAATCAGTTTGCGTTCGAAAGGCGATGGTAACATTTTTAATATGGCAACATTATAAATCTGCACTAATTTAGTTGCTTCAATTTGTACGCACGTATTAGGTTCTATGGTACAGTCAACGTCAGACTACGTGTTGATCTTGAGACAGTCTTTATTTCGTACGAAATAAGAGCTGTTTTCGTTGTCCAACTGCTTAACTTACCGCGCTGTCGTGCGTACAAAAGTGCATATCAAAGCTCTTTAATTATTATAATTCAATTTCAACTTCGGCGCCGTGATTTTTATTACTTAGAACAGAGGGTTGAATTTTCTTTGAACGATTATTTTATGCGTGACAATCGACATGCATTTTAAAAGTGATATATGAATTTCTATTTAAATTTATATTAATGCTATTGGTTTTTCACGTTCGTAAAATTGAAATGCCTGCTTGAAAAAAACGACTTGCCAAAATCATTTGGTCAATTTATCAATGCATAAATCTTCAAATAATTATCACTTCGAACACACCATCGATATACAACATGTTACAAAAATACCCCTAATGCCGATTATGTTATATAGGGACCATCAAACTGAACAACTTTTACTATGGGACCAACTCTCAAATCACGAAAAAAAAAATCAGCTGTTTCATACATTTAGATATTTTCGATTTTAATTTTTGTATGAAACAGCTGATTTTCTTTTCGCGATTTCAGCGTTGGTCCCATGATAAAAGTTGATCAGTTTGATGGTCCCTATATACCATATTCGGCATTAGGGGTATTTTTGTAACATGTTATATAATTATGTCATTATTAATTAGTACATAATGGGACTTTATGTGAAGTTGTTACAATGTATATTTCAATTTTTTTATACATAGAATGTATTGGAAAAGGTTTGTCAATAAGCAATAACAAGTGAACTTCATTACGTTTCGGTCTGTCTTAAAAACATACATAAAAAATACCCTCCTCCTTTTTTTGAAGTCGGTAAATATCAAAATAAGTGAAGGAGAAAAGATTTAAATTTAATTCTAAGCCACTAGAGAAACTTATTTATCTATTATCTGACCTAAGTTACGAATTATGTAAGTAAGCCGAGCTTCCGCTGGCGCCGCTAATCAACGATAATCTTTACAACGATATAACCGATGTTTGATAAAATTCTGTGCAGCGCTTTTTGGAGTACAGTCAGCACGTCAGGTTATACAAAACTGTCATAAATCTGCAATTTAATTTGAACTTTAAAATCTGGGCATTTAAGTATAAAATTGATTGAATATGATCACCCTGTCGAGGAAACCTAGCGTGCCGTTCACTGTACATACTACGCGTTCATTTCGTGATTGCCGTCGTCGACCGTTTTGACGTCACAGCTAACGGTACCGTAGACAAAAAAAACATAGTTTTTACTGATATAGTGTGACTTGAGAGCGAATTTGAGTAGGGTGTCGCTATGATTATTTGATTTTGATTGATATTAAGTTCTTGAACATCATAATAGCTTTATCAAACTGTTTTTAACTTTTGTAGGACCTTCCCTCTTTTACACAAATAACGAACGTAAATAATAAACCAACAAAAACAAAAATTAAGCTTTGCGTTGCTAGCCGTACTAGAGAGGCGACGCAGGGGGTGCGGTATGACGAAGCGGGCCGGGAGGTAGCGGCAATCATGAAGTGAACGTAGTAGACAATTTTTGTGTTGTTTTTCGTTTAAATGTATTTGTGTAGGTTTTGTGACAAGTGTAGTCTTAAGACAAGGTATTAGTGGCTTAGAAATGAAATCTTTCTTACCAAATAAAAAGTAGCTGGTTGAGTCCGCCCTATATTTGAATCCTTCGACTGGTGTCGAGAGCTCTAACTCATTTTCTCATTCGACGTTAAAAATCCGTAGTTTTTGAATCGCTTGTTGCTCAGTAGTTGTCTGTGCCCAACAGTGACGCAAACTTATCTGACCAATACTGAAACTAAGACTGGGTTGCATCATCTTAATTAAACCTTAACATTAACAGACTCAAACTTATCTGACCAGTGGCCCTACTGCAAACTGTTTACGTTACCGTAAACTATCGTTTTCTCTCTTTCACTCGCATTAACTGTGAGCAGTTTATCCGATAGTTTACGGTAGCGTAAACAGTTTGCATCAACTCATGGTAGGGCCACCGGTGACAGCGTCGCTGTCGTCTATGGCGTAACCTAGGTAACAATATGTAAGGAATAACAATTAGTTCCAGTTTTGGCCACCGGTTCAAATAAGTTTGTGTCATGTACCTACTGTTATAGTTAAATTAATATGATATAAATATATAATATTAATTTTATCATAGGTTACGTCCGTCGACTACATAGACCACAGCAACGCCGTCATTCGTTACTAATCTAAGATAATACATTTCCTTGCAGGTGCTCTTTTTTGCTTATGGTTTTAGTTCTTTAGTTGTTCGCTGGAAACAGTACTATCAGAAACTCGATTGGTGGTACGAAATCGAGTTTGACAGCGACGATTCCGTAATGATTAGTGGTCACCAGGGGTGCGTTCCGTCGCTTCGTTCGAGTGCACTCGAGCGCGCTCGGGTGCGCACTCTGACCGTTCAGTGGCTTGGTGAAATTTTACTCTGACAGCTGTCAGAGCGTAGTTTCACTCGTTCCGTGGCTCAGAGTGCAGCAACCAAACAACCACCTAATTCGGTCGTTGAAAAACGCTCTAACGTTTATCTTTTGTCATAATGTCAATGTCATTTGACATTATTTTGTATTTTAATGTTTTTGTGTCTAAAAATTCATGGTTGCTCCTCAAAAACACTGATTTTGTTTATAGAAATGTTTAAATTATCCGTATTTCAAAATAGAAAACTGAAACTGTGAACTTAATGACATCTAAAGTTCTTTTAGGTTATAAAAACAACTGGAGCGTTCCGTGGCTTGGTTGCAACTCAAACGAGTTAAACTTTAACCAAACAACTACACCCAAAACGACGGAACGCACACCTGGTGGTTTTTTGTTAAGTAATCAGCCTGCTGGTCAGATTATGTTAATTTTTCGCGTGCGTGACATTACATCGCATGTGACTTTACGTCAATCGAATGATTTCAAACGAATGATTCAAGAATAGGACTGGCCGTATTCGAAAACACATTTTTTTGCGCTAAGAACTGCTGCAGTACTGACTAACAGCCTGATTTGGCCCGAGATTGCCAGTACCTACTGTTCATGTGTGCAAGTAAAACAGCGACTTTTCAGCTTCGCTTTTCTGTCTAGTTTAATATTGTGTTTAAATAGTGATTTCAGTTTTATTTCAATTGACACACAGTTTCCTTTGCATTCTTTAAAAGGGCGGTGTTATGTAGAATATAATTATTTAAGCGTAATTAATGAACAAACGTTGGGTGAAAGAGCTGTTTGTCAATGTAAAATGATCTAAGTACCGACAGCATAATGTATATTTCTGATTGACAAGAAACTTCAGTATGTGTCTACTCCACTGGTTTTACTATTCGGACTGACGACTTTTCTTCATGTGTAGTTAATAAAAAGTACAAAAAAAATGATCTGTTGAGAATACATATTAGAAATACTCGGTATTACCGCAAAAGATTTTAAAACACTGTTCAACAAGTGTTTAACTTAGACACTGTTTAAATGTGATACTGACGTTATACAATAATATGACGACCTCCGTGGTCGAGTGGCTTTGTACACCGGTTTTCAAGGTGTCGCCATCTCTGAGGTCCCGGGTTCGATCCCCGGTTGGGTCAATTTAGAAAAAGAACTTTTCTATATTGGCTCAGGTCTGGGTGTTTGTGATACCACCGTTGTCACTGATTTCCATAACACAAGTGCTTTAGCTACCTACTTTGGGATCTGAGCAATGTATGTGATGTTGTCAAATTTTAATTTTAATTTTATTTTTAATATTGTTTGAAAGAGACGGCATCACATTTAAACAGTGTCTAAATTAAACAGTGTTTTAAAATATTTTGTGGTAAAGCCGACTGTGTCTGTAACAAATTTAAGTAATTAAAAAGTATATGAACTGAAATTAGCTTTCTGTTGTTGTTTAATTTCGAATCTGGGTGTTGGTGGTCGATGGTAAACAAAAATTCGAAGATCATAAAAGAAAATGTGGCTTTGACAAATTGCTGGAAGCAATATTATATCATAGATTTTAATAACTCTTGATGTCTCTGCGATCGCTTACATTTTTAATAAGAAAATTTTGAAAAATACAGGGTGTTTTTAAATGCCTATCATAGTCCAGAGGTGATTTCATTACTACTATATAAAAATACTGCAGTTCTACAATATACGAATTGTGCTTAACAATTTAACTATTAACTATGTCATACGAAATAATATATTATCACCAATGTAGAAGGAATTATGTCGAGGTTAATTCCTTGTACATTGGTGAGATGGCGCTGGCTTGCAGCGTAAGAGTTGATTTATACTAGAAGAAATTCGACGTTCCCACTAGTGACTCGGTAGCTCAGCGGTCAGAGCATTGGACCGGCTATCCAAAGGTCGCGGGTTCGATTCCCGTCCGAGAACATGATCTGGTGCGAGTCCTATTTTTTCTAGTATATTATTTAGTATTATATAAAAATAGCATTGTGAATGCTTAAATCTCAAAATTTCAAATATTAACTATGTCTTGTTTGGAATTGGACTAAAATAATTATGCAAATTTAAAAAAAAAAAAACACCGCTAAATCAGAAAAAAATTCTTTCCTTCATTGAGATTCCCAACTCTATGACAAATAATAACATCCTGTATGTAAACAAAAACAGTAGAGCTTAACACTGTCACATGCTGTAGTGTACTATTCACTTTAGGCTATTTACATACTATTTATATGTGGTTAATAATGTTTAAGGCGGATAATACACTGAAAGGCAATACGCGGTTATTGGTCTATTTATATGTGGTTAATATTGTCTTAAGGGGTACAATACACTGCCATGTAACACTTAAAATGCAGATTTTAGAAATAGAAAAGTACAGTCAACAGCACATCAGACTGTACATGTTGACTTTTAGACCGTCTTTATGCTGTACGTAATAAAACCTGTTTTTGTAGTTCAACTGTTTAAATTACCGTGCTGTTGTGCGTTATATACACACGACAGCACGTCGGGTTATACAGATGAACTGCAAATATAGCTTTTATTACGTAGGGCATAAAGACGGTCTCGAGGTCAACATGTATAGTTGAGGTGCCGTCGTGTGTACACAAATACACAGAATAAACATTTTGTGTTCTAGACAGAAGCGCCGCTCTGGCCGTATTCTGGAGACTCACCATAATGCCGCTTGATCTAGACTGGATCAAGCTATTTTGACCGTGTGAAATTTTGGAAGGACATGCCACTTGACGGAAGGATCGACTTCCGATTATTCCCGTAACTGATGCCGCTTCATGCCGCTTGACCGTGTGTGCTATCTGCCATGCTACTGGATCAAGCGGCATGACCGTGAGTGGTCTCCGTAACTCTTCCGTCATTTGTTTTGTTGCGCTAAGATCTGCTACAGTACTGACTAATAGCCCTGTTGCCCTACCATGAGCTGATGCAAACTGTTTACGTTATCGTAAACTATCGGATATACTGCTCACAGTCAGTGCGAGTGAAAGAGAAAAAACGATATAGATAGTACGGTAGCGTAAACCGTTTGCATCAACTCATGGTAGGGCCACTGTTTGATATTTTGCCTGCACGTAATGTACGAGTCCGTAACCTGATCGCGAAATACACTTGTACAGACATTTTTACGTGCACATATACATAGGATAGGACTACGTGTACGTAAGGGTCAGCTCACACCGAGACGTGACGCGACAATTCGCCAAGGGGCAGACTTAGGCTGCGCTTCGCGGCGTCGCGCTACGTCGCGCGGAAATGTGTACCTTATCGTGCAGTAAATAAAGTAAAATTTTGATTCGCTCCATTAAAATGTACGCGCAGCGTCGCCTCGCGTCGCGTCTCGGTGTGAGCTGACCCTAACCGCAATTTCATCCATACGGTTCTGTCGAATTTTTACTATTTCGTGCTGAGGTTTTTGGTCAGGTCAACACGTACCGATAAAGTGTTTGTCTCGAATGCTGATTAGCTAAAAACTGTAAAATTCGTAGTGATGCAGCATGGCAGTGTGTGATACCCGCCTTATTGCAAAAAGTAGATAAATGTATAAATGTTGTCACAGCAAAAAAAGTATATTTACGTAATAGTAGAGAAAGCACTTGTATTTTTATAATAATATAATAGTTTCACAAATTGATGTATGTATTTAGATATTTTTGTAATAAACTTCTTTGAATGGCACTTTTTCCATGTATAAAAGAGTTTAATTATAAAAATATTGTACTAATTTTATTGTTGAAAATAGGGTCGCAAAATAGAAATTATGTCGTAGCGATAGTGTGGTTATTACAACGAGATGGCACCTATATAATCCTTAATGTTATAGAGGTACGGTCGAAATTGGGATGAAACCGTGAGACCTCATAGTCATATTTCAAACTTAAGGTCAGTTCATATATACATTTTTTGTCTTTGATGGGTTCTACACGTTGAAAAGTGCGTCGCGTCTCAAAACTGCTGATTCAGATACGCGACGCGATGCGTACTCTTGAATTTGATACGAACTTTGAAGTTCGATCACGATTCGAACTCGTTAAAATCAGAACTTGATGTTAAATCGGCACTCCCGAGTTCAATCGAACGCGATCACGTCGGTGGCAATGGCTTACGGGGTGATTTCGATTTCAAATAGTTCACAATTCGACCACAACTCGATCGGCGCCACAATCGATTTCCAGAGAACCAACCAAATTACTGGTTTTTGACGTTGACTCGATTTTGATCGTAACTAGAACCCGTCACGATTAACCCCCACAGAATATCTTCATTGATCAAAATGTGTTAATAAAAATTAAAGATTACCTTTCAGGCATGCAATGCGAGTCTTATTCTCAATGTGAACTGACGCTAATAGACCAAACTAGTCTGTGGACATCCATGGATTTGGATTGGATTGGATTGACATGGATTAATTTTATGCAGATATTTCCATATGGAAGTATTCCAGAAAAAAGGCCCATTTATATGGAAAGAGTTTCTTGCCTCGAAGTTACGATCGTAGAGAGAGAAAAAAAAATATGATTATGTAAACTATGTGTACGATATCGTACGTCGAAGAGCGATAATCGCCTCTCTTTGAATACTTGATGTCTCCGTGTAAACAAAATTTGGAAGCAAGAATAGTATTTCGAGTTCAGCCTGTAATCCAACCATAACCAACTCTGAAAACGCGAAAAAAATATCAGCTGTTTCATACATTTTAATATTTTCGATTTTAATTTTTGTATGAAACAGCTGTTTTTCTTTTCGCGATTTCAGAGTTGGTCCCATAGTAAAAGTTGTTCAGTTTGATGGTCCCTATATACCATATTCGGCATTAGGAGTATTTTTGTAACACCTTGTATATGTAGCATTGTACCAAGGCAACTTAGAAACATAAAAAATTTGGGCTTCAGCTACAGTCCCCATAGAAGATTTTATTTCTTGTAAATACTGACTTCTAATATTTTTAATTTTCACTGTTATACCTTCAGGCCAAAACCCTCAATTCCCTATTCCACAAGCACTCGTAACTTCTATAAAAGTCAATGAACTTAATATTGTCGGTAGATCCAAATTTAAGGGGCTGACACCAAGATTATTCGTTATTCAATAAACATTAGACGTCACTCACAAGACCTTGACTGATTCCTTTTTTAAGAAATTGGGCTTATTTAGAATAAATAAAATAAAATCGACCGGCGGCGCTAGTTCATGTCAGCTCATGTCAGCCCCTTAAACGATTTTTGTCATTTTCAAAAAAATATCGCGCTAATTACTGAACTCGAATGGCAATTGTCGCCTTCAAATCTGGAAAATGACGTCACTTTAAATGCCGACCTCATTTTTCAAATTTTGACGACTCTGTATGAAATATACAGGGAGAAAAAAGCAGCCCTTGACGAGTTTCTTGCCGGTTCTTCTCGTTACAAGGTCTCCCGCTTAGGGTTTGCGAACCGATGGCGTAGCTTCTTTGACATTCACAAGAATTTGAGAACGTTTTTAGACAAGTCGAGAAATCGTAGATCTATTATAATACCAATTACCGTTATAAAATTTATATTCCCAACGAATACCAATTTTTTTTAAATATAATTTTTAATAATTTTTGTATTCGTTGGGAATAGAAATTTTATAACGACAATAAACATCCCGTCCGAGTACATGATCTGGTGCGAGTCGTATTTTTTCTAGTATATTATTTGGTATTATATAAAATAGCATTGTGAATGCTTAAATCTCAAAATTTAAAAACTCCATGTACATAAATGGGCCTACTTAATATTCAACGCCGTCACTTCCATAGCTTCAATCTGGACGTAATTTCATTCGGAAGTATTATATTTGGGCATCTCGTCAGTGACTAACTTTAGTTTCCGTGTTTAAGGCCCCTATACAAGGTGTTACAAAAGTACCACTAATGCAGTATATGGTAGATAGGGACCATCAAACTGAACAACTTTTACTATGGGACCAACTTTGGAATAGCGAAAAAAAAATCAGTTGTTTCATACATTTTGATATTTTCGTAATTATTTTTTGTATGAAACAGCTGATTTTTTTTTCGCGATTTCAGAGTTGGTCCTATAGTAAAAGTTGTTCAGTTTGATGGTCCCTATCTACCATATTCGGCACTAGGGGTACTTTTGTAACACGTTGTATACCTCAAGTGGCGCCCTCATTTTAATTAAATTTATTGCTCGCTAAGTACATAATGTGTACATAAAGTGGCCACTTTTAGCACTTGCAAACTACTTCTACAACGAACAAAATTTTACTGAGGTTATTGTTTGTAAATAAACTATAGAACCTTAGCTTCAATCTGTACCTATGAATTTTCGATAAATTATGTACTTAACGAGCAATAAATGTAATCAAAATGAGGGCGCCACTTGAAATATATTGGGGCCTTAATAAGTGGCATGATTAATTTACATCTTTATGGGTACGTGTTAAGGTTCATATTTCCAGTTTCACTTCCGATTAGTACTTTTGGTTTTATATAATTATTACGGGCGTGGAAGTAAGATGTGTATTGTTTAGTTAATTTATTTTAATTGACTAAGTTCTGAACTTTTTTAATTTATTCTAATTATAATAGAATTATGCATTTGTTTAAAACGTTCTCAATGGCAATTGGAAATGGTTAATTTGTTTGATTCACAAATCGTCCACCAGTCAGTGTACTACTGCTAACTTGGCGCTAGTGTAGTTGGCTTGACGACCTCCGTGGTCGAGTGGCTTTGTACACCGGTTTTTAAGGTGTCGCCATCTCTGAGGTCCCGGGTTCGATCCCCGGTTGGGTCAATTTAGAAAACGAACTTTTCTATATTGGCTCAGGTCTGGGTGTTTGTGATACCACCGTTGTCTCTTATTTCCATAACACAAGTGCTTTAGCTACTTACTTTGGAATCGGAGGAATGTATGTATGGTGTTGAAAGCCATTCGACCAGGGAGGTTTTCAAATAATAATAATTATTATCAACCATTTTTAGACATATTTAAAAATAACCAGGATAATTAACCCGTATGCACACGCATAGTCTCCATCTACAGCAGCGCCACCAAGCGGGATTAATTTTCTGCCATCCTGCCATTGATTGTATGCTCCGATCAAGAATACTGAGTCAGAGTCTTAAGGCGACGCATCGGTAAACTATTTTCGTATCAACTGTCTCGCTCAAACTCTCGTAAATTACACTTAACTATCTCACTTATGGCAAGCAGTTTTGCGACGCCAAACCGGTTTTTTTCGTTTAAGTAGAAATCTATAATATATTTTAAAAAATCCAACTGGCATTTTGAAGTGTGTGTTTAGACTAATCTACTAAGAAAATTTAGAACTTAAATCGGTCAGGTTTGTCTGTAAATTGCAAATCTCTGTTTTAAAAGAGGTTTCTTTGTTTTTTTTCTCTGTTATAAAAGTTAACGAATCGTGTTTCTGCAACTGACAAAATGAAGTCAATGAAAATAAATAATCAGGTTATTAAATATCACTTTCATATGTTTTGTAATTGATGAGAGAAATCGAGATCCCCGCCACCAAAATGTCCGATGCGTCCTCTTAATAACCTCGAAACGTCCCACTTTCAAAGTGGGTTGTTATTTTTTACAAAGTATTCTCTACTTTGTTCCTTACTATTTAAAGTTGAATTTGGAAAAAATAGTAATTTGTACCCGGATAAAGATATGTGGTGATTCCAATTTCTAAATTTCGATTCGTTTTTTGTTTTGACATTCACATTTGTGTGCTGTTTGAGTTTGTGAAGGCGTTATCTAGGACTAGAATATTTTTTATCGAAGATTGTATGTCTTATTTTATGTTAATGAAATCATGGATTCTGTAATACATTCCTAATCACAGGGCCATATTGTTGGTGCGAGTAATAAAGAAATTGTTTTGTGATTTAAGTTTTTTATTTTGTCCTAAATTAGTTAAATGATGAATTTTATTATTGGTGAAATTAAGATTAATGAATTCGCAATATATTTCGCCCGGAATGTGAAAGAGGTTGGTGGGTTCGATTCCCATTTTTTTCTAATAAGTTAGTATATCTACTTATTTTTTTAAATCCTTAATTGGCAATCAAAAGCGCAAAGCTTTAACTTACAGCACGTCACACCCTGGACACGCCATACAAAAAGTGAGATTCAACTACAACATAAAAAGATTACGTTTGTACACGCTGCGACTGTGTGCGTGAACCTTAGGGTTGACTTTTGACATCTGTTGAGCTCTATGTACGCACAGCAGCATATCAAGGTATACACTATACATATCTATAACTACGACACGCTATACAGTGTTAGAAAGAAAGTCACCTTGTCATCATTGGTGGATTTGTTTAGTGTGTGCAAATTTGCCAATGACTGCTTAGCTGTCAAAAATAAGCGCCAATTACTGATCAGCTGTCAAAATATTGACGTTAGTGGGCAACGCCCCTGGCGCATACGGCACCATCCGCCCCGTCTCGCTGCTCGCGTGACGTCATCAGTCAGTCAGTTGACCTCAGTAGACAGTGCGCACAGTTTTTAGTGTAGTGTTGCGGCTAGTGAAGTTATTTTTATAAGAAAAAAGTTAAAAAAATTACAACAAACTGGAGTATCGGTAAGTAACTTTTTATAGTATTTCTAAGTAAAAATTTATCAAAAGTGTTAGTCTTTTTAAACAAATCGAGTGAGCGTTGACGAAATACGGCATTTAATAACAACTTTCAAGTCCTTATTTATAAAAAATAATGAATTTAATGAAACTTCATACACATAAGTAAAATATATTGGTCTCAAAAGTTAATAGAACTCATTTTTGATAAATAGTATAACATCTACTACCCGATCAAGTTAACTCGACACCTGAGTCGAAAGCGTCTTTTCTTATAACTGTTCACATATTGCGCTGCAAGTGCTGTTACCAGGTTCTATCATTCCACTACCATATTGCCTATTTAATCTAAACCATTAATTACACAGCCAATAACGTATCAGGCCATAATGTCGTCTCGAGTGGGGAAAACTCATGCGAGCCAGGTGTCGAGTTAACTTGGCCGTGTTGTAGTTAGACAGATTTTAAATTTTCCATAGAAACAGAAATTTCCAATTATCTTTTTTAAATTAAGACATTTCAAAAATGTTCCTTTCTAACTTTTTAAACCTACATATCCTGCTTATGCATATGAAGTTTCATTAAAATCAGTTAATTCATTTCGAAAAATAAGGACTCGAAAATGACGTTTTCGTCAATGCCCCTATCTCGAATTTATCGCGTTTCTTTTCAATGGTTTCATAATTATTATTATTATGATCGATAAGTGTAGTCCTAAATAGTTAATTCGCTTTTTAATAACTTGGCATGATAGAAATTATGATTACGAGTAGCCATCGAGCTTCTCTTAGATCGATAGATTAAATTCTAATTTTACTATTTTTTTCTTAATTTTGTTTTGGTTTTGTTATAACTTTATTATTATTAAATGTTATGTTTTTGCTGTAGAGACGAACCATCTGGCTGCGGCGGTGGGAAGAGGGTCTCCATCACGACAGCGCTACGAGAAGGCCATAGGTAGATAGTCTGACCCATATTTAAGCACAAGAACATAAGAACATCCTCTTCAAATTGATAATGTGAGTAATTATCTTAGTCTCTTACATCTGCCCCCCTAGTCAAAAGTAAAATTTTTGCAATCGAGGATTTGATGTTTTAAAATTCGATGGTAACGAAAAGTTTTGTCAATCCAATGCTTCTTTCGAAAGCGAAGCAATTACGAAGATTTTCAAATGTAGGTTCGTCAAGGCCTTCTTGTGTGTGGTAAAAAATGTTGCAGCAGCATATAAAATAATTTCATTAGGTTAGGCATAATTAACGTGACCATTCGTCCCGTTTTCGAAAGAAACATCTTTCCAGATGTTTTGACAATCGATAAAGATGAAATAGCTAAGTATATAATTATTAAATTGAGATTTTGCGCTTTCACAATGCCATTTTTATATTAAGATAAATAATTATATTAGAAAAATACTAGAAAATATAGAGCACCTCAGACGGGACTCGAAGCCGCACTTATTATTCTCATTTTTCTTCTTTTAAAATATTATATCGTATCATATCGTAATTAAAATAAAAATAATTCTTAAGTTGTATTTGTTCTCATGACTTGGTAATTTTCCAAACATAAGCAGACACCTGTGATTTGATTCTTTGAACTTGCCGCCCATAAAAGAAACAAAAGGCGACGGATTCTTTTTTTTGAGTGTGAGAGCATTCGAATAAGTAAACATTTTTTTTACTTATCGGTTTAAACTTAAACTAAAACAAAATATGCGAGTAATTGATAATCTAAACATTTTGAACCGTTTATGTTTTGATTATTTGAAATAATAAATTGTTGATTATTTATGGTGTTGAGATTTTCTTTGTTGATTTTGCATGTTGATATGTAAACCCGGTAAAGTGAAACCTTACCTTAGAAAAAAAACACAATTTTTACGGATTACAGCGCGTATATTGTTAATTTAGAATTATTTAGTTTGGATTTATTGGTTTTTTGAATTCCCGACGTTTACTTGCCTTCCTTAACGTGATTTTACTTGACTATTTAATACTTACAATGTTAACCCGCCTTTTAGCGGTGAAGCCTGCTCACTTGATTTAACACTGATTCACAATACGTAACTTCATTAGGTTGAAAAAAAAAATAGTTTTAAATAGTAGTGTGATTGGAAGTGTTTTTTGTTTTAGATTTCCGTGGACATTGTGCGGCGGACATCAAAAGAAGCTAGAAAGAAGCGAAAAAAAATGAAATAATGCCGCACCACACAGAGACAAGAAATGGTGGATGAGCTCTTTGGGTCATGAGCATCTTTGTTATTCTAACACATTTTGATTTAGAGTTTATTTATTTACTAAATCCTGAACATGCACTAAATGCACGATCTTATTACCTCTGAATGAAAATCGAAATTGTGGTGTTAATAACTAACGTGGATTAACGTTTGCCTTATTAAAATTTGTTTTAAAAATAATACTATTTCATGGTAAATTATAATACTTACTTACTCTTGGCCAACATTAATTCTTGCTTCTCGGCACGGGGCGCACCATTTCATTCTATTATTAAAATTAAATTATTTTTTTACATGTTACTTTTAATTTTTTCTTAGATATATTTGCATAAATAATATCACGTTTTATTTATTCATCTTGTTTTTTGTTTAGTTATCAATGTGTGTATTCTATGTTTAAATAAGATAGGAAAAATAAGTATTGTCAAAAGATTTAATCAGTTTTGGACTTAGCTTACGTCATCTTCGCTATCGGTATTGAAAAAACAAATCACAATCAAAAAGCGACTCACTAAATTAAATAATTACTTATTTTTTTATTTAAAACAACTTATTTATATGACTATGCTTACACATTACGTTTTTTTATATTATATTCCTGATTTCTGATAGTCTACAAACAAGTGCCCACATGCACACATTTACTAGCGAGCATGACAAAAGTATCGTAAGTCCTTTGACTAGACCGACAATCTACCGCTGTTGTTCATTCAATTATGCTCTTTAAAGGTATGACGATAATGTTCACTTTACGTTTCCAAAATTGTTACAATAGAACAGAACAATGCAACCGTTTTTTTGTTGTTTGTGAATGTTTTGCGTTTAACAACCTACTTTTATTGCTTTACTTACCTATTTGCAATATTTGTGTGAATATTTTTTATTAGTCCAGTCCAGCGAGTCATTTTTATTTATATTATAATTATTAACACTATTTTTATTATTAAATTGTTACATGTTGTTACTTATATAATACTAAAAAAAATACGACTCGCTCCAGATCATATTTTCGGACGGGAATCGAACCCGAGACCTTTGGATGTCGGTCCAATGCTCTGAACGCTGAGGTACCGAGTCACTATCTTTTTAGATATTTTGACAATTGATTAAGATGAAACAGCTATATAATTTTTAAATTTGAGATTTTTCAAAAGATAAGATTAGAGATAAATTTTTTCGAAAGATATTTCAATTGAATGTTGAATTCAGTTGAATTCCTTGCATTGATGAATTAACGCTGGCTTGCAGCGTAAGAGTGGAATATACTAGAAACAATTCGACGATGCCACTAGTGACTCGGTAGCTCAGCGATCAGGGCATTGGATCGGACATCCAAAGGTCGCGGGTTCGATTCCCGTCCGAGAATATGATCTGGTGTGAGTCGTATTTTTTCTAGTTTATTATTTGGTATTGTATAAAAATAGCATTGGGAATACTAAAATCTCAAATTTAAAAATGTTGTTGCTTCCTCAAAAAGTTGATTTTATTTACCCAGATTTTTAAATCTTAGTCTATATACTACCTACCTCCCAACTGTAGAATCAGAAACATTGATAAAACAAGAAAAAAGCAATAAGCTTTTATTATGCCGTTTTGTTAGTTCTTTCGTTATAATTGATATAATAGAAAAAGGTTTTATTGTGATAGTTATAATAAATTATTTAATTACCGTATAAACGTAAGTGTTTTATTTCCCATTTACTACCTACACGATATACTTAGTGTATGATCAAGCAAGACATTCAAGAAAAATACCGAATTGTAAGCCTTATCTTGCATATTATCACTTGAAAGACGCGCAGCCTATTATTTCGATTTTATGCATTACCTATTGACAGTGAACAATTTTATGATGTGTATTGTCTCGCTTGACCTTGACCGACAGAGCTGCAAAAGGGTGAACGTCAGGATGGCTGGTTGTCTGCATCGGTTCGCGTCAAGCTGGTGACCAAAAATTGTTACCTATTGGTTACTATTTGCTACCTACAGTCAGTTAATTGCTACCTAACTATAAACCAAAATAAACGGATTGCAAAATGTCCAGCCATTCTGATATCAAGATGGCTGGTCCACTCTCCGTTTGTGTAAACTATACAAATTCTTGTTATTATTTCTTCTTTACTTCAGTAATTGCTACCTGATTGCTACCCTCACGTTTAACAATGTCTACCTTGTAGCTGTAACAAGTAAAAAGTTAAATCATTTGAAAATTTTACAGGGAATGGACTAAGGGTATTGAAATAAGCTAAAACGATTACAACAATGTTTTATTGAAATACATTTTTATATGAAATAATATCTATTTACTAAAGTCATCCTGATATCAGAATGGTTGGACATTTTACAATCCCTTTATTTTGGTTTATAATTAGGTAGCAATTAACTGACTGTAGGTAGCAATTTTTGGTCACCAACTTGACGCGAACCGATGCAGACAACCAGCCATCCTGACGCTCACGCAAAAGGCTCGTAGAATTCGTTTCACTCGCATGCAAAACCAAATATTATCTTCACTTTGTTAGTTTTAACTTGGCCTAAACATAATATGTTTTTATTCATTTTAGTGGCACTACTTAGCTTAGTGTTCAATCAGTCCGTTACATAAAAGTTTTGTAACATTAGAGAGTTCGAATTGTGAAATTGAGATTATTGAAAAAGCTCCTTTAAAATTCTTCACAAACAGTTAATTTTGTAGATCACAGATAAGCAACATTTTCCTTAAAATAATGAAAGATATATTTTATATCTTATTTGCCTCTTATCAAAGTCAATAAGTCAAAAAATTTTATTCAAATAAATTTAGAACTTAATGCTTTTGTATTGTCTATATTTCCTACGTCATTAGTGACTTTTTTTATCTTTTTTGTGCAAATCATAAATTAAACACTATTTTAAATACTAAGATAATTAACGTAAGTATTTCCTCATTTAAAAGCTCGTTTACCATTCCAGCATACTTAGTAAATCATTATAAAATTAATAAAATAAGCAAACGTCACAGACAGTCATTTTTAGTTCCCGTCTCGTTAAATACACAATTAGGTTAGTAAATCGGCGATGAGCATGTTTGAAATACAGTGTTCAATACAAATTTCTTTTGCACGGCAAACTCATTGAATCAGCAGCCGCGCCCGACGCACACTACTATAATCTATTTAAATAAACTAGAAGCGCATGACGCACACATGCACAGTCGGTCGAGCACCACGACTTAGTCGAGAAACACTATTTGTCTCATGCGACCGATTCTCCCTGTTCATTCGCATTCGGGTTCAAGGTCAAAGTGTATACACTTGATGTGCTGCCCACTGTACCTAAGTCTCTGTGCCTGAACCGCTGATCTTACCGCGGATTGTCGGGGGAGAACAGCACAATACAAAGTGTTACAAAAGTACCCCTAATGCCGAATATGGTAGATAGGGACCATCAAACTGAACAACTTTTACTACGGGACCAACTTTCAAATCGCGAAAAAAAAATCTGCTGTTTCATACAAAAATTAATTACGAAAATATCAAAATGTATGAAACAGCTGATTTTTTTTTCGCGATATCAAAGTTGGTCCCATAGTAAAAATTGTTCAGTTTGATGGTCCCTATCTACCATATTCGGCATTAGGGGTATTTTTGTAACACGTATAGTTTATAACTGCAATTTGCCATTATAAGTATGTACTTGAATTTCAACTTAATATTCACAAATCACTCACTAAACCGTCACACTGTTCGTTCGTCACTGCAGCGTCGTAGTGTACCGAGAGTATACCGAGATCCGAGGCGCGAGGTATGGCTCGCATTCCGACCATGGGCTCTATCGGCTAAAAACATTGAAGTTCATGTTAACTGTGTATTAACAGATGTATGTGATACATTGCTACTTCGTTTTGGCACAAATAAAAACTTACTAAAGAAAAGTAGCAATGTATCACATACATCTGTCAAAACACAGTTAACATGAACTTCAATGTTTTTAGCCGATACCGCCGCATTTGTATGAAGACAGAATAGTGATAGATATTATTACCCTTGACAAGGTCTAAAACAGTTTAAACGCCGATGCTAAATACCGAACGTAATGTAAGGTAATGCTGGTAGTCTGCTGTGGCTTTAACATTATTTGCTTACATTCAGTTCTGGAGTTTGATCATAGAACAAATAAACAAGTTTGCAATGCGCTATTAACACTAAACAGGCATTCTCATCCAAAGTACAGTCGACTCAACTGAATCATGTATTAACCCATTTTGCCGATGATTCTTTTGAAACCATAAAAATAGATAGGTTTTCTTCTCTATCGTGTATGTTGCATTTAGTAGATACCTACGTTTAAATATGAATAAAAATGAATCTTTACGGGTCACAGATCTATGCAATTTTAAAATTTGTTATTATTGCACTAGCTATATGTTTTTAAATAAAGCAATCCTGAATTGAATTTTATTATGAATAAGATTTGGTTCATAATTCGAACTCTTTAAACTGCATAAAAAGTATTATAATTTAAAAATAATAGTAGATTATGCAACAAGGGCTTAAAGTAGTGTATTATGTCCCGGGCGCTATATTGAACCCCGAGTATGAAGGATTTTAGGGTTAAGGCTAGAATCCTGAGTACGAGAGGTTCAATATCGCCCAAGACATACATATTTAAGCCCGCGATGCATACCTACTCTACTTTTTATACTTTCTGCGAGGCAATTTTGGTGTAGATAACCAGCACAGCGATTTGAACGGTTGGCGCCTTTTTTTCTTTTTTTGTCGCCTATTCTGTAGTGGTCAGTTCGACATTCGAATAAATCCTTTTTGGTGCGCGGGTGAAAATGAATTTCGTAAAAAGTTTTCAAGTCAGAATAAAATCTAATTGCACCTAAACATTTTTGAAACCAACTTCGATCAAGCACGACTACATGGGTTGCATTCAAATCACATTATTTCCCTTGGAGTCAGTCAATGTGAAAAAATATAATGAATGACAGAGACAGTAATATCATTTCTCTGTTGTCACGAACAGTGTAATTGAACTCGACTGTACTTGCGCGTGTAAATTACCTGAAGTAGTAGGTTTATTAGAATGTATAGATTTTAAGTCACAGATTAAATGTAAAGCAGCTAGGTCATATTGTGTATTCTGTGACTAGGTATAGAACGACACTGCCTGTTGAACTCGGTCGAACACCTAATGGAGTTTTTATTTTCGGAAACAAAAAACAGACATACATTTCTACACTATGCTACATACATTTCTAAATTTTTTCTCACTCTTACTGCTGAGAGTGCTGAGCTACCGAGTCACTAGTGGCATCGTCGAATTTCTTCTAGTACCTATATCCCACTCTTACGTTGCAGCCAGCTGACTCGGTAGCTCAGCGGTTAGAGCATTGGACCGGACATCCAAAGGTCGCGGGTTCGATTCCCGTCCGAGAATATTATCTGGTGCGAGTCGTTTTTTTTCCCAGTATATTATTAGGTAGCTCAGCGGTTAGAGCATTGGACCGGACATCCAATGGTCGCGGGTTCGATTCTCATCCGAGAATGACCTGGTTGGAGACGTATTTTTTCTAGTGATTGTTTAGTATCACAGAATAGATATTTAGAAAGCTTGACCTGTTTGCTCTTTTATTCTATAGTTCTGAAACCGAATAAATACCTACTGTTCAAGACAGAAAGCGCCAAAAACTATTCCGTCATTTTGTTTTGTTGCGCTAGGCCTATAGATACTAGGAGATACAGTTCACGAGGCATAACTAATGGACCTCCACATTACAGGCCCGGCCTGCAGGATCGCGCGCCCGTACGGCCAATTCTCTACGTGGAGGGAGAGGCCGGGCCTTCGGAGGCCGCGCCTCTCTCTCAGCTTTAAATCTGTGCGCGGCAGGGTGGCGGAGGGCGAGGGATGTGCTGCGCGTCAGGGTGGCGGAGGGCGAGGGATGTGCTGCGCGTCAGGGTGGCGGAGGGCGAAGGATGTGCTGCGCGTCAGGGTGGTGGAGGGCGAGGGATGTTCTGCGCGGCAGGGTGGCGGAGGGCGAGGGATGTGCTGCGCGTCAGGGTGGCGGAGGGCGAGGGATGTGCTGCGCGGCAGGGTGGCGGAGGGCGAGGGATGTGCTGCGCGTCAGGGTGGCGGAGGGCGAAGGATGTGCTGCGCGTCAGGGTGGTGGAGGGCGAGGGATGTTCTGCGCGGCAGGGTGGCGGAGGGCGAGGGATGTGCTGCGCGTCAGGGTGGCGGAGGGCGAGGGATGTGCTGCGCGTCAGGGTGGTGGAGGGCGAGGGATGTTCTGCGCGGCAGGGTGGCGGAGGGCGAGGGATGTGCTGCGCGTCAGGGTGGCGGAGGGCGAGGGATGTGCTGCGCGTCAGGGTGGCGGAGGGCGAGGGATGTGCTGCGCGTCAGGGTGGCGGAGGGCGAGGGATGTTCTGCGCGGCAGGGTGGCGGAGGGCGAGAGATGTGCTGCGCGGCAGGGTGGCGGAGGGCGAGGGATGTGCTGCGTGGCAGGGTGGCGAAGGGCGAGGGATGTGCTGCGCGTCAGGGTGGCGGAGGGCGAGGGATGTGCTGCGCGGCAGGGTGGCGGAGGGCGAGGGATGTGCTGCGCGGCAGGGTGGCGGAGGGCGAGGGATGTGCTGCGCGTCAGGCTTGTTAAAAATCAGAACCAACTAGTTACAAGTTTCTTTTTTTTACACAAATAAACAAAAACTCAAACCGATTGTGTTTTTACACTATCGGTCTGACCATCAGCCATTTTTAATGTCCCCACTGCTGGGGCAGGCCTTCCTTATGACTGGATAAGGATGGGCCATGACTCACCACGCGGTCGGATTGGTGGGTGCTAACGACTGCGAATACAGCCGGGACCATCGGCTTAACGTGCCTTCCGAAGCACGGAGGAGCTCGAGATAATAAATTTCTGGTCACCCATCCTATCCCCGTTACCTCGTGGTCATACCAGTATGAACACGAGGATATACATGTCCTCTATGACTGACCCTTGCGAAATTTGCTTAACCTCCGCAATCGCGCCAGGCGCTACACCACTGCGCCACCGAGCTCCTCTAAAATACTACACTATCGGTGTGCACTCACTGTCTAGAATCAAACCAACGCAGGTTGTATACCAGCAAGGTATGCAACCTCCGCGGAAACAACATTTATTTTCCCAATAATTACGATCGTCTTTTGTTTAGTGACGCTCTTTGCACACCGATTTAGACACTAGAATGTAATACATGTTAATAAGTTTTTAATTACCAATATATTATTTTTATCGCAAGTTGATGTGTTTTTAATCAATATAAGTATCACCGAGTACCTCTTGAATTGTACACTCACTCAAACTATCTTATACCTCGCTTAAACTGTGCTACAGTAGAATAATGCGATTTGGCCCGAAATTGCCTGCACATTAACGTCTATGTGCGCGTGCACTGAAAACCTCGAAACGCTCCGTGTAGCTTTTCTATAAATATAATTATTACGTATTGAGTTTTCGGTACCTTGTACCTATGGGTTTATTTAATTTCAGGTGTTTATTATTATAATACTTGCTCCTGCTTTAGTAATTGCTCACAAATTCATAAGTTACTTTTCGCTGAATGCTAGTGGTAGTGTTTCTGTGTTGTTTTTGAAGTAAAATGTGTTGGAAGCACCGAACTTCTTTCTGTAGTACTCAGTAAAGTTTTTCGCGTCTTTACAGGGTAAGATAGCTATTTTTGTGCTGTAATTACGACTTATTTTCATTTAGGTAGGTACTGTAAGAATAGTTAATTTGTAGGCTGTGATTAGCAGATAATAAATGTTTACTCTGTAAGTAGGTAAGCCTTTTTAGAATGGATTTATGATTATTTGAAAAGTAAAAGCTTGCGATGTAGTTTTTGACGGGTTCTGATTCGGACCGGCATCGAGCCAGGTCATGCGAGATTAGTAGGGAATATTGTAAAAAATAAACTGAAATAAACTATTTTATCCTATCTTCTGTTTAATTTAATAGGGAGACCTATTAAAGGTCTTCACAGTATTTAGGTATGCAATTTTGATAAACGATTTCTCTAAGCAAAATTAAATTATAATTTATGTCCTGAATTCAATCAATTGAAGTTATATAAAAAATAAGACTACCTAAGCTTTTGAATTTTGAGATTTAAGCATTCACAATGCTATTTTATATAATACCAAATAATATATAGAAAAAATACGACTCGCACCAGATCATGTTCTCGGACGGGAATCGAACCCGCGGCCTTTGGATATCCGGTCCAATGCTCTGACCGCTGAGCTACCGAGTCACTAGTGGGAACGTCGAATTTCTCCTAGTATATCAACTCTTACGCTGCAAGCCAGCGCCATCTCACCATTGTACAAGGAATTACCTCGACATCAACTGAATACCATTCCAGATATTTTTAAACAATTGATTAAGATGAGAAAGCTATATAACTTTTAAATTTTGAGATTTAAGCATTCACAATGCTATTCTATATAATACCAAATAATATACTACAAAAAATACGAGTCGCACCAGATCATGTTCTCGGACGGGAATCGAACCTAAGCTACTAAATCTACACCCACAAATTAGGAGGTCTCTAGGCCCCTAGCATGAATATTGAAACACAGACTGAGGCTGGCCCCAGACCTACCGGTTTAATTTCTTTGCTATGCTGTTCTAGTAGAACAGGGGCCCTACCGGCTAACTTTTCGAACTTTGGCGGGTCTGCCGAACTTCAATTTAAAACAGATAAATCGAAGTAAGGAGTTTCGTATTTTTACGATTCGCCGAAGTTATTTAGAAGATATCGATGTTCGTGTGACATCATGAATTGGGTTTCGCCTTTTTTGCCAGATTGTGGCTCTATTTATGTGCTTTAATTTGAAGCCCGGCAGACTTTCCAAAGTTCGATGCGTTAGCCGGTACGGCCCCAGCTGTTTCATACATAAATTAAAATCGAAAATATGAAAATGTATCAAACAGCTGATTTTTTTCGCGATTTCAGAGTTGGTCCCATAGTAAAAGTTGTTCAGTTTGATGGTCCCTATATACCATATTCGGCATTAGGGGTATTTTTGTAACACGTTGTATAGGTAACAAACAATGAATTTTGTCTAATCTAATCACACGAATCGGCCTAATCCGACAAACTAGGCACAAAAGACCTGTATCTCGTTGATTAGGAAGCCAAGACAGTCTGATAGATATTAAGGAATTCCGTTAATTTATTCATCACATAAATAGCTCCAAAAGACATCGAGTCTCCATGCACCGACATGCACAATCTACACTTGGGTGGGACTGACATTATTATTATGAATCATCCAATAATTGTTATTATAATTTACATAACAATAACCACAAAGGTCTGATAAGGGTATTGCTAATTGCTTCGAATATAAATGTTGGTTAAGTACTTCATAATTGCGTCAAACAATATAGGGGCAGTTCGGGTAAGAAGGATAATGTTAAGGGAAAGGAACAAAAAACGAAACGATAAATAATATATACTTCTACTTAATAATCTTTGGAAAACAGGCACCAAGTATTTTAAAAATTGTTGGTTATTTAAAAATAATGGTTTTAGTCACAAATTATTTCTAATCTATCTTCTTTTCTTCTATCTAGCTTCTATCATCAGGCATTAGTTTATTAACGCCCGAGCGGCCGAATGCGGCTGGACAACAATGCAATATCTAATTGTGTATCATTTTCCGGTTCTTGATTGTTTAAATCAAACCTAACTACTAGATTCGTAATACAAAAAAACGGGTCGAATTGAGTACCTACACAAGACGGCATCTCAGAATACGTACATGTTGACCTTGAGACCGCCTTTATGCCCTACGTAATAAAAGCTGTTTTCGCAGTTTAACTGTATAACCTGACGTGCTCTCGTCAGCCTTTTGAAGTCAGTAAAAATCAAGCTATTTTGTTTTTATCTCCACAAAAAGCCCGTTTATTATTTTTTTTGGTTTAAGCAACTGTCGTGCAAAACATTACCAATCTACTTTACTATTTTATTGAGTAGTTTTAATAAATCAGATATCCTTATTTCTGTTATATCCTTCTTACCCGACCTTCCCCTATGTCATCTTTATTTGTCACATAGATAACGGTCAATTATTAAATATAAATATAACACCCATTCCATTGTCATACTCATTGCACTTCGAGACCACACATTCGCATAGTACATTACTTATTTAAAATACTTAATATTGAATAGGTATCCAAAGTGACTCGCGAAAAGTGATCTAAAGTTTGCAGCAAAACCGATACTATAAAAAGGTATTAAAATCAATTCATCTAGATCTTTATAAGTACTTATCTTTAATAATTTTAAAACGTTGACTAAAAACAGCGACATTTTCGATAGAAAAAAATTAATAACATCCAAATTTGACGACCTCCGTGGTCGAGTGGCTTTGTACACCGGTTTTCAAGGTGTCGCCATCTCTAAGGTCCCGGGTTCGATCCCCGGTTGGGTCAATTTGGAAAACGAACTTTTCTATATTGGCTCAGGTCTGGGTGTTTGTGATACCACCGTTGTCTCTGATTTCCATAACACAAATGCTTTAGCTACTTACTTTGGCATCGGAGCAATGTATGTGATGTTGTCAAATATTTATTTATTTTTTTCTTTTTATAGAGCTCATCAGATGTCAAAAGTCAACCCTAAGGTTCACGCACACATTCGCAGCGTGTACAAACGTAATTTGTTAATGTTGTAGTTGAATCTCTTTTAACAATGTATTTGATGTTGTAAAAAAAAATGACCTTAATAGTTTTATGGAAAAATGTTCTTTGAACAGGCCTAAGCGGTTCATTTTGAAATTTCGCTATTTTTTCTATCGAAAATGTCGCTGTTGTTAATCACCACGCAAGTTTCTAATCACCCCAGTTTACCGGTACCTACTTTTGTTTACGACTGCCCAAAAAATTAAAGAGTGTATTGTGTATGTGAGTTTCTTTATTCCACCATAACATCTTAATGCCTGAACAGATTTGGATGAGTATAGGGTATCGGGGATAAGAGCCCGTAGCCAATGCCACATTCACAAATTTCCGCTATCGCTTCGCTTCGAAAAATGTATGGATTTGACGTTTTAAATTTCGATTGATAACGAAACCTTATGTCAATCCCATACATGTTTCAAAAGCGAAGCGATCACGAAGATTTGCAAATGTTACTTTGGCTAGACCCCTCACGGAACGGGCTATAGATTTCTTGAAAAAAGTTAATATGTCGGCTGCATGACGCCATTTTGTAAAAGCGAAATTAATTTTTCATTTATTACAATATGGGTATCAAATAAAAGGCCTTAATGAGCACATTTCAAAACTAAATAATTTGTCACTAAAATGTATGAAATAAAAATGAATTATTTTAAAAAGTATTAGAAACGCTACTGCCCCTACCAAAAAAGTTAAATAACAAGTAACATTGAAGTCGGGGCACGAGAGGCCCTACCGGCTAACTTTTCGAACTTCGGCGGGTCTGCCGAGTTTCAACTTTAAACAGATAAATCGAAGTAAGGTGTTCCGTATTGTACTATTCGCCGAAGTTATTTAGAAGATATCGATGTTCGTGTGACATCATGAATTGTGGTTCGCCGTTTTGGCCCGATTTATCTGTTTTAATTTGATGCCCGGCAGATTTTCCGAAGTTCGATGCGTTAGCCGTTACGGCCCCTGTTTGATTGAAAATTGTTCCACAGAGCCGCGGTCCCCCAACTGCAAGGGCACTTGGAAATAACTAACATTTTAGAATTTGTGGAAGAGGAGTCGTGTTTTATTATAAAAAAGTAGAGTTACTATAAACGATTTCGATTATTTATTCATTATTTTAAGTAATTATGAAAGAAAACACGTAGATCAGCCATTCTCAAAGTGTGCTCCGCGAAGTCTCTGTGGGGGCTCCGCAAAATAATGGTAATAATAAAATAAAATAACAAAGATCATAAAATAATAAGGTTGCAGAATTAAATAAAATCTATTTAAATATTCCTAACTAAATAAGTAGTAGTGGAATGCGTAATACTTATGAGAGCACGAGCGTGCGACGTTTCAGCCAGGCCCCCATGCATGACCACCAGCCCCCTGGGGGGCGATCGCGCTGAATAATCTCAACCAAACCACAAACGAATCTCAGCCGTTAGTATTGCTATCGCGTTTGAAACACGCGATGGCGCTATACGAAGTCGGCATAACGGATGAGGTTCGTTTGTGGTTTGGTTGCGATTATTTAGCGCTATCGCCCCCTTGATTATGTAACTTTGTTGCAATCAACTCTGACAGATATCACAGTTACATTGCTGCTTTAGTAAGAACCAATGTGACAACTATCTTACTTAGAGCAGCAATGTAACCGCGGTTGTAATTGTTAGCAACAGAGTTACGTAATCAGACCCCGGAACACGATATATGCGTAAATCCGTTGTCTTTTGACAGTTAAACGTGATAAATCGCTTTATCATATCGCGTTTCGGTGGTCATGCTAGGGGGGCAGCATTTTTTTTATTATTTTATGGTTCTGTCGAATATTTAGTTTTCCAAAAGGGTTCCGTCGCCAAAAAAGTTTGAGAACCGCTGACATAGATGAATGATTTAACTATCACCTTAAAATAATTTATAAATTAAATAATATCATTATTTTTCCTGTCTTGTTCCAGATGGTGTGGGAAGATTACGATAATTCGTTCAGTGGAAACATTGAAAGTGTCCCATACATCGGTGTAGATAATTTCTATGACAAGACAAGAAAAGCTTACTTCTTATCACATTTCCATTCTGACCACACTGGAGGTTTGATTGGAAATTATGAAAACCACTCAAATAAATTATACACAAAAAATGTCAACATCTATATGAGCGAAATTACGGCTGTAATTTTTAAACACCATTATACACAGGACTATAACATTCTGAGCGATAAAATTATAATATTAGAGACGGGTAAGATAGCAAGTAATATAAGTAGCACCACTTTAATTTATAATTTCACTTGCTCGTAAAGTAATATTACGCTTTTAGGGCCATAAACCGAGCTATAACAAACACGTTCGTAATAATTATACACTAGTGCGTAATAGAATTATCCCTACAAAGTGAAATTAGTACCTTACTGCAAGTCATATGCGAGTAAACAGAGTAACACAGTAAAATACCAAAATATTTGCATTTTATCACTTAAAATTATAATTTTGAAATAGGCTGTATGTTCACTCACCTCTTTGTTCGCAAAATATTCGCGCGCCAAAAACTCAATAAATATTAGACGTCATTCACAAGACCTTGACTGATTCCTTTTTTAAGAAAATGGGCTTATCTATATATATAAAAGGGAAAATCACTCACTCACTCACTCACTCACTGATCACGAAATCTCAGAAACTACAAGTGCTAGGAGTCTCAAATTTTGCATGGGGGCTCCTTTTAGGGCGTAGGTGCTCACTAAGACGGGATTTTGCGAAATTCAACCCCTAAAGGTGTGAAACAGGGTGGCAAAGTTTGTATGGGAGGACGCGATTCCTTGGCCCGATTGACTTGAAATTTGGCATAGACATTCTTTCACAAAATTAATTGAACACGTGTTTCGTATTTTTTAAATATTTATCACCTAACAGGGTTAAAAAGTGATATAAAGCAAATTTTGCTGTGATTGACGTCGACGTCGGAATTGAAACTATTTTGTGCATTTGATTGATTAATTAAGAAAAATAAATATCATTTGTCATCTCAACGTAGTATTACATTCTCTTTGGTCATTTCCCCTGAGAGTAGGTAGAATGCATTTCATTGAATAGTTCCTATGGCGTTATGTTGGCAGTGCTGTAATTTTTTCCTTCCTTGCGTTGTAATAAGGTGCAAAATTATTCCATCTAATTATCAGTTTAATTTTAAAAGAATTCAATATTCGGTCAGGTCGCCTGTGCTATGACAATTAATAAAGCACAGGGACAAAGTTTAAGAGCGGCTGGTGTAGATCTGCAGTGATTGTTTCTCCCATGGCCAGCTCTAATGTCGCCTGCTCGAGAGTCAGCTCGCCGAATAGCCTTTTTATTTTGCAACCGGATAACATGACAAGAAATGTGGTAGGTATAGAACATGTTACAAAAATACCCCTAATGCCGAATATGGTATATAGGGACCATCAAACTGAACAACTTTTAATATTGGGACCAACTCTCAAATCGCGAAAAAATAATCTGCAAAAATTCAAATCGAAAATATTAAAAACGTATGAAACACATTTTGATATTTTCGATTTGAATTTTTGTATGAAACAGCTGATTTTTATTATAGAGAAGTGTTGGATGATCGAGATTGAGAATCCTGTTAATGCACAACATATTTTTATTTAGAACTAGCTGCACCCGCCATGCGTATATTGCAATGCTCCGTTTTTTTAGCCAGGGACTTTCTCGGTCGTAAGCAGAACAACTCGCCAAAGTTTCATCATAATCGGATCAATGGTTTAGGAGTCCCGTCGTCTGTACACTTAGATCTTTTAAGCTATGCATAAAAAACCGCATCAAAATCGGTCCATAAGTTTGGGAGCTAGGTTGCCTCAGACAGACAGACACACACAAGTCAAACTTATAACACCCCTTGCGTATGTTGTGTACGTCGTATATACATATAGCGGTGGCCACATAATTAAGGACACAAGTCGATTTTCATACAAACGAGGTAATTTTGAAGTCTTTGTTTTCCGCTAGGGATTGAACTAGCTGTGATCTGATGATGGCCATCCAGGGAGTGAATAGAGAAGATTCAGATAGCAATACACACCCAACTGATCTGGTCAGCATTCTAAGAGATGTAAGCATAAGAATTTACAGTTGCAAGTTTTCATACATTTCTATACTATATTCGCGGTTTTTTTAAACATATCCTTACATCTCTTAAAATGCTGGTCAGATCACTTGGGTGTGTATAGAAATCTGGATCTCCTCCATTCACTCCCTGGATGGCCATCAACAGATCACCGCTCGGTCAATCCCTGGCGGAGAAGCAATGCTTAAAAGTTACTTCGTTTGTATGAAAATCGACTGGCGTCCTTAATTTTGTGGCCACTACTATACCTATATAGATATCCTGTAGTATAGTCTAATAACTTCACACTCACCACATTAGTAACTACATTGTACCCGTGCGAAGCCGGGGCGGGCCACTAGTTTAGAATAAATAAAATCAAATCGACTGGCGGCGCTAGTTGACTCATGTCAGCCCCTGATTTTCTGTGCTCGTGGTCGTTTCCAAAATAACGTCTTACAACATCGAACTATTTTACAGAAATTGCACATGAATTAGACATCAACGGTGACAAATTGCAAGTGACTCTGGTTCCCGTTGACCACATGCCGGGAGCTGTGATGTTTCTCTTCAAAGTTGCCGCGGATAGTGACAATGGAGTTCGTACTATTTTATACACCGGTGATTTCGTAATTACAAGAGAAAGCCTACAAGAAGCTTATCCATTGCTACACGATGGTGGAATACCGATACACATCGACGAGATGTACTGTGATGGATTCCGCAACCGTTCTCCAACGGCCGGTTCGCCACGCGACTGTTCGCCGACAAGACGATTCATTTATTTCCGTTTCTTCAGCAGAACTTTTCGCCTATGGACGTTTCGTCATTGTCCTTTTCATCATTGCCCTTTTCGACGACAGGCCTTATTTACTACAGAATGCTTCACCGACAAGCTATCTTATGCAAAATAAAAGAAAAAGTCCGAAAATCAAGAATGTTTATTGAATAAGTTTTATTACATAATATGTGTGTTGTTAGAAAAATAACAATGAAATTAACAAAAAATATTGAATTAGGTATATGTTTTATGACATAATAGTATGCGTGTTATTACAAAAAAAAAACAAATCAAATAAACAAAAAAAATCAAACTCCAAAACATCAATTTTATAAAAAAAAAACAGAATCAAATCAATAGTAACTACTCCTTTTTTTCTTTTGATTTTTCCCTTTATTTTATTTTATTAAATGACAAATATGTGCCCATCCACTTAAATAAGTTTTTAAATCCATCCCATTTTTATCGGATAAATGCTGCTCGATTCTTTCTTTATAACTTGCTTCAGTGCGCTTACGCTTAGGCATTGGCTCCGAAGATTTGATTTTCTCTATAATGCCTTCCGTGTGATGTTGTTCCTTAATGAATTCAGTAATGGTTAAAAATATATTCCATCTTCGGCGACTCAATAATGAATTCCAGCGGTTGTGCCACGATTCAAGCGCATTTTGTGTTAACGGCACATGTTTTAAAAGACTGTTATTTACTGACCACATGCGAGGTGGGAAACGAGGTTGACATCGTTTCACTGATATTTTGGTTCTAACAGTTTTTGTGATTTTTGATGACACATGAACATAATATTTTTCGAACCATTTAATTACGACGTGTGCTTCTGCGGGCAGAATGTCAGCTTTAATTATATCAAATGCATCACTAATCTCTGTTGGCTCCAAAAACGCCAGTGCTCCAATGTGTCGCATGTTGTGAGCAAACACTGAGTCATTGTTATAGCGAGATGCGAGACCAGCTGATTGAATGTGCCGATATATACTTTGTTGTAAATGAAAAAAACAAAGTTTATTTAAACTTTCCGGGAAAATATTTTTTATGGCATTCATTGCGGCAAGCTCAAAATCCGTTAGTATGATTTCAGGTTTCAGTTGCAATTTTAATTTATTAAAAGCTTGACATTTGACGATTTCTAAGAAAAATCTGTAACATCTTTCTGATTTGTGCGACAGCAAACCATAAACTAGGGGAACTATTTTGTGGGTCCCTTCCAGTGCTCCGACTGCAGCATGGATGGTATATATTTGACAAAAAGGGAGAGGGCAGCTGTCAAATGTCCCATCCATTAGCCAAAAACTTGCCTCACTCAATAATTTTAAATTTTCTCTCGTGCTAAAAACGATAATACATTCATCTTTTTCAATAAAATGACCCATGAGAAATGGTTCACCGTTAATTTGACTATATTCTTCGGGAATCACAACCTGCCGGATATCTTTTGGAATACTTGGCAAATTTTTGGTTCTTTCTCGTTGTATCATCTTCCTCATCGCATTCTTATTAGGCATATGCGGAGAAGAAGTACTGGGTACATCTTGGGTACATCGCTGTATGATTTGTGCAGGAGTATCCATCGAGCTCGTGGCCTTTTCTTTTAAATTTTCCTTCAGTTTAAATTGTAACCGTTTCTCAGGATCAGGCAAATGTGCGTGTTTATGATTTTGCAACATAAATACATGAGTGTTATCCGTCGTAAGCAGAGTTGTAACTAACACGTTGCACCGGGTCGAATGATTTCGTGTACACCGCCAGTAATATTTCTTGTCACGTTTAATATTTAAATGATAGGAGTAACCTTCATAGATTAAAATATCTTTGCCACGTTTAGATTTCACAATTTCACAGTCACTCATTTTTAAATAATTAATTTAGGTAAGATGAAGATGTACTGCACTCAGAAACAAGTAAAGTGTCATTCTCATTATTTATTTGCAACTACCCGCATTTACTAAAGTTATTATAGTACAAGCGCCTACTTTATTATTATTGACAACTTTTTAAAGGTTAGTATTTCTAACATGTATGTGTTTTTAATACATACGCAAAATAAATGAGTTGTAACGCAATATTTATATGCATCATTTCCGGAGTCAATAGATAGTAATTAAAGGAAAATCATGCAACTGCATTATGTATATATACAGTGTGTTATAACATTGATTTGATTCTGTTTTTTTTTTATAAAATTGATGTTTTGGAGTTTGATTTTTTTTGTTTATTTGATTTGTTTTTTTTTTGTAATAACACGCATACTATTATGTCATAAAACATATACCTAATTCAATATTTTTTGTTAATTTCATTGTTATTTTTCTAACAACACACATATTATGTAATAAAACTTATTCAATAAACATTCTTGATTTTCGGACTTTTTCTTTTATTTTGCATAAGATAGCTTGTCGGTGAAGCATTCTGTAGTAAATAAGGCCTGTCGTCGAAAAGGGCAATGATGAAAAGGACAATGACGAAACGTCCATAGGCGAAAAGTTCTGCTGAAGAAACGGAAATAAATGAATCGTCTTGTCGGCGAACAGTCGCGTGGCGAACCGGCCGTTGGAGAACGGTTGCGGAATCACTGTGATGATACTCACAGAAAAAAGTTTGCAAGGCGACAAGTGGAACTGCCAATTAGGTCTACAGTCATAAGAGAAGCCACCGAGTTGATTCGAAACTGGCTAGCGAGTAACGAAAAAAATGCAGTTGCTATCCATACATTTTACGTCTATGCTTATGAAGAATTGTTTGGAGTGATCTCCGAAGAGACAGGGCAGCGCATTGCTGTTTCCGATGTAACTAGACTGGTTGTTTACAGGTATATTGTTCAGACCTCTTACAGAAAGGATGAAATCACTGCGCTTTTTCACGCATTTTTGGTTACATTGCGGTTGATGGTTCACATGATGCTGAAGTCGCTGGTTCTAAGCGAACATTGTTCAGCGAATCGCGTCTCATTCGCGCGTAGCTCGGGCCGTACCGGCTAACGTATCGAACTTCGGAAAGACTGCCGGGTTTCAAATTAAAACAGATAAATCGAGCCACAATCGGGCCAAAATGGTAAACCCCAATTCATGATTACATACAAACATCGATATCTTCTAAATACCTTCGACAATACGAAACTCGTTACTTCGATTTATCTGTTTTAAGTTGAAGCTCGGCAGACCCACCGAAGTTCGAAAAGTTAGCCGGTAGGGCCCCTGGACAGGGTCTTAGTATAATAATAGCGCTGCGCCACAGTATACAGTATGTAACAAAAACCCTGTCAGATCCGAAAGGGGCATAAAGGTGTACAATAATGTTACCAAGAAAATTATGAAAAATCTTTTTTGCTAATAATGACAAATTCTGTCGTAATTTAAATTTCACCTTTTGACGACCTTTAGTACCCAGATCTCCCCGAAACATGGGAAATTTTCAATGAGTAACATCCCTATCACAGTAGCAAAACGTCATGACGTCACTACTTGTCACCATTCCGCTGTCAGTGTTGCAATGTGAGTTCCCCATTTTTTATTTTATTTTATAGGTTTTATTTAGGGAAACATTTTTTACTCATTAATCAAAGCGGATTGCGTGAACAGAATCGAAACTAGATACCTAATAACCCCTTCACGGATCGGACAGGGTTTTTGTTACATATTGTATACAAGGTGTTACAAAAGTACCCCTAATGCCGAATATGGTAGATAGAGACCATCAAACTGAACAACTTTTACTATGGGACCAACTCTGAAATCGCGAAAAAAATTCAGAGCTTCGCGCTTCCTAACGAGCACGCTGATGCTTATATCATTAATAGAACTATGTAAAGCAAAGTGACGAGAAAATACCTTAAATTGTTTTTTTAAATATAATAAACTATGTTACTATCATCATTATTAACCCGTATGTATATTAATTATATTATTAATGTTTCAATGTAATTAAACTAACTACATGAAATTTTTAGTGAAATCTTTTATTAACCCGTATATATTTTAATTATATTATAACGTTTCAATGTAATTAAACTAACTACATGAAATTTTTAGTGAAATCTTCAATGACGAGCAAAACGTGTATACAAGAGCGCAAAGCAAAATACACGTGTATCCTGAAATTAATCCCGGTGAAGACATGCAGCCTGCTATGAATGTTATGCGCATTAATGTTCAGTTGCATAACAGAACAGAAGCTCTTGTATTGGAATCAGGTGGCCCAAATCCGGTGTATTCTCTGAACTATCCGACACACTGCAGCAGGAGGCAGGTGGATGAATTCGTTGAACATTTTAATCCTGGAGTTATAAATTATTTTCCATAGAAATCGGCGAAGGCAACGGTTTTATATTCAGGATTTTAAATCTTGAAAATGTTTTAATTCACTTAAATGATAGAAAATATCATTATAAATAATCTTATTTAATCAAATATTCTTATGCAATAAAAATATTAATAATCATAACAATTCTAACAAAGAACTATAAATGCAGCTTAACATTATAAAATGTTTATGCGGTTAAATAATATTTAAATAATTTTAATTATGTGCACTAACTGAATGACACGGAATTTATAAAATAAAATAAATTATATTTAATGAAAACTGTTTTTTACCCGACTGCAAGGCAAGGTTTATGTTTTTCGCGCGTATCTTGTATGTATGATGTATGTATAATATGTTTATATGTAGTATTCTTTATTACCTCACATCTTTCAAACGGCTGAACGGATTTCTTAATATATCGTTAGATTTGTCTTGACAGCCCAAGTATTCTTAAGGTGAGTCTCCTGCTCGTGTTTTTTGAAACATTACACAAAAAACTTGGAACAAAAACATTTGTTTTCATACACAAGCCATCGCCTGAAAATAATAATAATACAAACTATAATAACGGGTCTCTCCCGAATTAGGTTTTAAAAAAAGAACTGTCTCATTTAAGCATGCTTGCACACTTAGGTTAGAACAATTTGCCACGAAAGGTTATGCCAATGACTTCATTAACATAGACGAGCTGTTCAAAACTAAAATTGTCACAACCAACCTTCGCGGCGCGGCGCATTAACTGTTTCTATCGGTCGCTTGCAATAGACTAAAGGAGTTGCGGTGCATGCACCGTAATTTAATAAGCAAATTTTCGGTACTGTACAGCCTGTCTAGTGTAGTATACACATAGAAATCATTGGGTTAAGCGCGTTCGGTAGTTGTCAAGAAATGAAACAAACTCTTTCCCTCTCTATCCCGCGCGGAATGTTTTCGGCCGCGAAAAACAAAAACATTGTGTATGAGTACAAAAATGTGTATAGCCACGCCCCAATGTTTTGATGTTTTTGGGTAATGTTTAAAAAAAACAGTCTCAGGAGACGCGACTCTAGGTAAGTGACGTTAAAAAAACAAACATGGCGGCTGTGCAGTGCAATTTGAAGTAAAAATGAAAATTGTTTTTTTAGAATACTGCAATATGGGTAAGTATGAAATTAAAGGGATTATCATAAGGATTCCGAAAAGTGATACAACATGTTACAAAAATATAAAATTAGCTGTTTCATACATTTTGGTATTTTCGATTTTAATTTTTGTATGAAACAGCTAATTTTTTTTCGTGATTTCAGAGTTGGCCCCATAGTAAAAGTGGTTCAGTTTGATGGTCCCTATATACCATATTCGGCATTAGGGGTGTTTTTGTAACACCTTGTATAGTACAGAGCAAGCAATATTTATTTTAGGAAATAAATAATATGAGACGTTTTTAATATTTTTTTTTATTTGTCGTTTTCAATCGGCACGCAGGCAACGGTCTGAACATCGTTTCAGACAGTCTGCATCATTCTTGCAGTGCGCTCGGCAGCTCGCCTGACACCTGGTCACCGTACGAACATTCGTCCGTGACAGACGTTCGTCAAACATCATGCTGGAACGAAAAAAATTGCAATATTAATAATAATAATAAATAATAAATAAATATTTGACAACATCACATACATTGCTCCGATTCCAAAGTAAGTAGCTAAAGCACTTGTGTTATGGAAATCGAAGACAACAGTGGTATCACAAACACCCAGACCTGAGCCAATATAGAAAAGTTCGTATTCTGAATTGAACCAACTGGGAATCGAACCCGGGACCTCAGAGATAGCGACACCTTGGAAACCGGTGTACAAAGCCACTCGACCACGGAGGTCGTCAATTATTAGCAGTTTCACCGCCAGGCCACGCGAAACGGCGAGAGCTAGACACGAAAACGTTTAAAAAACCAGCCAAGTGCGAGTCAGACTTGCACACGGAGGGTTCCGTTCCGTTATCTATAAAAACGGACAAAATCATGTCTGTTCTACGGGAGCCCACATTAAATATTAGTTTTATTTTAATTTAATTATTTTTGCTAACAATTCTCGATTAAAATCGATTGAAACCGCAGTTACATTGCTGCTTTAAGTAAGATAGTTGTCACATTGGTTCTTACTAAAGCAGCAATGTAACTGCGATTTCTGTCAGAGTTGATTGCAACAAAGTGATATAATCAGGGGGCAGATGTACACAATGTCGAATGTCGATAAAACGCCATATCACGCGAAATGTACACCTCAAACTATAAACCTTGAGACCGCCTTTATGCCCTACGTAATAAAAGCTGTTTTCGCAGTTTAACTGTATAACCTGACGTGCTGCCGTGTGTACAAAGCCACTCGAGCACGGAGGTCGTCCTCCCTCTCCATTACCTATCTATGAACGGCACTGAAGTACAGGTGGCAGCATCGCAATGCAACACTGGCGGGGCCACAGCGGCCATTAGCGAGTTGTCCTCCCCCACCACATACGGAATGTGGTCCAAATAAACGTTGTCGAACAGACACATTCTCTTCATGTATTCTTCTGAGTGGGTCCACATTGTTGGTGGAGTCCCTGAAAATCAGAACGGCATTAAGCTTGTAGCGGCACCTACCTTACCTACGCCGCACATACCACGACACCAACAACAAGATTCTTCACTGTGTTAAGAGATGGCGCTAGTATCAAGAAACCTGATCATTAAGTATGGAGTTGGACCACACAGTATGGGAATCCTACATCGCGATAACGAAGTTCACTCAGCGACTTAGCATATATACAACTTCCAACCATCATCGGTTGGACCGCGGTCCCCGGGCTAATATCACCCAGCCCGGAGGAAGATCTTCCCCTTTGACCTTCCTATCAGTGGCTACCTTACCTCCACTTCCTATCCATACTACTCACTCCTACAAGCTTATAAATAAATAAATTTGACAACATCACATACATTGCTCCAATTCCAAAGTAAGTAGCTAAAGCACTTTTGTTATGGAAATCAGAGACAACGGTGGTATCACAAACACCCAGACCTGAGCCAATATAGAAAAGTTTTTTTCTAAATTGACCCAACCGGGGATCGAAGCCGCGACCTCAGAGATGGCGACACCTTGAAAACCGGTGTACAAAGCCACTCGACCAAGGAGGTCGTCAAAGCTTCGATTAAAAATATTCTACATGTCCGGTCCCACAGGCCAGCTCCAGCCCGCAAAAGTATTTAATCCTGCCCGCCGACGGTCCTTCAAAATTAATAAACAACATGTTACAAAAATACCCCTAATGCCGAATATGGTAGATAGGGACCATCAAACTGAACAACTTTTACTATGGGACCAACTCTGAAATCGCGAAAAAAATATCAGCTGTTTCATACATTTTGATATTTTCGATTTTAATTTTTGTATGAAACAGCTGATTTTTCAGCTGAGCTATCCTTCATTGCCCTAATATCAGGCTTTCTGATCTGATTTCAACATGTTTAGATAAATTTAAGTCAATATCATAGGGGTCCCCAAATGTGCCCAGAGCCTCAAATAGGTTAAAGACGGCCTTGCCCGGCTTAAGCATACAATCTGCGCGCGCATCTCGCGTGCACCATGAGCGCCTTGCATGAATCGCACTATGAGGCGCAGCAACTGGCCATTCTACTAAAATTAACGCAAGTAGAATAGAATAACAATATATAGGAATGACATAAGCTAACGGATAGCTCTTGTCAATCCCATACATTGTCATTCTATTCTTTCTTCTGTTATAGGCCCTCAGGTAAGACGAAGACAAAGTGCTTACTCGCAGCTCTCTGATAAAAAAAATCTGATGTAAGTATTCCTTTTTCTACCCACTAGCTTATGTTAACAAGAATGTTTTATATTTCAACCCAAAGTCTAATTACGTGAAAAAGTATAATAATTTGTTGTATCGATGGTAGAAAACGGAATAGATACTGGGTTGAAAACGGAAACAATATTCGTGGGTAGAACAAATGAGATTTTTTTCTCATTAGTGCTACGATTTAGTACTTTATGGTAGGACTAATGAGTGAAAAAAGAAAAAGTGGGTAGAATACGGAATACTTACATCAAAAATCTACTAACCAACAAAGTTGAGTCGTTCGTGAATGAATCCTTCATTTGAACTAGTTCACTTATCAAGTATATCTCCTTCACTCGTTCATTCGGGTCCCAATTACTTCAGTACTTCATTTAGTTCACACTACACTGAAGGAGAGTAAAGCGGACAGATAGATTACGAACACCGCGTGCGGAAGCGAGACAGTTGCACGGCTCGGCGGCCAGCGGTCGGTCGGAGTCGGAGTCCACCCGCACTCAATTTGACTTCAACAATCCCTATTGCGCAAACATTAAGGCTTAGTTTTACATAACGACAAAGTGACTCAAATGGACTACTGAAGTATTGAACCAAGTGAACTAGATGAACTAAATGAACTAATTGAACTATATCATTCTTTACACTTCAGTGAAGTATTTTGCGCACTAACCAACGGAGAAGTAACGCGTGTTGCATGTATGTTCCTGTATCAAATCGGAGCGGTTGTTGAACCAGCCTATCAGCCACTTGAGGTCCTCAAACTTGGTGATTTCATCATTTATGACTTTCCTAGTTAGTCGGAGATACTCCACATCTGCCTCTATGACTGACTCGTCTTTATCCTCTCCGTAGCTGAAAATGGTAAAAGATATGAAGGTTGAAGGCATGGTCATGAGCAGTAAATTAAATTAAATAATCTTTATTTCAGATAATAAATATTCATTCATCAACGCCCGAGCGGACGCATGCGGCCGGATAACAATGGAATACCTATTGTGTCTCATTTTCCGGGCGTTGAAGGGTTAATTTTAGTGGTGGCCACATAGTTAACGAGGTAACTTTGAAGCAATGGTTCTCCTCTAAGGATTGACCTACCTGTGATCTGATGATGGCCATCCAGGGAGTGAATGGAGGAGATCCAGATCGCCATACACACCCAACTGATCTGATCTAAATTCTAAGAGATAGAAGGATATGTTTGAAAAACCGCTAAAATATCCTTAATATTCGTCCTTTGGAAAGCACGTTAAGCCGTTGGTCCCGGTTGCATTTACAGTCGTTAACATCCACCAGTCCGTATTGGGCCCGTGTTGTGGGTTATAACCCATTCTCCTTATCCTTGAATTACATTAAAAAAGGACATTAAAAATGGCTGATGTCGAACACCTACTAATCCACATTAGGCCCGCGTGGTGACTTATGGCCCGTCCTTCTTATCCACTGCTAAGTATTATGTATGTAGGTTGGCACCCCAGCAGTGAGGACATTAAAAAATAGCTGATGTGCATATAATTGGTCGTTACGATTCATCTGAAGGGAATCGTAACTTCCGATCGCATCGTATGTGTAGGGCCTTTAATCCCAAATCCCAACACACTGTGGCCTTCAAACTTTTTATAGGGCTCCCTCGATTTTTACTGGACATCCTACTTTTAATCCGATTGGTATCAATAGGGAAACTTTGGAGAAAAAAATCTCTCATACTTGAAAAATTTTATTTCTTAAGACGGAACGCGTTTATGTCTTTTGTATGAAAAAACAATGCAAAATTATTTTTTCATTCATTCATATCATCATCAAGTTTTCTTGCTGTTTTAGATTAAGGAACCTTTTCATCATCTTTCTATAGTGGTAGCCATATAATTAAGCACGAAAATCTATTTTCATACAAACGAAGTAAATTTGAAGCCCTGGTTATCCGCCAGGGATTGGCCAAGCTGTGATCTAATGATGGCTATCCAGGGAGTGAGTGGAGGAGATCCAGATCACTTTACAAACCCAACTGATCTAATCAGCATTCTAAGAGATGTAATGTTTAAAAAAACCGCGAAAATAGCATTAAAATGTATGGAAATCCCCTGAGAACTCTGATCCTTATATCTCTTAGAATGCTGATTAGATCAATGGGGTGTGTATAGCGATCTGAATCTCCACCATTCACTCCCTGTATAGCCATCATCAGATAAGGCCGCCATCACACGGACTGCACCATAACAACCGCACGAACTCGCATCAGCAACCGCACGCAGTCGCTATATTCAACTACATGCAGTTGTCTGTAGTCGGATCTGACTTCACGCAGTTGACGCCAAGCATCTAGACCAGTAGCTCAGTGTTAGGTTTGACTGCAAACTAACTGCATCAACTGCATGCGAACGGCGGTGGACAGCATGCGGCGACAAGGCACACTGCATACAGTTGATATTGACTTCACTCGACTTCAGCCGACCGCGTGCAGTTGATATTATGACTGCACGAAGTTGAACGTACAACTGCATGCAGTTAAATATATCGACCGCGCACGGTAGCTGTGATGCAGTCCGTCTGATGTCAGCCTTACAGTTAGATGAATCCTGACGGAGAAACAAGACTTCAAAGTTACCTTGTCTGTATGAAATTCAACTAGCGTTTTTAATTATGTGGCCACCACTATTACAACATGTTACAAAAATACCCCTAATGCCGAATATGGTATATAGGAACCATCAAACTGAACAACTTTTTCTAATCTAATATCATACATCATACATTTTATATCATTTTGCCTATAATTTTACTTTATTTTCTATAAAGAATTTTCCACTTTTGACTCGTAGAAAAACTTACATAATCCTTAGTCGGTAACTATGTCTGATTTCAACCGATTCTTAGCTTGACCCTTTAAGGCCCGGAAAATGAGACACAATAAGTCTATTTTGTCCGGCCGCTTTCGGCCGCTCGGGCGTTGACGAATTGAAATCTTATTATAATTATAAACAATTTGAATAATATTTTCAGAAAATTATCCTTAATTTTCAATAATTTTTCTGTAAAAGTTTTTCTCTTTTACCATAAATGCACAATTCACATTAAGTTGTAAAACAAGTGCATGGGAACAAAATTTAGACGCAATAAAAAAGTAAAAAAAAAATTTTTTGGCGGCCATTTTTTTTGCCGCGATTTTGTTTTCTTACACCTAAAGTCCAAGTGGTGCTTTGACTAAAATAATGTACAATTATTTAAGTCAAAGCACCACTTCTGTATCTTTTACTGTTTCGGCAGGCAGTTGACCATCTCCATAATGGCTAGATGGATTTCCATCAAACGTGGCAAAGAACCATCTCGATTACATTAGATTTCAATTTAATAAAATTGCATTGAAATCGCTTGATCCGTTTAGACACTACGAATATACGTACAGACACACAAACACAGGCTTCAAACTTATAACACCCCTCTTTGCGCTGCGTCGGCAAAAACTTGCCGCGGCACCGCGCACTTATAATTCGCGCGCCATTAGAATGGGATGGTACCTTGTCAAAGTAAATAAAAAATGGCAGTTAAGTAGTCAAGTAGCGTTAGCAAAAAAATTCTGGTCTATTAAAGTAAAAATGAATTTAAAAAAAAGATTTTCCACTCATTATTAATTAATCACTAAAATAATCACACAATAATATATAAATCTCGCATTTAACATAAAACTCGAGCAGAAATCCACGCGCATACTAGCATTCGAGCATCTACGCGAGTTTGCCGACGCTACGGCTGGCCGACGACGGACCGTGCGCGTCTCAGTTCCAAAAGGTAGCATCCCAATCTCATCGCGCGCGGATTATACTCTCGATATAAAATGTCTATGGATTATACCTAATGCGCGGCACTGCTATTGTTTGCGGCCGAACTAAAGTAGACTCTTCAAAATATATTATAGCTCTTAAAAGATTTCTTACTTTCGATATTGCATCTTAAGTATGGCCTCTGACATGTGGATACGAAAGATGACGCCAGGTCGTAAGTGAGCTTGGTACAGATCTTTCGGCATTTCTATAAAAGATTTCTCCCAATCCTGAAAATTATTATAATACATATTTAATGAGCATTTAATAGCTTGACAACTGAAAAAACTGCGATAACAGCTTTTATTACGTAGAGCTTAAAGTCGGTCTTGAGATCAACATGTAAAGTCTGATGTGCTATCGTCTGTACCTCTCTTTATTTATTTCATGTAATTTTTTTTTGGCGGCCATTTTTTTGCCTCCATTTTGTTTTTTTTTCCTTGCACCTTAATTTTCCCAAGGTGTACATTATTTTAGTCAAAGCACCATCCCTGTATCTTTCACCGTTTCGGCAGACAGTTGACATCTCCATAATGGCTAGATGGATTTCCATCAAACGTGGCTAAGAACCATCTCAATTACATTAGATTTCAATTAAAAAAAACTGCATTGACGAATATACGAATACACAAACATCTTATAACACCCCTCTTTGCGCTGCGTCGGGGGTTAAAAATAGCATTATGAATGCGGAAAATGTAAAGTAAAAAAAATATTCACCTTAATTAGTGGTTCATATGCATCGAACGCGCTCTTGTCATTCTTATCTTTCTTCTTTTTTCTTTTTCCCTGCTGCGACTCCCAGTTTTCACTTCTTCGCGCGGCTTTCGGCAAATCTGTTGACGACGAATTCTTCGCAGACTGTATAAAAAAGTACGGTTACCAGCAACTTGTGTTACCAAGTATACCTCAAGTGGCGCTCTCATTTTAATTAAATTTAGCTAAGGTTCTATAGTTTATTTACAATCAATAACTTTTGCAAACTACTACTACAACAAACAAAATTTTAAGTGAGGTTATTGTATGTAAATAAACTATAGAACCTTAGCTTCAATAGGTTTCTATTAAATTAAAAAAAATGGCTTTTACAGTTTTGTATGTAATAACATCACAAGAAGAGTTAATTACGCTCAAATTGCAAATCATTTTGGTATTATGTTTGTATGGGAGCTCACTGTTTGCCGGACTCTTAAATAGTTTTGTGTTGGTGATCTGATGTGCTGTTCGCCAGCTATTAAAAGTTTACCGTTAACCTCCGGGGGTCAATATGTGGTCTCTATGTGGGATTTTATATTGTGGCAAACTAAAAAAAAAATTGAGAAAAAAAATTGATCTGCATTAATCGGTGACCTTTCACTTTCGGCCTCGACATCACTGCGTGCGCGTGCTGCGTCTTGCGACTTGGCAAGCATTGCGCGGCGCGATCGCGACGACGAGCTGAGAGGCCGAAATCGAGACAGCACGCAGTGGTTACCGAGACGCAGGACGCGCGCGCGGTGATGTTGTGGCCGAAGAAGGCGCAATCTTTACAGATTAGGTTCAAAACTGTTTACCTCGCTGTCAGGAGGGGAAGTGCTGGCCCTCTGCTTCCCCCTTCGCCGACCTCCACGACCTCGCCTTCTCTGTGAAATCAAAACTTTTTTAAGCCGTTTGCCAACCGCCGTCGTCACCGAAGACGAGAATACGGCGCCGAAGTAGCGACACCTACATACTACGCGTTCACTTTATCATTGCCGCTACCTCCCGGCCCACTTCGTCATACCGCACCCCCTGCGTCGCCTTTCTAGTACGGCTAGCAACGCAAAGCTTAATTTTTGTTTCTGTTGATTTATCATTACGTTCGTTATTTGTGTTGTTATAATGATTAAAAGAGTAAAGTTCCATATAATGGCGAACCTAACTTGTTATATCAATTAAAAACACTCTTTGAACAAGAAAAAAATAAAAAACAGTTGAAAAACATGATTACTTTTTTGTCTACAGTACCATTAGCTGTGACGTAATAACGGTCGTCGACGGCAATCACGAAGTGAACGCGTAGTATATTTGACTACTGACGACATTGGATCGTTTGTCCACCACCGCCCCGTCACCGAGAACGAGATTATTTTGGTATAAGTTATGTGAAATGATGTGACGGGTGAACGGTGGCCGGGCTACGAATAGGTGGCATTGGAGCTCGTTTGAGATCGACCTTAGCAACACCAAAACTCAGTCAACATTTATATAAAAAATTATTTCCCTTACCTGCTGGACACGACATTTTTAAATACTAGCTCGCGACTTCGTCAGTATGGACAGTGTTATTTTTTGCTGTCCCTATTTTTACTGTACCCCTGCCTGTCGATTCTGTAACCAAACTCGAACTTTACTTCGAATCTCACTTCACTGCGCGGGAATTTTAAATCATTAATGGGAATATGATGGGCTGTTTTTTTTCACAAAAGATTTAAGATAGCTACCTAAAACCTTTTGCAATCGGTAAAGCAACTTATATTCAGCTAATATTAATAACAAATTCACGCGAATTGAAGTGAGGTTCGCAGTGAAATGCTATAGTTTGGTTAGAGAATCGACAAGCTGACAACATACATGTAAAATTACATGGTGATCGATTGAGTAGTTGAGACATGAACATTGGAACGGACATCGGAGTCTTAGGAATAGGGTTCCCGTTTTACCCTTTGGGTACGTATTGTAAATTCACCTACCTGCAGAGAGGCGCTTCACCCAATACTATTTAAATATTATAAACAACAGTTCGCAGACATATTTTCATTAGCTTTTTAATCAAGAAGCCAATGTGGAAGATTACACGCCTGACACTTGCTGGCCAGTACCAGCGAGTCCTAGCCAGCCAGTCCTCGCATCCTCCAACAGTAAGGAACTATTTTCATTAGCTTTTTAATCAAGGAGCCAATGTGGCAGATTAAACGCCTGACACTTGCTGGCCAGTACCAGCGAGTCCTAGCCAGCCAGTCCTCGCATCCTCCAACAGTAAGGAACTATTTTCATTAGCTTTTTAATCAAGGAGCCAATGTGGCAGATTACACGCCTGACACTTGCTGGCCAGTACCAGCGAGTCCTAGCCAGCCAGTCCTCGCATCCTCCAACAGTAAGGAACTATTTTCATTAGCTTTTTAATCAAGGAGCCAATGTGGCAGATTACACGCCTGACACTTGCTGGCCAGTACCAGCGAGTCCTAGCCAGCCAGTCCTCGCATCCTCCAACAGTAAGGAACTATTTTCATTAGCTTTTTAATCAAGGAGCCAATGTGGCAGATTACACGCCTGACACTTGCTGGCCAGTACCAGCGAGTCCTAGCCAGCCAGTCCTCGCATCCTCCAACAGTAAGGAACTATTTTCATTCGCTTTTTAATCAAGGAGCCAATGTGGCAGATTACACGCCTGACACTTGCTGGCCAGTACCAGCGAGTCCTAGCCAGCCAGTCCTCGCATCCTCCAACAGTAAGGAACTATTTTCATTAGCTTTTTAATCAAGGAGCCAATGTGGAAGATTACACGCCTGACACTTGCTGGCCAGTACCAGCGAGTCCTAGTCAGCCAGTCCTCGCATCCTCCAACAGTAAGGAACTATTTTCATTAGCTTTTTAATCAAGGAGCCAATGTGGCAGATTACACGCCTGACACTTGCTGGCCAGTACCAGCGAGTCCTAGCCAGCCAGTCCTCGCATCCTCCAACAGTACGGAACCCTAAAAACTGTCCATTAATTTTTTTTTTTAAGAATTTAATGTTTATTTTTGAGCCAATCCGCTGGTGGACAAGTTTCTATTTTTTTCTTACATTATTTAAATCGTTATTTTATTAATTTAGTGCTTACATACCAGAATTAAATTATTACTCTGCCTGTACGGACGGCAGCACGTCAAGTTATACAGTTAAACTACGAAAACAGCTTTTATTACGTAGGGCATAAAGGAGGTCTCAAGGTCAACATGTATAGTCTGAGGTGCCGTTGTGTGTACATGTTACCTTCACATTGATATTAGTTCGCCTATAGTCAGTCCAACTTATTTTTTTATTTTTTGTAACAGCCTAGACTGAACCTTAAATTTTGAATTAAGATTGAACCCTGTAAATTGATTCAGTAGAAATGAGCTAATTAAATAATGTTATTTATTTATGAATCTATGTTAATTGTAACATGTGTGAAAGTAATGTATGGAAACGATATACATATTTGTAAATATCGTTCCTTCTGATAAAGCTGATAAGCTTTTAGCGCCCATTTTTCTTGTCAGCTAAAAGACGTCATAATGGGTGGTAGGATAAAAGAATTGACGATTTAAAAATGCTTATTATGTGAGCTTATTTGAATAAAGAATTTTTCAATTTCAATTTCAATATGATACAGCCCTTTTCTTCAAATACCGATAAAAATGCATTGACGCATAACCCCCCCATCCCGGCAGGTGAGCAGGGGGTTTGTATGTGGGGCTCGCCAAGAGGGGACGTTGCGGCTCCCTCCACGATCACCTCTCACTCAGCCAGTGGCTTAATGGGACCCCGGGAAGGGGGAATACCCACTAAAAACCCGGTACTTGCCCTCATGCGGTGCCGGTTGGCCCTGAGGGTCTCCTGTCGGAATCGCCTCATCACATAAAGGTTGGCTAGTCCTCCCCCAAGTGCCGAGCCGGATGAGGCGTCAACACCAGGACCACATGGTGCGTGTGACATAGAGTAATTTTAGATTTTTCTCGCAAAGAAAGCAGCGCTCTTTCATATCATATTTTTACTTATTAAAGTCTAGGTTATGCATTGTATATTATACTATTGACATTGTTCCGGGATATTGTCTAATTTCAAAATCTATCGCAATCGCTTTCAGGATGAAACACATTGATGCTTCTTTTTGGCACAAATAAAAACTTACCAAAGAAATGCAGCAATATGTCGGATCCAACTGTCAAATGAGAGATAGATTTTTAAATTAGACAATTAGCTCCCGGGTGACCTGTAAAACAGGTTTCTAACCTTAGTTCCGGCGCCAGTCTCCACATTACTTATCAAACACTTATACGATCTAACCTTAAATGTATTAACATTGTAATTGTGGAGAAAATAAAGCATATTTTTATTTTATTTTTTATTATATGACCCATATATTTCGACTTCGAATTTTTAAGACCCCCTTTCAGTCCCTGTTGCAAAAAAATTAAACTATTTTTACTTCTATATAATACTAAATAATATACTAGAAAAAATAGGACTCGCACCAGATCATGTTCTCGGACGGGAATCGAACCCGCGACCTTTGGATAACCGGTCCAATGCTCTGACCGCTGAGCTACCGAGTCACTAGTGGGAACGTCGAATTTCTTCTAGTATATCAACTCTTACGCTGCAAGCCAGCGCCATCTCACCAATGTAGAAGGAATTAACTTCAACATTCAACTGAACATCTTTCCAGATATTTTTAAACAGTTGATTAAGATGAGAAAGCTTTTTAACTATTTGAAATTTTGAGAGTTAATTCCTTCTACATTGGTGAGATGGCGCTGGCTTGCAGCGTAAGAGTTGATATACTAGAAGAAATTCGACGTTCCCACTAGTGACTCGGTAGCTCAGCGGTCAGAGCATTGGACCGGTTATCCAAAGGTCGCGGGTTCGATTCCCGTCCGAGAACATGATCTGGTGCGAGTCCTATTTTTTCTAGTATATTATTTAGTATTATATAAAAATAGCATTGTGAATGCTTAAATCTCAAAATTTCAAATAGTTAAAAAGCTTTCTCATCTTAATCAACTGTTTAAAAATATCTGGAAAGATGTTCAGTTGAATGTTGAAGTTAATTCCTTCTACATTGGTGAGATGGCGCTGGCTTGCAGCGTAAGAGTTGATATACTAGAAGAAATTCGACGTTCCCACTAGTGACTCGGTAGCTCAGCGGTCAGAGCATTGGACCGGTTATCCAAAGGTCGCGGGTTCGATTCCCGTCCGAGAACATGATCTGGTGCGAGTCCTATTTTTTCTAGTATATTATTTAGTATTATATAAAAATAGCATTGTGAATGCTTAAATCTCAAAATTTCAAATATTTTTACTTCTCCCTTATTTGCAAAACAGTTGGGCAAACGTCATCTTAAACTATTCCAAATTTCAAGTTGATAGCATTAGTAGTTCTCGAGATATCCAGCTATGGCAGAAAAACAGACAGACAGGCTGAGTCGCCCTATAAAGGTTCCTTTTTACCATTTTGATACGGAACCCTAAATGACCTTTAAGTATTCGAATGATTTACTATGACGTATTGATTTGTATAAGTCAAAATAATAATAATACTTAAAATGGCTTTTTCCAAGACAAAAATCAAATTAATGATGTTTGGTTTATTGTAGATAAATAGTAAGAAACATTTCAATTCAGATAAGTATTTAATTACACAATATTAACACTACTAACACCCAATAACATAACATTATACTACAAATCTGAAAACACTGGCCCTTAAAACCTAGTACCACACTTTTAAAATTGCACTTTCTCTTAAGGGGCTGACATGACCCAACTAGCGCCGCCAGTCGATTTTATTTTATTTATTCTAAATAAGCCCAAGTTCTTAAAAAAGGAATCAGTCAAGGTCTTTTGAAGAACTTCTTATGTTTATTAAATAACGTTACATCATTACAAAATGCGTCCAATAGTTTAAAAACGAGTTTGAACCAACAGTGGCCACTTTTAACAAAATCGCGTTTTAAACTGTTTGAATGCCTTTTCAAACTGTGTAAAGTTATTCAATAAATATTAGACGTTATTAACAAAACCTTGACTGATCACTTTTTTAAGAAATTGGGCTTATTTAGAATAAATAAAATAAAATCGACTGGCGGCGCTAGTTGGCTCATGTCAGCCTCTTAAACAATAGAAGTTAGAGTTTTGAAATTTAAAAAAAAAAAGGTTTTTTTTACAAGAAGGTTATAGATTGTGAAATTATTAAAAAAAAATGATTTTTAATTCTTTTATTTTGAAAATCTTGTTTAAAATTTTGAAAGTGTAGTACTATAGTTTTGTAGGCCAGTGTAGTTTCATTTTAAAACAATCAAATCTAAATGGAATTTGGAATTTGTAAGCAGATCTATAGAAGTAAGTTCATACAATGTGATCCAACGTTTACTCTTCGACATCCTTCGGTTCCGTGATCGAATCTACAAACACTACGGAGTTGCATTCGGCTGCATCGCATTGTAACATCGGCGGCACTTCAACCGGAGTCACAGAATATTCATCACCGATAACGTATGGATTCCCATCAATCCACAGAGCATCAAACAAGCAATAGATATGCACTTTAATCGTCATATAACTGATGAACTTGTAAATTCTCCCTCCACACTCACCTAAATGTTCTTTAATACTCTTATCTGTCTTGTACATCAAGAGGAGGTTGTGGAACTTCGTGATCTCATCCATCACAACTTTTTTGATCAAATTCGTGTAGATTATATCAGCTTCAATATGCCTTTCAGGGTCTTCGTACATTCTTTGTTTGATTCTCAATATTGCGTCGGACATTCTTACTCGGAAGATCACTCCTGGGTTCATCTGATCTGGTAAGATTCCTGGCTTCTTTGTTGTCGTGCTGAACTCCATGACTCTGTCTTTTACTGGCTCAGGATAGATATAATGGTGTGGTCTCTCCCGGATCTTCGGTCCACTGAGTGTATTGAACATCCTCATATTCTGCGATACAAAATTGTTGGTGTTAATTTCTTGTAATATTTTTTCTGTCTTCGGTTGGTCAAGTTAAATATTGCATTGCTCTGAGGAGATGGTCTTTTTAATTGGTCCTTTATGAATGATGAAACACAATTACTATATCATAATGAAGCGTATTACCGACGTGAAAAAACGAATTGATAGACGAGCAACCGTCATAAACAAATTCACAAAATAAAAGTTCTCGTGTATAGTATTATCAGAAAAATAGAATTGCCATAAATAAATGGATCGGCTGATATGGACATCGCGCGGTCGTAGCACTCGTAGCAAAGCACACACTACAAAAGCTACGTAGCCCGCTTCATCGGGCGGACGATGCTACGCACTACAGTCAGTTTATCTTTATGTTCTTGTAAACATTAAAAATATTTTTAATAAAATACAATCAAATGTTTGTCTTGCAAGTAAACGAACTCATACTTTCAATCAAAACAAAATTATTTAAAGAAACATGTAGACATGATAATTATAGCGAATATACATTACTTCAGCAATGTCTCACTTTTTGTTGAATTTCAGCCATTACTTATTGTAATAATGTTTTTAATATGTGTCTTGAAACAAATATCTTACCTTAGCACGTCTCTTTATCCTATTGTGTTCTGCGCTTTCGTCTTTATACTTGTTTAAATAGTTGTCGAACCGTGAGAAGTCGTATGGAGCCCAGGAGTCCACGCCAGGGCGCGAGTGAAAATCACCTTCATTGTTAACCTGCAAAGTGATCAATGTACATCATATTTTTTTGGTCAGTGCTTATGGCCTTCACCTCACCTGCCCCCCTAGTAAGACCACCGAAACACGATATATATTGCGTGATAAAACGTTTTATCGACACTCAACTGTCAAAATCCATTGTCTTTTGACAGTTAAGGCGAGACGGTGCTAATTGTCTAATTTAAAAATCTATCGCAATCGCTTTCATTTGACAGTTGGATCCGACACATTGCTGCATTTCTTGGGTAAGTTTTTATTTGTGCCAAAAAGAAGCATCAATGTGTTTCATCCCGAAAAAGATTGCGAAAGATTTTGAAATTAGACAATAGAAAGGCTCACGATTTGATGAAAAGATCGATTTTAAGCTTCCAATGTAAAGAACTTATGTAGAATTCTACTTCACAAAAATTACTGTAGACTGAAAAAGAAACAAGTTAACCGAACAGAATATTGAAAAATGGCTTGGTAACTCAAAAAAAAAATCCTGAATAACATTATAAAAGCTTAGAAAAATAAACATCCAATCGTCAGTTCTCGTAATTTTCAACGCCAGTGATATGTTTTTTATGCGAAAAGGAAAGCTTTTTTTATTGATGTAACACTTTAACCGAGTGGATTTTTAGTAAATGATCCAGTATTCCAGAAATCAATAAAAATGTATTAAATTTCGACTTTCTGGCAAAGCGACAATTAAAGCTATGCAATAATCAACCATATTCCAAAGAGATAGTGAAAGAGTAGATTTCGTGAACTGGCCTTGCCTTAAACGTGATAAAATTTAAAATTCAAAATTCAAAACTCATTTATTCAGTCTAGAAACTCATTTATATAACTCATTTATAAAACTCATTTATTCTGTTACAAGCACTTGTGAATGTCAAAGAAGCTACGCCATCAGTTCGCAAACCCTAAGCGGGAGACCTTGTAAAAATAAATCGCTATATCATATCGCGTTTCGGTGGTCATGCTAGAACGCCTGTGTTAGTGACGATAGAGCTGAAGGAAGCGCACTACACCCGGAATCCTCAACCACTGAGGACTGGCTATCAGTGTACCACCCTTACCTCTTTGCCGGAATACAAACTATATTACCTATAGCTATTTATATTGTTGTTTTCGCGTCAGAGGTAAATTGTCGTTGCCAGACATTCCGGCTTGAAACAAGCCCTCCACCACTACAACATGTTACAAAAATACCCTTAAAAAAAAATCAGCTGTTTCATACAAAAATTAAATTGAAAATATCAAAATGTATGAAACAGCGGATTTTTTTTTCGCGATTTCAGAGTTGGTCCCATAGTAAAAGTTGTTCAGTTTGATGGTCCCTATATACCATATTCGGCATTAGGGGTATTTTTATAACACGTTGTATATTAATTTAGCACCAGTGGTTCTGGGAAACAGTTTCTTAGTGTATGTATATCCACAGACGGACAAGTAAACCTAGGCCGTATGTCGATGACCTCCGTGATCGAGTGGCTTTGCACACCGGTTTTCAAGGTGTCGCCATCTCTGAGGTCCCGGGTTCGATCCCCGGTTGGGTAAATTTAGAAAATGAACTTTTCTATATTGGCTCAGGTTTGGGTGTTTGTGACACTACCGTTGTCTCCGATTTCCATAACACAAGTGCTTTAGCTACTTACTTTGGGATCGGAGCAATGTATGTGATGTTGTCAAATATTTATTTTGTCCATTGCCGCCGTCGCGTCACCGAGAACAAGATGACAGTGCGTCGAAGTATAGTGATACATAAGTTTACATTAACCTATAGACACTTGAGGAGCTCGGTGACGCAGTGGTATAGCGCCTGGCCCAACGATTGCGGAGGTTAAGCAACTTTCGCAAGGGTCGGTCATGGGATGGGTGACCAAAAATGTATTATCTCGAGCTCTTCCGTGCTTCGGAAGGCATGTTAAGCTGTTGGTCCCGGCTGCATTTGCAGTCGTTAACACCTACCAATCTATATTGGGCTCGCGTGGTGGGTTATGGCCCATCCTCCTTATCCGCCCATCAGGAAGGCCCAATGACTTCAATTACATAGACGAGCTGTTCAAAACTAAAATTGTGTCACAACTAACCTTCGCGGCGTATCAACTGTTTCTCTCGGTCGCTCGCAATAGACTAAAGGAGTTACGGTGCATGCACCGTAACTTAATGAGCAATTTTTCGGTACTGTACAGCCTGTCTAGTGTAGTATACATACACATAGAAGTCTTTGGGAAGGCCTGTGGCCAGCAGTGGGGACATTAAAAATGGCTGATGGTCGATGGACATCTGTCCACTGCATGACCTTCACGTCATCTTGAACTCATGAATAATAAAATCATCTCATCAAATTATGTAGCTTTCTCATCTTAATCAATTGTTTAAAAATATCTGGAAAGGTATTCAGTTGATGTCGAGATAATTCCTTATACATTGGTGAGATTGCGCTGGCTTGCAGCGTAAGAGTTGATATACTAGGAGAAATTCGACGTTCCCACTAGTGACTCGGTAGCTCAGCGGTCAGAGCATTGGACCGGATATCCAAAGGTCGCGGGTTCGATTCCCGTCCGAGAACATGATCTGGTGCGAGTCGTATTTTTTCTAGTATATTATTTGGTATTATACAACGTGTTACAAAAATACCCCTAATGCCGAATATGGTATATAGGGACCATCAAACTGAACAACTTTTACTATGGGACCAACTTTGAAATCGCGAAAAAAAAATCAGCTGTTTCATACAAAAATTAATTACGAAAATATCAAAATGTATGAAACAGCTGATTTTTTTTTCGCGATTTCAGAGTTGGTCTCATAGTAAAAGTTATTCAGTTTGATGGTCCCTATCTACCATATTCAGCATTAGGGGTATTTTTGTAACACGTTGTATAAAAATAGCATTGTGAATGCTAAAATCTCAAAATTTAAAAATCATCTCGTTGACGGTGGCAGTGGACAAACGGCATAAGGTTTCCTTTTACTAATAAAACTATTGTTTTACCTTTTCGTGTGGTAACTTCGATGACATTAGATTTACAGGTTGCTCGTAAATGTCATCTTTGACCTGAAAAATTTGGTATTTTTAGGGTTCCGTGCCCAAAGGGTAAAACGGAGACCCTATTACAAATACAGGCTGTATTAGTAATTAGTAATCACGAACGAGTATAGTCGAGTCTGCCCGATCTATACAACATGTTACGAAAATACCCCTAATGCCGAATATGGTATACAGGGACCATCAAACTGAACAACTTTTATTAATAACTTAATAAAAGTTGTTCAGTTTGATGGTCCCTATATACCATATTCGGCATTAGGGGTATTCTTGTAACACCTTGTATAATATGCCTAGTCAGAATAAAATGATAACAGGTTCATTACCAAGGTAATGTATGTTCAAGCGAATTTGAACCTAGTTGCATTTGAATGATGAATGACTGTAAAAATTACCTTAAGACTAAAATTTGCTTTTTTTTAAGCTTGATTTTAAAATTAGTCATTTCAATTTTTGCCCGGCCGGGAATCGAACCCGGGACCTCTTGCGTGGTAGATTGGCATGTTGACCACTGCAACACTCAGGTCGTAATTCTGAGTCTATCGGAAGTAAAATTTTCCATCGAAAATTCATGAAAAGTTGAGTATTTTTTTTCTATCACACAGTCTTGTACTGTCGATGTAGGGTACCGTCGATTTGGTGTACTGTCAATTTAGTGTACAGTCAATTTGGTGAACTGTCGATTTGGGGTACTGTCGATTTGGTGTACTGTCAATTTAGTGTACTGTCGATTTAGTGTACAGTCGATTTGGTGTACTGTCGATTTGGTGTACTGTCAATTTGGTGTACTGTCAACTTGGTGTTCTGTCGATTTGGTGTACTGTCGATTTGGGGTACTGTCGATTTGGTGTACTGTCGATTTGGTGTACTGTCGAATTGGTGTTCTGTCGATTTAGAGTACTGTCGATTTGGTGTACTGTCGATTTGGTGTACTGTCGATTTGGTGTACTGTCGATGTAGCGTACCATCGATTTATTAACCCGTCGATGGAGCGTTTTCGATACAGCTACTGTCGATGCAGTAACTGTCGATATTATGATCCAGGCCCGCTACTAACACTAACACTAACACTCTGTATACTCGTAGACTGCTGAAACATTAAATTACTTACATTTGGGTAGTTTAGTTCAAAAAGCCCTGGTTCTGTACTGCCGATGGATAGAAGATGAAAAAGCTGAAATAATTGAAAAAATTAGGGTCTGCTCTTTTTACCCGACTGCAAGGAAAGGGTTTTGTTTTTCGCGCATATCTTGTATGCATGTTTGTTTGTGTGTAATATTCTTTATTACATCATATCTAATAATAATAATCTTTCAAACGGCCGAGTGTATTTATTTCTATAAAAAATATCGTTAGAATAAATAATATATTAGGAAAAATGCTAGAAAAAATCGACTCACCCGTAGCACCTCAGTTCCGTCTGAGGTGCTACGGGTGAGTCGATTTTTTCTAGTATTTATTCTAATACATTATATATCTTAATATAAAAATTTAATAAAGATATCGTTAGATTTGTCTTGACAGCCCAAGTGTTCTTAGGTAAGTGACGTTAAAAAACCGGCCATGTGCGTGTCGGGCCACGAGCAGTGTAGGGTTCCGTAGCCCATCTTGGTTCATATACTTAAATGTAGATACTACCGGTTTCAAACACCTGACAACATTATTTAAGTAGTTCCCATTGAGGAATTCGTACTTGTTCTGTAAGTTGGTCGACTGTTACTCGTAAACTTGTAAAGCCTACTTAACTGTGATAGTTTTCCTTATAACTTTGTCATATTAAGTATAATATGACGAACTACCGTATATATATAAGGTAGTTGTATATATGTTACCGGCCAAACCTGATTTTCAGGACAAACTAGTTTGGCCTAGGTTAAACTAGTTCTTCCTATACGCGATGGGATTAACTGGTATAGCCTAGACCATACTAGTTTGCCCTAAGCCCGATAGGATAAACCAGTTTAGACTAGGTCAAACTAGTTGATCCTGATATAAGCACTATGGCCAAACTAGATGATCCTGATACAAGCATTATGGAGCTTCGCTCGCTCCGCTGCGAGTGGTCTAAACACTAACCTGACCTAACCTAAATAGTGCACTTAAAGTTTTTCTTTGTAGCAAAACTTAGGACAAACTAGTTTGGTCTAGGCTTTACCAGTTAATCCTATCGCGTTTAGGAATATCTAGTTTAGCCTAGGCAAAACTAGTTTGTCCTACAATCGGGTTTGGCCGGTAACATTATATACAACTACCGTGAATTTTTCACGTATCCAAAAACAAACCATTTGGCTGGCAGGGGGAAGGGTGCACTTGACTCTAACAAAATTTTACACTTTAAGGCTTATAATCATTCACAAACGAATGCTTCAATCAAAAAAATGTTTTAACAACACTATGGGGTACACAATAAAAAAATTACATCCCCACTTCACGTGTAGGGAACCTAAAAAAATATTTTTCAAAATTTTACTTCATCACTTTGTCGGCGTGATTAATATGTTTATCTATACCAAATTACAGATTTCTAGTACTAAGAGTCCATGAGCTAGGCTGCGGATAGACGGACGGACGGACATGGCGAAACTATAAGGGTTTCTTGTTGACTACGGAACCCTAAAAACCAACATAGCAAGAGCGAGGTGCTATTTCAAGTGAAAAATTTTTTTTTTAAAGGTGTTCAAAAATACCTCTAATGCCGAATATGGTATAAAGGGACCATCAAATTAAACAACTTTTACTATGGGACCAACTCTGAAATCACGGAAAAAAATTAGCTGTTTTATACATTTTGATATTTTCGATTTTAATTTTTGTATGAAACAGCTGATTTTTTTTTGCGATTTCAGAGTTGGTCCCATAGTAAAAGTTGATCAGTTTGATGGTCCCTATATACCATATTCGGCATTAGGGGTATTTTTGTAACACCTTGTATATTATAAATAGGAAAAAATGCACTTACAGATAATAAAATTAATGGCCACATTCTTCAATGGTTCGGTCGCGATTGGCGCGGAAGTCTTTTAAACCCTTTTTTTTAATTTTATTGCCAGTTATGAAACCAATTATTTTTTGCTTTATTGCTTACTAAAACAATTTTTAATCGATAAAACAATTTGTGTTGGTAGACTTGCATTTGCCCGCGACTTCGTCCACGTAAAATTATCAATCACAAAAATTATATGAATCAAGTAAAGAGTTACCTTCTGGCTCACTGTGATACTATATTATGTGAATGCATAAAATTTTAAGTCATAATAAAGTTTTTTGGTAGAATGATCAATTCAATAATATCGAATAAATGTTTACGCATACTTTCATTCCGCATAAATAATTAGATCAAAAAGCATAAATTTTTTTGCATAAATTTTTTACCCGTAACGATTTGACGTTTGTTATCATAACAAGTTGTGGCATAATGCATACACGCCAGCAGGTCGGTTCTGGCACTTCTCCGGCTGCTGCCGCGGCACGCTCGCTTCGCTCGCTCGGCTCGTGCGTTGTTGGTCGCAATAGAGCCTAACCTCACTCGCCACGTTCGCTCATCGTCGTACCAAATCGTCTGTTTATCAAAAGTTTTAACATAACTAGTTCTAACATAACATAACTAGTAGGGAAGACTCAACGCAAAATATTGTTAGTAGGATTTCACAATTATTTTTTTTTAACGAGCCTATCATATATTTTTATAGTGCCAACCAAATTATGACTATGAAACTAAATGCGATAAATAATGGCATTTGTATATTTGTATATTACGTTCCATTAAGCGCGTTAAAGTTATGCGTTTATGCTCACCAAATTGATGCCAAATGAAATGTACAACATGTATTTATTTATTCATAATCAAATGTTTCAATGAGTTGTGCAGCAAACTTTATATTGAAAAAAATAACGCGCGTAAAAACATTCGATAGAGTAATTTTGTATGGGAATTTGTACAGCGCCATCTATCGCCAAAAAGTGGAGTTATATTTCCCATAGAGAATACTACCTACTTTATTGAGTACTTTTACGCGCGTTTTTTTTCTCGATAGATGTTCGTGCTAAGGGTAGGTACTGTTACAAATACAAAATACAAATACTTTATTAGCCATTAAATAGGGTAGGTACACACAACAGCATGTCAGGTTATACAGTTAAACTGCGAAAACAGCTTTTATTACGTAGGGCATAAAGGCGGTCTCAAGGTCAACATGTATAGTCTGAGGTGCCGCCGTGTGTACATTATAATTATGTTGATGTTATAAAAGTAATAAAAAATAAGATCTTTAAGCCTATTTAGCCATAAACAATAGCAAGCAAATTATTATTATATTAACATTATTATGGATAATTGAAAGTAAGGTATTTATTACAGTCATAGTTATGTCAATTGAAAATTATATAAGAATGTCATATTTTGAGGTATTCATATTAATTATATTGTCATTAATTCAATGAAAATTAATAAATGTATCGTTTTATTAAAAATGTCATTTATATTTCAGGAAATCTTAAATGGAATGGAATGGAATGGTGTTTACACTAGTTGTGAAGCTGTTATGCGTAATCTTGCATTGTTACTCTCTGAATTTGAAGTGGGCGAGAGAGATATAATGTATTAATGAGATATAAGTAAAAATCCATCATATTAATGTGTTATTGGTCTCATCAAATTTTCACTTGATATTTATTAATGTTTATTTTATTAGTAGCTAAATTAAGTAGGTTACTGTTGAGGCAAGATTCACCATTATATTCAGTGAAAAGGTAAATACTTCCGCCGAGCTAGGTGTCTGTGCTCGGGGACCGCGGTTCAACTGTAAGATGTTGGAATTTGTATTTATGCGAAGCACTTAGAAAACTTCGATATCGTGAGTCAGGTCTCTACAGGGTCATTTGTAATTCATTTAAAACCTCTCGTGGGGTTGATCAGACCATCAAACTGAACAACTTTCATTATGGGACCAACCTTAAAATCGCGAAAAAAAAGAGCTGTTTCATACAAAAATACAATCCATCGAAATGTATGAAACAGCTGTTTTTTTTTCGCGATTTCAAGGTTGGTCCCATAATGAAAGTTGTTCAGTTTGATGGTCTGATCAACCCCACGAGAGGTTTTAAATGAATTACAAATGACCCTGTATACATTTTTGCCTTGATGTTAGCTTAATGTTTACATATTGTACTTTTCGCTGATCCTGCATTTCTTCATCATTCGTTGATTGCTTATGTAGGGGTATGATTGCGCCGCTACATTTACTTAGCGATCGTCATAAAGTACTCGTGGCTTAATTTTATTGGTCATTTTTACTATCTTACTTTTATTTGTGTGAATTTGTAAATGGCTTTCTTACTTGGATTGGCATAGTTAATGTAATAACAGTTGATTTACCTGTGAATATAAAATAAAACAAATAAAATATAAATCTGAAGTCAATTTTATTTTACAGTATTTACAAATTTATTTCAGTCTTACTTTAGCACAATACAAAAACATTTAAGGGGCTGACATGAGCCAACTAGCGCCGCCAGTCGATTTTATTTTATTTCTTCTAAATAAGCTCAATTTCTTAAAAAGGAACCAGTCGAGGTTTTGTTAATAACGTCTAATATTTATTGAATAACTTTACACAGTTTGAAAAGGCATTCACTGGCCTGACATTACAACGTAACGCACGTTCACGTGCACGTGCACGGCTACGTGTACGGATAAGGTGTGTTTAGGCCTTTAATACTTAAGAGGACGCATCGGACATTTTGGTGGCAGGGATCTCGATTTTTCTCATCAATTACAAAACATATGAAAGTTTTATTCAATAACCTGATTATTTATTTCATTAACTTCATTTTGTCAGTTGCAGAAACACGATTCGTTAACATTTATAACGAAAAAAATATCAAAGAAACCTCTTTTAAAACAGAGATTTGCATTTTACAGACAAACCTGACCGATTTAAACCTTTAAATTTACTTAGTAGATTAGTCTAGACACACACTTTAAAATGCCAGTTGGATTTTAAAACATATTATAGATTATTACTTAAACGAAAAAAACCGGTTTGGCGTTGCAAAACTGCTTGCCATGAGTGAGATAGTTAAGGCTCCTATATACCTCAAGTGGCGCCCTCATTTTAATTAAATTTATTGCTCGCTAAGTACATAATGTAACGAAAATTAATATGTACAGATTGAAGCTAAGGTTCTATAGTTTATTTACAAAAAAATAACCTCAGTAAAATTTTGTTCGTTGTAGTAGTAGTTCGCAAAAGTGCTAAAAGTGGCCACTTTTAGCGCCACTTGAGGTATATAGAAGCCTTAAGTGTAATTTACGAGAGTTTGAGCGAGACTGTCGATACGAAAATAGTTGATTGTCGCCTTAGGGCGAGTAAGTAAGACTATCGTAACCCATTGATTTCATGGCGTCGTCGATCCAGCCCCGGATCTTAGGGACACTAGTGTAGACCCCTGGAATGTCCTTCAATCCACAACCGACGCCCCAGGATACGATCCCGGCTTGGTAGTAACGGTTTGACTGCTCCTGAAATATTAAGGTTACTTTAGGGCAGGGATACCCAACTATTTTGGGCAAGAGACCCCTTTTCCAAAATGAACTGATACCACAGACCCCCATAGCCAAATTACTTTAAAAGTCCTATCAAATATCAAGTGTGATTCATAATTATTCGTTTATTTCGACCCCTGGGAAATCGATTTCAACCCCAAGGGGTCGACCACTTTGGAAATCCCTGCTTTAGGGTTACGCTCAAGATCCGTGCCGTGGCCTGGGGCTCTATCAGCTAAAAACATTGAAGTTCATGTTAACTGTGTTTTGACAGATGTATGTGATAGATTGCTACTTCGTCTTGGCACAAATAACAACTTAACAAAGAAAAATAGCAATGTATCACATACATCTGTCAAAACACAGTTAACATGAACTTCATTGTTTTTAGCTGATACCGCCGCTGTAATGATTACTATAGTGGGGTAATTCGGCTGTGTTGACAGGGCAATGAGTGAGCCCCTCACTACCGCGCAGTCAAGTCGTACAGCCTACCTTTTTTGGTTCCAAACCAAAATGGAAAAAAGGAACTCTTATGGTGCGACTCAGTCTGTCTGTTATCAAATAATACTGCTACTTAATCAACTTGTGAAATAGTGTAAGATTACGTGATCGTGAATAATGCCCCCTCCCGATAAAAAATAAAACGATGTCTCTAAATAGAACATTTTTCAGTAATCATCAACGAAAATGACATTAGCTCCACTATTGGTCAAGAGATGGCGCTGACCTAAAACTGCAATATTCTACACAGCAGTGTATTTATACAACGTGTTACAAAAATACCCCTAATGCCGAATATGGTAGATAGGGGCCATCAAACTGAACAACTTTTGAATAACTTTTACTATGGGACCAACTCTGAAATCGCGAAAAGAAAATCATCTGTTTCATACATTTTCATATTTTCGATTTTAATCTTTGTATGAAACAGCTGATTTTTTTCGCGATTTCAAATTTGGTCCCATAGTAAAAGTTGTTCAGTTTGATGGTCCCTATCTACCATATTCGGCATTAGGGGTATTTTTGTAACACCTTGTATAAGTAATATGATGGTACAGAACCCTCGGTGCGCGAGTTGAAATTGAAATTGAAAAATTCTTTATTCAAATAAGCTCACATAACAAGCATTTTTAAATCGTCAAGAGTCAGTCGTCAAGTCTGACTCGATCTTGTTTTGGTAGGAGGAAACACGGTATTATCGCCTTCTGACTCACCTCATCAGAAACATTTATCTATGTCTGTGCACCCCATCGAGATCTTTCACCGATCCAATTAACGTTTCCCTACTGAAACTACGTTTTAATTTATTATCGAAGGTTAAAATCAACATTTTCTCTCCGGAGTTTAATAAGATATTAGGACCAAAACACATTTTCGACATTACCGTAGTGCTATTGGAAAGGAGTAACCTCACTAGGAAAATTTTACTACACTATGATATTGTTACAGTTTATACAGGGTGTTTGAAAATAACCTTATAAAGCCGAATATGGTAGATAGGGTGCCATGCATATAATCTCGGAAAATTATTTTATGTTAAAACTGCATAGTGGCAACCCTAGACTGAAATTGTTATTTGCTTTTGCCCATTAATGGGATTGATTGATTACAATAGTCTATTTGCGTCTAGGGTTGTCATTTTGCATTATCTATAATGCAAATAAATAAACAAAATTCCTCAGTCATGTGGCGGTTTTCAGGGTTTATATTACCAAACAGCCTGGGCCCTATTTAATAAAAGTGACAATTTGTCACCTGTCTTGACAATTGTATATCCATTGCGTCAACCAATTTGAAAATAGAACAAACTACTCATAGCTACACCGCAATGTAAATTGACAATTGACAAAATGTCGTGACAATTGACAAATTTTCATGATAATGGTAAAATTGTCATGAGTATTGTCAAATTGTCATGTTAATTGATAAAATGTCATGACAATTGCCAAATTGACATGTCAAATGACAAATTGTCATTACAATTGACAAGTTGTCACGTTATTTAATAGGGCCTTGTTACCGAGTATGGGCACACGAGTGGCGCCCCCCCATCCTTCAAGCAAGCATCAACGCCCTCCTCTCCCCCCGCGCACATCATTGAAGGTGATAAATCAAATGATTTTATTTTTCGCATATTCACCACCTTTCTTAATTGACCTTCGCATACTCTGAAGTCCACAACTGGAAGGTCGACCTGAAACAACAAAGTGAAGCCTGAGGGCCTATTAAATAAATAAATAAATAAATATTTGACAACATCACATACATTTCTCCGATTCCAAAGTAAGTAGGTAAAGCACTTGTGTTATGGAAATCAGAGACAACAGTGGTACCTATCACAAACACCCAGACCTGCCCCCCTAGCATGGCCACCGAAACGCAATATGATATAGCGATTTATCACGTTTAACTGTCATAAGAAAATGGATTTTGACAGCTGAGCGTCGATAAAACTCTATATCACGCGATACATTTATATCATGTTTTGTCGGCCATGCTAGGGGGCTGAGCCAATATAGAATAGTTCGTTTTCTAAATTGATCCAACCGCGGATCGAACCCGGAGCCTCAGAGATGGCGATGTTCTTTTTCTTTTTGTAGTGTTATTTTTTTTTGTATATTTTTTTATGTTTGTGTAAGCTTATAATTATTGTGCATGCTGTGTACTCTAATTTTGGATTATTGTCTTGTCTTATCCTCTGGTATAGTTTATAATTTCTTGTAATGACTTTAATCTGTAAGTGTACCTAATCCCGTCTAAGGCTCTAGACAGACGGACCGCATTTCAACTGCAATCCAACCGCAAATTGCAGTTCAGGTGCAGTTTGAATGCAGTTGACACGACTGCAATAGAACTGAAACTATTCAAACTGCATCGGAACTGCAATTTGGCAGTCGGATTGCAGTTGAATTGCAGTCCGTCTGTCTAGAGCCTAAGTGAGCACCTACGCCTTAAAAGGAGCTCCCATGCAAAATTTGAGACTCCTAGCACTTATAGTTTCTGAGATTTCGTGATCAGTGAGTGAGTGAGTGAGTGATTTTCCCTTGATATACAAGGTGTTACAAAAATACCCCTAATGCCGAATATGGTATATAGGGACCATCAAACTGATCAACTTTTACTAAGAGATCAACTCTGAAATCGCGAAAAAAAAAATTAGCTGTTTCATACAAAAATTAAAATCGAAAATATCAAAATTTATGAAACAGCTGATTTTTTTCGCGTTTTCCGAGTTGGTCCCTTAATAAAAGTTGTTCAGTTTGATGGTCCCTATATACCATATTCGGCATTACGGGTATGTTCTTCGCGGCCCAGTGAATTATACAAGTTCTAAAATCGAACAGTGGACTGCGGTTACCGTACTTCCGCCGAGTTAGGTGTTTGTGCTCTTTTCGCTGAATATTTGGTAAAAAGATCCTGCCTTAACACTTACCATTTTCATGATTGGTCGAATGGTTTCATTTTTGTAGGACTCCTGTCCCCACCCGGCGACGAAACAGCGGGTGCCAGGGGGGATGACGAGGTCGGGAGGGGGGAGGCAGGCGAATGCCACGTTCGCCGCCACGTTGATAGGCGTGGTCAACACTAGCAGGGCAGCATCAAAAGCATTCGTACCTGAAGTAACACAAGGAAACTCAAACTCATTCAGTCTAGCTAGGCTGTGTAGGAGTGAATAGTATGGAAAGGAAGTGGAGGTAAGGTAGCCGCTGAAAGGAAGGCCAAAGGGAAGATCTTCCTTCGGGCTGGGTGGTACCTATTAGCCTGGGGACAGCGGTCCAACCGGTGAATGTTGGAAGTTGTATACAACGTGTTACAAAAGTACCCCTAATGCCGAATATGGTGGATAGGGACCATCAAACTGAATAACTTTTACTATGGGACCAACTCTGAAATCGCGAAAAAAAATCAGCTGTTTCATACAATTTGATATTTTCGTAATTAACTTTGGGAACAATATTTTCTGTCACCTAAGTTTAGATGTGTCACTAATCTGCAATACCCAAATTATAATATCTATCCCCAAGAAATATATTAGTCATCATATTTATCAAAACTGTCTCTAAGTATAAATCACCGTATTAATGTAAATATGTCTCTTAAATTATAGTTTGATCACTTTTTTCTATGGCCTAAATATAAGATCTGTCCTCTAAAAAGTAAGTCCCTGGCAGCAATAATATATTTGTACCTAAAATAGTAAATCTATCACCTTATAAATCTAATCAATAAACTATTAGTATCGTTTTAATCTTTCAATCATCAAAATAATAGATGTGTCACTTAATTAATAGAAAAATTCCTAAGTAGGGGCGGAGTCAAATTGGCGGGCTGTGAAAATTTAAATGCACTAGGTAGGTTAGGTTAGGTTAGTGTTTAGACCACTCGCAGCGGAGCGAGCGAAGCTCCATAATGCTTATATCAGGATCAACTAGTTTGGCCATAATGCTTATATCAGGATCAACTAGTTTGCCCTAGCCTAAACTAGTTTGGTCTAGGCTATACCAGTTAATCCCATCGCGTATAGGTAGAACTAGTTTAACCTAGGCCAATCTAGTTTGTCCTGAAAATCGGGTTTGGCCGGTAACAAATATACCTAACTAACTCGCACAGCTCGCACTTGACTGAAGTGTTTTGTTTAGTTTTAGATAAGTAGTGTTTTTGTTTCGATTATAAATGTAAATTATATGATTAAAACCTATTGTAGTTTAATTTAATTAATTGTACCCATATTGTCAAATTTCAGTTGAATTATGTAATAAATTAATATTATTTTTCAATGATCAAATATATTTTTTACGTAAACATTTTTAATTGTTTGGTGATTCAGTTTAAGTGACACTTTCATTATTTAGAAACCCAATATAATTATTTGATGATTGATATTATTTCCAAGTAATTATTAATTAATATTTAGGTGAGCGTTTTATATTATTTGGTGATTAAATTTAAGTGACAGATCTACTATTTTAGGAACAAATATTATTTATTAGGTCACTGAAAATGCATTTATTAGGTAATTGATAAAATCATACCCATTAATTTTTGTATGAAACAACTGATTTTTTTTTCGCGTTTTCAAAGTTGGTCCCATAGTAAAAGTTGTTCAGTTTGATGGTCCCTATCTATCATATTCGGCATTAGGGGTACTTTTGTAACACCTTGTATATGCTAAGTTGCTGAGTGAACTTCGTTAGCGAGATGTAGGATTTCCATACTGCGAGATGCTACTCTATACTTAATGATCATGTTTCTTGATACTAGCGCCATCTATTAACACGGTGAAGAATCTTGTTGTTGCGCCGTGAGTCGTGGTATGTGCGGCGTAGTGGTACGTGTGCCGCTACAGCTGTTATCGTGCTTCCTCTGCATTGTCTTGCCAACGTTACAGAATAACAATAGTAGTGACATACAGAATGGACACTCCCACCGATCGGTGGTACCTCCTCCGCCCCGCACTAGGTTGCCGAGTTATCTGTATCATAATTGAGGGCCGTCGCTCAGTTCGACAGTTGCAAAGAGTCTTTTGTAATATGACAGTTAATACAGACAATATGATAATTACGTAAAAGTTTTCATAACAATCAGCTTTTTAGTAAATGTTTAGAAAAGGTAGTAGCCCTGAACACTTCACCCACAGATATTTTTTAATTTTTCATTAGAATGCGGGTGCATCGCGTTCCAATGCTGCTTGGAGCATTTGGCACCAAGTATATCAAGACAGTTTACTCGGGCTCAATGCGGATTGGTGGGTGCTAACTGCAATTGCAGCCGGGACCAACGACTTAACTTGCCTTCCGAAGCAGTGAGGAATACTAAATACTAAATTTTTGGTCATCCATCCCATGACCGACCCTTGCGAAAGTTGCTTAACCTCCGCAATCGCTGGGCCAGGCGTTATACCACTGCGCCACCAAGCTTCTTAATACTTACTGGGTTTGTATTCTGGGTGTGAGAGAACTTTAGTTACGTCACTGCTCTGGTGGAAGTGGATCTCGTACTCGTCAGCGATATCCCAATCGCCAGCTCGGATCCTTATGCGAGCTGGTTTTTTAAAGTAATGCTTCACACTCAATACTACTTTGGGGTGGATTAGTGAACCAACACAGCAATATTCGTACGAATTTTTCACGTCGGAATACCTAAAATAATTAAAAAATAATAATAAGGGCTCTTTTAATTTACGGTCCTGTAAATGTGGTGTGAACAACACATCCAGTAGCGACGAAAACGTAAACGCTCCTGTTAAATTACCCAAAGTAGACATATTTTAACTTGTATTTAGCCACTTACTTGAAAATCTCTACAACCCAAGAAATTCCCCCAAAGTAGGCATACCTATTTTAACTTGCATTTAGCCACTTACTTGAAAATCTCTACAATATAAGGAAATTTCCCAAAATAGGCATATTTTAACTTAAATTTAGCCACTTACTTGAAAATCTCTACAATCTAAGGAAACTCCCCAAAGTAGGCATATTTCAACTCGAATTTAGCCACTTACTTGAAAATCTCTACAATCTAAGGAAACTCCCCAAAGTAGGCATATTTTAACTTGTATTTAGCCACTTACTTGAAAATCGCTACAACCCAAGGAAATTCCCCGAAGTAGGCATCTGTTACTCCAGTCATTCGACCGCCTAATCCAGTTTCGTGTCTCCAACCGCAACCCTGGACAATGATTATATATTTTTGTGAGGTTTTAGCATTCACAATGTAATTGTTTATACAATACTAAATAATATACTGACTAGAAAAAATACGACTCGCACCACTTATTCTCGGACGAAGGTCGAACCCGCGTTTATACATCATGTTACAAAAATACCCCTAATGCCGAATATGGTATATAGGGACTGTAGCGGCACCTACCTACCTACGCCGCACATACCACGACACACGGCACAACAACAAGATTCCTCACCGTGTTACTAGATGGCGCTAGTATCAAGAAACATGAACATTAAGTGTGGAATAGCACCTCGCAGTATGGAAAACCTACATCTCGCTAACGAAGTTCACTCAGCGACTTTGCATATATACAACTTCCAACCACCATCGGTTGGACCGCGGTCCCCGGGCTAATACCACCCAGCCCGGAGGAAGATCTTCCCCTTTGACCTTCCTATCAGTGGCTACCTTACCTTATCTCCACATCCTTTCCATACAATCATTACTACGGGGACCATCAATTTGTTATTCGCTCTGAAGTTGGTCACTTCTGTTGCACCTATATTGTTAATCTAATCGCATTGTACTTAAGTTAATACACTCACAATTTCTTCGATGCCTACTTTCGGTGCTTGTGGTTGTGGGACGGTGGCAGGTGACACTGCAAAAAAAGCACATAAAACGGGACCACAAATTCTTCATTTTTTTATGACAGGCAAGCGTCTGACCGCTATCACTCCTGCCCCCTGATTATGTAACTTTGTTGCAATCAACTCTGACAGAAATCGCAGTTACATGCTGCTTCAGCAAGAACCAATGTGACAACTATCTTACTTAAAGCAGCAATGAAACTGCGGTTTCAAACGAGAATTGTTAGCAACAGAGTTACGTAATCAGCCCCCTGATCCGAAGATGGAGATCACATGGTCAGTCTGGCGCTAGTCCATTTCATCAGTCTGGTTAGACTAAAGGTGGATTCCTACCGACCACCAGGTCTAGCGCCTAAAGGTCCTCTAGCACGGTGCGTTAATTCATTAAAATTACTAACAGGTCGCGGATAAAGTTAGCGCCAAAATGATATGAACTCTCAAACCTACCAATAATATCTGAACAATTGACAAAATCTACCTTATTGTTGTCTGTGAGTACAATGACGCCAAATACATAAATAAAAATTGAAATCTAGTTCTTTTAATTAAGATAATTTTAATTTTATTTAAAGAACGCAGTGGTCTGCGGAATCGCGCACCGTAGGATTCTACCTTAATAACCAGACTGATGGAATGGACTGGCGCTAGACTGATCACGCTTGCCTGGAAGAAATTCATTCTCTCGACTTGAAGGCCCCCAGATTGTACACACGACAGCACGTCAGGTTATACAGTTAAACTGCGAAAACAGCTTTTATTACGTAGGGCACAAAGGTGGTCTCAAAGCCAACATATTGTATAATCTGAGGTGCCGTCGTGTACCTATCGGAAAACACAGACTTACTACTAATTACAAAAGGGTGGCGTAAATTATTACATAGAGTATCCCCCTAATATCTCCCCCCAATGTCGTGAGTTTGGCTCAACCCCCTCGCCCTATTTAGCTTAGAATCACAGTGAGAATAAATGAACAATCGAAACGAGTGAGGGCTGCCCGGGAATTTGTCTGCGATGGGCAGTTATTTTTCAATTCCTCGGGAATCCCGAAACTCGGGAATAAAAATTACATTTCCGAGTCGGGAACCAGAAAAAAGTACTTTCTGGATGAAAGGTAAGGTTTGATAATCGTTATGGATTTTCTTTTGACGACGCAATTTTTCAGAATTTCGAAAAAAAAAATTTTTTTCTGACATTTCGAAAAATGTTTAAAAATGTCACAAACTGATTAGTGGCTAGACTGGCTGACTATGTACTGGCTTGTGAGGTCCACAGCTCACAAAGCCTCTAGTACTACTAGCGATCGCCCGCGACTTCGTCTGTTTAGACAGTGATCTTCTATCCCTCGGGAACAGTACTCTTTTTCTGGACAAAAGGTACTACGCCCTACTCTGTATCCCTGACAACGTGTATGCAAAATTTCATAGATCGGTTGAGTAGTTAAGATCTGGAAGCGTCAAACAAACTAACTTTCGCATTTATTGACCGAGCAAGCGCGCAGCGCGAGCGAATAGTGTCCGTTTCAGCACGGGCAATATTGCTTACGTCTGTTCTTCTCTAGTCGCATTTCTCAACTGATTCTCATGAAATTTTGTGAGCAGGTTCGATAATTAAAAAGAATTTTTCATTTCTCATATTCGGAAAGTGATGTATATTTAAACAGAGCAGTGGGTTAAAAGCTCTGCGTTCCACTAGAGTGAAAAATAATTTTAAAAATAGAATTAAATTTGGTTACAATAGAGTTGGTATAAAAGCCAGTGCAAAATTCAAAACATTGGGCGGATCGGCGACTCGGGCTGTTCCAAAATTGAAATAAGAAATAAATAAATATGGTCTACTACGCGTTCACTTCATCATTGCCGCTACCTCCCGGCCCGCTTCGTCATACCGCACCCCCTGCGTCACCTGTCTAGTACGGCTAGCAACGCGAAGCTTAATTTTTGTTTCTGTTGATTTAATCATTACGTTCGTTATTCGTGTTGTTATAATGATTAAAAGAGTAAAGTTCCTACATAATGGCGAACCTACCTTGTTATATAAATTAATGACACTCTTTGAACAAGAAAAAAAAGAAGAACAGTTGAAAAATATGATTACATTTTTGTCTACAGTACCGTTAGCTGTGACGTAATAACAGTCATCGACGGCAATCACGAAGTGAACGCGTAGTACCTATGTAGTAACTACATGTTTTTATTAAAAAATGTTTTGGATAATCTACGATTTTTTACTTTACTTATATTCGAAATGTAAAGTAGGTACAGTATCACGGGTAAAAGTATCGTATCGTCATCATCGTATGGGAATTGCTTCCTTTTGATCCTTGTCTAACAAGCTACTATTTGTCGATTCAGTTTTTGGAAATTTTTCGAAAAGATTTTTTTTTAAATATTAAAAAATGTCAAACGCTAGGTCTACAGCTCGCAAAGCCACTAGTAATACTTAAGGACTATTTAGTAATCTGTGACAGTATGTATGTAAATACGTACCAGTATACTGTTTCGGTGGCTGAGCGGCCAAAAGTTTCCACATGTCATTATTTATGTTACAGAAGGCAGGTGTTGATAATATGGCCAAACTTAAAGTGACCTAAAAAACAAAAGAGAACTCCATTTCATGCTGAACTTGTATACCTTTTAATTTTTAATCTTAAAAACCTGAAAAAAGACTATAAAAATATCTTCAAAATTAATCAGCTATAAAAACCAAGAATAATATTCAAATCGTTATTATTAAAAGCAACTTCACGACTTTCATAAAACGCCATCTATCGAGATTTTTTGAACTAATTTCTTTTTTTTTATACAAGGCGTTACAAAAGTACCCCTAATGCCGAATATGGTAGATAGGGACCATCAAACTGAACAACTTTTACTATTGGACCAACTTTGAAATCGCGAAAAAAAAATCAGCTGTTTCATACAAAAATTAATTACGAAAATATCAAAATGTATGAAACAGCTGATTATTTTTTCGCGATTTCAGAGTTGATCCCATAGTAAAAGTCGTTAAGTTTGATGGTCCCTATATACCATATTCGGTATTAGGGGTATTTTTGTAACACCTTGTATAATACTAAAAATATACTAGAAAAAATACGACTCGCACCAGATCATGTTCTCAGACGGGAATCGAACCCGCGACCTTTGGATATCCGGTCCAATGCTCTGACCGCTGAGCTACCGAGTCACTAGTGGGAACGTCGAATTTCTTCTAGCATAATCAATTCTTACGCTGCAAGCCAGCGCCATCTCACCAATGTACAAGAAATTACCTCGACACTTCTTTTTTTTGGGCCTCGGAAAATCGGGTTTTTCCTGAGGATCCCATTCCTAAGGATCCTGTCCCGGAGGATCCCGATTTGTTTTTAACTTCATAAACTTTATCAATACTATGTTTAGCTTAATTCGGGTACCTCCGGGAGAGGATCCTCGGGAATGGGATTCTCAGGGAATAACCCGGAAAATCGGCCATTAAAAATAATGGAGAATACGAAAAAGTTTAATTAAAACACAAATTTCCCTCGACCACAACACAACTCAAGTAGGAAATCCCATTTCAGTAGGTTGTTTGTGACTTTATTTTTATGTAAAAACCCCTACTTACTATTATTTAATTTCTATTTATTTAACATTTGACTCACCCAGAACGACATTATGAGAAGGAAAACAGAATAAAGCTCCAGAGTTCGAAGATAACTGAGAAATTATTATAATAAGCATTCAATAAGTATGTTTCGTAAAGATAAACTGTACGGTGACCACACTTTAAGTAACTATAAGGACCTATTTAATTTAAATTGTCCCAATTTTAATTTCCAACTTCGCCTTTTAATGCATGCAACATTTAGAGCAGTCACGTCTACAAATATGTGTACAGTTTAGAACTTTGTAATTCTAAGAGCTATTAATTTTTTAAGCAGAAGTCAATGATCAATTACAGCTACAACAAGTCACAAAGTTCTAAACTGTATACATATTTTTAGACGTGTCTGTACAATACAACATTAATTTTCGTTAATACAAAATCTAAATACCATTTGTAAGGTTGTACACACAACGGCACCTCAGACTATACATGTTGACCTTGAGACCGTCTTTATGCCCTACGTAATAAAAGCTGTTTTCGTAGTTTAACTGTATAATCTGACGTGCTGTCGTGCGTACATTATGAACAACACTGAAATAGCCACAAAAGAATTATTGTAATTCACAATTCCCACATTAATTATTCCTAAAACATAATTAACTGTAATTAAAAATGTATCGTCTTTTATTATTTCTCTGGCTGACTCGACACACGTAGTTCTAAACCAATCATTATTCATTAACCAACCTTAATTTTATTGTTATTATTTATTTGATTATTATTTGATTTTATTTCTTTTGTTTCATTTTATTTAATTAGACGCATGACGACTGTTCCATTATTTGCATATCGCCAGAGAGCGGTAAAACATGTTTGAACTTTATATATTACTAGCGGCCCGCCCCGGCTTCGCACGGGTAAAATGTAGTTACTAATGTGGTGAGTGTGAAGTTATGAGACTATATCTATATATAGTGGTGGCCACATAATTAAGGACGCCAGTCGATTTTCATACAAACTAAGTAACAGCATTGCTTCTCCGCCAGGGATTGACCGTGCGGTGATCTGGTGATGGCCACCCTGGGAGTGAATGGAGGATATTCAGATTTTTATACACACCCAAGTGATCTGACCAGCATTTTAAGATTTTTTAAAAAATTATTAGAGTCCTATTTTTTCGGGCCAAGGAATCGCGTCCTCCCATACAAACTTTGCCACCCTGTTTCACCCCTTTAGTGGTTGAATTTCGCAAAATCCCGTCTTAGTGAACACCTACGCCCTAAAAGGAGCCCCCATGCAAAATTTGAGACTCCTAGCACTTGTAGTTTCTGAGATTTCGTGATCAGTGAGTGAGTGATTTTCCCTTTTATATAATACTAGTGGCCCGCCCCGGCTTCGCACGGGTACAATGTAGTTACTAATGTGGTGAGTGTCAAGTTATTAGACTATACTACAGGATATCTATATATAGTGGTGGCCACAAAATTAAGGACGCCAATCGATTATCATACAAACGAAGTAACTTTTAAGCATTGCTTCTCCGCCAGGGACTGACCGAGCGGTGATCTGTTGATGGCCATCCAGGGAGTGAATGGAGGAGATCCAGATTTCTATACACACCCAAGTGATCTGACCAGCATTTTAAGAGATGTAAGGATATGTTTAAAAAAACCGCGAATATAATATAGAAATATATGAAAACTTGCAACTGAAAATGCTGACCAGATCAGTTGGGTGTGTATTGCTATCTAAATATTCTCCATTCACTCCCTGGATGGCCATCATCAGATCACAGCTAGTTCAATCCCTAGCGAAAAACCAAGACTTCAAAATTACCTCGTTTGTATGAAAATCGATTTGTGTTCTTAATTATGTGGCCACCACTATATGTATATACGACGTACACAACATACGCAAGGGTTGACTTGTGTGTGTCTGTCTGTCTGAGGCAACCTAGCTCCCAAACTTATGGACCGATTTTGATGCGGTTTTTTATGCATAGTTTAAAAGATCTAAGTGTACAGACGACGGGACTCCTAAAAAATTGATCCGATTATGGTGAAACTTTGGTGAGTTGTTCTGCTTACGACCGAGAAAGTCCCTGGCTAAAAAAATGGAGCATTGCAATACGCATGCCGGATGCAGCTAGTTCTAAATAAAAATATGTTGTGCATTATCAGGATTCTCAATCTCGATCATCCAACACTTCTCTATAATATACAACGTGTTACAAAAATATAGTTTAGTTTAGTGTTAGTTTGATGGTCCCTGTATACCAAATTCGGCATTAGGGGTATTTTTGTAACATGTTGTATACCTACCACATTTCTTGTCATGTTATCCGGTTGCAAAATAAAAAGGCTATTCGGCGAGCTGACTCTCGAGCAGGCGACATTAGAGCTGACAATGGGAGAAACAATCACTGCGCAGATCTACACCAGCCTTAAACTTTGTCCCTGTGCTTTATTAATTGTCATAGCATAGGCGACTTGACCGAATATTGTATTCTTTTAAAATTAAACTGATAATTAGATGGAATAATTTTGCACCTTATAACAACGCAATAAGGAAAAAATGACAGCACTGCCAACATAACGCCATAGGTACTATTCAATGAAATGCATTCTACCTACTCTCAGGGGAAATGACCAAAGAGAATGTAATACTACGTTGAGGTGACAAATGATATTTATTTTTCTTAATTAATCAATCAAATACACAAAAAAGTTTCAATTCCGACGTCGAAGTCAATCACAGCAAAAGTAGCTTTATATCACTTTTTAACCCTGTTAGGTAATAAAAATTAAAAAAAATACGAAACACGTGTTCAATTAATTTTGTGAAAGAATGTCTATGCCAAATTTCAAGTCAATCGGGCCAAGGAATCGCGTTCTCCCATACAAACTTTACCACCCTGTTTCACCCCTTTAGGGGTTGAATTTCGCAAAATCCCGTCTTAGTGAGCACCTACGCCCTAAAAGGAGCCCCCATGCAAAATTTGAGACTCCTAGCACTTGCAGTTTCTGAGATTTCGTGATCAGTGAGTGAGTGATTTTCCCTTTTATATATATAGATATATAGATAGATAGATAGATGAGATCTGAATTGTACCATGTTTTCTGCAAATAAACGAATTCTATTCTATTCATTTTAGGGCCAGTTCCTATATTCGAAAACGATTCGTTTTGCTTACAAATACAAATGGTCCTTTTCACATTTAAAGTATTACTAGCGACCGCCCACGACTTCGTCTGCGTGGAAAGGTTTTTTGCTATCCCTCGGGAACAATTTTTTTTTCGGGATGAAAGTTACCCTATGTCCTTCTCTGTACCCCTGACAACGTGTGTGCCAAATTTCATGATGATCGGTTCACTAGCTAAGACGTGAAGGCGTAACAAACAAACAAACGGACTTTCGCATTTATAATATTAGTAAGGATTTAGTGGGATATCCGGTGATTTATTAAAAAAACTTTCTGTATGGACTCCGACGTTGTTCGTATGTACAAAATGTACCTATATACCTAGGTCTTTCCCACTTAAGGCTCCTATATACCTCAAGTGGCGCCCTCATTTTTATTAAATTTAACTACTCCCACAAATTTTACTGAGGTTATTGTTTGTAAATAAACTGTAGAACCTTAGCTTCAATCTGTACATGTGAATTTTCGATACATTATGCACTTAGCGAGCAATAAATTTAATTAAAATGAGGGCGCCGCTTGAGGTATATAGGGGCCTTAAGACGATGCCAGTTCACGATCTGGTGAAAAGATTGATTTTTGAGCTTCCAATGTGAAGAACAGATATAGAATTCTACTTCACAAAAATTACTGTAGACTGAAAAAGAAACAAAGAAACACAATAACCGAACAGAATATTGAAAAAAATGTCAAGAGCGAGTCGGCCTCGCGCACCGAGGGCTCCGTATTATAATTCTGAAAAAGTTTACTATTTAGAGACATCGTTTTATTTTTCCTGTAATCTTAAATGGAACCCTAAAATGGCTTATTACGCTGCAAAAAAATCCTTGTTAACACCACAAAAGCTTATGAAATAAACATCAAATCACTCTTCGTCAGATTTCATAATTTTCAACGACAGTGATATGATTTTTTTATGCAAAAAGGATAGCTTTTTTATCTAACACAATAACTGAGTGCATTTTTAATAAATGATCAAGTATTCCAGAAATCAATAAAAATGAAGGTACTACTTAAATTTCGTCAAATATCTGGCGAAGCGTCAATTAAAGCTATGCAATAATCAACCATATTCTAAAGAGATAGTGAAAGAGCAGATTTCGTGAACAGCCTTGCCTTAAGAAATTTAAAATCTACTATTTACAGAGATTATGTATTTACGACGATAGCCCCTGGGTAATTTTATCCATCTTAACCTTTGACACAAGATAAGTGTAACGTACTGAATACACCACTGACCACACGTTCATGAATTTACCAGAATTTAAAAAAATGCTTGCCTTGGCTGCGTAGTCTGCACACTAGCAGCGCCGCCATTGGGAAAAAAATCATAGTGCTTAAATAAAGACGAAATTGTGCATTATCTCTCTGTAGTGCACTCCGTAGAAGCTTTGTGGTTCTTTTTATCGCTTATACAATATTTTCTAGCCTGTATGTAGTTATAATGAGTTTTATTGTTAAAAGTGGCCACTTACCGCAAAAAATCTCCATTAAACTAAACGACAGTATAGAAATTATTGTTTAATTAAGCGATAAAAAGAACCACAAAGCTTCTACGGAGTGCACTACAGAGAGATAATTCACAATTTTGTCTTTATTTAAGCACTAATATCTTTTTCCCAATGGCGGCGCTAGTGTGCAGTCTACGCCCTCTTAAGAATACATAACTTTTTAATTACAGGTTTCATTCTTCAAAAGGAAAAATGGAATGAAGGCAACAATGATAATAACAACAATAGATAGGAATGTGAATTTAAAAAGAGATCGTGCGCATGGAGTGTACGAGTTGTTGTCGAGAAATATGTATACAATTTAGAACTTTGTCACTTTGTTGTGGTTGTCATTATTGTCATTGATTTCTGATCAAAAAAGTAATAGCTTTTTAGAGACAAAGCTCTAAACTGTATACATATTTATGGACGTGACTGTACACACGACAGCACGTCAGGTTTCACAGTTTAACTGCGAAAACAGCTTTTATTACGTAGGGCATAAAGGCGGTCTCAAGGTCAACATGTATAGTCTGAGGTGCCGTCGTGTGTACATCAACCGGAGGTCGATCGAAGCACTCAATTTCCATGAGTGAAAAAAGTGAATCGTCCGTTCTCTCACTCCAGCGGCTACGGCCCATCTCCGGTCCGGTTTCGGTTGAACTCCGGTGCAAACACGATCGCTTATACCACATTAAAACTATCCTATTAATACCATAAATTGTGTGGAGCCTACTGGTTCAACAATAATGTATTTTCCTTACCTAATGATAAATAGTATTTAAAATACAATAATATTTATTCAGTGCATATAATATACCGTGAAGTGTAACTGGTGTCTCACTTCTGTCCATTATGCGTCTAATTGTAAGTTATTAATACTAGCAGCCGCCCGAGAATTTGTGCGCGTGGACATTCAGAAAACCCTAGGGTTTAGGGAACCATTGACCAGCATGTCGATTCTGTAACCAAACTCGCATCTCACTTCACTTCGCGTGATTTGTTATAAGAAATTAGCTGAATATTTAACTTTACTGATTGCAAAAGGTTTTAGGCATCTACTGTAGCTATCTAAAATCTGTTGTAACTAAAAAAACAGCCTATCATTTTCCCATTTATGATTGAAAAATACCCCGCAGTTAAGTAAGATTTGACATCATTACATCACATACATTGCTCCGATTCCAAAGTAAGTAGCTAAAGCCCTTGTGTTATGGAAATAGAGACAACGGTGGTATCACAAACACCCAGTACTGAGCCAATATAGAAAAGATCGTTTTCTAGATTGACCCAACCGGGGATCGAACCGGGGATCCGTGGTCGAGCGGCTTTGTATACCGGTTTTCAAGGTCTCGCCATCACTGAGGTCCCGGGTTCGATCCCCGGCTGGGTCAATGTAGAAAATGAACTTTTCTATATTGTCTCAGTCTGGATGTTTGTGATACCACCGTTGTCTCTGATTTTCAGTGCTTTAGCTACTTACTTTGGAATCGGAGCAATGTATGTGATGTTGTCAAATCTTTATTTAATTTATTTTAAAAAGAATCGGGAGTAATAAGCTTCTCATAAGGCGGAATTTTGTGGCTTTGGCGATGTTACGATTGCACAAGACTCTTAATTTCAGTTTGTCAACGGCAGATCGCGTGATAGCACATCTTCGAATGTTGTCGTCACATAATTAAAGACTCAGTCTATTTTCATACAAACGAGGTAACTTTGAAGCCTTGGTTCTCTGTCAAGGATTGACCTAACTGTGATCTGATGATGGCCATCCAGGGAGTGAATGGAGGAGATTCAGATCGCTATACATACCCAACTGATCTGATCAGCATTCTAAGAGATATAAGGATATGTTTAAAAAAACCGCGAAATTAGCATAAAAATGTATGGAAATCCTGAAACTGAAAACACTGATGCATAAATATCTAAGAATGTTGATCAGATCAGTTGGGTGTGTATAGCGATCTGAATCTCCTCCATTCACTCCCTAGATGGCCATCATCAGATCACAGTTAGGTCAATCCTTGGCGGAGAACCAAGGCTTCAGAGTTACCTTGTTTGTATGAAAATCGACTGGTATCTTTAATTATGTGACCGCCACTGTATGCTAAAAGGTTACTTTATTAAGAGGGCGTAGTCTGCACACTAGCGCCGCCATTGGAAAAAAATCATAGTGCTTAAATAAAGACGAAATTGTAAATTATCTCTCTGTAGTGCACTTCGTAAAAGCTTTGTGGTTCTTATTATCGCTTAAACAATATTTTCTAGTCTGTCGTTTAGTTAAAAATCTCCATTAAACTAAACGACAGGATAGAAAATATTGTTTAAGCAATAAAAAGAACCACAAAGCTTCTACGAAGTGCACTAGAGAGAGATAATTTACAATTTCGTCTTTATTTAAGCACTATGATTTTTTTTCCATAGTGTGCAGACTATGCAGCCTTAACAGAAAATATTAGATAATAAAACACATTATTTTTAATCCAGGTTTTTCTAACTACTGTTTGGGCCTTCGTGGCAATGGCAACCAGCCAAGCCGCGGGCCAACCAGATTTTAATAACCTCTTTACTCAGAAACCAGTAATAACATACAGTTAGTATACATTTTTATTATGTCAATCAATACAGTAGCAATATTAAGGCCCCTATACCTCAAGTGGTGCCCTCATTTTAATTAAATTTACTGCTCGCTAAGTACATAATTAGCTTCAATCTGTACATGTGAATTTTCGATACATTATGTACTTAGCGAGCAATAAATTTAATTAAAATGAGGGCGCCACTTGAGGTATATAGGAGCCTTAATTACAAAAACTAATAAATTGTAGCCGTTTGTCCACCATCGCTCCGTCACCGTCCCGTGGTGGATGACGTGACGGGAGTGCAGTGGTCAGACAGTAGTATAATCCAGGGATGGGGAAACTACGGCCCGCGGGCCATCTCCGGCCCGCGAATAGATGAAACGAGCCCGTGGCCATCAAACAAAAAAAATTAGGTGCAGTTTTCGTTTATTATGTTTGACGACCTCCGTGGTCGAGTGGCTTTGTACACTGGTTTTCAAGGTGTTAACATCTCTGAGGTCCGGTTCGATCCCCGGTTGGGTCAATTTAGAAAACGAACTTTTCTATATTGGCTCAGGTCTGGGTGATTGTGATACCACCGTTGTCTCTGATTTCCATAGCACAAGTGCTTTAGCTACTTACTTTGGAATCGGAACAATGTATGTGATGTTGTCAAATATTTATAATTTATTTTATTTATTATAACCAAAAAAAATCGCAGCTAACTTAAAAGATGACTTCTTACGTTAATTACAATTTCTTTCCTATTTCATAATATTTTTTGCACAATAAATTAGTGTTCCAGAAAATTAATACTTACGACCAATTATTTTATGTCAAAACAATAAAGACAAAAATTCAAACACATGGCCCGCCATAGATTTTGTTAGTAAATATTGACACGCGAAGGAAAAAGTTTCCCCATCCCACTATTATGTACTTACTTCTATTCTATTCTATGCACGCCTTTACGGGGCATGACATGAGCCAACTAGCGCCGCCAGTCGATTTTATTTTATTCATTCTAAATAAGCCCAATTTCTTAAAAAAGGAATCAGTCAACGTCTTGTGAATGACGTCTAATGTTTATTGAATAGCGTTACAACATTACAAAATGCGTGCAATAGTTTAAAAACGGGTTTGAACCAACAGTGGCCACTTTTAACAAAATCGCGTTTTAAAACTGTTTGAATGCCTTTTCAAACTGTGTAAAGTTATTCAATAAATATTAGATGTTAATAACAAAACCTTGACCGATTCCTTTTTTAAGAAATGTTTAGAGTAAATAAAATAAAATCGACTGCTGGAGCTAGGTTGGATCATGTCAGCCCCTTAAACGATTTTCCTTTGTATTTTTACGTCATTTTCGAAAAGTGTCAATGTTTTATAATATGTTTTTTACAGCACCCTCCACTACTACAACAACAGCACCGAGTAAGTTTTTTTTTGTTTAATTAACCGACTCCAAAAAAGGAGGAGGCTATATTTTTATTTATTTATGTTTTTCTCATGATTAAATTAATACTCAATAGTCAAAACGTAGCATTGATTATTGTTCTATATTGCCATTACAATTTCTTTCCTTAACACCTTTAACGGTGGAATCTTTAATTGTTATTAAAAAAAAAATGTCATATTAGGCCCGGCGCCCATTATCGGCATCGGCAAGGAAAAGGATCCTTTGGCATCCACATGCATGCGCACACTGTCGGAAACTATGCTTTGGCATGCTGCAACGTTCTTAGGGATGACAAGGCGTCCTTAAGCATGCACTAGTTAATTAATTTTAAAAATGCACTAGTTAGAGCACTAGGCACAGTTATGGAATTTTGAGCACTAAAACATCCAGAAATGCACTAGATCTAGTGCCGAAAGCACTAAGTTGGCAACATTGGTTGTGTGTCAAATGATTCAAATGGCGGATGCCTCCCCTCGCCCCGCAGGGCAAGCTATCCCCGAGTGTTGCCTCGGCACCGGCGGCGTTCCGAAAGGATGCCGAAGCATCCCGAAGCATTCTCAAGGCTGCCGATACAGCAGCCTCAAGCATACCGAAGCGGTATTTTTGTTATTACGACCATATATCATGGAAATTTCTACTTTATTGCCATTATGTTAATGTATATTGTTATTTGCCACCTAAAATCCTCAGTCGTGCCGATACCGATGGGCGCCGGGCCTTAAGGGCCTTGGGCTCTATCGACTAAAAACATTGAAGTTAATGTTAACTGTGTTTTGACAGATGTATATGACACATTGCTACTTCGTTTTGGCACAAATAAAAACTTACCAAAGAAAAGTAGCAATGTATCACATGCATCTGTCAAAACACATTTAACATTAACTTCAATGTTTTTTGCCGATACCGCCGCTGTTCCACAATGTAAAAGTAAGTTCTTAGTAGCTTACTTGTCAGAGGATCCAGTATGAGTTGCGTTTTCACTTTTCGAATTGTTAACTATCGTTTTGTCTCTTTCACTCACTCACTCACATTGATTATAAGCAGTCCGATGTTAACTATGCGAGAAGTAAAAGAAAAGACAACTCATACTAGGCCCTCAGATGATTTTATTATAATATATTTTTCATATCACAACTGTCATATCATCTGTCAAGTAAGCTACTCAGAATTTACCTCAACATTCTGAAACAGGCCCTAAATTAAATTGTCATTACTAATTATCAACTTCTTCCGTAATCTGTACGTGGAAAACCATTTGTTATATTTTAAAAATAAATATTTAAATAAAGAATTGGGTGAAGATTGTTTACCAAATAAGACAAGTAAGAATAAATAGCGTATTGTGAAAAGAGAAATATATGTAGCTTACTCCCGCAAAAAATAATGAAAATGCACCGCCCGCCCGCCGCCCGCAAAAAAAATGCACATGCACACCACAAAAATATCAGTGCACAATACTTGCATTTAGCATGACAGCGACACACCTTGCACCTTCACCAATTAGACTACTCTACATGTGTTTCGCCCCAACCCGGAGCATCCTCAGGAGTTAGATCGTGCGTGAACCGACACCGAATGCGGGCGGGCGGGCGGTGCATCCTGCATATATTTTTTGCGGGAGTAAGCTACATATATTTTTCTTTTCACAATGGTTTGGGACTTCCGCCAAGTAATGCCTGATTCAATCAAATACCTAAATAGCGTACATGAATAAAGATGGTACACACGACAGCACATCACGTTATACAGTTAAACTGCGAAAATAGCTTTTATTACGTAGGGCAAAAGGCGGTCTCAAGGTCAGCATGTATAGTCTGAGGTGCCGTCATGTGTACTTAAGTATGACACACTAACTAGAGTTGCTCTATAAATGGCAAACTTATTTCCTTATTATTAAATTTAGATTTTTCGCATTCACAATGCTATTTTTATATAAGATATACAAGGTGTTACAAAAATACCCCTAATGCCGAATATGGTATATAGGGACCATCAAACTGTTCAACTTTTACTATTTCTGAAACCGCGAAAAAAAAATCAGCTGTTTCATTCATTTTGATATTTTCGATTTTAATTTTTGTATGAAACAGCTGATTATTTTTCGCGATTTCAAAGTTGGTTCCATAGTAAAAGTTGTTCAGTTTGATGGTCCCTATACACCATATTCGGCATTAGGGGTACTTTTGTAACACGTTGTATAATATTAGTAAAAATACTAGCAAAAATCGACTCACCCGTAGCACCGTGCCGTCTGAGGTGAGGTGAGTCGATTTTTTTCTTGTATTTTTCTAATATTATTTATTTTATTTCCTTTTTTTTATTGTTTGTCGTAGGTACAATCGAAACTTGCACGACTGATGATAATCGGAATGGCTATTGTGTTATACCCAGTTTATGTACCGGCGGGTATATAAAAAAAACCGGAGTTGATAATTTCGTAAACACAAAAGGGAGGTAAGCAATTAATAATTTTGCTATAGTTTTTTTCTCCGTGCAGTTTGGGTCATAAATCATCGGAGTATTGCGCTCTCTCTCTCACTCACGGGCCTTATGGGCGGGCATAGTGATGCGCATTATTGTTGTCGATAAGCGTTATCGATAGTGTATTTAGTTTTGACATTATGTCGATTAGTGACACCCTTTGTGTACCGCACCGCCGCCTTCGCCGTGTACCTGCCTTCGATGACTCATTTGTTTTTATCGATACTAGCGTTGCGCTCGCGCAACATGCTCTCCGCCCTAGCCGGGCTGAGGCCGAGCTATGATTTATGACCCCAACTGCACGGAAAAAAACTATACTATAGTATGCTAATACGAGCACAGCGCAGCAAGCCACAAGCACTACTACGCATTCACTTCGTGATTGCCGTCGACGACCGTTATTTTTTCCACCATTTTCGACTTTTTTTAAAAAGTAACGGACCGATTTTTTAAAATTTGGTACCATACGATGCCCCGCAAGCTCTTGCATTTTTTGACACCAATGCCATTATCTTTATAACATTCGGAATTACACTCCTCCACGAAAACGGTATGATAAACATTTTCAATGTTAAAATAGCACATCATAATCTCTGATCCCATTGTCGCAACACTACATACCATATCACCCCATCTACATACCATATTGTCCCATCATAGCCCTCCCAACAAACTAGCGCTAAGAATGAGAGATACAAGAGCTGTATTCCGGTTCAAATAGTACTATTGAGTTGTACAAGAGCGCTAACGAGTAGTGATTTGCCTGCTCTAACTCCGCTATACCCCCGTATCATGCTTAAGTAATGACAATGACATTATTTTTGTATCAAAGCACTCGCCAAGGCAATCGCGCCTCGATAGATGATCGAAGCAATCACGAGACAACATCACGTGAGAAAAAGTAGCCAACATACATTACTATACTACGCTACTAGCTCTACCAAGAGTTGATGACAAACTGAGTATGAACATGAGAAGCGAAAACAGTTTGCATCAACCGTTTTTTGTTCGAATAAAACTGTTGTTAAAAGAGTTTTATTCGAACTTGTCATTGAACCGACAACAGTATTTGTCTACTCTATAGGTAAAGTTCTTATAATACTAGGTGTTACAAAAATACCCCTAATGCCGAATATGGTATACAAGGTGTTACAAAAATACCCCTAATGCCGAATATGGTATATAGGGACCATCAAACTGATCAACTTTTACTATGGGACCAACTCTGAAATCGCGAAAAAAAAATCAGCTGTTTCATACAAAAATTAAAATCGAAAATATCAAAATGTATGAAACAGCTAATTTTTGTTTCGCGATTTCAGAGTTGGTCCCATAGTAAAAGTTGTTCAGTTTGATGGTCCCTATCTACCATATTCGGCATTAGGGGTACTTTTGTAACATGTTGTATAGGTAAATTTCTTATAATATAAGCAAGAATTATATTTAGGTTTTCGGAGAATCCTAGAATTGTCTTTTCACAGGTCTTTGGATTCCTCCAGCTGTATCGGTCCAAAAGTCTGCTGTGGAATTTCACCTCCGACAGTCGTAACCACTGTCCCACCATCCTCCTCTTTACCTTCTACCATCGCACCTGGTGGTACACATACTACAATAGCTCCGGGTGTTGTATTCCCTGCTCCAGATGAGGTGACTATAAGTACTGAGTATATTAATCCAATGAAATGAAATGAAATGAAATGAAATGAAATGAAATGAAATGAAATGAAATGAAATATTCTTTATTCAAATAAACTTAGATATTAAGTGCTTTTGAATGGTCTATATTTTCCTACCAATATGTAACATAGCTGTACAGTGCTCCCAAAGTGATAATGCGCATAGAAATCTTCGTCACTGTTCGGCAACAGTCGTATTCCCCGAGCGTCGGAAGACGATATGTATATAGAGTGGTTAAGTGCATTTTCTTCATGCATAATTTAGTAGAATTATGTATAATAATTCGGATGTTTCCGGGAATACGACAATAAGCGAAGATCTGCATGTACATTATTAATTTAGGAGTACTGTAAGTAGGTTAATCTAACATTTTTAGTATATCATCAGTTGCTGTAATTTTTAACTTGCAGCAAGTTATTCACAAATTTCTTACAAATATTATCTTAATTTCCTGTTTATTATGGACTTATATAAAACATTATGCGAGCATCTACGCGAGTTTGCCGACGCTACGACTGGCCGACGGACCGTGCGCGTCTCAAAGATAGTATCCCATTCTCATCGCGCTCGGATTATAATTCGTGTCATACGAGGAACCCGTAAAAATATTTTTTCTACACTTAGATAATATTTTGACAGATATTCAAGTGATATTGCAACATAGTCAAGTAAATCTTACTTTACTTGCTTTAAGTCAAGCTCTGTAGCTTAAAGAGAAGCTACAGAGGTTTCTATTTCTAGGTATTTATAAAAATCTTTACTTATCATAAATATCTATTATTTTTCAGGGTTGTGGAAGAGGGGACACGATGGGATTTCGGGCATTCGGGGAAGATACCGCTAGATTTGGCGAGTTTCCATGGGTAGTGCCTATTTTCAAGTAAGTGAATGTTAACCCTTCAACGCCCGGAAAATGAGACTCAATAGATGTTCCATTGTTATCCAACCGCCTGCGTCCCCTCGGGCGTTAATGAATACGGTTATTCGACTGACTGCCGCATAATTATTTTGTTTTCTACATATAGTTACAGCAATATTTTGTTCAACCTTATTTCGACTAGCTAGCAACCACCCACACGTTTCGCGGGATGCAATGGCGTGCCGCGACGTCCCGTGGAATGAAGCTGGATGCCGTGGCATGCTGCAGCATCCCGCGGCACGTCTCAGCATCGTGGTATCGAAATAAAGTGACAGGAATTCTAAACTCATTGAAATAAGATTGAAAATAACTTGATTAGTATTAAAATCCTTTGCCTTGCCGTGGGCGCCGCCCTTAAGAGAGAAATAATATTTTTTTTGCAACAGGAACTGAAAAATGTTCTTAAAAATTAGAAGTGATTCGCGTGCGTCCTGCGCGTTCGCGACGAAGAGGCCGACATCGGAACAGCGCGCAGTGTTTGTCGAGGCGCAAGAACGCGCGCGCTGTGATGTCGTGTGGCTGCGACTTATTCTTTTTACATTTGTCATGAAAAGCCGAAAAATATGCGGCCTAAAAATTTTTGAGAACGTGTAAGCAGCGCTCTTTCATATGATACCCCATATGTCTACTAGGGCATAAATATAGAATCACTTCAAATTTTTAAAAACCCTTTTCAGTTCCTGTTGCAAAAAATATATTATTTCTCTCTTAAGGCCGGCGCCCACTCAATCGGCAATCGGTGATGTCGAGGATGTTGCAAGACGCGGTTAATTATAAATTATTTTTTTTCAGACTTCAAAAAGGAAAAGAAACATTTGTCGCAGGTGGCTCCCTCATACATCCTCGCTTAGTTCTGACGTATGCCACAAAATTCGTCAGACGTGTGAGGAATGGCTCTTTCGTAGTGAAGGTTGGAGATTATGATCTCGTCACAACCAGTGAAATGTTTGACCACCAAACTATTGAGGTTGAAAAAGTGTTGGCACACGAAAAATTTAATTCTGGTAAGCGCAAAATCCTCGAGGAGTTCGGTGGCGCAGTGGTTTAGCACCTGGCCCAGCGATTCCAGCGATTGCGAAAGCAACTTTCGCAAGGGTCTGTCGCGGGATGGGTGACCAAAAATTTATTATCTCGAGATCCTTCGTGTTTCGGAAAGCACGTTAAACCGTTGGTCCTGGTTGCATTTGCAGTCGTTAACACCCACGAATCCACATTGGGCCCGCGTGGTGGGTTATGGGCCATCCTCCTTATCCACCCATAAGCATGCCCTATGCCCCAGCAGTGAAGACATTATTTATATACAAAATCCACGATATTACCTGATAGGTTTACCTCTGTGAAAATCATTGTTCGGGAATCGTTGCGTCAGGGATCTCTTTTATTACATCCATGCCAAGGTTTACCAGGTAATCTCTTTACAAGCCACAATAAGATTTGGATTGACTAGGAGCTAGCCGTAGCTCGACCATCTTCGATCTTTACGGTCGAGACTCGACTTGAACCAGGCACGGCTAACATGAGTCATCCCTTAACCAATTTTTTATTGTTGTCAGGTTCAATGACCAATAATATTGCCATACTTGTTTTGAAGAACGAAGTGCGTCCAGCCAGAAATATTGGATATATGTGTCTCCCAAATACTACAACAAGACCGTCACCGGGAGCAGATTGCATCGTAGTCGGTTGGGGAGCTGCAACTTTGTTCAATAAAACACTACATAATGTACCGAAGATGGTATGTTTCAAATCTTTATCAGTGGCAGATTTGCTCTAAGGCCCAAGTAGGCCTAGGGCGGCCAGATATTGGGGGCGGCCAAGTGTGGTGATAAATACACTGCTGATAACAGGAAACGACTCAAAGTTGGAAGTGCTTAAGTGTGTGTTTAATTAAGAGTCATAATAATAAACCATTTATATCCTCACCATAATCCTTACAATTATTAACATAATACACTTAGCAGTAACATTCAGTTAACAGACTATGGTGTGGACTGATACCAGGAGGCTGATTACGTAACTCTGTTGCTTACAATTCTCGATTAAAACCGCAGTGACATTGCTGCTTTAAGTAAGATAGTTATCACATAGGTTCTTACTAAAGCAGCAATGTAACTGCGATTTCTGTCAGAGTTGATTGCAGCAAAGTTACATAATCAGGGGGCTGAACTAGGTAATACTTGTGGAGCGGCTTCTACACAAGTGACTACAAAGATATAGGCATCTTCAAGAAACCACCCACTTGTATAGAATTTCACAAAACATTAGCGGGGAAGAATTAAAATTAAGTTTACTTCTCAAAAGAGATCTAAGGCATAAATATGTTGACATTAAAATTTGGCTCTGTCAGCGAATAACTTTGCCGACCACTGACCGAAATGATGGAAGCTGAGAAAGGGGCGGCTAGTACTACTAATAGGCCTTGGGCGGCTAAGACTGTAAATCCGCCACTGATCTTAATGCAAAGTAATTATAAGCACAGATGTATCTTACGACAGTCATAAAGTTTACTACCGAATATGAATGGAATTCCGATGGTTTGCTATGAAACTTTGATCCGAAGTCGTAGCACTTTTCGAAATCGGTGCCTTCCCAGAATAAATACATTTTAGCCATTTGGTTCCCTCAGTGGGGTGATTCCACTCATGATTACAAGCAACTTTTACTATGGAGCCAACTCTGCTATCACGAAAAAAAATCTGCTGATCCATAAATCTTATAGAATATATAAGATGTAGATTTTTATATTCCCAGCTTAAAGAATTACTTACACTTAAGGTGGAAAGTGAGACTTACAAATGACAGCTGCCATCATTATAATACAAACACCTGCATTTCACAAATAAATCATCTATTCTATCAATGTCGAGTAGGTTAGGTATTGCTCTTTTGTAATGAACAGCTGATTTTTTTTCGCGATATCAGAGTTGGCCTCCTAGTAAAAGTTGCTTGTATTCATGAGTGGAACCACCTCACTGCCGGAACCAAATGATTAAAATTTCAGCGTGTTACCTAAAGAAAGTCCTTAATCTGGTGAAGGTCAAGGGAAGCCGCTGGACGCGGGCAGCGCAGGCCTAATCATCGTAGAGATCCTTGGAGGAGGCCTGTCTGCAGTGGGTATCGTGCTGATAAATGATAATGATGATGTTTGTATTATTTTCAGATGACTGTGCCTTTGGTGGATCGCGATGCTTGTCTCGCAAGGATCAGACCTTACACCAAACCGACTTACACTCTTGACTCTAGCGTGATGTGCGCAGGCGGTGTGGACTTTTGGGATGTCTGCCACGGAGATGGCGGATCACCATTATTTTGTGAATACCCGGTAAGTAGAGTAAAGAGAGTGGGGTAACTTCTTTGTCTCAGCAATGAATGCAGACAAATGACGACTTTCAGTAGGGAAACGCTGTAAGGTATGTATTTGATTGAATCAGGCATTACTTGGCGGAAGTCCCAAACCATTGTGAAAAGAGAAATATAAATAAAAAAGAAGTATAGTAAATCTTTAGAATATTGTAAAATGGTGAAAAGGCACATGCACACCACAAAAATTTCAGTACACAATACTTGCATTTAGCATGACAGTGATACACCTTGCACCTTCACCAATTAGAGTAGTCTAATTTATCACTTTTTTGCGGGCGGGCGGGCGGTGCACCCTGCATATAATTTTTTGCGGGAGTAAGCTACATATATTTCTCTTTTCACAATACTGTAAGGTATTGCTCGCCTGCACGGTAGCGGTGGGGGTCCACCTGCCCCGCACCCTACCTCGTCATTGCCCTGATAACACGGCCAAGTTACCCCACTAGAACGAGTTAGGTCCTTTAGATCTTCTGGATTAATTTAAAATAAGTAAATCAGCATTTGTATAGCATTGTCTGACAGATCTGATAACTTGATCAGTGCCCGTAGAACGAATAGCTATGGAAAAAAATAACGCGCGTAAAAACATTCGATAGAGCAATTTTGTATGAGAAATTGTGCAGCGCCATCTACTGCCGAAGAGCTAAATCAAATTTTTCACAGATAATTACTCTATCGAGTACTTTTACACGCGTTTTTTTCTCAATAGCTGTTCGTGCTAAGGGTACATATGAGCAGGAACCATTGACTTTCACTTTCTAATTTCGAATGCGCTAACTTACTGCCCCATTCAGCTAGCACTATACAAAATGTAACTATTCTATTTTTTAGGGTGAAGACAACCGGTATTACCAAGTTGGCATCGTCTCCTGGGGGCTGAACTGTAGTGGGGTGATCCCTTCTATGTACTCAGACGTAGCAGCCCTTCGACCCTGGATAGATTCCACTATCGCTGCTGAGGGTTTCGACGGCAAATATTTCACTCCGTAACCAGCTCACAATAAATAAAGTGCCTTTACAGAAGAGCCACTGAACAAAATGTTTTCCGTGCACGCACACATAGAAATTACGGACAGACAATTTATAGCCATTAATAAAAATAATAATAATAAAATGGATTTATTTCTTCTTCACCCAATCTTTCTGTCTGCGGTAAAAATTAGGACAGTGTCGTCTACATATGAGATGATCTTGCGACGCGGGATTGTGAAGTATAATAGTTCATTTATGTACATTTAAAATAGCGTGGGTCCTAATACACTGCCTTGTGCAACACCATACTCAACAAGAAGATCAGAGCTCACAACTCCATTAATGATTAAACACTGAGAGCGATCTGTGAGGTAACTCTGGAAAAATTACAACTGTTTACCTCTCACGCCAAGACGTTGCAGTTTATTTAATTTTGGAACAGACACCGTGTCAAACGCCTTGGCGAGATCAAGGAATACTGAGAGATAATTGTGGCCAATATCTTATATTATTAATAGTTGTCTATTAATAATATAAGATATATTCAGTATAAGAGGCTATTACAAGCTCTAAAAACTTTTCAGTTTTCTGAATGGCTATCAATGCGTCTTTTTCTCGCTGTATAGCAAATAAAAGAGACGCATTGATAACAATTCAGACGACAAGTTTTAAAAGATTGTGATACGGGGGCAGGGCCCTTTTTAAGCCACACACTACATACGGTAAAAAAAATAAAAAATAAAAGAAATCTTTACAATATTGTAAAATGGTGAAAAGGTTGAAATAAATGTAGTTGAACTACGTATAAATAAATATTTGACAACATCACATACATTGCTCCGATTCCAAAGTAAGTAGCTAAAGCACTTGTGTTATGGAAATCGGAGACAACGGTGGTATCACAAACAGCCAGACCTGAGCCAATATAGAAAAGTTCGTTTTCTAAATTGACCCAACCGGGGATCGAACCCTGGACCTCAGAGATGGCGACACCTTGAAAACTAGTGTACAAAGCCACTCGACCAAGGAGGTCGTCAAAATTATATATTACGTATAGTAATTAAGTAGGTAGTTGGTGTTTTATTAAATGGTAAAAAACGGTCAAGAGCGAGTCGGACTACCATAAGTCTGAAAAAGTTTACTATTTAGAGACATCGTTTTATTTTTCCTGTAATCTTTACATAAACTTACCACATAAAATAATTTCATAAAATTTAATAAAAAAAAAGATTTTATTTCTCTCTTATTTGCAAAATAGTTGGGCAAACGTCATCTAAAACTATTCCAAATTTCAAGTTGATAGCATTAGTAGTTCTCGAGATATCCAGCTGTGACAGACAGACTGAGTCGCACCATAAGGATTACTTTTTACCATTTTGGCACGGAATCCTTAAAACCGTATTTTAAAATTGTTAACCCTGTATCTGAAAAGAATTTTTATCATTCGCATGATCAGCCAATTTAAATTTCCTATTTGCTAGGGCCATGATAACGTTGTTTTTCCACCGCTGCCAATCCCGAACCGTCACGGGAACGGAAACAGCCCTGCGATTCTGTAAGTTCACGAGCTGCGCACGTGCTGCACACTTGCCGTTACTGCCGTTTTTTGGTGCGCTTCATTAGCGCAACTCAGGAAATGGTTGTATAGTGAGCACGTGCTGTGCGCGATCCGCGCGCGTCCTTTTCGCGCGCATACCGTTCCGTTTGCTTTCATACTGCAGCCTCAGTTGTACCATTGCTTTCCAAGATAATGGACTACACTTCTGCTGTTAATATAATTGCTGCATCGGCAACTATTTTATACGCACCCTAAGGGTGCGTCCACATCTGGCGAGTGCGCGGCGAATGCGCAGCTTGCGAGCGGCATGCAAGTTGCGCGCGTGCAGTTTATGCTCGTCCGTCGCTCCTGCGCCGCCCGCGCGCCGATCGCGCGAATTCTACGCGCCGTACATGCGCGGCTCGCGCGCTGCACTTACTTCTTCCCGCCAGCCCGCCTCTCAAGTCCCGCACCAACTCACCCGCTCAGTTCGTTTCTGATTACCGGAAGCTAAATACGTGTCGTCATGGAGTGGACAGAAGAAAACTGTTTACCATTAATCGAAATGTATACAACACTCGCTATTCACTCTTACTTCGCATCTCACTTCGCATGACCTTGATTTTGCATTCTGTAATGTTGTGGCCACATTATCGCACTAGCGCGAAGCTTTTCGTTGTAGCGTTGTACGATTAGAAACTTTGGGTCAAGAAACTAGAGTTTAATTTCACTTAAATGAAATAAATTAAAGGGTTTTAATGAAAATAAACATTGATTCCTTGACTCAAAGTTTATAATTGTACAACACGACAACGAAAAGCTTCGCGACAGCGCGATAATGTGGCCCCAGCATAAGCAACTAGCTGACACGCTCGCAAGGGCAGCGCTAGTGCACATGCGAATTATAAACCGTGTTTTGAGAATACCAATTATGAAACTCACAGCGGATTCAGATGCAAAGTTAAGAATGAAGTCTTACAGAATCGCAGTGCAGGAATGGGATGTTTTAAAAGAGATCAAGATGACGTGACGTGTTTTGAGTGGACAGGCGGCCATAGTTGATATCGGCCAAGAATTTAAATATGATTATAAAGTTCTTGATGTCGGTCTATGAAAACGTTGATCAATTTAGTATTGTGTCAAATTAATGATGGATAAGGCAAAGAGTGACAGTAACATGTTAGTGTGACAGATTTCAATATGACAAGGTTCTCAGTATGCTCAACATTTTCATGGGCCGACTGTATATATTGTATGGCACGCTGGGCTATCGCGATGAGTTAATCAAATTCAATCGATTTTACACTTAAATGCGAGAAATTCCAATTTCAAGGTTCAAAATAAAACGCAGATTTTTGTCAGTTTTGTTTTGTCTCACCTTGCGTGGTGCTGTCTGTTACCGCTACATCGGGGGCTACCGGCTAACTTTTCGAACTTCGGCGGGTCTGTCGAGCTTAAACTTAAAACAGATAAATCGAAGTAAGGAGTTTCGTATTGTACTATTCGCCGAAGTTATTTAGAAGATATCGATGTTCGTGTGACATCACGAATTGGTGTTCGTCATTTTTGCCCGATCGGGGCTGGATTGCTGGATTTATCTGTTTTAATTTGAAGCCCGGCAGACTTTCCGAAGTTCGATGCGTTAGCCGGTACGATCCCAGTGCCATCATCTCGTCCTCGTGACGGCTCGGAATCGGAAGCGGTGGACAAACGGCGTAACTAGTATCTCTCCTTTTCCTTTTGCGATGCTTTTCCCGTTTTAGGGTTCCGTAGTTAAGCCAACAAGGAACCCTTATAGTTTCGCTATGTCCGTTGGTCCGTCTGTCCGACTGCGGCTTAGCGCAGAGGCCGTAACAATTCATGTATGTAATCATGTTCAGGGATCCATTTGCGAAATATTAAGCTTTTTTGGGTTCGGAGCACCTTCTCGGAAACGAGGGGAAGGAGGTGGAAATCCTCACCTTCGAATTGCACAATTTTGTAAGAGTTAATTGGTCCTCCTCTCCCCCCTACCAGGTAAACGGTTGCTTTTTATACGTGAAAAAATTCATGGCAGTAGTAGGTACACACGACGGCACCTCAGATTATACATGTTGACCTTGAGACCGCCTTTATGCCCTACGTAATAAAAGCTGTTTTCGCAGTTTAACTGTATAACCTGACGTGCTGTCGTGTGTACATATGAATTTAAAAGGAAAACTATAAAATATTTTACAAGTTGACGAGTAATCGTTTCGATACTCAGAAAAGTTTACGTGGGTACAAATTTTATGAATAGTTAGGTATTATACTCAGTTGTAGTAGTAAGTATTGTAAACAGGGAGTAAATATAAGTTTATAGCCATATGGTATGGTATGAGGTTACTACGGAACCCTATACTGCGTGTGGCCCGACACGCACTTGTCCGGCTTTTTAATCTAAAAACCGGTTATGGTATTATTGACCTTAGCATCTTCGTGTCTTGCCATTGGATTTTGGCTCTTAATGCTTTGTGATAAGGGCACTTTGTGCAGTAGGTTCGGTTGCGAGAAGTTGTTACCGGTTAAGGAAAATAATAACAAAACTCACGGGCTTGATAAAATAGTTCGTAATCAAGTTTGGTGCGAGTGTGTGGACAAACAGGGATAATCATTTAAGGTAAGTATTGTTTTTTAATAAATCTTTAACAATGTCGCAAAAGTTATGATAAAATAAGTTTTGTGATTCACATTCACATATTTAAAAAATTAAGGTTTTTATAAAAAAATAAGAAGTTTTTCTATCTGGTTTATCTTTTATGCAGGGATCTTTTATGCAGAGTTATTTGTAAAACACCCAACAACCTGGCAGGATCGTAAATTACTAACACCATAAACAAAAACATTTAAAGTTTGCTATACGACTTTTCCGAAAACGAAAAAAAGCGACTTTCCATACAAACGTCCGAATAGCTGTGTGTTTAGATCGATTTTTATGTGAAAAATCGATTTTTTTTTGTTGTTTTTTATGATGATAGTAATCTACTCCTGCGAAGTTGTTGATGTTTTACAAATAACCCAAATGTTCTATCTACTACTTGACCATCAACCATTTTTAATGTCGTCACTGCTGTGGCACAGGCCTTCCTTATGGGTGGATAAGGAGGATGGGCCATGACCCACCACGCAAGCCCAATGTGGATTGGTGGGTGCTAATAACTGCAAATGCAGCAGGGATCAACAGCTTAACGTGCCTTCCGAAGCACGGAGGAGCTCGAGATAATAAATTTTTGGTTTCTCATCCCATGACCGACCCTTGCGAAAGTTGCGTGCGTGATAGTTGATATACTAGAAGAAATTCGACGTTCCCACTAGTGATTCGGTAGCTCAGCGGTCAGAGCATTGGACCGGATATCCAAAGGTCGCGGGTTCGATTCCCGTCCGAGAACATGATCTGGTGCGAGTCCTATTTTTTCTAGTATATTATTTAGTATTATATAAGAATAGCATTGTGAATGCTTAAATCTCAAAATTTAAAAAAAACTTAATGTTTATTTTAGATGTGGAAACCAGTTTGTACTGTGCTGTTGGTGATTACAATAATACTAAATATTGCTAAAGTACAATGCGATGATAATGTTAAACGAGAAGGCTGTGGTTGGAGAAACCCTGATGGTGTCGGGCTCCTGCTACAAAACGACGATAAACAATCAAGTTTTGGAGAATTTCCTTGGTTGGTGGCCTTACTCAAGTAAGTGTTCTAATGGTATTATTTAAGTAAGTAATAAAAATACCTGGGAGTGTCAGTTTTTATAATGGCTATCAATTTTTATTTGCTATACAGCGAGAATGAGTAAAACTGACAAGTTTTAAGGGGCTGACATGAGCCAAATAGCGCCGCCAGTCGATTTTATTTTATTTATTCTAAATAAACCCAATTTCTTAAAAAAGGAATCAGTCAAGGTTTTGTTTATAACGTCTAATATTTATTGTATAACTTTACACAGTTTGAAAAGCATTCAAACAGTTTAAAACACGATTTTGTTAAAAGTGGCCACTGTTGGTTCAAACCCGTTTTTAAATTATTGCACGCATTTTGTAATGTTGTACTTATCGTTATTCAATAAACATTAGACGTCATTCACAAAACCTTGACTGATTCCTTTTTTAAGAAATTGGGCTTATTTAGAATAAATAAAATAAAATCGACTGGCGGCGCTAGTTGGCTCATGTCAGCCCCTTAAAAGAGGTTGTAATATCCCCCCTGGAATTTTAAATGGATGTTTAATTAAATAAAAACAGTATTTCGGGACTTATACCTATTTTATTAGGTCGCTTCATTGTTTTTTTTAACCCCCGACGCAGCGCAAAGAGTGGACAAATTGTGTTATAAGTTTGAAGCCTATGTTTGTGTGTCTATTTGCTTTATTCGTAGTGCATAAACGGATCAAGCGATTTCAATGCATTTTTTTTAATTAAAATCTAATCTAATCGACATGATGCTTAGCCACGTTTGATGGAAATCCATTTAGCCATTATGGAGATGGTCAACTGCCTGCCAAAACGGTAAAAGATGCAAAAATAGTGCTTTGATATAAATAATGTACACCTTGGGCAAATTTAGGTGCAAGAAAAAAAACAAAATGGCTGCCAAAAAAAAATTTTTTTTTATTATTTCTATCTTTAATTACAGTGTTACAAAAATCAACGACAAAGACGTACCTTTAAATGTGTACTTCGGTGGTGGATCTCTCATCCACCCAAGAGTTGTTCTGACAGCAGCACATCTCCTGGTTAAATATAAACCTGAGACCCTTAAAATCAGAGCTGGGGAGTGGGACACGATGACCAAGGAAGAGGTCTTTCCGAATCAGGACAAGGCTGTCGAGAGCATGGTCATACATGAGAAATATGAAAAAGGTTTGTATTCCTACATGTTATCTTGCATGTGTCATGCATGGCCTTATCGTAAAACTGGCCACTTCACGAAGCGCTTGAGTATTTCATGAAAGGGTGACATTTCATGAAATGATCAACAGTGACCAAGGCCGTTTGATTGCCCCTATGATCTTGACTTAAATTTATCTAAACATGCTGAAATCAAAATTAATTAGAGCAAAAGTGGAAAAAACAGCACTCGATCTTTCTAAAATTATGTTTATTCATCAATTTCGTTACAGCCAACTACACTCATAATATCGCCCTGCTGTTCCTTTCGGAGCCAATGGAATTGGCGCCCAACGTGGGACTCGCGTGCCTTCCTCACTCCCAGCAGAGACCTCAACCAGGAACCAAGTGCATCTTCGCGGGATGGGGCAAGACAAAACTTAATGGGCACTATAGTAGCATTCCTAAAAAAGTTAGTATGACAAAGAATTTATTAATATAAAGGGTGTTTCATTATTAAGAAATACAAGGTGTTACAAAAATACCCCTAATGCCGAATATGGTATATAGGGACCATCAAATTGATCAACTTTTACTATGGGACAAACTCTGAAATCGCGAAAAAAAATTGGCTGTTTCATACAAAAATTAAAATCGAAAACATCAAAATGTATGAACAGCAACTTTGCGTTGCTAGCCGTACTAGAGAGGCGACGCAGGGGGTGCGGTATGACGAAGCGGGCCGGGAGGTAGCGGCAATCATGAAGTGAACGCGTAGTACAACTGAGCGGTTCCGTGCTTCGGAGGGCACGTTAAACCGTCGGTCCCGGCTGTTGTCATCTGATAACAGTCGTTAAGCCAAGTTAGAAGTCTTACAGGCGGCTTGATAAACTCTAACACTCCTCATACGATAATTGATGATAATTCTTCGTATGAAAGGATTGTCTGATAAATGACTATTTTGTTTATTTCAGGTGGAAATGCCGTTTGTGTCTCGCGAAGATTGTCAGGAGCAATTCCGCCATTCGCGTCTTGGCAACTGGTTCGAGTTACCTGACACCGTCATGTGCGCGGGCGAGAAGGGAAAGTTCACATGTAAAGGGGATGGTGGATCACCGCTCGTGTGTCCCACCGAGGTATACCACCAGGGGCTCTACCGGCTAACTTTTCGAACTTCGGCGGGTCTGCCGAGCTTCAACTTAAAACAGATAAATCGAAGTAAAGAGTTTCGTATTGTACTACTCGCCGAAGTTATTTAGTAGAATATATATCTTCATGGAACATTATGAATTGGGGTTCGCCATTTTGGCTTGATTGGGGCTCGATTTATCTGTTTTAATTTGAAGCCCGGCAGACTTTCCGAAGTTAGATGCGTTAGCCGGTACGGCCCCTGATCTAATAAAATTCAATACTAGGTTTAGGCGACCGCGCACCAGACGACGTTCCATGGGTAAGCTCCCCCTAAGGGTGACTGATGATCTGGTGAAGATCACGAGAATCCACTACAGGGTGATTTTTTGAACAGTCGACAAATATGATGTGGCTTAAACCGTCAAACTGAACAACTTTGTCTATGGGACCAACTTAATCTGAGCAAAAAAATAATCAGCTGTTCCATAGAAAACGTCGTTATCCACTGCATCAAAATGTATGGATAATATATTATTCAAAATTCGAAACTCATTTATTCAGTCTAGGCTGTTACAAGCACTTGTGAATGTCAAAGAAGCTACGCTATCAAAATTCAAAATTCAAAACTCGTTTATTCAGTCTAGGCTGTTACAAGCACTTGTGAATGTCAAAGAAGCTACGCCATCGGTTCGCAAACCCTAAGCGGGAGACCTTGTAACGAGAAGAACCGGCAAGAAACTCGTCAAGGGCTGCTTTTTTTCTCCCTGTATATTTCATACAGAGTCGTCAAAATTTGAAAAATGAGGTCGGCATTTAAAGTGACGTCATTTTCCATTACAATAATTAACAAAGTTAACATTCAATGGGTAGGTAAAATAAATTTCGCATCGGTTCGCAAACCCTAAGCTTATCCCATACAAACGTAATACAAAAATGATTTGCGATTTAAGCATAATTAACTCTTCTTGTGAAGTATTTGTCTAGGTTTCTATTAAATAAAAAATCCAAAATACTAAACCAAATAAAAATTAATGCAATTTACAGTTTTGTATGAAAAAATGTAATTGGCATTTATTTCGAATTGGGTTAGTATTTTGGAATTTTTATTTAATAGAAACTTAGACATGTACTGTCTTAATTTGAATAACATCACAAGAATAGTTAATTATGTTTAAATTGCAAATCATTTTGGAATTACGTTTGTATGGGAAGCTCACTGTTCGCCGGTCTGTGTCTTAAGTCACAGGCTACTTTTATTCTGACCAAAGTCAACCTAGGCATTTTCCAAATGTCCAATGTCCAACAGACGAAGACGTGGGCGGAAGATAAGTGTGCAACAAAATTACAGTTTTTTTTTTATTTCAGACGAAAGACCGTTATGTCCAAAACGGAATAGCCATATGGGGTATCAACTGTGATGGGAAAATGCCGAGTGTTTTCGTCGACGTGGCTGGACTACGCGACTGGGTCGACGAACAAGTTAAAAAAAAAGGATTTGAGACTAGCTCCTACTCCAACTAATGATAATAATTATTAATTACTTTTATTCAATATTGTATAACAATTTCATTAAAACTTTTGAGAAAGTTGAAAGACAATAAAAAAATAGGTACCTATACTATAGTTTTCTTTGAGTCCATGTTCATCAGCCATTTTTAATGTCCCCACTGCTGGGGCGCAGGCCTTCCTAATGGGTGGATAAGGAGGGTGGGCCATAACCATCACGCGGGCCCAATGCGGATTGGTGGGTGTTAACGACTGCAAATGCTGCCAGGACCAACGGCTTAGCTTGAAATAATAATTTTTTGGTCACCCATACCATGATTGACTCTTGCGAAAGTTGCTTAACCTCCGCAATCACTGGGCCAGGTGCTAAACCACTGCACCATAGAGCTCCTCAACCAACTAACGGTTGGTTAATCTAAAATTATTTATTTTTTGCTGTTTGTACATACAATTTATTATGATTCTTAAGCCGCATCTAATCTAATCTAATCTTTTTACTAAAAAGCAAAAAATAATTATCAAATTAACCGTTTTTTTTTTGTTTTATAAAAAAACTCAGGTTTCAAACCGGACTAATTTTTTGTTTTCAGAATAACCTACTTTTTGTCCGAATTTTGTCGTTATTTTCCACCATTTTCAATTTTCGAAAAAAAAATTACGGATTGATTTTTGATAAATAAGTATGGGTGGATAAGGAGGGTGGGCCATAACCATCACGCGGGCCCAATGCGGATTGGTTGGTGTTAGCGACTGCAAATGCAGCCGGGACCAACGGCTTAGCTTGAGATAATAAATTTTTGGTCACCCATACCATGATTGACTCTTGCGAAATACCATACGGCGGCAAGCTCTAGCATCTTTTGACACCACTGTCATTTTGTTTTTCATTTATTGTCATAACTTTCGGAAATATAGCCGAATTACACTCCCCCATGAAACCAATCTGATAAAAATTTTCAATGTAAAATATTTAAAGCTATCAAATCTGAACTGAGTAAGTTAGTCGACCTACCTAACAATCTAATAATTACATAATGTATAAAAATACATTTTTGTTCACAGATAAGTATTTCGATATCCCATCCCATAATACTAAAAATCTATCGAAGTCACTTCGAAGTTGAATCATGCACACAAGTACAGGGAAAAGACTGAATACTATACATTTGCATATTAGTCTTTATTTATGTAAATACGACGGCACCTCAGATTATACATGTTGACCTTGAGACCGCCTTTATGCCCTACTACGTAATAAAAGCTCGCAGTTTAACTGTATAACCTGACGTGCTATCGTGTGTACCTAAAAAGTACGGACCCCTCGGTGGGCGAGTCCGATTCGCACTTGTCCCGGTTTTTTTATATGGTAGGGGAATGCATTTAGGCATCCTGGAGGTTTGTGGGAATCGCCGGGGGCACTACCCACTAAACCACATCCCGCAATAACAAACAGGACCTACGGGACCGTGGTGTCACGCCCCATGTCCCACGCCTACCGGCTAACTTTCCGAACTTCGGCGGGTCTGCCGAGCTTCAATTTAAAACAAATAAATCGAAGTAAGGAGTTTCGTATTGTACTATTCGCCGAAGTTATTTAGACGATATTGATGTTCGCGTGACATCATGAATTTGGTTTCGCCATTTTAGCCCGATTGGGGCTCAATTTATCTGTTTTATTTTGAAACCCGGCAGACTTTCCGAAGTTCGATGCGTTAGCCGGTACGGCCCCAGGCCCGGCACTCAGGGGAATTGCCGGCGACCTTGTCGTCGATCCAGACGCGGAGCACGGCTACGTCCACGTAAACGCCCGGGGCGCCGTCCTTAGACAAGTATACATACATACATAGACAAGACTTTATTTAATTACTAGCTTTCCATCCGCAGCTTCGCTCGTGTGGACTACAGGGTTTATCGTACGGGCGGAGACCCGTGCCCAGTGGAATAAAAAGTAGCCTATGTCCTTTCCCAAGGTCCCAATCGGTCAAAATCGGTCCAAGGGTCTAGGCATGAAAACGTAACAGAGAAACAGACAGAGTTACTTTCGCATTTATAATATAAGTAAGGATTTAAAATCAAAATAAAACTGCGCATTCACAGAATTCATTATATTAGTATTGCTAAATTGGCACTTGTAATGAGTGATTTGTAAAAAAATAAAAAACTTTAAAATGTTGTCAAACAAAATTGTAGTATTAACCTGCGACAAAGCATAATTCTGAAAAGTGACTTAAATAATCAATAAAAAAATGTAGACAGCCCTAATATTTGGAGTAGACGTTGGGGTCGTACCCCTTGCCGGCGACCTTGTCGTCGATCCAGTCGCGGAGCACCGCCACGTCCACGTAGACGCCTGGGGTTCCGTCCTCACCGCACCCGATGCCCCACGCGACCATGCCGTTTTGGACGTATCTGTTGGTCTGGAACTGGAAATGAAGACAAAAACCGCATCAAATCGGTCCATTCGTTTAGGACCTACGATGCTACAGACAGACAATAAACAAATACACACGCCAAACTTATAACGCCTGTCCTTTTGTGTTAAGTCAGTATTATGTATTCTGTGGTCGGGTGTAAAAATAACTAGGTACAATGCGATTAATTTTTACAACTGAGAAGTTGCCCCTTCAGCATTGCGATTCTGTAAGACATCATTCGTGACCTCGCATCTGAATCCGCTGTGAGTTTCTTGATTGGTATTCTCAAAACTCGCTTGATAATTCGCATGTGCACTAGCGCTGCACTTGCGAGCGTGTCAGCGAGTTGAACTAAATTGACCGCGAGAATTTTGACGGGAACCGATAACTTGTCCGAAATTTACTTGTCCTAATTTCATTTAACGGAAACGGTTGACCAAAGTTTTTGTTGCTATATGTATTGTTTGCCATATTTTTAAACCATCGAAATATCATTTGGCATATGTCTCATTTTACCGAACTACGTTTCACCGATTTTCAAATTGATTTTTTAGTATTGGCACCACCAGAACAACATTTTACCGAATACTATTTGGCCGCAACCGCAACTATGGTATATTTATATTATGTAGGTAACATTTGACATAATCGATATTTGTTATAATAATACATGTTTTATTAACCATGCATGCAAGCATTATAGAGCTGCGAATGGTCAAAACACTAACCTAACCTAACCTACTTAATGTATTCAAAGTTTTTCATTTGGTGAACTGAAAATATGACAAATAAATCAGTGGTGTAATGAATGTTCGGGAATATAACACTTCGACGAAATGTTCTTTCGACCGCGCATAACTTCGGTAAAAAGTTTTTCGACCAAATAAGACATCGGAGTAACGAAAAAAACGTAATTTCGACGAAGTCAAAAAAGGCGAAACGAAAACAGTCGAAAAGATTTCAGTAAAATGAAATTCGATCAAAAAAATTTCGACCTTGGGATAGGTTACCGATTTTGACAGATAAAGTATGAGATGATGTAAAAAGTGGCATTCTGTAAGGTATAGACCGAGAGGTGACAGGATTTTTCGTAACGATCAAGGAAACGATTACATTTACTTTTATGGGGTGTAGAGTGGTTGTAGAATGTCCCCTAATGTGAATGATGAATTTCCATACAATATAATGCTATTTTCGCGATTTTTTAGCATATCAAAACAGCTCTTAGAATCCTGATAGATCAGTTGTGTGTATTGCAATCTGGATCTCATCCATTCACTCCCTGGGTAGCTATCTTCAGATCGGCAGAGAACCAAGGCTTCAAAGTTATCTCGTTGGTATGAAAATTATCTGGTGCTTCTAATTATCTAAGGTGAAGGTGCAAGGTGTGTCGCTGTCATGCTAAATGCAGGTATTGTGCACTGATATTTTTGTGGTGTGCATGTGCATTTTTTTGCGGGCAGGCGGGCGGTGCATCCTGCATATATATTTTTTGCGGGAGTAAGCTACATATATTTCTCTTTTCACAATTCTAATTATCCGTCCACCTCTCGAATTAAACAACCTCTCGCATCAGATCTCACTTCGCTACTCCCTTCACTCTCACTTAAATTTGCATTCTGTAAGCATCACCTATTTACTTGCGAAGTGAAGTGAGTTCTGTATTGTAGTGACTGCCACACTCAAAAAAATGTTAGTCGAGATTTATTGATTGCAGTTTTTTGATACAATTGTTGAGTTTTTGGTACAGAACTTTATAGCAAATATGCGTTTTTTTAATTAAAATTTCTTATTTTAAGGAATTTGAGGCAGCTAATAGTCTGCGTGTTGAATTAAAATTGTCCGTGAGATTTTGACAGATGAAATATGAGATGACATAAGAAGTGGCATTCTGTAAGGAAATTCCGCCCTCACTTCGATGCTCACCTCGCAAGTGAACCCGATTCAAAGTGTCAAATAAAAAGTATCTATTTTACGAGTGAAAATAGAAGAAGTCCTCTACAAACAATGTTAAAATAATATTTTTTTTAGAAATAAAACACTTTTTACGGATTACAGCGCGTATATTATTAATTCAGGTGTTGTTTTAGAATTATTTAGTTTGTATTTATTGGTTTTTAGAATTCCCGACGTTTCGACACCTTTCCAGGGACCGTGGTCACGGGAGGACTAAAAGTGTTTAAAAAGTGTTTTATTTCTAATGAACTGTATACGAGCGAAAGTCTTAGAAGTGAATATTTTTTTATTTTTTAACACTGACAAGTAGTTTTTAACCACAAATTATATAGCTATTTAATTTGTGAAAAACTATTTTTTTTTTATTATTTAACTTTACAAAAACAAAAATTTTTCATCGTAACAAACCAAAAACCACGGCGGTTTGTCCGGAATGCTAGACTTATACACTAACATTATTATATATTTATGGTAACAACAACATATTATAAAATAGGTCACTAGTAAACAATTTACCTGCGGTGATCGTCCAGTTTTAATATTACTTTCTGTAATGCTTTGTAAGAGATGTAAAGGATGGTGAGAAAAGCTTTAAGTTTATATATCCAGATGACTTGTATTTATTCTCAATAATCAGAACAACAGATAGGTGTGTCTGTCAACGGTTTGAATTTCTGGACAATTGCATTGCTATTATTGTTGTGCAAGCAAAGATGTTCATGAGCCACAAGCCTTCCACCACCACCACCTACAAGGATGTTATTTCAGAAAACATTTTTATTTTAATGTCAATTTTTTTTTACATGTTATTGTATAAAATTTGATAAAAAAAAAAAATTATATTGTTAGGTAAAACTTATTATACTGGTTTGTAAGACTCCTGGGAATAGAGGGATTTAGGTGCTTGTTAGTACACAGAATGCTCAATTATCATCCAGACATAGTTGCAAAAATAGTTATTGCATGCTGTGTTTTGCACAACATGTGCAATCGCGCAGAAATACCGGCTTTCACAATTTCAGAAGAAGAGAGACTAGAAGAGCTACAAACAATTGCTGAAGTTCAAAGGAGGCAAACTAGGGATTTGCCATCTTACGCCGATTTAGCTCTAGGGCAATAACGTAGACGAAATATAGTAAATAGCCTATGGCGTTCACGTCATATTTAATTTATCGGTGGTCAAAAACCCTTTACAAGTTTTCTTTCGTCATTTCATTCTTGGATAGGCCTTCCAATTTGTGAAATGGTAGTAGATTCAGTAGATTTATACATTTTTAACATGATGTGCTAACAGAAAACCTAAAAAATCTGCTATAAAAACAGCTTATTTTTTTTAAAGCTTTATTTATTTAATACCAAATAATATACTAGAAAAAATAAGACTTGCACCAGATCATGTTCTCGGACGGGAATCGAACCCGTGACCTTTGGATATCCGGTCCAATGCTCTGACCGCTGAGCTACCGAGCCACTCTTTTCTAGTATATGATTTGGTATTATATAAAAATAGCATTGTGAATGCTAAAATCTCAAAATTTAAAAAGCTTTATTTATTTTTAACATTTTTGGGGCTAGGCATATGTATATGTAATAAAAATGTAAGCGATGATATAAATATATTTTATTAATATTTAAACGACAGTTGATCTTTTCAATCGGTTCAGCCGTCTTCGAGTAGTTCTGGTAGCTCTTCCTTCAGGTGTTCCTTCTGGAGTTCCCTGGTAAGTTCAGACCAGATGTTCTTCAATTTGCTAATATGTAGTGACACTTCACCACTGGATTGCACTGTGTAGCTGAAGAACTTCATGCACAGGCTTTACTCTTTTGCAAGCCATCATACAGGCGGTGTAGTTCTAGCCATACTTCCCTCGCTGTAGAATATCGCAAAACTTTCTCACAGTTGTCTTGTGACAAATTCGTAGTAATAAGTTCGCCTCATGAAGCTCTCGTGTCTCCCACTTGGATTGTTGCTGATTCAACGATAGACTTTTCCATCAACTCTCGACGTAAATTCTATCTGAATTTTATTTCCGGTAACTTAACGCTCTGCTACCATATTAAAGTACATACTTTTTGATATTATAGGATCTTGGGAAAGAAAATAATAAAATTAAACTGTAAAAACTGTATTAAAAAACGCAAGGAAGAATATTGACAGACAAGACATTGACATTATATTCAATGAGCAATATATACAAAAAGAGTACTTAGGTCGATTTGCAGCAACATTTACTAAATCTCGATTTTGTTAAACCTAGACTTTACTCATACGAATATGTAAAATTTTTAAATCGATATTTAAAATTTTCACAGTTTCATAAGGGCTATATCTAAGTTTAACAAAGTCGAGATTTAGTAAATGTTACTGCAAGTGGGCCTTAATATAGGTAACTATACAAAGCAGGATTCTTAACAAAATATTATAGGTCTGTCCACGGTCCGGTTTTTTCTTGGATGACGGATCCGGGCGTTTTGACGGAGACGGATGACGGAGACGGATGACGGAGACGGATCACGTTTGTCCATTGCGTCCGGATCCGATCCAATCCCGAACCACATATCACTCTGCGGTGCAACTGAGATGTCATGTGCACGTGCCTTTTTTTACGTTAGAATGCCGACAACTTCTTGCAATATACGTACAAAGAAAAAATACGACTCGCACCAGATTATGTTCTCGGACGGAAATCGAACGGGACGGGAGCATTGTAAATGCTAAAATCTCAAATTTAAAAATGATGTAGCTTTCTTATCTTAATCAATTGTTTAAAAATATCTGGAAAGGTATTCAGTTGATGTCGAGGTAATTCCTTGTAATTGGTGAGATGGCGCTGGCTTGCAGCGTAAGAGTTGATATACTAGGAGAAATTTGACATTCCCACTAGTGACTCAGTAGCGCAGCGGTCAGAGCATTGGACCGGATATCCAAAGGTCGCAGGTTCGATTCCCGTCCGAGAACATGATCAGGTGCGAGTCGTATTTTTTCTAGTTTATTATTTGGTATTATATAAAAATAGCATTGTGAATGCTAAAATCTCAAATTTAAAAACGTGAAGATATTTTTTTAACATTTGTTTTTATTAGTAACTCCTTTTTGGTTAGCAGAAATGACCTTTTATTTCGTTGTGACTTAGCCGATACTTATTTTTTTCGCATAACCTAAGTGGCATACGTTATATTAGTGTGTAAACATTAGTGCAAAATGTTTTAAAACGTTAGCGTTCATGGTTGTTAAATAAATTAAGAAAATGTTAGTATGGAAAATTCAAATTCTTTAAAATTCTCCATACAAAACGGCAATTTCATACTTTAACCCCTAATATTAACTTGCCCTAAAAACTTTATTGTGTGAACAAAATAAAGTCGCAGCGCAAGTGCTTGTCGCAATAAGCAAGTTCGGCAAGTCGCAAAAGATGACGGTTGACGAAGACGGACGTCGGGTGGCTGCGCCGTGGACAAGTCCATATGTATTTTATATTCTAATGGGGTACTTCGAATCGAGGCTCCGGTTTAGCGGTTCATCCGATCAAGCAAAATCTTCGGAGCCCGTCAAAAGAACGGATGACTGATTTCGGACGCCGGATGTCGAGTTGACAAAAGTTCATACAAATATAATATATAGGCCGCTATTCGGTCCGGTTTTTTCTCTCCGAGGAGACGGACGCCGTGGACATACAGTTTAAGGCATAGGGATTATATTCATGGCACGAATTAAGAGTTTTTTATTTTTGCTGCATCAAATTCCTTAAAATAAGAAATTTTAATTTAAAACTCACATATTAGCTAAACTGGAATCGATAAAACTCGACTAACATTTTGTTGAGTGTGGTTGTCACTAGGTACAACGCAAGTCAAGGTCAAGGTCAAGCGAGGTGAGATGCGAAGTGAGAGTGAATTGCGAAGGGAGTTGCGAGTTGTCGTCTGATTTTACAGAATCGCAGGGCAGAGCGCTTGCGGTACAAAACGACGTATTTTAATCTGTAAAATTTACGCTTTGCTACAGAATTAGTACTCTTTGCCATACATTGTCGAGTGAAGTTGCAGCGAATCACTGTCTATTGTCAATTTAATCGCATTTAGTCTGGCCCAGCGATTGCGGAAGTTGAGCAACTTTCGAAAGGGTCGGTTATGGGATCGGTGACCAAAAATGTATTATCTGGAGCTGCGCCGTGCTTCGGAAGGCACGTTAAGCCGTTGGTCCCAGCTGTATTTGCAATCGTTAGCATCCACCAATCCGCATTGGGCCCGCGTTGCCCATCCTCCTTATCCACCTATAAGGTAGGCTTGTGCCCCAGCAGTGGGAACATGAAATGGCTGATGGTCATACCTCAATAGGACAGACTAGTGGTGAACCCCCGTCCCCCTTGCAGGTGTCCTTGCCCGCTTCGCCGCCCGCGCACATGAAGCTCGTGTGCAGTTCGAAGAATCGCCCCAACCGAGTCTTGCGGAGTAAATCCCTGCAAGTCCTGTGGGCTACCACTGGCAATTCGATCTGGGGGAAGAAATCAGAACAATCAATAATTTGTACAATGCTATTTATGAGGAACTAATCCAACGCTGACTGGCCCATCCTCCTTATTTACCGATAAGGAAGGCCTGTGCCCCAGCAGTGGGGACATTAAAAGTGGCTGATGGTCAATCTGACGCTACTATCACAAAACAAAACTTCGAATTCATTTATTCAATCTAGGCTGTTACAAGCACTACTGAATGTCAAAGGAGCTATGCCATTTCGCAAGTCCTAAGCAGGAGGCCTTCTAACGAGAAGAATCGACAAGAAAGTCTCTAGGGCTCATTTTTTTCTTCCTGTTTTATTTCGTACAGAGTTGTTAAATGGTAAAACAATCTACCGGCTAACTTTTCGAACTTCAGCGGGTCTGCCGAGCTTCAACTTAAAACAGATAAATCGCAGTAAGGAGCTTCGTATTGAACACACAACGGCACCTCAGACAATACATGTTGACCTTAAGACCACCTTTATGCCCTACGTAATAAAAGCTGTTTTCGGAGTTTATGTGCTGTCGTGCGTACCAGTGGCGAAGGGTCCATACAAGCCGATTCCCACCAGTTTACCTTTTAAAAATCCCACCCCACCGATTCACTATGCAGATCATATCATTTTTGTAAAACGAGTTATCTTCGCCATAATTTCACCCCTCGCCATTGGTACCTAGTTACGAAGATTGTCAAATTACGATTGTGATCATTTTGGAATGGAGAGAACGAAGAGGAATGATGTGGTGCCCTCCGATTTACCAAATTGTAACACCTATCTTTACCAGCTACGAATGCGAATCAAATATCTTTGCGATGACTAGATGATAATTAAGTACAAAATTAAGTAAGACTTCTTACCTTTTTCAGAATGACCTGGTACCGTCCCTCCTTGCCGAACTTGTCTTTTCCCCATCCAGTGGCGAAGCACCTGGTCCCAGCTACTGCCTTCTGTCTCGGAGGCGGAAGGCACGCGACTCCCACATTGGGCGCCAGGTCCATCGGCGCCGTCAGGAATAGTAATGCAATGTCGTAGAAAAGATTGCCTAAAAAGAAATAATTACGAACTAAAATCCATCCAATCCATCACAGTTCACTGCAGCTGGCTTATTCTGTAAGTCAACTGACAGCTTAAAATGATCATCACTAATCAAAGTTGCAAGTGCATTGCAGCTACAGTTAAAATCAATCTGAAAACTCTCTATAAAACTCGGCAATCTCTATAAAATTTTGATCAGTGATGATAATTTTATGCTGTCAGTTGAGTTACAAAATAGGCCAGCAGGACATAGGCCTATCTCGTGGGAGACTGTTCCCATAATGTCCATGCTTTGTCAGGTTGAAGATTGCAGCTTTAGACCGCTTCCACCATCAGAAAACGGTGCTTGCTACCCATTTTCTGATCCACCGAGATATTAGATGTGCTACCTCTAGTCATATTATTCGCCATTTACGAATGGTGCATACCATTCTTTACTGCGTTCTTAAGTTTAAAATAAGTCGATTTGTACAATTCTTCAAACATCAAGGAAGGTCTTCTTATATACCTAAAGTACCAATTATACATATGGATTAAAAGACGGAGGAGACATGTCAATAAAAAGGTTACACATCCATTGAAGTCCTTGTGTATTTCAGCGTTGCCAACATCACGGTCTTAGTAAGGGAAGACCTCTTTAGTAGTCTGTGTGTCCCTTTCACCAGCTCTGACCCTGAGACGGCTTTAACTACAAAGTGCGCAGTGGTTAGAACTGCACATGGATGGATCGAAGATCCTCCACCGATATACACCTTTACTATGTCACGAAAGTTTTTAATGCCAGGTAGACGAAAAATACTAATTATTAAATTACATACCTCTACGAAAATTGTGCTTCAGCATCTAGTAGACTAATGCTCGTTTGCACTTAACTTAAGAATCGCCCAAGTCTTTTCCTAACAACAACTTGACCAAATTAGCTGTCATGCAGCTTTCATGCGCCTATTTATCTTGGTCGAATTGTAGTTAGGAAAAGACTTAGGCGATTCTTAAGTTTAGTGCTAAAGACTAAAATACCAGAAAGACCAAAAAATTAAGTTACCTCTGTTGAAGTCCTTGTGTATTTCAATGTTACCAACATCTCGGTCTTGGTACGGGAAGACCTCTTTAGTGGTTTGTGTGTCCCATTCACCAGCTCTGACCCTGAGTCTTGTCGCTTTAGCTACGTAGTGCGCAGTGGTTAGGACCACACATGGATGGATCAAGGATCCTCCACCGATATACACTTTTACTATGTCACGAAAGTTATTTAATGCCAGGTAGCCGAAAAAGACTAATCATTAACATACCTTCACGAAAATTGTGCTTCAGCATCTAGTAGACTAAAATACCGAAAAGACCAAAAGACCAAAAAACAAAGTTACCTCCGTTGAAGTCCTTGTGTATTTCAATGTTACCAACATCTCGGTCTTGGTACGGGAAGACCTCTTTAGTGGTTTGTGTGTCCCATTCACCAGCTCTGACCCTGAGTCTTGTCGCTTTAGCTACGTAGTGCGCAGTGGTTAGGACCACACATGGATGGATCAAGGATCCACCACCGATATAAACTTTTACTATGTCACGAAAGTTATTTAATGCCAGGTAGACGAAAAAGACTAGGTAATCATTAAATTACATACCTTCATGAAAATTGTGCTTCAGCATCTAGTAGACTAAAATACCGAAAAGACCAAAAGACCAAAAAACAAAGTTACCTCCGTTGAAGTCCTTGTGTATTTCAATGTTACCAACATCTCGGTCTTGGTACGGGAAGACCTCTTTAGTGGTTTGTGTGTCCCATTCACCAGCTCTGACCCTGAGTCTTGTCGCTTTAGCTACGTAGTGCGCAGTGGTCAGGACCACACTCGGGTGGATCAGGGATCCTCCACCGACATACACATTCAACTGTTGGCCATCTGGATCGGTTGCGCTGACTGGTTCGATTCTGGTGGTAAAAAAAAATTATTTATTTAGAGACAACAAAGATAAAATTCAAAACTCATATTCAGTCTGGGCTGAAGCACTTGTGAATGTCAAAGAAGCTACGCCATCGGTTCGCAAACCCTAAGCGGGAGACCTTGTACCGAGAAGAACCGGCAAGAAACTCGTCAAGGGCTGCCTTTTTCTCCCTGTATATTTCATACAGAGTCGTCAAATTTAAAGAATGAGGTCAGCATTTAAAGTGACGTCATTTTCCATTACAATAATTAACAAAGTTTACATTCAATGGGTAGGTAGGTATAAATTTCAATTAGTTGAGAAATCGCCGTCTACTCGATAGCGCATAGCTAAGAAAATTATATTGTATGATATGAAGTATTATGAACATATACAACGTGTTACAAAAGTATCCCTAATGCCGAATATGGTAAATAGGGACCATCAAACTGAACAACTTTTACTATGGGACCAACTCTGAAATCGCGAAAAAAAAATCTGCTGTTTCATACATTTTGATGTTTTCGATTTTAATTTTTGTATGAAACAGCTGATTTTTTTTTTCGCGATTTCAGAGTTGGTCCCATAGTAAAAGTTGTTCAGTTTGATGGTCCCTATCTACCATATTCGGCATTAGGGGTACTTTTGTAACACCTTGTATACCTATGGGTAGCATGGAGTATTTCATAAAGTTGACAAGAAACTGTGTCACTTTATTAAACATACATTTTCTTACAAATAACAGTCATCCTTGTATGTACATTGGTGAGATGGCGCTGGCTAGCAGCGTAAGAGTTGATATACTAGAAGAAATTCGACGTTCCCACTAGTGACTTGGTAGCTCAGCGGTCAGAGCATTGGACCGGATATCCAAAGGTCGCGGGTCCGATTCCCGTCCGAGAACATGATCTGGTGTGAGTTGTATTTTTTCTAGTATATTATTTAGTATTATGTAAAAATAGCATTGTGAATGCTAAAATCTCAAAATTTTAAATTATTTTACAGTATTTTATCATCAATGTACAGTCAACGGCACGTCTGACTAATGTTGACCTTAAAACAGTTTTGCCGTACGTACGTAACAAAAAACTGTTTTCGTAGTTCAACTGTTTAAGACGCCGGCGAACAGTGAGCTTCCCATGTAAACGTAATACCAAAATGATTTGCAATTTGAGCATAATTAACGCTTCTTGTGATGTTATTCGAATTAAGACAGTATTTGTCTAGGTTAGGTACCAAATAAAAATTAATGCGATTTTGTATGAAAATTATTTGTAATTTATTTTGAATGGGGTTAGTATTTTGTTAATAATGCTCAAATTGCAAATCATTTTGGTATTACGTTTGTATGGGAAGCTCACTGTTCGCCGGACTCTTTAAGTTACTGTACTGTCGTGCGCACAAATATGACTATTATGGTCTTAAGTTATTGTTACCTATTATTGTATGAAAAAATTCGACTTTGAAATAGGAGATAGAAGATGCTGTCTACTCACTTCAAGATGGCCACCATCCATGGAAACTCGCCGAACTTAGCTTCGCTGTCGGTGTCTCCCTTAGTATGCATCACCACTCCTTGCGGATTTCTCCAACCACAGCCTTCCTTCTGGACAATGGAACAAAATAAAACAATATTACATTACTCTTCGATGCCTTAACATGGGTAGCCTAAGTATGTCATGCTTTCTTCAATCATTTCTGCGGTGGTGTCGTGTGAGGTGGGTCGTTACGTTCCCTCAAATATGGTCGAGCGAAGCGATGGCTGGTTCATGCGTCATGCTCGTGAACGAGTGCTGCCAGTGGGAATGGGTGTGCTTCTGCCTACCTGTCCTAACGTTTATTGAATTGTATGAATTGTTTTTTTTTGTAGCAGCCTAGACTGAACCTTAATTTTCGAATTAAGCTGATTTTGATAAAGCTGATAAGTTTTTTGCGCCCATTTTTCTTGTCAGCTAAAAGACGTCATAATGGGTGGTAGGGTAGAAGACGATTTAAAAATGCTTATTATGTGAGCTTATTTGAATAAAGAATTTTTCAATTTCAATTTCAATTACTGCCGCGGTCTATAATGACTGCGTTGCTGGCGGCGATGATAATGGCGAAGAGCGAAGCTTATGCACAGGGGCTCTATCGGCTAAAAACATTGAAGTTAATGTTAACTGTGTTTTGACAGATGTATATGATACATTTCTACTTCGTTTTGGCACAAATAAAAACTTACCAAAGAAACTACAATGTTTTAAGCCAATACCGCCGCTGTTCCAGGCCGTTGAAGGCCAAGAGCATAGTTAAGCTTAGCTTAAGAGGCCATCATATCGTGACAGCAGCGCAGCGTTGTGTGGACCAAAGCTTATACAACATGTTACAAAAATACCCCTAATGCCGAATATGGTATATAGGGACCATCAAACTGAACAACTTTTACTATGGGACCAACTCTGAAATCGCGAAAAAAAAATTAGCTGTTTCATACAAAAATTAAAATCGAAAATATCAAAATGTATGAAACAGCTGTTTTTTTCGCGATTTCAGAGTTGGCCCCATAGTAAAAGTTGTTCAGTTTGATGGTATACCCTATTCGGCATTAGGGGTATTTTTGTAACATCTTGTATAGTGCTTTACACAAACAATGTGAGAACTACCTAACTATAGTATTTCTAAACTTATTTAAAAAAAAATACAAAAATGCAAATATCTCTGAAACGGTGCGTCGGAACCTAAAAAAAAAGGTATTTTCGACCCCTCAAGAATACTGGATGTAGATAAGAGGTATTTAATGAAATGACAAATAACGGTCTAGTTTTTTACCACACTCAGTCACGTCTATATTGATAAATACAAAACTTTTCTTGTTACTATACAAGGTGTTACAAAAATACCCCTAATGCCGAATATGGTATATAGGGATCATCAAACTGAACAACTTTTACTATGGGGCCAACTCTGAAATCGCGAAAAAATAATCAGCTGTTTCATACATTTTGATATTTTCGATTTTATTTTTTGTATGAAACAATTTCGGAACTAATAAATATTTGTTGTATATTTATTAGTTCGGAAAATCCCTAGGGAATCTTGGACTGGGATAAAAAGTACGTGTGTTACATCAAAAAGATTACTGATTTCAACATCCATTTTAATAATTAATACCGAAAAATTGTGATCACTTATAATGTTTTAAATTTCCATGGTGTTTGACGTTATTAGAATAAACTATATCGGGATTTACACCATGTACCTGTTTATTTTCGGGAACAATATTTTCTGTCACCTAAGTTTAGATGTGTCACTAATCTGCAATACCCAAATTATAATATCTATTCCCAAGAAATATATTAGTCATCATATTTATCAAATCTGTCTCTAAGTATAAATCACCGTATTAATATAAATATGTCTCTTAAATTATAGTTTGATCACTTTTTTCTATAACCTAAATATAAGATCTGTCCTCTAAAAAGTAAGTCCCTGGCAGCAATAATATATTTGTACCTAAAATAGTAAATCTATCACCTTATAAATCTAATCAACAAACTATTAGTATCATTTTAATCGTTCAATCATCAAAATAATAGATGTGTCACTTAATTAATAGAAAAATTCCCAAGTAGGGGCGGAGTCAAATTGGCGGGCTGTGAAAATTTAAATGCACTAAGTAGGTTAGGTTAGGTTAGTGTTTAGACCACTCGCAGCGGAGCGAGCGAAGCGAGCGAAGCTCCATAAATATCAGGATCAACTAGTTTGGCCATAATGCTTATATCAGGATCAACTAGTTTGCCCTAGCCTAAACTGGTTTATCCTATCTGGCTTAGGACAAACTATGTAGTTTGGTCTAGGCTATACCAGTTAATCCCATTGCGTATAGGAAGAACTAGTTTAACCTAGGCCAAACTAGTTTGTCCTGAAAATCGGGTTTGGCCGGTAACAAATATACCTAACTAACTCGCACAGCTCGCACTTGACTGCAGTGTTTTGTTTAGTTTTAGATAAGTAGTGTTTTTGTTTCGATTTTAAATGTAAATTATATAATTAAAACCTATTGTAGTTTAATTTAATTAATTGTACCCATATTTTCAAATTTTAGTTGAATTTATGTAATAAATTAATATTATTTTTCAATAATCTAATATATTTTTTAGGTAAACATTTTTAATTATTTGGTGATTCAGTTTTAGTGACACTTTTATTATTTAGAAACCCAATATAATTATTTGATGATTGATATTATTTCCAAGTAATTATTAATTAATATTTAGGTAAGCGTTTTTATATTATTTGGTGATTAAATTTAAGTAACAGATCTACTATTTTAGGAACAAATATTATTTATTAGGTCACTGAAAATGCATTTATTAGGTAATTGATAAAATCATACCCTTTATTTTCTTCCGTGACCATGGCGCATGCAACTGCGCCGAAATATCGGAGTCTCAAAAATAAACAGGTACATGGTATGAATCCCGATATAGTTTATTCTAATAATCACTTAATTTTAAGTAACAATTAATAAAGCAGGAAAACTATGTAAGTATTATAAGTTATACAAGCAAATTAAATGTTCTCGGAATTGAGATTTCGCATCGATTAACACACAACAAGGCAAACGGGATTTCAGTCCAATGCAATAAAAACGCTTTTATTGCATAATGTAGTGTGTAATAATGTGTGTGTAGTAATGTGTAATGATGAGCAAAAACTAGAATGACCCTTATGTTAGTGTGGTGACCTTTCGCTAGTGTTGGGAAAATATCGATAGGTATAATCCGTGCGCGATGAGAATGGGATGCCTTATGGAACTGAAACGCGCACGGTCCGTTGGCCAGCCGAAAATACTTATTTCTTAAAAATCTCATTAATATTGCCTTGTTTTATTAATTTAGTATTATAACACGGATTATGTATAAAAATTTATTAGAAGATTAATTGCGTGTGCGGTTTACCTGACGACCTTTGTCTTAGAGTCTGGGACTTGACGAAGATTTTACTTTATGCACTAGAGCATGAAAAGCGATTTTATGCAGCCTATACCCAACATAAAGACGAACTTTACGAGCATGAGAAGTGAAAATAATATAAATTACCAGTTCTTCTTTCGGAGGTGGCTTGGGCGTGATGGGTTCTCCAGCTGGTCTCTTTTCAGCCGGAAGGCAGCAGGTGTCCAGATAATGGCTGCACTCGCCGTCGTTCAAACTGGAAAGACAATGGGGGAAAATGGAGTCTCGTATACAGAGTGTTTCATAATAACCCGTAGAATTTATTTTTTTATTATAACTGCAAAGTTACAACCCTAGACGCAAACAGACTATTGTTTTCGATAAAATATCCCATGAATGGGCAAAAGCCAAATACAATTTAGGTCTAGGATTGCCACTAGTTTATCACGAAAAGAAAAAAAATAAAAAAGTGGTGGTCATTTCAGGGTTCAGGCATGCATATATGAAGAGCTTGGTGGCGCAGTGGTATAGCCACTTGCCCTATCGATGTGGAGGTTAAGCAACTTTCGCGAGGGTCGGTCATGGGATGGGTGACCAAATACTTATTATCTCGAGCTCCTCCGTGCTTCGGAAGTCCCAGCTGCATTTTTAGTCGTTAGCACCCACCAATCCGCATTGAGCTCGCGTGGTGGGTCATGGCCCATCCTCCTTATCCACCCATAAGGCCTGTGCCCCAGCAGTGGAGACATTATGGCTGATGGATATATAACATACCGTATATCGATAAGCCCGAATCCATCTTCTATGATAGTGTTGTTATTGTGATTGCACTGGAAGTATTGGACGCATTCGCCAGCTGCACCAGACTCGGTTGTGCAGGATTTGTCTTCTGCAAAAGAAAAAAAGGTTTAAAAGCGCGTCAAGTTATAAGGGCTTGTACACAAAACTGCGATGCGACGTCGCATCGCAAAAACCTGCGAGCTCGCACGATGCGTCGCAAGAACTTGCGAATTGATTCGCATCGCGCATTCCTGCGATGTTACGTGTGATTACGATGACGTGGAGAGGAAAAGCCTTGCCGCACGAAATCGCATCGTATTGCAATTTTCTGCGTTGCGAATTCGCATCGCGTCGCATTGCAGTCTTGTGTACAAGCCCTAAGAAGTACCTATTTAAGAAAAATCCTATGAATATTATAAAAGTGAATGTTTGTGACTTTAGATGTTTGTTACTCAATCACACAAAAACAGCTGAACTGATTTGGATGAAATTTGGCACACAGATAGTTTATATCGTGGATTAAACATAGGATACTTTTATCACAGTCAAAAGTTCTGTAGGGATTTTCCGAGGACGAAGTCGGGGGTGGAAGCTAGTAAAATGCAAAAATAGCTTATTTGTTTCACTTTAACGTCTTAACTACTGAACCGATCGTCATGAAATTTTGCATACACGTTATCAGGAGTACAGATAGAGAGTACAGTTTTTTACATAAACTTCTATCACAGAATAATTTCAGATTTTTCTCTTTGCAAACTTCGGAGAAAAGGATAGGGGACGGTATTTTGTTTTTTCCAACTAATTAACCCAATACAAAATTAATACCAATTACATTTTTTCATACAAAACTGTAAATCGCATTAATTTTTATTTGGTAAACATTTTGTTTTTTTTTATTTAATAGAACCCTAGACAAATACTTTCTTAATCCGAATAACATCACAAGAAGAGTTAATTATGCTCAACTTGCAAATCATTTTGGTATTACGTTTATATGGGAAGCTCACTGTACGCCGAACTCTTAAAATGCAAAATTGCCGTTGCTAGCCAGGCGATGTTTGTTATTCTGCAAACTGGTTGCTCATTATAATAATATTAGCAGTTATCTGTGAACAATGTACCAATTCGTTGTTGCCAATTAACTAAGCACATAAGATATTTTAAGTGGACAAAATTAGTCGAAATTTTGATATTTTAGCATTCACAATGCTATTTTTATATAATACTAAATAATATACTAGAAAAAATAGGACTCGCACCAGATCATGTTCTCGGACGGGAATAGAACCCGCGACCTTTGGATATCCGGTCCAATGCTCTGACCGTTGAGCTACCGAGTCACTAGTGAGAACGTCGAATTTCTTCTAGTATTTCAACTCTTACGCTGCAAGCCAGCGCCATCTCACCAATGTAGAAGGAATTAACCTCGACATTTAACTGATCATCTGGTGCGAGTCCTATTTTTTCTAGTATATTATTTAGTATTTTATAAAGTTAGTCGAGTTCAACTTAGAAAGCTATAATAATCATATTTTTACTTCTCATGCTCGTAAAGTTCGTCTTTATGTTGAGTATAGGCTGCATAAAATCGCTTCTAATGCTCTAGTGCATAAAGTAAAATCCTCGTCTAAGTCTCCGACTCTAAGATAAAGGTCGTCAGGTAAACAGCCACACACGCAATTAAACTTCGTTAAATAAAATTGTTTTTGCAATATTACCATTTATTTTCCTCACAATCGAAGTGAAAAGCAGAGTGTATAACTCGTTGCACGTTGCGTGAAATGGTGCATTTTATGCACTTGTTGTACAATCTATTATTATTACATAGAATAGAGTGTGTGCTAAATGATGTGTAAAAAACAATTTAAGCTTTACGATTTTGATTGAAAAAGCCAGTGGCTCTACCCTTAGTTGATGCAAACTGTTTACGTTACCGTAAACTATCGTTTTCTCTCTTTCACTCGCATTGACTGTGAGCAGTATATCCGATAGTTTACGGTAGTGTAAACAGTTTGCATCTATTCATGGTAGGGCCACTGGCAAGAGCGACATAATAATGGTGTGTCTTCACCGAGTCGCTTTCTCGTTCTCTTTCGTATTCAACTTTCAATTCGTCTTGCATCAAACGCATGCCATCCAAATTTTGTTTTTTGAGACGATAGGTCTTCTTCTTCTTTTTTTGTTATGGCAATCTACTTTCCTCTTGGAAGTAATTTTTGCCAGTGTCAAGTGTTAAATAGTTCAGTGGTAAATAGATATTGTTTAATTTTTCATTAGAATGCGGGTGGAGACGATAGGTCATGCGCTATTGAGTGCTGGGGACTGATTACGTAACTCTGTTGCTAACAATTATCGATTCGAATCGATTGTAACCGCTGCTATGTTACGGCCACACTACCTCTTCCTCCTGACGACCTCCGTGGTCGAGTGGCTGTACCTCGGTTTTCAAGATATCGCCATCTCTGAGGTCCCGGGTTCGGTCCCCGGTTGGGTCAATTTAGAAAACGAACTTTTCTATATTGGCTCAGGTCTGGGTGTTTGTGATACCACCGTTGTCTCTGATTTCCATAACACAAGTGCTTTAGCTACTTACTTTGGAATCGGAGCAATGTATGTGAGGTTGTCAAATATTTATTTATTTATTTACACAACCGTAATATGGCAATAATTATGCCCATTATTTTCCTTATGCCCATACGCATAAGGTTCATCAATTGCAATATTCAATGGCATATCACGGTAGTGTCGCCGTAACATTACATTGCTGCTTTAAGTAAATAGTTGTCACATTGGTTCTTACTAAAGCAGCAATGTAACTGCGATTTCTGTCAGAGTTGATTGCAACAAAGTTACATAATCAGTGGGTTGATAGACATGCCTCTGATGAAAGCGTAGGAGGAAAGGGATAGCGAATCAGTGAAGACGCTTTATTAAGTTCATCGACACAAACTGATAAACTTAATATTCAAATGTAATACTTGTTTCACTGGTTTTGGTCGGATTTAGCTTCAAGTTTAAGTTAAAATGGAGTTGAATATTTCGAAGAATCTGTGAAAAGGTTGTGGTCTTTCCCAGTCATCCCTACCCCTGATGACACATGGGATTTTTTCCTAAAAATATGACCCAATTAAAAAACCTGCCAAGTGCGAGTCGGACTCGCATACGAAGGGTTCCGTAGCATTATCTATAAAAAGGGCAAAACAATCATGTCTGTTGTATGGGGGGCCCTCTTAAATATTTGTTTTATTGTAATTTAATAATTTCTTTTTAAAGTGAATAACGAACTAAATATTCTGTGAATATGTCGAAGAATCTGTGTGAAGGTTGTGGTCTTTCCCAGTCGCCCCCGCCCCTGTTGACACATGGGATTTTTTCCTAAAAATATTACCCAATTGTCACTTTGTTGCAATCAACTCTGACAGAAATCGCAGTTACATTGCTGCTTTAGTAAGAACCAATGTGGCAACTATCTTATTTAAAGCAACAATATGACTGCAGTTTCAATCGAGAATTGTTAGCTGTTGATTTACGTAATCATCCCCCCGGTGTGACAACAACAGCTGTGGTTTTAACAGAAAAAATAAAAACATTCCTTTTATAGTCTGTGGTCATTTTATCTGTTTAGTGTTTTACGTCCAATTATCTATAGGGTCATTTGCTGACCTTACAGTCGAAGAAACACTTTAGTTATCAAATGTTTATGTGCAAAACAAATAAAACACTATTAATATAAGCTAACCTAACCAAAGAGAATAAATGTTACAGTTAAAGAGCGTTAACCAGTTAAAGTGCAGATTAACTATACAACATGTTACAAAAGTACCCCTAATGCCGAATATGGTAGATAGGGATCATCAAACTGAACAACTTTTACTATGGGACTAACTCTGAAATCGCGAAAAAAGAATCAGCTGTTTCATACATTTTGATATTTTCGTAATTAATTTTTGTATGACACAGCTAATTTTTTTTTCGCGATTTCAAAGTTGGTCCCATAGTAATAGTTATTTAGTTTGATGGTCCCTATCTACCATATTCGGCATTAGGGGTACTTTTGTAACACGTTGTATAATCTGCAGATTACTTGGGCCCTATTTAATGACGTGACAATTTGTCAATTGTCATGACAATTTAGTTTATATTGCAGTGTAACTATGAGTAATTTGTTCTATTTTCAAATTGGTTGACGCATTATAAAATTGTCATGACAGGTGACAAATTGTCACGTTAATTGAATAGGGTCCTGAAAGTGGTCCACTTTCACGGACCCCTGTCAAAAAATATTTTAGGATAAGAAAACAATAGCCTTTTATTTAAAAAAAAAACCGGCCATGTGCGAGTCGGACTCGCGTACGAAGGGTTCCGTAGCATTTTCTATAAAAAAGGCAAAAGAATCATGTCTATTGTATGGAAACCCCTCTTAAATATATGTTTTATTCTGTTTTTTAGTATTTGTTGTTTTAGCGACAACAGAAATACTTTATCTGTGAAAATTTCAACTGTCTAACTATCACGGTTCATGAGATACAGACTGGTGACAGACGGACAGTGGAGTCTTAGTAATAGGGTCCCGTTTTACCTGTTGGGTACGGAACCCTAACCCTTTCTAGCCGAAGCCCTAGCATAACCACTTAACGAAGGCTGGGGCCTTCGTTAAGTGGTTCTATGGGGACATTTACAAAGACTGCTGCAAAAAAAATACCTGTCTCAGAAGGTGGTGCTATGCCGGGAACCAAAGTGGATGGGCCTCCCAGTCCCGGGTTCCTATTCTCTGTCTGGCCGGGTGTAACAGGGTCTACAACCGGATTTGTTCCCGGATTTGTCTCCGAAGTCCCCGTTTGACTATCTCCAGGTTTCCCGAATATCTGGGTGAAGATCGATTCTAAGTCTCCATTGTTTTCTTGGCACCACACCACCGCTAGTAAGGCGGCAAAGAAAAAAGTTTTTAACATCTGAAAAAAAAAGAAATGTTCCGTTTTCAAATTGTTCGAAAAAGGTTAATTATTTTAATTTTTACATATTCTAAAATAAGGTTGTAGGTTTACGAAACTTATTCAGAAAATATTATGTTCTGAAGGAGCTAAGATTCACTAATCAATCACAGTTTAGCTGGCTAGTTAAAAATAAGATAATTTTAATAGTGCGGTTAACCACAAAAAAAAATATTACTTTGATGGCGGTCTTTTTGTTTTCGTAAACGTAAATAAAATGGTAGACCAATCTGCTAAATATTTAAAACTTATTAAGTTTATAGATGCCAAGAAATTCAGAAATTACCTTCAAAATAAAACAAAATATGTACTTAGGTAAGTAATTTTCCAAAAAATCGAAAAATGAAAGTTGATTCTAACCTTTTTTGTGTTAAAACCAGGGATTGAAATCGTTAATTGCCATAATTACCATTACAACAGTAAATAACGGTATTTTACCGTAAAATAAAGTTATTTTACCGTATTAACTTCATTTTACCGTAATATCACGTTAAACGACAGTAAAATAACGTTAATTACCGGTATTTTCCTTGTTATCATTATAGTTTTTAACGATATTTCAATCCCTGTTTAGAACAGAGAAACTCGTAATTTTATTTTTCATAAAATAAGTTTTATACAACATCATAGGTAGGTAGGTAATTCTAAAATTAAGATGAACTGAATTCGAGAATATATATTTTTAAGCGATCCAAAGAAAAATATTATTACTATTGCATTTCAATATGTAATTAGGGTTGCCAACTATACTATTAAAAACAGTATTATACTGTTTTTACATTATACTACATTATATGTTTTACTGTTGAACAAAAAAAGTATACAAAATACTGTTTTCAGCTGTATTAAAATACTGTTTTAATGAGTCTTACGAAGCTTTAAAAAATGACACAAAATTGATAAGTTTTGCGAGAAGCACTAAGAAATATGTAATCAAAACATAAAAAAATGCTGTTCGTTTATCTAAAGTACTGTTTATTTTTCTTTTCCGACCTTAATATACTTTTTATTTTGTAAAAAAAGGTGACAACCCTGTATGTAATGTAAAAAAATACATTACTACATTGAGCGTTACTCTTTCTTTAACGAAAAAGCTAATGTGAAACGCCAAAGCCGTGAGAAAAATAAACGGAATTAAAAAAGTTAAACACAATTAAAATAGCAAATCATCGCCTTGAAGACTGGTTTTAGTTTGTCTATTCATTTTATGTCTGGCCTAGGGACTTTCCGGTTTTGCAATAAAACAAACCAATAAGTTTACTTGAAAAAAACCAACTGATTAATACGGATGTAGAAATTACTGCAATCATGGTTAGGTTTTACCGACTTGTTAATCTTTCGATTTAACTGTACCTCTTAAAAATAATAAGCTATGTTTTTTTGTGTTCTATTTGCGATATCTTTTTTTTTAACAAAGTAACATCTTAAAATCTATACGACCGCAAAAGCACCTATGATCACAGATCAACAAATAGCTCACCTTGATTCGAATTTCGAATATCTTCTTTATCGAGCACACATTAACTTTTTAATAATTTCGTAAACGGCACCAGCAAACAGGTTCGATGTCGTTTTTTTTTTATTTTTTTCCTTAAACACCGCAAGCGAGGTCACTTACGCACATAGCGTTAATGCCGAGCCAAGCTGACCGATCGACTGATGAACATAACGCTAAGTACCTTCGTCGTTTCTTAAAATGAGGAAAACGTACCATATTTGTCATTTACCGACGCCACTTTTTGTCAACAGTATAACACAGCTAACTAGTTTTTTTGGTGGGAGTTAGAATAGGTTTTTTTTATATAGGTACTCTTTAGTAGTCAGCCTAAGTAGCTGACATAATACTATGTCACAATAACAGCTATATAAAGATCATTTGAAGTGCGTTTGCAAATGATAGAGCGATCGCAATAGTTACTGTGATACAGTTAAATCATTATCACCAAGGTCGCTTTTGGTTCATTTCCTTTATTTATCCCCAGAAAAAGGGTAAAAGCAAAATAAGCTTTTGCTGCGAGCGTGAGTTTAGAATCTCTTTTCCTCACGCTAGCAGCAAAAAGCTGTTTTGCTGCAATAGGAGAAAAAGTGTATGTTTCACACGAGAGCAAACACTTGTTGAAGAAATAACTATTTGCAGCTTATTCGACCGTGTCGCCGGTCGTACAAACTAATGCATACAAGGCCGATTATACATAAATTACGGCCTATACCCACCCAGCAGTGGATGTCATCAATTTAATGTCAATTTTATATGTTTAATCTGTCAGAAATTTACAAAAAAAATCATATGAAAAGAAATACGCTCCAGTTAGTAACCAACCAATATTTCTAGTTAAGGCCCCTATATACCTCAAGTGGCGCCCTCGTTTTAATTAATTTTATTGCTCGCTAAGTACATAATGTATCGAAAATTCACATGTAGGTACTTATTGAAGCTAAGGTTCCATAGTTTATTTACAAATAATAACCTCAGTAAAATTTAATTCGTTGTAGTAGTAGTTCGCAAAAGTGCAAAAAGTGGCCACCTTATTTTAGAGGTATATAGGAGCCTTAAGTTTCAGAGGACAATTGAAATGAAATTAAGTAAATAGGTATATAAATAAGGATGTTAGGAAAATAACACTGTTAATTATGTAAGGAAAACGGACAAATAGGTAACTATACATTAGAGAATTTATTGAACACATTAAAGTTAAGTTATTATTTTATGATTTTAAATAATTATTAATTTTTAATAAACAATAATAATAGCCATTATACTACTACCTACTACTACCTTACCTATACAACATGTTACAAAAATACCCCTAATACCGAATATGGTATATAGGGACCATCAAACTGAATTATTTTTACTGTGGAACCAACACTAAAATCGCCAAAAAAATCAGCTGTTTCAAACATTTTGATATTTTTGTAATGATTTTTTGTATAAAACAGCTGATTTCTTTTTCGCGATTTCAGGGTTGGTCCCATAGTAAAAGTTATTCAGTTTGATGGTCCCTATCTACCATATTCGGCATTAGGGGTATTTTTGTAACACCTTGTATAGGATAAATGGACTAAAGAGCATGTAATCATTATGGACTATTATCCATAGTGATTATATTATACTCTTTAGTCCATCGATCCTTTCTTGTCCTATAGGTAGGTATAATATTAGATACTAGTAGTACAGTATTTCGGATTTTTTATTTAATAGAAACCTAGACAATTACTGTCTTAATCCGGATAGATGTTATCCGGATTTAGAAGAGTATGTTATGCTCAAATTGCAAATCATTTTGGTATTACGTTTGTATGGGAAGCTCCCTGTTCGCCGGCGTCTTAAGTCACCACGATCGCAGTACAAAAATTGACTTCGGTCACTTGTATAACAAATAACTATTTTTGTTCTGTTTGCTTGTACTGGGGTGGTTTAGGAAACAAAAAAAATAGAAAAATCCCTAAAAAGAGCTAAATATCGAAAATTCAATATTGGAAATTTCGTATGGGAATCGTCATTTCGGATTAAAAACTTATGACAGCTAACTTTTGATAAAGAGGTTATCAAATGTGAGAGTTTGTATGTTTGGAACATAAACATATTAGTATAAATAAGTCTATGGTTTGGATGAATGTTTGTTTTATTTTGATTAGTTTTTTGAACTCAAACAAAGTTGCGGGCAAAAGTTACTGGGTTAAAATTAAATTAAAGTTTGGTATTAACTTACTGTCTATCGCAAACAAATAAGATAACCTTTTCTTTAATTTCCAATGAACTTGCGTGTCGCAGTGAAACAAGGATAATAGTAATTTTGTGAAATACCAGTCAGTACCACAAACATCGACGCCGCCAGGATTTCTTTCAGGGAAGTGCATCTGCGTCATTAACTTAATTAATAGAGGATGATACTGAATTTATTGACAAGGTGCTGAACAAATTTCGACAACAACCTAGACGCCTTCAGTTTTTATTCAAACAGTAACTAAGAGCATTTAGTCTGCACTCTAGAAAAACATCACTCGCACCAGATTATATTCTCGGGCGGGAATCGAACCCGTGACCTTTGGATGTCCGGTCCAATGCTCTGACCGCTGAGCTACCGAGTCACTAGTAGCATCGTCAAATTTCTTCTAGTATATCCCACTCCTACGCTACAAGCCAGCGTTATTTCATCAATGTAAGGAATAATCTCGACATTCGATTGAAATATCTTTTCAGATATTTTGACAATTGATTAAGATGAAACAGCTATAGTATATAATTTTTAAATTTATTTTTTAATTATTTCAATACTAGAAAAAATACGACTTGCACCAGATCGTATTCTCGGACGGGAATCGTACCTTAATCGAATAACTTGTCAAACGCGGAAAAACATCATTTTCCCGATATCCTTATATCCCTACTACATTACATAAAAACACTATTTAATTGTTTATAAACATACGGGATATATCCCACTTTTGATAATGCATTAATCATCATTATTTTCCTTATTAACTTTACGTTAATATTCATTTTATTATCAGTATTAAATAAGTGTTGCTAATAACAAGTGAGTTGAAAAGATAATAATAGAGGTAAGTGCATTTAAAACATTATCACTCTTGCTCAAAAAGTCCGCCATAGTAGCGTACTAGAGCTGGAATAAAATATCATATTTGCTGGGTAGGCCTGCCATCACTTAAATTACGGAACCCGGACAAAGTTTTCAAAAACCCCGGACATTTGAGTGAAATAATGATTTTTTACCGGGCGCACTAAAAAATATTTTTTTACATTAAAACAAAACCTAACACCGTTTCCCCTAACAAAAATAGTATCTGGGTTTTACCCGGGTTTACCCGAACACTATTTAAGAACCCCGCCCGCTCCCGGACGCCCTACTAACTAGGACAAATCCGGGGAAACCCGGTCGGATGGCAGCCCTACCTCTAGGGGAAAAAGTTTATTTTTTATTTTGGTCTGTTACCCACGAGCCTACAAAAATGAAAAAGTCTTTATTCATAAGTAGGATAATCATAAATGAAGACTTGACTGCCGCGTTGACATATTCAGAGGAGTTTTTGGCGCCATTTTGTCGAGTTCGGTTTGGTGTCTATTTTAATTATTTTCAAATTGATTCATAGTGGATATTGTGTCTTAAAATTGGTGCAGTTATATGGTACAAGTGTCTACGCAACTGAACAATATGTGGGATAATTGAAATAGGCGCGATCTTGGTTGTGTGAAGCTGAGACTTTTATTGAAGTGGTGGCTTCCTCGGCAGAACTAACCGAGTAAACTGTCTTGATATACTTGGTGCCAAATGCTCCAAGCAGCATTGGAATGCGATGCACCCTCATTCTAATGAAAAATTAAACAATATCTACCACTGAACTATTTAACACTTGACACTGGCAAAAATTACTTCCAAGAGGAAAGTAGATTGCCATAACAAAAAAAGAAGAAGAAGACATATTCAGAGTACACTCGGACCGAGTCTACTCGAAAATCTACTCGGACGCTACTCGTAATTCGTATTGTGTAAACATGTAATCCGTTTACACAATACGAATGTATGAAGCTGCCTCGTGAGTGGACTCGGTCGTGACTCGATCCGAGCCGTCTCTTATCATGTCAACCCGGCTTTATTACTGTTTAAAAATAACATTATATTTCAATATCCATAATATTAATATTAATTTATTGCATCTTGTTGTATACAATGGTGCTACGTAAAATTTTTAGGGAAAATTATTTTAAGGACATTTTTTTTTCATACAAAACTGTAAATCGCATTAATTTTTATTTGGTTTAGTATTTTGGAGATATTATTTAATAGAAACCTAGTCATATACTGTCTTAAATCAGAATAACATCACAAGATTAGTTAATTATGCTCAAATTGCAAATCATTTTGGTATTACGTTTTTATGGGAAGCTCTCGGTTCGCCAGCGTCTTAAGAATTCCTTTTTTTACAGATGAGGCTAATCGAATTCATATTCTTGGCCGGTCAACTTTATAGTTGTGGAGCTTTATTTCTAAGGAAAGAAGGTACATAATTGCGTAACATTATTATCTTGTAAGTTTGTAATTAATTTGGTCCCAGCTTTTGCAGTCGTTCATATAATACTAGCGACCGCCCGCTACTTCGTCTGCGTGGAAAGTTTTTTTTCTATCCCTCGGGAACAGTTATTTTTTTCGGGATGAAAGGTACCCTATGTCCTTCTTTGTACGTACCACTGACAACGTGTATGCAAAATTTCATGATGATCGGTTCAGTAGTTAAGACGTGAAGGCGTAACAAACAAACTTTTATAATATTCGTAAGGAAGTAAGGATACAATATAACCTACAACCTCAAAATGTAAACTGTGTCAAGTCACAAATTGCGAACTTTAAAGAAGAAGCAGATTAAGTTTTTTTTTATGTTTTAGGAAACATTGCTCGTTGGCATGATTTTTATACTTAATATTACACTGTTAAAAATACTGTAGCATGTTCAGTCAACTGCACGTCAGACTATACATGTTGACCTTGAGACCGTCTCTATGCCATACGTAATAAAAGTTATTTTCGTAGTTCAACGGTTTAACTTGACTTGCTGTCGTGTGTACTTAACGTGCAGGGACTGGACTGGACTGGACTTAACACACTGTTCTCCAAATATACAACATGTTACAAAAACACCCCTAATCAGTTTGATGGTCCCTATATACCATATTCGGCATTAGGGGTATTTTGTAACATGTTGTTTTATACAATACTATACTATTAAGATTTATATAAGTAAGATGACTGTGTCAAGTGCATTATTCATTAAAAACCACACTTTTGCTCGCTTCGCCTGCATTAAATTCAAAATTTCGGAAAAATTATGGTCTATGTACATTTTGGGGTATAATGGGAATGAGCGGGTATAATCCGCGCGCGATGAGAATAGGATGGAACCTGGTCAAAGTAAATTGAAAATTGATTTATAATTAGTTAATGATAATTAAATTAATCAACTAATTGTTTACTTGTTATCTTACTTGAAGTTGCTGCAGCAAAAGTTCCCTCGCCTCGGATGCGTGACACCGTGTTTTGGATATCCCTGTGGCTAGCCGGCGAACAACGCCTCTGTTTGACAAGGTTCCATCACATTTTCATCGCGCGTGGATTATATCGTTAGAATCCTTATATCATCCCGAGTGACACTGGCTAATTTTTTTTAAATCAATATGGCGACTGTACGACGTCACTTTCAAATGTAAAAAAAATATTTCTTCAATTATTACAATATCTTGATTCCAAAACTACTTATATGATTTGTCACTAAGATGTGTGAAATAAAAATAAATAAATAAAAAAAATGACTGCCCGCCAAACCGAACTAAAAAGTTAACAAGTGTCATTGCATTCGGGGGCCATTTTGTAGAACATTAATCAAAGAGGTCCCCCAACCGTAATGACACTTGTTATTTAACTTTTTAGTTCATTTTGGCAAGGCAGTAACAGTGATTATTTTTTTTTGCATTCAGTGCTTTTACTGTGCTCAGCTAAGTACCTAAATCTTGACGACCTCCGTGGTCGAGTGGCTTTGTACACCGGTTTTCAAGGTGTCGCCATCTCTGAGGTCCCGGGTTCGATCCCCGGTTGAGTCAATTTAGAAAAACGAACTTTTCTATATTGGCTCAGGTCTGGGTGTTTGTGATACCACCATTGTCTCTGATTTTCATAACGCAAGTGCTACTTACTTTGGAATCGGAGCAATGTATGTGATGTTGTAAAATATTTAATAATATTTATTTTTATTTTAAATCTAAAACTAATTTATTGCTACAGCACCTCGTTCGTGTACCACTTTTGAGGGAGAAATAGGAGAATGTGTGCTTCATGACCAATGCGATAGTAACAGCACTATCATTGAAGATGGAACAGGTATCATCAATCCTAGGAGTTTGCAGTAAGTACTTATTGTAAAATCAATAGGGATGTTCTAGATAATAACATTTTTTATTTGGGCGTAAGTATGTACATTATTTTTAAGTACATACCTATACAGGTGTGTTTTTTGTCAAATTCCGTCTAATTTGTTTTCAATATTAGTTTTAACATCTTAGTACATGCTTATACATTTTTTTGTTTTTGATGCAGATCTTCTGCTTGCCCCCTGTCGACAGTATGCTGTAAAATCCCTGGTAAACATCAGAAACTTCTGATTATTCCGGAAAACTGCATCGGAATCAGCCAATACCATCGCGTCCAGAAACAATGAATCATCCGCAAACTCCTTATTCAGTGGCACTTGATCGGAAGGAGCCAAACATGTATAGTCTGAGGTGCCGTCGTGTGTACTTATACATTTTTTTGTTTTTGATGCAGATCTTCTGCTTGCCCCCTATCGACAGTATGCTGTAAAATCCCTGGTAAACATCAGAAACATTCTGATTATTCCGGAGAAATACATCGGAATCAGCCAATAAATTCCGGAGAACGACACCGAAATCAGCCAATACTATCACGTCCAGAAACGACGAATCATCCGCAAACTCCTTATTCAGTGGCATTTGATCGGAAGGAGCCAAAATGGTCTTGCACAACGATGGATGGATCGCCGGGAGAATGCGTGCAAAACTACCTGTGCGACACGAAAACTAACTCTGTTATTACTAATGGAGATGGTATCATTGACGTCAGGATAGATGAGTTAGTTTTTTTATCCTAAACTATGTTGTATTGTATTCGGTTTATCGAGATAACGAGATAGGCATAATGAAAAAAATTGAGTCTATTAATCGCGCAAGGGTATTTGTCGAATCTTGAAAAATGTCGCCTTATTGATTTTTCTTGCATATTAACCACATTATTTTTAATTTCTGATACAGATCTACTGACTGCCCTCTACCCACAGTATGCTGTAAAATCCCCGATAATCGTCACAAAGATTCTGATCCACAAATGCCAAATTCCGATGAAAATTACCAGAATCAGCCAAAAACGTCAGATCAAGAAACGACGAATCATCCACAAACATTGTCTTGCACGATGATGGATGGCTCGCCGGGAGAATGCGTGCAATACTACCTGTGCGATACGAAAACTAACTCTGTTATTACTAATGGAGATGGTATCATCGACGTCAGGATAAACGAGTAAGTTCTTTATCCTAAACTATACTGTATTCGTTTTAATGAGATACCTAATTTCATTTTCTGAGATAGGTAGGCTACATGGCTACATCACGAAAAAAATTGAGGTTATTAATCGCGCAAGGGTAATTGTCGAATTCAGAAAAATTACGCCTTATTGATTTTTCTTGCATAACCACTTTTTTTTAAATTTCTGATACAGATCTCCTGACTGCCCTCTACCCACAGTATGCTGTAAAATCCCCGATCATCGTCAGAACAATTCTGATCCACAAACGCCAAATTCTGATGTAAATTACCAGAATCAGCCAAAAACGTCAGATCAAGAAACGACGAATCATCCACAAACGTTGTCTTGCACGACGATGGATGGCTCGCCGGGAGAATGCGTGCAAAACTACCTGTGCGATACGAAAACTAACTCTGTTATTACTAATGGAGATGATATCATTGACGTCAGGATAAACGAGTAAGTTCTTTATCCTAAACTATACTGTATTCGTTTTAATGAGATACCTAATTTCATTTTCTGAGATAGGTAGGCTACATGGCTACATCACGAAAAAAATTGAGGTTATTAATCGCGCAAGGGTAATTGTCGAATTCAGAAAAATTACGCCTTATTGATTTTTCTTGCATAACCACTTTTTTTTAAATTTCTGATACAGATCTCCTGACTGCCCTCTACCCACAGTATGCTGTAAAATCCCCGATCATCGTCAGAACAATTCTGATCCACAAACGTCAAATTCTGATGTAAATTACCAGAATCAGCCAAAAACGTCAGATCAAGAAACGACGAATCATCCACAAACGTTGTCTTGCACGACGATGGATGGCTCGCCGGGAGAATGCGTGCAAAACTACCTGTGCGATACGAAAACTAACTCTGTTATTACTAATGGAGATGATATCATTGACGTCAGGATAAACGAGTAAGTTCTTTATCCTAAACTATACTGTATTCGTTTTAATGAGATACCTAATTTCATTTTCTGAGATAGGTAGGCTACATGGCTACATCACGAAAAAAATTGAGGTTATTAATCGCGCAAGGGTAATTGTCGAATTCAGAAAAATTACGCCTTATTGATTTTTCTTGCATAACCACTTTTTTTTAAATTTCTGATACAGATCTCCTGACTGCCCTCTACCCACAATATGCTGTAAAATCCCCGATCATCGTCAGAACAATTCTGATCCACAAACGCCAAATTCTGATGTAAATTACCAGAATCAGCCAAAAACGTCAGATCAAGAAACGACGAATCATCCACAAACGTTGTCTTGCACGACGATGGATGGCTCGCCGGGAGAATGCGTGCAAAACTACCTGTGCGATACGAAAACTAACTCTGTTATTACTAATGGAGATGATATCATTGACGTCAGGATAAACGAGTAAGTTCTTTATCCTAAACTATACTGTATTCGTTTTAATGAGATACCTAATTTCATTTTCTGAGATAGGTAGGCTACATGGCTACATCACGAAAAAAATTGAGGTTATTAATCGCGCAAGGGTAATTGTCGAATTCAGAAAAATTACGCTTTATTGATTTTTCTTGCATAACCACTTTTTTTTTAATTTCTGATGCAGATCTACTGACTGCCCTCTACCCACAATATGCTGTAAAATCCCCGATAATCGTCAGAAAGATTCCGATCCACAAACGCCAAACTCTGAGGTAAATTACCAGAATCAACCAAAAACATCAGATCAAGAAACGACGAATCATTCACAAACATTGTCTTGCACGACGATGGATGGCTCGCCAGGAGAATGCGTGCAAAACTACCTGTGCGATATTGATACTAACTCTGTTATCACTAATGGAGATCGTATCATTGACGTCAGGATAAACGAGTAAGTTTCATTTCATTTTCTAAGATACCTACATAAAAAAAAATTGAGGGTTTGTTAGTCGCGCAAGGGTAATTCTTGAATTCAGTAAAATGTCGTTTAATTGAATGTTCTTGCATAACCGCGTTTTATGATTTGGTTTCTGATACAGATCTACCGACTGTCCTCTACCTAGAGTATGCTGTAAAATTCCAAACAATAATCAGGAAGATCCTGCTCATTCTAAGGAGCTTGACCGGAATCAGCAGAAAACGATAGATCAAGAAACAATTAATCATCCACAAACATTGAATCAAGAAACAATGAATCATCCACAAAAGTGGGATCAAAAAACATTGAATCATCCACAAATGTGGGATCAAGAAACAATGAATCATTCACAAACGTTGGATCAAGAAACAATAAATCATTCACAAACGTTGGATCAAGAAACAATGAATCATCTACAAATGTGGGACCAAAAAACAATGAATCATCCACAAATGTGGGATCAAAAAACAATGAATCATCCACAAAAGTGGGATCAAAAAACATTGAATCATCCACAGATGTGGGATCAAAAAACAATGAATCATCCACAAATGTGGGATCAAAGAACATTGAATCATCCACAATCAATGAATCAAGAAACAATGAATCATCCACAATCGTTGTCCTGCACGACTACGGATGGTAAACCGGGAGAATGTGTGAAAAACTACCTGTGCGATATTGAGACTAGTACTAGAGTAAAAGAGAAGTAAGTTGTTTTATTTTATGTAGCTACTCGTCCCAGTGAAACTGGTTCCGCTATTTTTTACTGGTAACATTAGGTACAGATGTATCCAGCTAAAATAGTGGGACAAGTTACATACATTAGGCCGAGTAGGGCCACCTTACTCGATTTTTTTTTCATATTTGACGCTGCGCAGGTATTGTCTGTAGGATGTTTAATTTTCATATTTTCTTCGACATGCGTTTAAAGTGCAGTGGTCAACATGCCAGTTTACCACGCAGAGGTCCCAGGTTCGATTCCCGGCCGGGCAGACATTAAAATGATGAAAGATTAAAAGAGTATATAAGTTGTAGATCTGTTGCTTAGCACCCATATACATAACAAGCTTTGCTTAATTGGTGGCTAGATGGCGCTGTGAGATATTGTTCAAGCTTTATTTATTATTTATATTCTTTTATTTAATATACTCCTACTATTAACAAACGGCCTTATTTCTATTATTGAACTGTACTATTGTACTATGTAGGTACCTAGATCATTGTGGTATAGCGCCTGGCTGGTTGCGGAGGCTAAGCAACTTTCCCAAGGGTCTGTCATGGGATGGGTGACCAAACATTTATTATCTCGAGCCCCTCCGTGCTTCGGAAGGGACGTTAAGCCGTCGGTCCCGGCTACATTTGTAGTCACACCCACCAATCCCATTTATCCAACTATAAGAAAGGCCTGTGCCCCAGCAGTGGGGACATTAAAAACGGCTGATGGTCACCTAGATCATAGAAATTATTGATATGCAATACTAGCTTCCACCTGCGATTTCGTCCGCGTGGGCATTGGAAAAATCCTTAGGGAAACCCTGATCTTAAAAGGATTAGATATATTTTTGAATTCATTTCAGAATGACCATTAAATAGTCAATAGTAATTTTTTTTTTATTCAATTTAACTTATAATTAAGCACTTTAGAAATATATTATTACTATATTTTCCTACCATCCCTTCCAGACTTTTTTAACGTACATACAAGAAGAACAGGCGCGCACAGAAATAATTAAGTAACGATATTTACAAACTTAAATAATATCGTTACCAAATACAGTACCTACAACAGGATTATTCAAAAAAGTACTTATGTTTTACATGTTACATAATTTCCACGCATTTCAGTCTTTTAGATAATCGTTTACTAGAAATAAAACACTTTTTACGGATTACAGCGCGTATATTATTAATTCAGGTGTTGTTTTGGAATTATTTAGTTTGTATTTATTGGTTTCGTAATCGTTTACTTTATAATAATCTTAATATTTTGACGTAGGAATTCTGCTAACACCAATGGCTGTCCAATGCCCATGATCTGCTGTAAGGTACCCGATATATCAAGTAGATCCAATCTACCACCACAATCCGCTTTATATCCAGTGAGTAATGATTTTTTGCTGTTTATAATTCGCGCGCGATTAGAATGGGATGGGACCTTGGGCTCTATCGGCTAAGAACATTGAAGTTAATGTAACAGTGATTTTTTCAATCCTATTTTTAAGTACTTACATTAATACCACAGAGGAAAAGATTTAATTTAGTCACCTATTCTCTTGTGAATACTTTTTGTATGTACATAGTTTAAATTTATTTTGTTGTAATCTCTCTTTTGTTTGCTTAACTTATGCTTTAAGTTAGCGATTTTTATGTTAATCAGCTGCTACCCTTAATTCTTCCTTTTGTTTGTACGTAATATATTCTAAAATGTATGCGTCTGAAGGACTCTGTATCCAAGTCATGGATAAATTATTAAAAAAAAAAAATTAACTGTGTTTTGACTGATACATTGATGTATGTGATACATTGCTACTTCCTTCTGGCACAAATAAAAACTTACCAAAGAAATTCAATGTTTTTAGCCGATACCGCCCCGCTTGTCAAAGTAAATCGAAAATGATAGTCATGTAGCGTTAGCAAAAAATTCTAAATCTATTTAAATAAAGATGAATTGAGAAAAGTAAAAAGTTTTACCCCTTTTTCCACTCATTATTAATTATTTACTGAAATAACAACACAATAATATATAAATCACGCATTTAAAATAAAACTCGATCAGAAATCCACGCGCACAGGGGGTCGATCGTGCTAAATTATCTCAACCAAACCACAAAAAAACCTCAGCCGTTAGTATTGCTATCGCGTTTGAAATACGCGATGGCACTATCTATACGAAGTCGGCATAACGGCTGAGGTTCGTTTGTGGTTTGGCTGAGATTATTTAGCGCGATCGCCCCCCTGTTCTACACAACTAGCATTATGCGAGCATCTACGCGAGTTTGCTGTCGCTACGGCTGGCCGACGGACCGTGCGTGTCAGTTCCATCCCATTCTCATCGCGCGCTGATTATACCTACTAGCTTTTGCCTACGACTTTATTATCATACATTAATAACAGACTTCTCTTCGACAGTACATCAGAGTCCCTCGCGACATGAATCGGTCTGGCTGCGGTCTCAGGAACCCTGATGGAGTGAATGTCACCGGCGCTACATTTGACACGGCACCGGAATATGCGAAGCCGGGAGAGTTTCCGTGGACTGTGGCGGTTGTGAAGTAAGAATGTTATACAACATGTTACAAAAATACCCCTAATGCCGAGTATGGTAATATGGGGACCATTAAACTTTTACTATGGGACCAACTCAGAAATCGCGAAAAAAAATCAGCTGTTTCATACAAAAACTAAAATCGAAAATATCAAAATGTATGAAACAGCTGATTTATTTTTCGCCATTTCAAAGTTGGTCCTATAGTAAAAGTTGTTCAGTTTGATGGTCCCCTATAAATCATATTCGGCATGAGAAGTATTTTTGAACATGTTGTATTAAGTTATGTTTTGGTCTGTCTTCACCGAATCTCTTCATCTTTCAATTCAACTTGCGTCAGACGCATGCAAATAATTGCCTCCAACCCGTGCGTTTTCCTTCCAACTTACTGCCATAATTTGGATGTTTTTTTTGAGAAGATAGGGCATGCGCTATTATGCAATTTGGCATGCCTCTGTTGGAAGCGCAAGAGGAACGGGAAAGTGACTGTCTCAAGACGCACACACCACTTTCAATTCATCTAGGGCTGCCATCCGTCCGGGTTTCCCCGGATTTGTCCTAGTTTGTACGGCGTCCGGGGAGCGTCCGGGCGGGGTTCTTAGTGTTCGAGTAAACCCGGGTAAAACCCGGACACTATTTGTGTTAGGGGAAACGGTGTTAGGTTTTTATTTTATTGTTAAAATATATTTTTTAAATCCGGGTAAATTTTTTTATTTCACTCAAATGTCCGGGTCTTTTGATTTTTTTGTCCAGCGGCCCTACCATGAGTTGATGCAAACTGTTTACGCTACCGTAAACTATCGGATATACTGCTCACAGCCAATGCGAGTGAAAGAGAGAAAACGATAGTTTACGGTAACGTAAACCGTTTGCATCAACTCATGGTAGGGCCCCGGGTTCCGTAATTTAGTTGATGGCAGGCCTAAATTCATCTTGCGTCAAGTTAAGCGTTTGTAACATTGATTGCAATAAGAGACACTTATCGACCACTGTGCGTTATTGAATTCAAAATAAACGTAGGTACCGAACAGATAAAAATTGGGATTGAAAATGGCGGCTCACTACGCTTTTCACAATGAGTAGGAGTGAGAGAGCGATAGGTGTGGCGTTAGTGTGAGAGCAAGAAGTGACTATGTGCAACGCCATAATTACGCACCTATATTCCATTCTTCATCTGCGTGGATTGTTTATGTGCAGTCAGTTTATAAATATAATTATGTATACATTTTAGAACTATATCACTCTAAAAGCTTACTTTTTTGAACAGAAATCAATGACAACTACTACAAAGTGACAAAGTTCTAAAATGTATAGGTATGACCGTAACTAGATAAGGTACTAAACTAAAAATAAATACCTACAATCTGATTAAATTGACAATGGACAGTGATCCACTGCAACTTCACTCGACAAATGTATGACAAAGAGAAAATTTTACGCATTCAAATAGCCTACGTCGTTTTGTACCGCAAGCACTCTGAAGTTGCCGCAGATCACTGTCTATTGTCAAAATTTAATCGCATTGTACTGTTGTTTTCAGCTTGAAGGGGCGTATCGATAAAATGGCACAATTCTTTTATCTGGGCAGTGGAGCTTTGATCCACGAAAGGGCAGTATTGACGGCAGCGCATATTTTCCGTGGAGCGAGCACACAGACAACTTTTTACGTAGTCATTGGCGATCACAACCAAAGAGCCGTGAACATTCTGCCAAGGAAGGCAATTGGAGTTCAAAATGTGGAGATACATAATCTGTATGACAGTGAGTAAAGTCTGTTTTTTTAATTAGGTAGTCCTTTCAATGAACAAAACCCTAGATGTCCAACAACAGCACTGAAAATAAGACCCCACTGTCGAACTCTTAGTTTCCTAGGGTTCCGTACCCAAAGGGTAAACGGGAGCCCTATTACTAAGACTTCGCTGTCCGTCTGTCTGTCTGTCTGCCTGTCCGTCTGTCACCAGGCTGTATCTCACTATACAGCGTGTTACAAAAATACCCGTAATGCCTATGGTATATAGGGAACATCAAACTTATCAACTTTTACTATGGGGCCAACTCTGAAATCGCGAAAAAAAATCAGCTGTTTCATACTTTTGATATTTTCGATTTTAATTTTTGTATAAAACAGCTGATTTTATTTCGCGATTTCAGAGTTGGTCCCATAGTAAAAGTTGATCAGTTTGATGGTCCCTGTATAGGTACCATATTCGGCATTAGGGGTATTTTTGTAACATGTTGTATATTAACCATCTAATAAATATTTCAGAAAACCTATTTTACGACATCGCCCTGGTATTCCTCCAGAAGCCAGTGCTGGTATCCGGGCACGTGAACTACATCTGCCTCCCGCCCCCGGACTACCAGGATCCCGTAGGCACCAGATGTATCTCCAGCGGTTGGGGAAAGAACGGGTTTAACGAGCACCAGTACATTATGAACAAGGTCAGTTCTTTTATAATACCGCCATATAATGGTAGGTACAGTACGGATCACGAAAGATGACCACTGCGCAGAAGTCATTTTTTTAGGCCCACTTTGAGGTGCGGCGTGAGGCGCAGGCGGAATGCGGCAAGACCGGAGCGACGCCATTGGTGGGCGCGCGTCGCGGCACGCGTGATAGGCCGCTCAGTCGCTATTCGCCTATCGCGGCATTGACGCGCTCCCAGTGCTCTCGAGTACATTTACATGTACAATCAACGGCACGTCAGACTATACATGTTGACCTTGAGACCACCTTTATGTCGTACGCAATAAAAGCTATTTTCGTAGTTCCACTGTTTAACTTAACGTGCTGTCGTGCGTACATGCGCAGGCGGCTGCCATTTGTGGTCATCTTTCGTGATCCGTACTGTACGTATAGGTACAGTCAGCAACAAAAGTCGCTTAAGCGGCTGACATGAGCCAACTAGCACCGCCAGTCGATTTTATTTTATTTATTCTAAATAAGCCCAATTTCTTAAAAAGGGAATCAGTCAAGGTTTTGAGAATGACGTCTAATGTTTATTGAATAACGTTACAACATTACAAAATGCGTGCAAAAGTTTAAAAACGGGTTTGAACCAACAGTGGCCACTTTTAAAAAAATCGCGTTTTAAACTGTTTAAATGCCTTTTCAAACTGTGTAAAGTTATTCTATAAATATTAGACGTTAAATTAACAAAATCTTGACTGATTCCTTTTTAAGAAATTGGGCTTATTTAGAATAAATAACATAAAATCGTCTGGCGGCGCTAGTTGGCTCATGTCAGCCCCTTAACATTTTAGTATTTTGTCAAAGAAACATTTTTGACAGAATTTTTTCACAGTTTGAAACATTACATTTAAAAAAAATGGTGGTTTTATTATACTGGAACACTGGAAAATGGCCTACTAATATTACCACTAACCCCCTTACTAATAAAGATTGTATAGCAGATGTATAGTTACATAATGGTTACTCTCTGTCGAACTATTAAAGTTTGTCATTAAAAGAAAGGGACAAAACACTGTGTTACTAAACATCTGCTATACAATCTTTATTAGGGTCAATTTCAACAAGTGGTGTTTTTTCTTTCATTTCGGTTGAATTTTTTATTATAAAGTTTTTTTAAATTCTAACCGTGGTTTATTGTATTTCTTTATACTCTAAATGCACATATTTAACACCATCAAAATATCTTTACAGACTTATGAGATATACGTGTTTAAAAATGTGATGTCACCGAAATGAAACGGTCGTTAACCGAAATGAAATAACTAGTCACCGAAATGAATGAACTTATACACCGAAATTAAAATCCACCGAAGCAGCATATACAGGTGTACCGCAATACTTATACAGGGTATTTGTTAATCCCCTTATAATCCCGTATATGATAGATAGTATTATCATGCATGCATACGATGTCATGGGTGAGTAGGACGTGAGTAAGGTAACCGGTCCGGTAACAACATCTTTATCTGACCCTACCCTACAGTCAACTTCACCTGCACGCACAGGTGGTTCGTACGAATAGCTTGCGGCAATAACCTTCCAGTCGTCGTTATGTTGCTGCTGAATAACAGACGAGGCTCTGACAACCGAGCAATGGCAGTACACCATAGCCATACACCCAGCCGTGAAACCAATTGGAAGAGGCTTCAGTGACCCTTAGAATCTAAATCACTCCTTAAATATTTACCTGGTGCAGAAGGCAAAAGAAAATCACTGCACTATTACTTATCCCAAGAAAATTATCATGAAATCACAATCAAAGATCTTAAGATGGCTATGCAAATCCGCTTAGCAACCGGCGCCGTACTGCGTCCGGGGCAACGGTGGAAAATTGAATACCGGCCATGACGTTGTGAGAGATCAGGTAACGCATGGAATAAAATACTACTTGTATCTTAATTAAGCTGCGGCAAGTCCAGAGGAAAGCTACTTGCAATGTACTTGGCTCACTACAGCCCGGGACTAAAGATCTTGGAAAAATAAATAACCAGATGTAAACTGGACATCTGCGGGCTCAGTGAAACTCATTGGAATGGAATGGTCATTTACCCACCGAGACACACGCCATCAACTTTTCTGGCAATGACAACATGACCCGAAATAGAGTTGCCGTCCTTCTTCCAAAACTCATAAGAAACACACATAACCAATCTCCAATCGAGTACTGAGCATCAAGCTCAAAGCGGCGCCAGCACTGCAACGGAGGCTGACCTGGAGAGTTTTTATGCCGAACTGGAGAGCGCCATGAGCAAGATCTGTTTTTTCCTGTTTATTCTGCTTCATGGCGATCTGTGTATTCACAATAAGTCATTTCTTTGCCTGATCCTAGATCTGGATTTTACACATCTAAGAGAGCCAAATCTAGTTGTAAGATTTCTTTACAGCTAACACTCTTTTTGGCTATAAGATCTTTTAAATAAAGTTGAAATGTCATGTCGTTTCAAACGGGCATGTTGTACACCTTTCTCTCCACTTAGGGTCTTAGCCAGTTCGTTCGCATGGGTAACAACCCTGTCTTGGTCTGTCTTTTTAGTGTACTGGGCTATTTCTTGCCGAACTGTGTTTATTTTAAGGTCTAAGTATGTATACTTGTTGCTAATGCACTGGGGGGATAAAGAGCATTGTCCGTAGTGCTTTGCTTTGAAATCTTTCTAGGATGTCTATATTAGCATGGTCTCTAACAGATAAATGTCTGTGTAAATATTTATTTTTGTGTTTTATTTCCTGCATGATGTTGTTTTGTGTTTATAATCCCTATGTCTTAAGTATTTGTTTTTTTTCTTCTATTCTATAATTTATCATCACGTACATGTCTGTTTCTATCACTCCTTGACCCTGTCATAATACCAGTGCTTTTGGGTCATTCTAAACATCACAAGAATGACCCAGAAGTTAATTTTGCTGAGACAGGGCCAATTAGCAGCACACTTCAATGCTAAAGATTGGGGCTGACTTCCACCGACTAAGATTGAGACTAGGTCAGTGCGATAAAAGAGGTGAACGCCTGATGCAATTTGCGGCCGACAAACAGCCTGTTCCAGAATCACCCTAGAAGACTTTATACCTGACGACAAGTATCTTAACCAAATTGACTTCATTCTAATTGGATCTCGATAGCGGATATCTTGCGCTGATTGCGGGTCAGACCACCAAATTCTTATCTCCAAAGTACGGCTAAAACTGAGAGCAGCCAGAAAGATAGAGAAATAAAAGAATCTAAATAGAGAATAACTCAAAGTTTATAGCAATACTCGAACAGAATTGGAGTCTATGGCTGTCCATAGACTCCAACTTTGTATGCAGAAATGAATATGGAGAACACAGATCAACTTTGGGGCCAAGCCAAAATTATGGTAAGGAACAGTCAAAAAGTCTGACCCACTCGCAGATACCATCAAACGGCAACACTAGATGAGCGACACTACTTTAGCACTGATTGAGGATATACAGATAATGAAGGGTTTAGGAGCCGTTTGAGAACTAAACTGTTTAGTCTATCGGTCTGTCGTGTCTTGTCTAGGCACATCCCAACCAGCATGCAGACATGATCGTAACACACATCTTCAAACATTTGAAGAACGGAAAAGCCACAGCCACAGGTAGCAACGACACGACGTATCCCGGCGAGGCGGTGCATCTATCGAACGAGTCGCGGTGCAGGGTTAGGTCAAGCCAAGTGGTAAATTGCCAATGAGGTGGATGGACCAAGTCAGAGCAGCCGTGGATGACCGCTTGCACGTATGCATAAAGAAGGCAGCCACTATCGAAGAATGCCGATGAATAGTAATGCAGGTCACTTTCACTTCCGCTGAAGGATTATGACGACCACGACCACCCTGCCAAGTTTACTGACTAAAAAGAGTAGATACGACCACGTAAAATTATTATAAAGTCTGAAAACCATTGTATATCTGAGAAATTTTGTGATTTTATTTGTAGTTATGGAAAACAGCAATGCAACCCTAGACGCAGATGGACTATATTCCATAACTTAAATGGTCAAAACCACTACACTATGTCGGTCTAGACACTGGCCAGTTTTTCATAAAAAGAAACATATAATTCCCTTTCAATCAAGTAGTGGTTACAATAATAAAAGGTCGAAGTTAGTATCGCATAAAGAACATGCCTTAGAAACACATTAAAAAATACACTTAAGATTTTGAAATATCACCTGCTGGCCTGGATTTTCACCGAAATGAAATAATAATAAGCCGAAATGATAAAACAATCCACTGACATGAAACAATTATGCACCGAAATTCTCATCACTCACCGAAATGATTTTTTTTATCATTTCGGTTAGTTTTTTATCATTTCGGTTGACAGTTTAGGTCACCGAATCAACCGAAATGAAGACACCGAAATTAAAAACAAGAACAAAAATTGGAATTAAAAGAAAACTATTTAATATAGATTGTTATGAATACTACTCAAATAAACGTAGTAGAAATAGCGTACTTACGAACAATCAATTAAATATACTAGCTCTTTGGAAGACGAGTCATACCCATAAACGGAAATGAAAACAAAGTTGTCCCATGACCACCGAACAGCAATACTTATTTTTTTGGCGGGAACAGCAGGCCAGCTGCGCACTTTCTTCCACAACAAGCACTTAGGCGGCACTGGTATGCAAGTTTTAAGCGTATGAGGGGGGAGCTAGAGTTGTTCTATGCAAAAATATGCCTTATAAACTTTAGGTCACCGAAATGAATAGACTTTCTGGGACACATGCGTTTACTCATACCAGTTATTAAACTGGGTAGATATAATTATAAAATTACTTTGTGATAATACCCTCACTATTCAAGATTAAAATAAAAGTAACCACACATCAAAATAATCAATAGTTTTTGTTGTACGAGGGAAATTACACTGAAAAAAGTGTTCTGGACAGCTACCGAAATGATAAAATCGGGGCTTAACTATTATTTTTTCCTAACTAACTGCAATCCAAATAAAACAATATTTATTGCCTCTTATAGGCAACGACCTCTTCTACATAGAAAAAAATATTAGAACTGTAAAGCAACGTTTTACACTACCGATTTCATCCGTGCCGCGTAAATTTTTCAAATGGGAAATCCACCCATTAGTAAAATACTAGGTGTTACAAAAGTACCCCTAATGCCGAATATGGTAGATAGGGACCATCAAACTGAACAACTTTTACTATGGGACCAACTATGAAATCGCGAAAAAAAAATCAGCTGTTTTATACATTTTGATATTTTTGTTTTTAATTTTTGTATGAAACAGCTGATATTTTTTTCGCGATTTCAGAGTTGGCCCCATAGTAAAAGTTGTTCAGTTTGATGATCCCTATCTACCATATTCGGCATTAGGGGTATTTTTGTAACACCTTGTATATCATATACAAATTTTGACTTTTTGAGAACTATAGGGCATACGCTATTGCGTGCCCTAAGGCGCTTGAAGCATGCCTCTGATGAAAGAGCAAAAGAAAAGGGACAGAAATACACACTTAAATTTTAATCATTTCTTTCCCGCAGTGGGGTGGTTCCACTCATGATTACAAACAACTTTTACTACGGGGCCAACTTTGAAATCGCGAAAAAAACAGCTGTTCCATACATTAATTATGGTACATAGGATCGAGGTCGAGTGTTTTGTACACCGGTTTTCAAGGTGTCGTCATCTCTGAGTTCCCGGGTTCGATCCTCGGCTATATTGGCTCTGGTCTGGGTGTTAGATATACCACCGTTGTCTCTGATTTCCATAACACAAGTGCTTTAGCTACTTACTTTGGAATCGGAGCAATGTATGTGATGTTGTCAAATATTAATATTAATCATTTGTTTCCCGCAGTGGGGTGGTTCCACTCATGATTACAAGCAACTAATTACTATGGGGCCAACTTTGAAATCGCGAAAAAAACAGCTGTTCCATACATTAATTATGACCTCCGTGGTCGAGTGGTTTGTACACCGGTTTTCAAGGTGTCGTCATCTCTGAGGTCCCGGGTTCGATCCTCGGTTATATTGGCTCTGGTCTGGGTGTTAGATATACCACCGTTGTCTCTGATTTCCATAACACAAGTGCTTTAGCTACTTACTTTGGAATCGGAGCAATGTATGTGATGTTGTTAAATATTAATATTTTGTTTCCCGCAGTGGGGTGGTTCCACTCATGATTACAAGCAACTAATTACTATGTGGCCAACTTTGAAATCGCGAAAAAACAGCTGTTCCATACATTAAGGTCGAGTGGGTATTGCGCTATTGTATGGAAGTTGAGGTTTTTCGTTATCTGGGCTGCATGCTGCGTAGTGACAACAAGCTTGAGACTGAGATTTCCACCAGGATAGCCAGAGCCGCTGCTGCGTTTGGAAAGTTAAACCACAGAGTTTGGAGCTCTCACGACCTAAAGTTGAAAACCAAAATAGGTGTATATAAAGCAGTCATCTTACCCATACTTTTATATGCCTCAGAGACGTGGGTCGCCTATAAATCGGATATTAAACGCTTGGATGCTTTTCATATCAGATGCCTACGTTCGATATTACGCGTTAAGTGGCAAGATCGTGTTCCGAACACAGAAATATTGCGCAGAACTGATGTGAAGGGCATCGAAGCTATCCTCATGACTGGACAGCTTCGATGGTGTGGACACCTTGTGCGCATGGACGACACTCGACTACCAAAATCTGCTTTCTATGCCGAGTTGCATTTGGGAAAGCGTAGTGCTGGTGGACAGTATCTCCGCTACAAAGATGTTCTCAGACGAAACCTATCAGCGTGTAACATTCCGCCAAAAGACTGGGAACATCTCGCCTCAAAACGGTCCGAGTGGCGTAGAAGCGTGAATGAGGGTGTAAAAAACTTCGAAGAAATGCGTCTCGAAGATCTGGATGCAAAACGACACCTTAAAAAGACCCAACCGAAGCCAACTTACAACTATACTTATAACGCAAGTGGACAACTGTACTGCGCGAGCTGCGACCGTGGCTTTAAAACTAAGTTTGGCTTCGCTAGTCACATACGGGCTCATGCAAGAAAATAGCTAGTGTGTCGCCGTCGACGGACTCGTCGAGGAGGACATCATCATCATCATCATTGTATGGAACAGCTAATTTTTTTTCGCAATAGGTATCGAGAGTTGGCTCCATAGTAAAAAATGCTTGTAATCATGAGTGGAACCACCCCACTGCGGAACCAAATGATTAAGTTTCACGCTGTATAAAAGCGTTATTCCTTCACGCAGGCTGAACTACCAGTGGTAGAGCACACCGCCTGCCAGTCGCTTCTCCGTCGCGTTGATGAACTGGGGCCGCTGTTTGAACTGCACTCTTCGTTTATGTGTGCGGGCGAGGGGGGAGTGGACTCGTGTAAGGGAAGTGGAGGGGCACCGCTGGCGTGTCCTATGCAGGTACCTACAGTATATAGTATGTATACAAGGTGTTACAAAAATACCCCTAACGCCGAAAATGGTATATAGGGACCATCAAACTGAACAACTTTTACTATGGGGCCAACTCTGAAATCGCGAAAAAAAATCAGCTGTTGCATACAAAAATTGTAATCGAAAATATCAAAATGTATGATAAAGCTTATTTTTTTCGCGAATTCAGTGTTGGTCCCATACTTAGAGCATGCTCTAAGGTCCCATAGTAAAAGTTGATCAGTTTGATGGTCCCTATATACCATATTCGGCATTAGGGGTATTTTTGTAACACCTTGTATAAGTATGGACTCACCTGAATGCGTGAAACAATTGTTTCGGCTATAATATGTGCCTGAGAATTATTTACGCAGACAATCCGAAATCTCTTGTAGACCAAATTAAGTTACCTATGTATGTTGTACCTACGTCATAATTATGTAATTGGGTCTATCCCGTATAATTATGTATAAATAAAATAAATAAATAGTGGTGGCCAGATAATTAAGGACAACAGTCGATTTTCATACAAATGAGATAACTTTGAAGCCTTGTTTCGCTGCTTAGGATTGATCTAGCTGTGATATGATGATGGCCATCCAGGGAGTGAATGGAGAAGATTCAGATCGCTATACACACCAAACTACACTACAAAAACTGCGAAATTGTAAAATGTATGGAAATCCTGAAACTGAAAACTCCGATCCTTATCTCTTAAAATTCTGATTAGATCAGTTAGGTGTGTATAACGATCTGAATCTCCTTACTGGATCTTAATTCACACCCTGGATGGCCATCATCAGATCACAGCCAGGTCAATTCTTAGCGGCGAAACAAGGCTTCAAAGTTAACTCGTATGTATGAAAATCGACTGGTGTCCTTAATTATCTGGCCACCAGTGTATAAGGTGGTACCAAATTATGTAACAACACTGAAACTGGTGATACTGTTGTTTAAACTGAACAACTTTCTCCAAGGAACATGGGTTGAAATACGAAAAAAAATTTCATCCTCCCATACAAAATGTATTGTGTAGTCAGCTGATCGACTTAGTATGGAAAGGCGAAAAAAAATTGGTTTTTTGACCTATGTTCCTTGGAGAAAGTTGTTCAGTTTAAGCAACACTATCACCTGTTTCAGTGTTATATAATTTGGTTCCACCTTATAGTATACTACGCGTTCATTTCGTGATTTCCTTCGTCGACCGTTATGACGTCACAGCTAACGGTACTGTAGACAAAAAAGTGATATGTTTTTTTATAGGATATAGTGCGACTGCGCCACTTGAGTGTGAAGAACTGAGCGGGATTATTTTGTTTTGATTGATATTAAGATTTTTGAACATCATAAGGCGTTATTAACTGTTTTTCTTGTTCAAAAAAATTTACAACATACCAAATAGCACTAATGGGAAAAGTCTCATTAGTTCTACGGTAGAACTGAGCAGTAGAACAAATGTGAAAACTATCTTATCTTTGATTCCAGAACGAACCAGACCGTTACGTGTTGAGTGGCGTAGTGTCTTGGAGCAATAACTGCAGTTTGGACGGCATTCCGTCTGTGTACGCGCGTGTGCCGACCGTACGACAGTGGATCGACGACAAGATGGCCGCCAACGGATATCCTATCACTTCAAAGTAGTATTGATTTATACTACGCGTTCACTTCATCATTGCCGCTACCTCCCGGCCCGCTTCGTCATACCGCACCCCCTGCGTCGCCTTTCCAGTACGGCTAGCAACGTAAAGCTTAATTTTTATTTATGTTGATTTAATAATTACGTTCGTTGTTTGTGTTGTTATAATGATTAAAAAAGTAAAATTCCTATATAATGGCGAACCTAACTTATTATATAAATTAATGACACTCTTTGAACAAGAAAATAATGAAAAACAGATGAAAAACATGACTACTTTTTGTGTACAGTACCGTTAGCTGTGACGTTAGCTGTGGCGGATGAGGTGAAATTTTTGGGAGTACATATAGATTCGACTCTTAACTGGAAAACTGAATTAGATTCCTTAACTAAATCAATCAGTTCTGCGTGCTATGCTCTTAGAAGTTTACGAGACATTTTAACAGTGGAACAGCTTAAATTAATTTATTATGCACTAGTAGAGTCCAAGCTGCGATACAGTATTAAACTGTGGGGAAATAGCTACAACTATAATCAATTGACAGCTTTCAGGCTGCAAAAAATAGCGATAAGAGTTATTGCACGTATACCACAGTGGCAGTCTTGTAGAGATTATTTTGCTTAGCGTACCCAGTTTATATATACTGATTGTTCTAACAGAGTTTAGAAAAATGCTGACGCAAAAGGAAACTGGTACAGACAGACAGTTACGCGAAAGTACAAGGAGGATGCACTTGCATTATGACATTATCCCTAGGTTAGAAATAGTCAAACACGGCGCCAGGTTCCAAGCTGTTAAGCTCTTTAATAAATTACCAAATGACCTAAAAATAATTAGCAATTGGAAAATTTTCAAAAATAAATTGCACGCTTATTTGTTGAATAAGTGTTGCTATTCTATTGTCGACTTTTAGGAATTATAATTTCTATCAGGTAGGTATCAAATTAATTAATAGCCTGATAATTATATTGTAAACGCAATGTATGTAATGTAATGTGTGTATACAAGGTGTTACAAAAGTACCCCTAATGCCGAATATGGTAGATAGGGACCATCAAACTGAACAACTTTTACTATGGGACCAACTCTGAAATCGCGAAAAAAAAATCAGCTGTTTCATACATTTTGATATTTTCGTAATTAATTTTTGTATGAAACAGCTGATTTATTTTTCGCGATTTAAAAGTTGGTCCCATAGTAAAAGTTGTTCAGTTTGATGGTCCCTAATCCCTATACACCATATTCGGCATTAGGGGTACTTTTGTAACACCTTGTATAATGGAATGGTATAATGTGTAATGTTCCTTTATCATAATTATAATGTAATATTCAACACAATGAGAATTGTTCAGAATAAATTGAAATTGAAAACGTCAAAACGGTCGTCGATGGCAATCACGAAGTGAACGCGTAGTACTGTCTTACTGCTGTGTCTGTCTGTACACACTTTGTCTTTCATTTCCCGTCCGGGGAATAATAATTTGATATTTTTCAGGGCTTGTATGGTACCCTATATACCATATTCGGTTTTATAATTATATTAACACCCTGTATAAGTTCCCTTTGTCCTTGCAATTATAAGTTGTTATTTATAAAAACTTGACAATATTTCCTTGGTCCTACCAAGGTCAGTGCATTGGGCCGGAATCCCAAGGGTGCGGGTTCGAGTCCCGTCTGAGGTGCTACGGGTGAGTCGATTTTTTCTAGTATTTTTTCTAATATTATTTATCTTAATATAAAAATAGCATTGTGAATGCGAAAAATCTAAATTTAAAAAAGTTATATAGCTGTTTCATCTTTATCGATTGTCAAAACATCTGGAAAGATGTTTCTTTCGAATGTGGGGGTATTTCTTCACATTGATGAAATTGCGCTGGCTTGCAGCGAAGAAATAAAAAGTACTAGAAAATTTCGCCACTCCCACTAGCGACTCGGTAGCATAATTGGTCAGTGCATTGGGCCGGAATCCCAAGGGTGCGGGTTCGAGTCCCGTCTGAGGTGCTACGGGTGAGTCAATTTTTTCCAATATTTTTTCTAATATTATTTATCTTAATATTTCCTTTTTTTCAACTTGTTAAAATAAAAAAAATCTAACTGAATCATATTAGGTTTTAACCATAAAATTTCCCCTCCCGACCCGTCCACCCACTAGACTTTTCCACTGGTGGGTGGACGGGTAATTCACTATTACCCCTCTACCCAGTACGCTAGTGTGAACTGAATTGAGGCTTAGGAATATAACGGTCTGAGACGTCAAATGTAAGTAGTAATATTGTGTTAAACTAGGTATAAAGGTAGGTATAATATAAAATTAGGCGATTAACACACTGCCACGCATCACGCTGCATGTTGCGTGTCGACGCGCCTACGCGCGTACTTGCGGGAGTGCAGATCTGCATCATCGCGCGGTTTTTACGCACTCACGCGCGTAGTTGCGTTTTGTGGATTCACGGCGGCTGACTCATGCTAATGCATGTATGAAGATCCATTTTCAAACACACGTCAAGCCCCTGAGGGACTCGGTGTGCCATACCTTGCGTCTCGCCCCGCACCCACGCGCGTGTGTGCGGTTTCTCTGCTTGTAGACGCGTGATCTGCATGAACGCGCGTAGATGCATGTTGTGTGTTGGACTGTATGCGTTTTCTACACTATACAAGGTGTTACAAAAATACCCCTAATGCCGAATATGGTTTATAGAGACCATCAAACTGATCAACTTTTACTATCGGACCAACTCTGAAATCGCGAAAAAAAATCAGCTGTTTCATACAAAAATTAAAATCGAAAATATCAAAATGTATGAAACAGCTGATTTTATTTTCGCGACTTCAGAGTTGGCCCCATAGTAAAAGTTGTTCAGTTTGATGGTCCCTATATACCATATTCGGCATTAGGGGTATTTTTGTAACACCTTGTATTTATTTTCAAGCAACGTTAACACACGCAACATGCAGCGTGATGCGTGGCAGTGTGTGAATCGCCTTAATCTTGATTCATTAGTAAAAATGTTAACTGCCCCCATTTTGCTTTTATAAAATCTAATGCTGGGAACATACTGAAACTAGCATTAGCAATGAAATAAAACTAAGACTAAGACTGAAATAAAAAACCAAATAAATCTTCTAAATAATATATTTCACTATACTAATTTAATTTTCAACTGATACAAACATACTTGTAATCATACAGATCCGCGCCTGCCATACATACATACATTCAAACACACGCCATATAAACAGACAGACGCGGCGCCGTATCGTCTATATGTATACTCCATTATCACACGTTTAATAAACTTATAGCTTGTGGTGGAAAGTGACAACTTTATATGCCAAGTTTAAAGTGACAACTTTATATGCCAAGTTTAAAGTGACAACTCTGTACGATAAGACAAAGAGAAAAAGCAGCCCTTGACGAGTTTTTTGCGTGTCTTCTCGTTACAAGGTCTCTCGCTTATGGCGCGCGAACCGATGGCGTAGCTTCTTTGACATTCATAGGTGATTATAACATTAATATCAGACATTTGAGGGTCTTAAAAAAACTATAATAATTTAGCAGTAAGAAAGGCGGACTACTTTATAAATGTATGTATGTATTTGTGTGGAATATACGTACAGACTTAACATTAACCACTCTGCGCACCTTACTACGATACAAACAAAAAACTCAACAATATAGCCGAAAATAGCATAACACATTTGAGGGAAAATCGTCGACAATTTAATCGTTGGTAATTAAATGCTAGATACATGTTAATGATTGAACCGAAAATGAGAAAACCGATTTTTCGGACCATCAAGCTGAACAACTTTTACAATGGGACCAACACAGAAATCGCGAAAAAACAAATCTGCTGTTCCATACAAAAACGAAAATCAAATGTATGAAACAGCAGATTATTTTTTTCCGAGTTTTCAGAGTTGGTCCCTGTTCAGTTTGATGGTCCGAAAAATCGGTTTTCTCATTTTTGGTTCATTCATTAACAGCTTTTATATAGGTCAATGTGCACAGTTTATTGTATTTTTTGATGTGGCAACTTTTTGACGATTTTGCCTCATATGTGTTTAGTTAAACTTTTTGACATATTTCATAGTGTTTCTATACTTCACGAAGTCTCGTTTTAATATTTAAAATTAATTGAAGTTATTTATCACTTTTGTAAATTCAAGGTTCTGTTGACCTTACATTCGCTACCACAAAATAATAAAAAGACAGAAAAGCCGTTAGAAACGAATCGCGTATTTTCCGTGCACGCGCACATATATACATTAGGCACATGCAATCTCGGGTCAAACCGGACTATAATCAATACTGTAGCAGATCGCAACAAAAATGGCGGAAGTGTTTTCGAATACGGCACTTCTGTATGCAACACTCCCTTTCGAACTCACTAATAAGGATTGTATAGCGGATGTATAACGCACCGGTGACTGTCAAACTATTCAAATTTGACATTAAAAAGAAAGGGACAAAACACTTGCTATACAAAGTTTATTAGTATGGTATATAATTATATTAACCCCAAAGATTAAAGTGGCCCCAGACGTACCGGTTTCATTTCTTTGCTTTGCTATTCTAGTAGAACAGGGGGCCGTACCGACTAACGCATCGAACTTCGGAAAGTCCGCCGGGATCGAGCCCCAATCGGGCCATAATGGCGAACTCCAATTCGTAATAAATAAATTAGGATTGTGATTACTTGGATTGTTTCTTTTTGTCACATCACAATTACATAAAGAACAAGACACCGTGGCTCCATGATACCTTTATTTAAAATTCTAACTAAGATTATCAAATATTTTAAGCAAACGGTGATTGCTCATTTGCAAGGCGGGACGCTATGGGCTCTTACTGTAAAAAAATTGGTCTTTTTTCATAGACCGTGTCCGTATAACGAGAACTTCTCTTTTCCACGCTCTATTGGTCTTCTTGAGGGCAGCGAAGTCTATGAGTTACACAATGGTGACTGACTCTCTGTCAATCTATTTAAGATTGACATTAAAAAGGGAGGGACAAAACACTGTGTAACTATACATCTGCTATACAATCTTTATTAGTGAGAAGGTTGGTGTGCCCTTAAAACGGACTTCGAGATAGAATATTTCTTCAGCTTAATGACATAAATGCAAAGCTGTTTGAAAAATGTGTCCAATAGTTTTGTTTCACTGGGAAAAGTTTAAACTTTAGAAAGAGGATGAATCGTCTTTTTCTCTTTTTTATAAACTAGGAAATTCATATTTACTTTAATATGCTAGTTGAGGTTAAATTTTGCATACTAATGCATATTTAGGTAGCATGTTAAATTTTTAGCGTAAATTTTAAGTTGCCTTAGAATTTTCTCACTCGAGAGTAAAGACGACAATAAATCTTTCTAAAAAGATAGATTGTAAACTTTGCCGGTGGAAAAAAAAAATACATAAATATAATATATTAACATATGAATGTACATGTTTAACAGCCTACGACAGTATAGTAACAAACTTGCTGTGTAATCAAATTTTATATTCTAGTATACTGTTACTTTTCGTATACTGTGGTTGTTCAATTAAGTTTTTACACTTTTTAAGTCAAAAACAAAGCATATGAAACATTTCATGTAAACGAAACTATTATACAAGGTGTTACAAAAATACCCGATAATAATGCCGAATATGGTATATAGGGACCATCAAACTGAACAACTTTTACTATGGGACCAACTCGGAAATCGCGAAAAAAAAATCAGCTGTTTCATACAAAAATTAACATATCAAAATGTTTGAAACAGCTGATTTTTTTTCGCGATTTCAGAGTTGGTCCCATAGTAAAAGTTGTTCAGTTTGATGGTCCCTATATACCATATTCGGCATTAGGGGTATTTTTGTAACATCTTGTATTTTTATATTTTCACAGCTATGTATTCCATTTCGAAACGCTTACTTTTGTTAGAAATAAAGTGCAATTTCACAGTACACTAAAACATAGAACCTACTACAACAAAATTGATAATTTTGTTTGATCAAATAATCAAACTAAACACTGCCAATACTTTGGTTCAGACATCGAAGTGAAAATAAAACCATCAGGAATATCATAATCGAGATGTGGGAAGTCTGTTTATATTTACTTGTCCTATTTAATAAACAACTTTCGACTTTCATGCGTCTTTTATATTAAAATATGACCATCAGCCATTTTAATGTCCCCACTGCTGGGGCACAGGCCTTCCTTATAGGTGGATAAGGAGGATGGGCCATGACCCACCACGCGGGCCCAATTGGTAGGTGCTAACGACTGTAAATGCATTCGGGACCAACGGCTTAACGTGCCCTCCAAAGCACGGAGGAGCTCGAGATAATAAATTTTTGGTCACCCATCCCATGACCGATCCTTACGAAAGTTGCTTAACCTCCGCAATCGATGGGCCCGGCAATGTGTGACAGACCATTTGTTGTATTTCATATATGTTCTTTTTTCAATAAAGAGTTGGGTGAAAATTGTTTACCAAATAGGACTAGTAAAAATAGACTATTTATGCGTTTACATGAATATATACAAATTAAAAATTAAACCATTTCCAGAGCAGATTTTAAGCTATTTCTAGGTTCACGTTATTTAATTACATCACCACCATTCCTTTAATATTTTGAACACCTTCCAAGATAACTTTTATATTGTAACTGTGTACACTAAACAGTAATTACTTGCAAAGTTGGCTCTGTAAATAAACCGGATCTACTGATTCGTAAATAAATTACAATTTGTATATTTTTGGTTAATTCATAACATCTATCAATGAGGATCAGTAGCAATATGTGTTTAGTGGCTTATCAGAAAGCTAATGTCATCACATGATTAACTGTGAAGAATTTTTCACGATATCTCTTTAACCTGAGAAGGTATTACGAGCTAGAAAGCTGTTATTTTGGGGGTCTTTATGACGTCATCCGCGACTTACGCGAACCTTACGTCGTACGTGATAAAGCACATATTGCATTGAGCTTGGCATTTCCTTTAAACCCTTATAACTCAACCATTTCTAAACGGATTTCAAAAAATCTTTCACTAAGAATGTTTTTATATTACACTCATAAAACTTTAGGAACCACTGATCGTCATTGTTTTTGTTTTTAATATGACTACTTTTTATTTTAAACCAATATAGAATACACGATTACAAAATCGCTAAATACGAAATTGTAGAAGAATACAAAATTGCAAGAATTTAGCAAACAAGTAGGACCTAGCAATCAGGCAATTGTTCTTCTTTTTGTGAAATAAAATGTTATTTATAGAAATTGCAAGAGAGAATTAACTTCTCTGAGAATAACACGGAATTGCAAAAAATATGTTCACTTGCAAATTCCGTTTAGTGTTCACAGTTACAATAACTAAATCAACATTTAGTCATAAGTGTTCGTAGGTACAAATGTCCAGCTCGCCACAACGAAGGTATTAGTTCTTCTTCTCCTCCTTCTTTTCTTCTGGCTTTTCTTCAGTTTGTTGTTGAGCTTGACCCTCACGTTCAGCCGCCATCTTTAAAAAAAAACATTGTTTTAGTATTCCACATAAACATTAATTGGACAACATCACAAGGAATGCTCCGATACCAAAGTAATGGCCGAATACTCAAACGATACTCAACTTTGAGAGGCGCTCAAACATCAGGTTGTCTTTGTCGTATCTTTGACATTTAAGGGGCTGACATGAGCCAACTAGCGCCGCCAGTCGATTTTATTTTATTTATTCTAAATAAGCCCAATTTCTTAAAAAAAGAATCACTCAAGGTCTTTTGAATGACGTCTAATGTTTATTGAATAACGTTACAACACAAAAAAATGCGTGCAATAGTTTAAAAACGGGTTTGAACCAATAGTGGCCACTTTTAACAAAATCGCGTTTTAAACTGTTTGAATGCCTTTTCAAACTGTGTAAAGTTATTCAATAAATATTAGACGTTATTAACAAAACTTTGACTGAAACTGTCGTATACAACATGTTACACCATTGAACTGACTGACTGAAGGTAGTCAAGTATTCATTGTACGAGCCGTGAATCTTCCAGAAGCCTATAATAAACAAAAGGATGATAACTTGACTCTTATAATATAGCACAATTGCTTGACCAAAATGCAGATAGACTGCGAGATGGCTCAAAATTGTGCAAAATTAAAAGAAAAACAGGAAAATGTATGTGTTACCGGCCAAACCCGATTTTCAGGACAAACTAGTTTGGCCTAGGCTAAACTAGTTCTTCCTATACGCGATAGGATTAACCGGTATTGCCTAGGCTAAACTAGTTTGCCCTAAGCCCGGAAGGATAAACCAGTTTAGGCTAGGCCAAACTAGTTGATCCTGATATAAGCATTATGGCCAAACTAGTTGATCCTGATATAAGCATTATGGAGCTTCGCTCGCTCCGCTGCGAGTGGTCTAAACACTAACCTAACCTACCTAGTGCATTTAAAGTTTTTCTTTGTAGCTAAACTGGTTTATCCTATCGGGCTTAGGACAAACTAGTTCAGCCTAGGCTATACAGGTTAATCCTATCGCGTATAGGAAGAACTAGTTTAGCCTAGGCCAAACTAGTTTATCCTAAAATCGGGATTGGCCGGTAACATATGCACTATAAATTGCTCCAATTTCAAAGTGAATAGCTAAAACACTTATGAATCAGAGACAATGGTGGTAACTCAGACGTAAATGGTCGTCCATTAATCACGTTGAGGCTCGAAAGAGGGGGGATGATCACGAATTATTACAAGGGGAAAGGGGGGTAGTCTAAAACCTCACCACGTATCACCAAGTGGTTTACGAAAGTCGTCCTTATCAGAAACTAACTGACTGACATAACCATACACCGTTAATCTTTAAGTATGTCTAAAAATGAAATGGAGGTATCAGACCACGTTACTGAATATTTATGTATACAAGGTGTTACAAAAGTACCCCTAATGCCGAAGATGGTAGATAGGGACCATCAAACTGAACAACTTTTACTATGGGACCAACTCTGAAATCGCGAAAAAAAAACAGCTGTTTCATACATTTTAATATTTTCGTAATAAATTTTTGTATGAAACAGCTGATTTTTTTTTTCGCGATTTCAGAGTTGGTCCCATAGTAAAAGTTGTTCAGTTTGATGGTCCCTATCTACCATATTCGGCATTAGGGGTACTTTTGTAACACCTTGTATACTCTTTAGTGTCAAACTTAAATAGTTAGACAGAGAGTAAACATTGTGTAAGTATACAACTGCTATACAATCTTTATTTAGTAACGGGGTTAGAGTGACAAAGTTCTAAACTGTACACATATTTATAGAAGTGACTGTACTTAAAATTGATCCGTTATTATTCCCTTACCTTCTTGTAGGCTTGCTCGAACAACTTCAAGCTAGCTTGCTGCAGAGTACTGGTGGCAGTCTTGATCTGTTCCGGGTCAGCGGTGTCCTTCTGTGCTAACAGCTCGCGAAGCTTGGCGATATCACCGCGAAGTTTGTCACACTGTAAGAAATTAATAAATAAAAAAAAAATTAATAATTGAATACACCATTTTTTTTTTACCGTAATAATCATAATTAAACGGGGTTTTATTTAATTTACTTAGATCCGATTTCACCAACTGGCCACTGACCACGGCCCCTGGAAAGGTATCGAAACGTCGGGGAAATCAGAAAACCGAATAAATATGCGGAAAAAACCTTATATTTCTTAGAAAAATGGAAATCACCCTATACAAGGTGTTACAAAAGTACCCCTAATGCCGAATATGGTGTATAGGGACCATCAAACTGAACAACTTTTACTATGGGACCAACTTTGAAATCGCGAAAAAAAAATCAGCTGTTTCATACAAAAATTAATTACGAAAATATCAAAGTGTAAAAGTAGTTCAGTTTGATGGTCCCTATATACCATATTCGGCATTAGGGGTATTTTTGTAACACCTTGTATATTTAAAGTTCACCTCATCCTGAGGTAACTGTGCCTTATACTCGTCCATCAATCTGCGTCGTGTCGTGTTATTTTGACTATTTTTTTGGTATTTGACCTGTTTCTTAGAGAATGTTTTGTTTTATGGAAATCACCCTATATATATTTAAAGCTTACCTCATCCTGAGGTAACTGTGCCTTATATACGTCCATCGGTCTCAGTGTCGTGTTATTTTGACTATTTTTTTGGTATTTGACCTATGTTTCTTAGAGAATGTTTTGTTTTATGGAAATCACCCTATATATATTTAAAGCTTACCTCATCCTGAGGTAACTGTGCCTTATATACGTCCATCGGTCTCAGTGTCGTGTTATTTTGACTATTTTTTTGGTATTTGACCTATGTTTCTTAGAGAATGTTTTGTTTTATGGAAATCACCCTATATATATTTAAAGCTTACCTCATCCTGAGGTAACTGTGCCTTATATACGTCCATCGGTCTCAGTGTCGTGTTATTTTGACTATTTTTTTGGTATTTGACCTATGTTTCTTAGAGAATGTTTTGTTTTATGGAAATCACCCTATATATATTTAAAGCTCACCTCATCCTGAGGTAACTGTGCCTTATATACGTCCATCGGTCTCAGTGTCGTGTTATTTTGACTATTTTTTTTGGTATTTGACCTGTTTCTTAGAGAATGTTTTGTTTTATGGAAATCACCCTATATATATTTAAAGCTTACCTCATCCTGAGGTAACTGTGCCTTATATACGTCCATCGGTCTCAGTGTCGTGTTATTTTGACTATTTTTTTTGGTATTTGACCTGTTTCTTAGAGAATGTTTTGTTTTATGGAAATCACCCTATATATATTTAAAGCTTACCTCATCCTGAGGTAACTGTGCCTTATATACGTCCATCGGTCTCAGTGTCGTGTTATTTTGACTATTTTTTTTGGTATTTGACCTATGTTTCTTAGAGAATGTTTTGTTTTATGGAAATCACCCTATATATATTTAAAGCTCACCTCATCCTGAGGTAACTGCGCCTTATATTCGTACATCAGTCTCAGTGTCGTGTCGTGTTATTTTGACTATTTTTTTTGGTATTTGACCTATGTTTCTTAGAGAATGTTTTGTTTTATGGAAATCACCCTATACAAGGTGTTACAAAAATACCCCTAATGCCGAATATGGTATATAGGGACCATCAAACTGAACAACTTTTACTATGGGGCCAACTCTGAAATCGCGAAAAAAAAATCAGCTGTTTCATACATTTTGATATTTTCGATTTTAATTTTTGTATGAAACAGCTGTTTTTTTTTCGCGATTTCAGAGTTGGCCCCATAGTAAAAGTTGTTCAGTTTGATGGTACCTATATGCCATATTCGGCATTAGGGGTATTTTTGTAACACCTAGTATATATTTAAAGCTCACCTCATCCTGAGGTAACTGCGCCTTATATTCGTCCATCAGTCTCAGTGTCGTGTTTTTTTGACTATTTTTTTGGTATTTGACCTATGTTTCTTACAGAAACTTTTGTTTTATGGAAATCACCCTATATATATTTAAAGCTCACCTCATCCTGAGGTAACTGCGCCTTATATTCGTCCATCAGTCTTAGTGTCGTGTCGTGTTATTTTGACTATTTTTTTGGTATTTGACCTGTTTCTTACAGAAAGTTGTTCAGTTTTATGGAAATCATCCTATACAAGGTGTTACAAAAGTACCCCTAATGCCGAATATGGTGTATAGGGACCATCAAACTGAACAACTTTTACTATGGGACCAACTTTGAAATCGCGAAAAAGAAATCAGCTATTTCATACAAAAATTAATTACGAAAATATCAAAATGTATGAAACAGCTGATTTTTTTTCGCGATTTCAGAGTTGGTCCCATAGTAAAAGTTGTTCAGTTTGATGGTCCCTATATACCATATTCGGCATTAGGGGTATTTTTGTAACACCTTGTATATTTAAAGTTCACCTCATCCTGAGGTAACTGTGCCTTATACTCGTCCATCAATCTGCGTCGTGTCGTGTTATTTTGACTATTTTTTTGGTATTTGACCTGTTTCTTAGAGAATGTTTTGTTTTATGGAAATCACCCTATATATATTTAAAGCTTACCTCATCCTGAGGTAACTGTGCCTTATATACGTCCATCGGTCTCAGTGTCGTGTTATTTTGACTATTTTTTTGGTATTTGACCTATGTTTCTTAGAGAATGTTTTGTTTTATGGAAATCACCCTATATATATTTAAAGCTTACCTCATCCTGAGGTAACTGTGCCTTATATACGTCCATCGGTCTCAGTGTCGTGTTATTTTGACTATCTTTTTGGTATTTGACCTATGTTTCTTAGAGAATGTTTTGTTTTATGGAAATCACCCTATATATATTTAAAGCTTACCTCATCCTGAGGTAACTGTGCCTTATATACGTCCATCGGTCTCAGTGTCGTGTTATTTTGACTATTTTTTTTGGTATTTGACCTGTTTTTTAGAGAATGTTTTGTTTTATGGAAATCACCCTATATATATTTAAAGCTTACCTCATCCTGAGGTAACTGTGCCTTATATACGTCCATCGGTCTCAGTGTCGTGTTATTTTGACTATTTTTTTTGGTATTTGACCTGTTTCTTAGAGAATGTTTTGTTTTATGGAAATCAACCTATATATTATTTAAAGCTTACCTCATCCTGAGGTAACTGTGCCTTATATACGTCCATCGGTCTCAGTGTCGTGTTATTTTGACTATTTTTTTTGGTATTTGACCTATGTTTCTTAGAGAATGTTTTGTTTTATGGAAATCACCCAATATATATTTAAAGCTCACCTCATCCTGAGGTAACTGCGCCTTATATTCGTCCATCAGTCTCAGTGTCGTGTTTTTTTGACTATTTTTTTGGTATTTGACCTATGTTTCTTACAGAAACTTTTGTTTTATGGAAATCACCCTATATATATATTTAAAGCTCACCTCATCCTGAGGTAACTGCGCCTTATATTCGTCCATCAGTCTTAGTGTCGTGTCGTGTTATTTTGACTATTTTTTTTGGTATTTGACCTGTTTCTTACAGAAAGTTGTTCAGTTTTATGGAAATCACCCTATACAAGGTGTTACAAAAGTACCCCTAATGCCGAATATGGTGTATAGGGACCATCAAACTGAACAACTTTTACTATGGGACCAACTTTGAAATCGCGAAAAAGAAATCAGCTATTTCATACAAAAATTAATTACGAAAATATCAAAATGTATGAAACAGCTGATTTTTTTTCGCGATTTCAGAGTTGGTCCCATAGTAAAAGTTGTTCAGTTTGATGGTCCCTATATACCATATTCGGCATTAGGGGTATTTTTGTAACACCTTGTATATTTAAAGTTCACCTCATCCTGAGGTAACTGTGCCTTATATACGTCCATCGGTCTCAGTGTCGTGTTATTTTGACTATTTTTTTTGGTATTTGATCTATGTTTTTTAGAGAAAGTTTTGTTTTATGAAAATCACCCTATATATATTTAAAGCTCACCTCATCCTGAGGTAACTGCGCCTTATATTCGTCCATCAGTCTCAGTGTCGTGTTTTTTTGACTATTTTTTTTTTTGGTATTTGACCTGTTTCTTAGAGAAAGTTATGTTTTATGAAAATCACCCTATATATATTTAAAGCTTACCTCATCCTGAGGTAACTGCGCCTTATATTCGTCTATTAGTCTGCGTCGTGTCGTGTTATTTTGACTATTTTTTTTTGGTATTTGACTTATGTTTCTTAGGAGATGTTTTGTTTTATGGAAATCACCCTATATATATTTAAAGCTTACCTAATTCTTTTTTTTTTTTTTTTTTTTTTATTTAGGACAACCAACACAATAAACGCCATTACATTCAATACAGCAGAACGTATGCTAGAGGTTCCATATTAAAGCGCTATCGTACTTACAGATTGCCACGGCATGCACTAAAAAATTAAGCTATTAGTAAGCAAGAACTAACTAATTACTAACTAATTACCAACTAATTACTGACTAATAAAGATAAAAATATCGAAAGATACAATAACTTGTATCTTTCGATATCCTTAGCAGTTTGTTAATAAGTTGCTACTCAATAATAAAAGATACTTACAAGTTTTGTTTGTTAAACAAAGAGAAAAGAAAATTTATGATCTTGACACGAATACGTTTGTCAACAATGATTTGAATTTGCGTGGAGGGTGATGCAAGTCAACATCAACCGAAGAAGATGAAGCAGATAAGCGTGACAGGCGACTGTAATGTGACTGCATTCTATTAATGGCGGAGAAATGACCCAGATTGGTTTTAGAGCTCCTTGCTTTAAATGGCAAATATCTAGAGGGCCGAGCTAATTTAAAAGGAACATTGAAATTAATTTGTTTTAATAAATCCGGACAATCCACGTAACCTTTAACCAATTTATAAAAGAAAAAGTGATCAAGCAATTGTCTTCTACTGTCGAGGCTGAGCAGTTTGAAATGTTTTAAGCGTGAATTATATGACGGGAGTTTCTTGGCCATTCCACACTGAAAACATAAGTGCCACAAAAATCGTTTTTGAATGGACTCTAGACGACGTTTGTGAACTTCATAATAAGGTGTCCAAACTACACTGCAATACTCTAAAGTTGATCTTACCAATGAGTTAAATATTGCAATTTTACTTGAAGCATTTTTGAAATCTCTACAGCTACGTATAATGAACCCTAACAGTCTAAAGCATTTCTTGGCTAATTTATCGACGTGTTTATGAAAACGCAACTTATTATCTATGCATACTCCAAGATCTCGAATCTCGTCTACTTCATTTATTACTTGGCCCTTTAGTTTATAAGATTTAAAATAAGGTCCTTTCTTACGACTAAAATGTATGAAATTACATTTATCGGTGTTTAAAAACATACCATTTATGTGACACCAATGTGAAAACTGGTCTAAATCATCTTGAAGCAAACAACAGTCATTATCGACCTCTATTTGTTTTACAATTTTAAGATCATCTGCGTATAGATGTATTTGTGAGTGACGAAAACATGACGATACGTCGTTGATAAAAATATTGAAAAATAATGGAGCCAAATGCGAACCCTGTGGGACCCCGGACGATGCCAAAAATGTACCCGACTCAAAGCCGTTCACCACTACCTTCATAGATCGTCCTGCGAGGTACGATTCACACCAACTTAGAAGGTTACCTATGATGCCACAGCGAGAAAGCTTGCCTATTAAGATTTTATGATTGACTTTGTCGAACGCCTTACTAAAGTCTGTGTAGATGACGTCTACCGGCGTCCCACGATCCACAGAATCCACCACTTCCGACACAAAACCCACGAGATTTGTCGCTGTTGACCTAGCTTTGACGAATCCATGTTGGTGAGGCATTAAGATATGTTTTACATGCCAGGACACAATTGGATAAATAAGAGTCTCAAAAACCTTTCCAAAAATTGACAAGATCGATACGGGTCGATAGTTATCTACAGAAGACCTCTCTCCTGATTTAAAAATCAGTAAATCAGCGAAAAAAAAAATCAGTTGTTTCATACATTTTGATATTTTCGTAATTAATTTTTGTATGAAACAGCTGATTTTTTTTTCGCGATTTCAAAGTTGGTCCCATAGTAAAAGTTGTACAGTTTGATGGTCCCTATATACCATATTCGGAATTAGGGGTACTTTTGTAACACCTTGTATAAATTATTTGAAGCTCACCTCATCCTGAGGCAACTGCGCCTTATACTCGTCCATTTTAGTCTCGGTGTCGTGTAAAACTCCCTCCGCCTGGTTCGCCGCTTCAACTCGCTCGCGTCGCTGCTTGTCCGCTTGGGCGAATTGTTCGGCTGCTTTCACCATATTCTCGATTTCGTCCTTGGAGAGTCCGCCCGAAGATTGGATTACGACTGAGGAGAATGATGCGAGTTAGTGTTTGTCGAAATATTAGGTACGTTTATATACGTTTACGAGGACCACAAACATTATCAATTTGGCGATATAATACGCTATCAAACAAACACGGCCTTAGCGTAGCTTCTTTGACATTTACAAGTGCTTGTAACAGCCTAGACGAGTTTTTAATTTTGAATTTTACCCCAAAAGATTTTAAAACACTGTTTAATTTAGACACTGTTTAAATGTGATGCCGTCTCTTTCAAACAATATTGTCATAAAAGTGACAGTACCACATTTAAACAGCGTTTAAGCTAAACACTTATCAGTGGCCAGTGGCCGCACCAAGCGAGCGTAGTCTATGCAGACGCAGTGTTATAGGTCTGAAGTACCAGGCTCTAATGAGTCACTAAGAGGTACTTACTTTGCTGTTCCTTGCCGGTGCCCTTATCGCGAGCAGACACATGCATATATTCCTACTGCTACGTACTTACTTCAGAGATGTAATGGCACAGTTACAATAAAAAATAGATATTTCTTGAAAAAGCATCGAAAAATGACAATAGTCAATTGTCAAAAATTTCTTTATTCAAATGAACTTAATAATTAAGCACTTTTGAATCGTCTATATTTTCCTACCACCCGTTCCAGACTTTTTTAACTGACAAGAACAAGAATGTAAAAAGATAACTGATGATAAAGTTTATTTATGATTAAAAAATTAAGAAAAAAAAGTTAAACCATACTCAAATCACTATGAGGAGCCAACGAGGTACCAGGCAATCATGAATTACTAGGAAGTGGAGCACCAAGCGAGCGTAGTCTATGCAGACGCAGTGTTATAGGTCTGAAAAGTACCAGGCTCTAATGAGTCACTAAGAGGTACTCACTTTGCTGTTCCTTGCCGGTGCCCTTATCGCGAGCAGACACATGCACGATGCCGTTAGCGTCGATATCGAAGGTGACTTCAATCTGAGGCACGCCTCGAGGCGCCGGCGGGATGCCCACCAATGAGAACTGGCCTAGAAGCTTGTTGTCCGTCGCCATTTCGCGCTCGCCTTGGTGCACTTTGATTTCTACTTGGGTTTGGCCGTCGGCCGCTGTGGAAAAAAGGATTTGTATTAATACAAAAAAAAATGCATTTAGTTAGTACTTGGTACAAAGTGACATATTAATTTATCAGTAAAAATAGAGAGATTAGAAATAAAACACTTTTTACGGATTACAGCGCGTATATTGTTAATTCAGGTGTTATTTTAGAATTACTTAAGTTTGAATTTATTGGTTTTTGAATTCCCGACGTTACGACACTTTTGGGCCGTGGTCATGGCAGGATCAGTCCTGAATCCTTACTAAATATTATAAATGCGAAAGTCCGTTTTTTTGTTTGTTTGTTACGCCTTCACGTTTTAACTACTGAACCGATCATCATGAAATTTTGCATACACGTTGTCAGGGGTACAGAGAAGGACATAGGGTACCATCGAAAAAAAAATGTTCCCGAGGGATAGACAAAAACTTTCCACGCAGACGAAGTCGCGGGCGATCGCTAGTTAATAATATACGCGCTGTAATCCGTAAAAAGCGTTTATTTCTAATGAACTGTACGCGCGGAAGTCTTGGAAGTGTAAACAGAGAGATATTATAAAAAATATATTGTTGTCATTGATTTGTTTATTGGTCAAATATAACAATTAAAAAAATATTATAGTGTTGAAAGTTTCTAGTATCCACTCTAGTACCAATCAACATAAATAAATCATTGTGGAGGCACACTAGTTTTTTATTTATTACTAGCACCCGCCCGCGACTTCGTCCGCGTGAACTACTTTATTTTTGTTAGCGAAATGCACCAGATTTAATTCATCAACGCCCGAGCGGGCGAATGCGGCCGGATAACAATGGAATATCTATTGTGTCTCATTTTTCGGGCCATGATGGGTTAAATTTAGACTCAAAGAAGTAAAACTGTGAAAACCGCATCTTATTTAGCGCAGTACAATACAATATTTCAGTGACATCGACATCAGCCATTTTTAATGTCCCCACTGCTGGGGCACAGGCCTTCCTTATGGGTGGATAAGGAGGATAGGCCACCCACCACGCAGGCCCAATGCGGATTGGTGGGTGTTAACGACTGCTAATGCACCCGGGACCAACGGCTTAACATGCCTTCCGAAGCTCGGAGGAGCTCGAGATACAACATTTTTGATCACCCATCCCGTGACCAACCCTTGCGAAAGTTGCTTAACCTCCGCAATCGCTGGGCCAGGCGCTATACCACTGCGCCACTAAGCTCCGTGACATATTCAGTGACAAATACGCCTATTTGTTGAATAAGTGTTGCTATTCTATTGACGACTTTTAGGATGTATAATTCTATCAAATTAATTAATTGCCTGATAATTATAGTGTTAACATAAGTAGCTTATGTAATGTAATGTGTGTATATAACATGTTACAAAAATACCCCTAATGCCGAACATGATATATAGGGACCATCAAACTGAACAACTTTTACTACGGGACCAACTCTGAAATCGCGAAAAAAATCAGCTGTTTCATACAAAAACTAAAATCGAAAATATGAAAATGTTTGAAACAGCTGTTTCTTTCGCGATTTCAGAGTTGGTCCCATAGTAAAAGTTGTTCAGTTTGATGGTCCCTATATACCATATTCGGCATTAGAGGTTATTTTGTAACACGTTGTATAATGTATTGGTATAAAGTGTAATGTTCCTATATCAACTTATAATATAATATTCAACACAATGCAAACTATTATTCAGAATAAATTGATTGATTGACATATTCCATTAAAACTCCTACAAATTTCAATTTTTTCGACATTTCACTCACCGGTTGAGAAAACTTGGCTCTTCTTGGTCGGTATGGTGGTATTCCTGGTGATCAGTTTCGTGAAAACACCCCCCAAAGTCTCAATACCCAGTGATAATGGTGTGACGTCCAACAACAATATGTCAGTGACATCTCCCGCTAAGACTCCACCTTGTACGGCGGCGCCGACGGCGACAGCCTCGTCGGGGTTGACGGCGCGGGACGGAGCACGGCCGAATATGTCTTGTACTGTTGATTGCACCTGAATGGGGGGGAAAGGGGAAAATATAAAGCATATCCTAAAAAAACTAATAAATAAATATATGACAACATCATATACAGCTTGACCATAGAGTTGTCAAAGAATGAGGGCGCCACTTTCTATGCAAACACGTCAAACTGACTGTACTGACAAATTTTAGTTCCATTCTATTTGATTTCTTCTCTTTCTGGCCAAGATGAACATTGCTCCGATTACAAAGTAGCTAAAGCACTTGTGTTATGAAAATCAAACATAACTGTGGTATTACAAACACCCAGACCCGAGCCAATATAGAAAAGTTTTTTTTTTCTAAATTGAACCAAATTGGGGATTGAACCCGGGACCTCAGAGATGGCCTCAAAGGTGTCGCCATATTATATCTCTTAGAATACTGATCAGATCAGTTGGGTGTGTATAGCGATCTGAATCTCCTGCATTCACTCCCTGGATGGCCATCATCAGATCACAGTTAGGTCAATCCTTGGCGAAGAACCAAAGCTACAAAGTAACCTCGTTTGTATGAAAATCGATTGTCCTTAATTATCTGGCCACCACTGCATAATGTCGCCTTAAGAGGAAACACCACGGTCGAGAGAATTGAAAAATTCCTACAGAAAGTTGACAAAATTACCGTTTGGTAGTCCCCTGTTTCCTCCTCCAAAACTAGACCGTTATAAATATATTTTTCATTAAAATTTAAAGAAATGAATTGGCTGTGTTCCTATGTTTTCTTTTATTTCATAAAATAATTATTAAAAGACATATTAATCTCCAAAAACCTAAAAAAAATTGCCATTTTTTAGACATCCAGCAATCAAAGACGAGGTTATATAAAAAAGCAAAACAAAGGAACACAACCAAATTCTTTATTTTTTTATGTAAAAAGTATTTAAATTGGTCTAGTTTTGGAGGAGGAAACAGGGGACTACGAAACGTTGATTTTGTCAACTTTCTACAACGTGTTACAAAAGTACCCCTAATGCCGAATATGATAGATAGGGACCATCAAACTGAACAACTTTTACTACAGGACCAACTATGAAATCGCGAAAAAAAAATCAGTTGTTTCATACAAAAAATAATTACGAAAATATCAAAATGTATGAAACAGCTGATTGTTTTTCGCGATTTCAAAATTGGTCCCATAGTAAAAGTTGTTCAGTTTGATGGTCCCTATCTACCATATTCGGCATTAGGGGTACTTTTGTAACACGTTGTATAGGATTTTTTCAATTCTCTCGACCGTGGTTCCTCTTAAAGCTATACAAGTGTCTGTGGGTTTATAACCCGATGGCATACAGATGCCTCCAGGGAATATGACCCCAGTTCTATCTAGCACCGGTCATGAGACATCCTAGACAGCTATGAGGAGCTGACATCGGTTTGTGCAAGGTGCGATTTAAGATTGCTTATGTTAATGTGTGAAGCGAAAAGAGAGAAATGTGTGAGCAAGAAGGATAGTGAATTTAGAATAGATAAGATTATTTTTAGAGTTCCGTACCAATATAAGAACCGGCCAAGCGCGAGTCGGACTCGCGCACGAAGGGTTCCGTAAAAATCACGTTTGTTGTATGGGAGCCCCCTTAAATATTTGTTTCATAACTATATATTCTGTGAATATTTCAAACATCTACCTTATGCCGTTATTAATATCGAGCAAAAAAATTTTGTTATATGGGAGTAAATATTTATTTTATTCTGTTTTTTAGTATTTATTTTAGCGGCAACAGAAATACATCATCTGTAAAAATTTCAACTGTCTAACTATCACGTTTCATAAGATACAGCCTGGTGACAGACGGACAGACAGCGGAGTCTTAGTAATAGAGTACCCGTTTTGCCCTTTGGGTACGGAACCCTAAAAAGGAACCCTTATGGTGCTGAACTTACCTTAGGCATTCTGGTCATCCCACCGACCAGCAACACCTCGCCGATGTCAGACCGTTGCACTTCAGCATCTTGGAGCGCCTTCTGGCACGGAGACACTGTTCGCTTGATCAGATCTCCTACAAGGGACTCCAACTTTGAACGTGTCATCTGTTGAGAAAATTTTAGAATTAATAAGAAAAAATAATCTTAGCACAATATCGGCATAATAATTAAAATTTAATCCATCAACGCCCGAGCGGCCGAATGCGGCCGGATAGCAATGGAATATCTATTGTCTCATTTTCCGGGTTATGATGGATTAAAGTTAAACTCTCAGAAGTACAACTGCGAATCTTATTTAGCGCAGTACAATACAATATTTCAGTGAGAATGACATCAGCCATTTTTAAAGTCCCCACTGCTGGGGCACAGGCCTTCGTTATGAGTGGATAAGGAGGATAGGCCATAACCCACGACGCGGGCCCAATGCGGATTGGTGGGTGTTAACGACTGCGAATGACGCCGGAACCAACGACTTGCAGTCAGTGAATTATATTGTTATTGGGTATTTGACTTGAGAATGGATTCTACTTTTAATGTATAATAGAGCAAAAAAGGGAAGCTAAATAACTCCTACGCGACATTTTGGCTCGATTTGAAGAAATTTACTATGATTTCTAACTCCAAATTTATTAATTTTTTTAATTTTTGAGATTTAAGCATTCATTCAACGGTGGTATCACAAACACCCAGACCAGGGGGCTAATTGTCTAATTTAAAAATCTATCGCAATCGCTTTCATTTTGACAGTTGGATCCGACACATTGCTGCATTTCTTTGGTAAGTTTTTATTTGTGCCAAAAAGAAGCATCAATGTGTTTCATCCTGAAAGCGATTGCGATAGATTTTGAAATGATAGAAAGGCTGAGCCAATATACAACGTGTTACAAAAATACTCCTAATGCCGAATATGGCATATAGGGACCATCAAACTGAACAACTTTTACTATGGGACTAACTCTGAAATCGCGAAAAAAAAATCACTTGTTTCATACACTTTGATATTTTCGTAATTAATTTTTGTATGAAACAGCTGTTTTCTTTTTGCGATTTCAGAGTTGGTCCCGTAGTAAAAGTTGTTCAGTTTGATGGTCCTTATCTACCATATTCGCCATTAGGGGTCCTTATCTACCATATTCGGCATTAGGGGTCCTTATCTACCATATTAGGCATTAGGAGTACACAATAAATTGATAAAACATTTTGTAAGGTCAGAAATGAGCATCCTTCTTTGCCTATAATGAATTGCCAATGATGAACTTACCTTTAAGTTCATGTGTTTAGGCCCCGAAGAGTCCATAGTGAGGTATGGCAGGTTGATGTCAGTTTGCAGCGAACCGGAGAGCTCGATCTTTGCCTTCTCTGCGGCTTCCTTGAGACGTTGCATGGCCATCGCATCTTTACGGATATCCAATCCTTGCTGTTCGGAAGAATAATAAAATAAGAGTTAGTAATAAAGATTGTTTAACCAATAATAGACATGTGCGTTTTCGATATTTTATTATAACCCATATGTAACCGATATAGTTCTAATATCGGATATGATATAGGTATATCGATATGTGATATCGGATATCATATCCGATATACGGTTTGCTAACTAAGAACGGATATACGATACGTACAAGATATACTGACTCTTACTGCTAGCAAATTAGAGTGGAAATCGCCTACTCATTACGCTATAATATCTGAATAACCGCGTCATCTCTTTTACTCCAATGTAAGTATACCGTCTCAGAAAGAGAAAAAGCGAATATCAACTGAACTAAGATATCGTTGTACGTTCGGTTATGAATAGTTTCGTCGATTTGAGTTTTGTGTTTTCGTTACAGTTTTTCGATATACAGTTTTGAGTTTTGGTCTTGATATTATAGTTTTTGAAATATCGGTTACGTAAAATCTTATATCGCTATGGTATGATATCTAACTGATAGCCGATATAAGATACGTTTTGATATATCGGTCTCATGTCTATCCAATAATCATTGAAAACATTTACAGTCAAGTTCAATAATATGTACATATCTTTAACAGATCATCAACCTTATGCCTTTGTAATAAAAGTCAACATCTGTCAAAAATGCTTACATTTTATTGAACTTGTGACTGTACAATTTTCATCATTATGAAGAACAAAACAAAATCAATGTTATAAGTAATGTATGAAGAAAAATACACTCTACTCTACTGTAGTGGTCAACATGCCGTCTACCATGTAAGAGGTCCTGGGTTCGATTCCCGGCCAGGCAGAAATTAAAATAATGGGTCTGAATGTCACTATGTATAATAAGTATATATTTGAAAGTATAAGTAGTATATAAGTTGTCTAGCACTCATATTACAAGCTTTGCTTAGTTTGGGGCTAGATGGCGATGTGTGAAATTGTCGAAGCATTTATTTATTTATTTAAACCTAGGTTTATCCAACAGCTACCGGCTGCACCTAGTATAAACCGGCTAGAACTAAGTGTAGCCGCACTTCGGATATTAGCCGTAACATTACACATAGGATATTTGACATTACACATAAGATATTTAACATTACACATAGGATATTTAACATTACACATAGGATATTTAACATTACACATGATATTTAACATTACACATAGGATATTTAACATTACACATAGGATATTTAACATTACACATAGGATATTTAACATTACACATATGATATTTAACATTACACATATGATAATTTTAAACTCACGTCTCTCTTGAACTCGTCCACCAAGAAGTTGACGATGACATTGTCAAAGTCCTCCCCACCAAGTAAAGTGTCTCCGTTGGTAGACTTCACTTCAAACACTCCTTTCTGAATCTCTAGTACAGAGATATCGAATGTGCCACCTCCCAAGTCGTATACGGCAATGCTAAAGAAATAATTATTTAGTTAATACAAAATTAATGTTTCATATCTGAGATTGCGGATGTTAAGCAACTTTCGCAAGGGTCGGTTATGGGATGGGTGACCGAAAATTTATTATTTCGAGTTCCTCCGTGCTTCGGAAGGCGTGTTAAGCCGTTGGTCCCAAATGCATTTGCAGTCGTTAACACCCACCAATCCGTATTGACCCTGCGTGGTGGGTTATGGCCCGTCCTCCTTATCCACCTATAAAGAAGGCCTGTGCCCCAGCAGTGGGGACATTAAAAATGGCTGATGTCACATACTGATTGATTATTGTGTCTATGCTACAGTAAAAACTCTATTTCAGTTAAAACGCGTTTTGACTTGTCAAAACTAGTTGGAACTAAGTGTCTTAGTTGCAACTAGAATTTACTGCTGCCCGAATAATAAAATCAGCTAAAACTAGTTTTGATGGAATGGACAAAACTTTGACTGGTCAAAATGCGTTATAAAAAAGTAGTAAATAATATACTCGAAAAAACTTTTAATGCACTAGGTAGGTTAGGTTAGGTTAATGTTTTTGCCACTCGCAGAGCTCCATAATGCTTGACTGCATCGTTTTAACTAGGTAGAACTAGTTCTTACAATTCCTGTTAGTTAAAACTAGTTTAAACAACTAGTAAAAACTAGATTTAACTAGTGAAAACTAGTTTTAACTAGGGAAAACTACTTTCAACTAGTAAGAACGAGTTTTACCTAGTGAAAACGCGTTTAAACTAAAACGGTTTTTTAATGTAACATGTATACTCACATTTTATCGTCAGTCTTGTCCATTCCATACGCGAGGGCAGCCGCTGTTGGTTCGTTTATAACTCGGAGCACGTTCAACCCAGCGATTTGACCTAAACATGGACAACATAATTGAACCCTATTTACATGTTATACAGGGTGTTAGTAGCACCCTAGCGATGTATTAAAGGTTTAAAGGAAGATTCTACCGTTAGAGTTAAGCAACTTTCACTATGGAAACACTTGTCGCAAATGCGTAGTTCAGATTTTGATTTTTCATTGAGCAGCAATGTACGGGTAACAACTCGATAATATGCGCGAGCACTTACAACAAAGCTACGACCTTGCCGTTGCCGCCGCAACCGTGAGCAAATAGCTGTTGTTGTACATACATTGCGGGTTTATAAAATTTTAGTATTTTAATTACTTTTCTGTAAATTAAGGTTCTATGCAACTAAGACAGACTCTAGGAAACAAAAACACTAAATTTTTCATGAATTTTTCGACGGAAATTTTCACTTCCTTCACACTTTTTATACAGGGTGTGTACAGGTGTATACAGGATGTTAATGAATAAACAGGATGTTAATTAATTAATGAAAACCGTTTCTTCGGACCATCGAACTGATCATCTTTTACTCTGGGACCAATTCTGAAATCGCGAAAAGAAATCAGCTGTTTCAAACATATTGATATTTTCGTTATGAATTTTTGTATGAAACAGCTGATTTTTCTGGTGTGTCTCTGTTCACTCTAGTATTTGCCATGAGATTTTAACAGCAAGGCCATAGACGATAGTATGTAGTACAGAGTAGAAAAACACGTCAAATGAACACATTTAAAAAAAAAACTATTCTGCATACGAAATAAGTTACTTTCTTACATAGTGATATAACATTCTCTTTGCTCTCTTCAGTATTGTGTTTGAAGTTGGTTTGAAGGTCTGTGTCATTTTTTGACGTTACACCTACACTATGCGTTACTTCATATTCCTCGCCTGCAATATTAGGTGTGCGTTCTTTTTTTCGGACGCATAGCGTTGTTTCTGACTCAAGTGTTGTTCATGAATAGGTTTTGGTACCCTGTGCGTCCGCGAGCACTATGAGACCACGTAGTAGTAATGTTTGTAGGTGTTTACGGGTGTAAATTATCTCGTATGCAGAATAGATTTTTTAGAAATGTGTTCACTAAACGTGTTTTTCTACTCTGTACTACCTACTATCGTCTATGGCCTAGCTGTTGAAATCTCATGGCAAATACTAGTGAACAGAGCAACACAAAATTTGGCAATCATAGAGAGAGCAATAAAGAGTGCCCTAAGTAGTGTTTGTGAACTAATGTCTTGCCATATTAAACACTGAGAAGTGCCTTATGTAGCACAGGCTTAATTATTTACATACTACGCGTTCACTTCATCATTGCCGCTACCTCCCGGCCCGCTTCGTCATACCGCACCCCCTGCGTCGCCTCTCTAGTACGGCTAGCAACGCGAAGCTTAATTTTTGTTTATGTTGATTTAATCATTACGTTCGTTATTTGTGTTGTTATAATGATTAAAAGAGTAAATTTTCTACATTATGGCGAACCTAACTTGTTATAAAAATTTATTACACTCTTTGAACAAGAAAAAAATGAAAAACATGATTACTTTTTTGTCTACAGTACCGTTAGCTGTGACGTCATAACGGTCGTCGACGGCAATCACGAAGTGAACGCGTAGTAAGACAAGTATTGTTTGCGAATACGGGTGTAAATGTTTTTGACACTGTATAAAAAAATATCAGTCATATTAAGCAACTCACCGGCATCTTTGGTGGCTTGTCTCTGCGAGTCGTTGAAGTAAGCTGGCACGGTGATAACAGCATTCTTAACTGTAGTGTTCAAGTACGCTTCAGCAGTCTCCTTCATTTTAATCAGAACAAATGCACCTATCTGACTCGGGGAGTACACTTTGCCATCGCTACCTGTTGACGATGGGAACAGATTTTTATACTTTATTTAAACAGACATCTTATAAGCTAACAAATGAGTCATCTAAAGCGCTTAATATCCGCGCGCGATGAGTATGGGATGGAACCTTGTCAAACTGAGACGCGTTTGTTCGCCGGCCAGCCACAGGGATATCCAAAAACATGAGTGTCAGGGAACTTTTGCTGCAGCAACTTTAAATAAGATAACAACTAAACAATTAGTTGATTAATTAAATTAAATTTGACGACCTCCGTGGTCGAGTACACCGGTTTTCAAGGTGTCGCCATCTCTGAGGTCCCGGGTTCGATCCCCGGTTGGGTCAATTTAGAAAACTAACTTTTCTATATTGGCTCAGGTCTGGGTGTTTGTGACCACCGTTGTCTCTCATTTCCATAACACAAGTGCTTTAGCTACTCACTTTGGAATCGGAGCAATGTATGTGATGTTGTCAAATATTTATTATTTGTTTATTATTTACTAATTAGTCAATTTCAGAAGTGGTACTGGGCAGGTCACATCTCCAGATACAAAGATAAGAGATGGACGCTGGAGGTAACAAAATGGTTGGGGCCTGAAGGAAAAAGAAACAGAGGCAGACCATATAAACAGTGGGCTGATGACATAATAGAAACCGCTGGGCCAAACTGGAGTAAGGTTGCCCAGGACAGGGAAAATTGGCAAGGGATGGAGGAGGCTTTCACCCAGAAGGGATCCATACAATTATTAGTTTGCATAAGTAATAAATAATACTTACAAATTAAAATATTCAGTTTATTTAAGTAATAACATTTGTCATCATGTAAATTATATGCAATAAATAAAGCTCTAATAATAATTATAATAATACTTTGACAAGGTTCCATCACATTCTCCTACCTAACCTTCCTACTGTTATATAAAATAAAAATAACACAATTTTCTTACCTTGAACCCAAGCGTCACCATTCGAAGCCTTTACAACCTTATAGGAGAGATTCTTCATATCCTTCTGCACCTCTGGGTCTTCAAACCGTCTCCCAATCAGTCGTTTAGTTGCATAGAAAGTGTTCCCGCTGTTGGTCACCGCTTGTCTCTTAGCCGGGGTGCCTACTAAACGTTCTCCGTCTTTTGTGAAGGCAACGTGTGAAGGGGTAGTGCGGGAACCTTCGGTGTTTTCAACCACCTAAAGAAAAAGGTTTTATACAGGATGTCCCTCGATAAAGTGTGAAACTAGACTGGGCCTATCGGTAAAGAAAGAGTCAATATGTGTTTTGATGTCTTGACTACTCTTGACAAGTTCTTTCAAATAACATTGTAGGTAACACCCAAAAAAAAATTTTTTTTGATAAAAAAAAACCCTCAATTTTTATTGTATTATTTTAATCTATAATTATTTAAGGTCTAGTTTCAATTGATTTTGTAAGAGTCGATTGTCACACAAACAATGTAACTTTGAAGCTTGGTTTTCCGCCAAGGATTGATCGCTGATACCGTTGTAATCTGATGATGAGTGTCCAGGGAGTGTATAGAGGAGATCCAGATTGTTATACACACACCCAACTGATCTGATCAACATTCTAGGAGATATAAGGACATATTTAAAAAAACCGCGAAAATAGCATAAAATCATATTGAAATCCTTAAACTGAGAACTCTGATCCTTACATCTCTTACAATGCTGATCAGTTAAGTTGGGTGTGTATGGCGGATGTATCTTCTATTCACTCCCTGGATGACCATCATCAGATCACAGCTAGGTCAATCCCTGGCGAAGAACCTAGGCAAGTAACCTCGTTTGTATGAAAAATCGACAGGCACATAATTAAGGACAATTATGTGGCCACCACTATAATTATGCATATTGCTTCTAGCACTTCTATTTCATTTTGAGAGTAGATCTTATGGGAATTTGACTTTTAATAATCTCTTTTAATAATTAATTTATAAAAAAAAAAAACATACGAACACAGCCTAATCCTTTCCTAATATTTTAATGAAAAAAGTATTAAAATCCGCCTAGTTTTAGAGGAGGAAACAGGGACTACGAAATGTTGATTTTGTCAACTTTCTATAGGGTGTTTTTCAATTCTCTCGACCGTTGTGTTTCTTCTTAAGAGTCAAAAGGTTCTATTTATTAAGAGTATGCGATTTGATTGAGGTGATAACAACTCACCTTGGGTGTCTTCCCCTCCATGACAGCCACGCAAGAGTTGGTGGTTCCCAAGTCGATACCGATGACTGCGCCGCGCACGCCATCAGACCTGCACGTGGACACAGAATCAATAAGTGTGAAATTACAGTGGCAGCGGGGCGGGCAGCCGAATTCGCTGGCGGGTAACGCAAACACTAACTACCTTACTACAAAAGATTTTAAAACACTGTTCAACAAGTGTTTAACTTAGACAAATGTGATGCCGTCTCTATCAAACGATATTGTCAAAAAAGTGACAGCATCACATTTAAAAAAACAGTGTCTAAGTTAAACAAGTGTTTTAAAATCTTTTGAGGTAAGACCGTATGATTTCAAAGAGACAGCATCACATTTAAACAGTGTTTTAAAATCTTTTGTGGTAAGGTCGATAGTTTTTGACTAAGGTGCACTAAGTGCGGGAGGAGCGCGATGAAACCACACCCTGCACATTTCTGCACTGCACACATCATTAATCAGTGCAGAAAATGACTTCTCTCTACTCAGCACTCAAGATCTATGCCGGGGACTATAAGAATGTACTTTATTATTATTATTATTAACAGGCGAGCAGTTGTTGCAACTGATAGTGCCTGTATTCTGCAATCTTTGCTTTGTACTTTTTATTTAGTAGGTATGTATTTGTCTAGTCTATTTTTAAATTGGTTTACGTTAATGGCGGAGATTATTTGTTCTGGCAGTTTATTCCACGCTTTGACCACTCTGTTGCTCAGAAAGTTCCTGTGTGGGTTGTTGTTGGATATTGTTCTTACAAGCTTGTAGCTAGGTCCTCTTAAGTGAGTGTTACTTTTCTGTGTCAGCATCTTGTCAAAGTTTGGAATATCATAATGGCCATTTAGTATCTTAAAAGTCTCAATTAAGTCTCCTCTCTCTCTACGATCCTTCAAGCTGGTAAGATATTACACTATCAATCTTGCTAATCTGGCCAAGTTGGCTCAGTTCGGGTTGCACAGGGCAGTTTCACAATGCTTCGGGAGCTCAAATACCGCGAGCCATCCAGCTGCCTCTTGCATACTGCAATTATTGCGCTTATTGCGCGTCATTGCTTTAACTATGATTATAGTATTACGATTTTTTTTTAATACAAATGCTGCATACAAGGCATCAGACATGCATTGGATCACTTCATAAATTAATAATCATACGGTGGATAGGTGAATGGCTGATATATCTTGCATACAAAGGTCAACTTAATATAAGTTAGGTTATGATGCAATTCTTGTGCAAATCTGAAGATTTAAACTTACTTGTTTCTGTATTGTACTGAATGTCGCTGGTAAATCGGTACTGTCGGCGCTGCAGCCTGAAACACCCGTAATTATGTCAATGAATACAGAGAAAATTCATAAAAAAAATTCACATGTGACATGCCCCCCTAGAAACCGGTCCCATTTCGATTTAATATAAACGTAAATTAGATTTATTAGAAAGTTATTGTAATTTATTGAAAATACCCTGACATTTCCATCTAATTTGACAAACGATTTTCATTCGTTTTTCTAGGAAAAATGGTTTCTTACGGTTTTGAGGATTGTTGAGAAATTTCTGTTTGTGTAGAGGTCTGACCCAATGCCCGAGCACTCGAGGGCCTTTCGGCCAATAGCCCGCGTCGCGCACAACATGTTTATTTCACTTTTAGCAACTATTTAATTTAATTTTTATTTCAATTCACTTCAAACAGAACATGTGGGTGACGCAACTTCATGAAAGAACAATTTTTTCTTTTTTTTCCGGCTCTCTTCCTTCCTCTGAGTTAGTTTTCTTGCCACACTGAAAATGACTGTCGCGTCGCGCTCTTTGTAGAATATTCTCGGACAAAGATAAACGTCGAATACGTCAATTAGAGCTTAGAGACTCGGTGATTGGCTGGTTTATCGAGTTCAATCAATTTGAGCCAATGCAAGATGAGAATCATGATGACGTCATCAGTTGGTGTTGCTACTAACAAACAAATTTTTCATAGACAAATTGGACTTTTTTGAGAGACATGAGACATGATGAAACCTCAGAAGAATAAGTTATTCTTCTGAGGATTAAACCATGAACTTTAAATTCATATTCTATGACACCAACAAGTCTTCCATAGCGTATAAATAAGTTTGTCCATAATTGTAATCTATGCTAGCGCCATCTAGCGAGTAGTAGCAGTACCAGTCAGTACATGGTTCAGTATGTGGTTTACACGAGGTATACGTGGTTTACAACTTTACACCTCGTTTAATAAGCTTAGAAAGAAAAAACTAAGTAGGAAATTAATGATCATTAATTATTATTATTATTACCATTATTATAAAAATCATTATTAATAATTACGGCCGTATCATAATACAATTTAACACTTTACGTTTAACGTAGGTACGTTTTAAAGTAAGGCTCAAGGCTTCAGATTTCAGCTTACCAATAATATTCCGAGTGTTAGCCTGTACGAGGAACATCTATTGAAAAAAAAACGGTCATGAGCGAGTCGGACTCGCGCACCGAGGGTTCCATCCTTTCCATCATCACTAAAAAGTTTATTATTTAGAGACATATCGTTTTATTTTTCCTGTAATCTTTACATAAACTTCTATGACATAAAATAATTTTAGAGGAGATAAAGGGGGGGTAAGGTATTTTTTTTACATTTTTCATCAAAGGTCAAAAACTATGAGGCCTAAAAAAAATGAAATAAAATGTTTGAGAATGCCCCATATGCCCTAATAGCCTCACTTCGAGTTTTTAAGACCCCCTTTCAGTCCTTGTTGCAAAAAAAAACATTCTCTCTTATTTGCAAAATAGTTGGGCAAACGTCATCTAAAACTATTCCCAAGTTGATAGCATTACTTAGTAGTTCTCGAGATATCCAGCTGTGATAGACAACAGACAGAGTCGCACCATAAGGGTTCATTTTTACCATTTTGGAACTCTAAAAAGAACGCACGTAAAAGATATTTTTATTTTTGAGCAATTTCATCTCGCTTTTCGGCGGTAGATGGCGCTTTACAAATTATTGAATGTTTTTACGCGCGCAATTTTTTTCGATAGGTAGCTGTTTGTGCTACGGATAAATGTTTTTTTTTACGGGTACCTACTTACCTACTGACTGAAGTTTCTTTTCCGTAACCGTAGTCGGCGCACTGCGCCCCCGCCACGGTAAAGTTTATCTTTATCGTGCCCCCGCGCAGATTGGCAGATATTGAACATGTACACACGACAGCACGTCAAGTTATACACTGCGAAAACCGCTTTTATTACGAAGGACATAAAGGCGGTCTCAAAGTCAACATGTATAGTCTGAGGTGCCGTCGTGTGTACATACTTAGTACGTACTTACCGGAATTAGTGACATTATGGTCAAAAATTTTCGAACCCGGGACCTCAGAGATGGCGACACCTTGAAAGCCGGTATACAAAGCCACGCGACCACGGAGGTTGTCTCATTTCCATTTTTCATTGTTATGTACGGTTCGAAAATAAAACGATGATATTTTGTTGAGATCTCATTTATTGCACTCAGAAAATAAAAATAGGTAATCTTTGATAAAACACTTGATAAAGCTCAAATCTAGGCAAAAATAATTACTTACATTCTTAGTTATACCTAACATCAAAATATTGTTTTAAATTAAATGATAAACAGTTTTAGCAAACGGTTACTAAAAATGATGTAGGTAAATTAAGCACTTCCTTAAAAGTCAATAAATTCTTTTAATTGTTTTTTGCATTTACCAGAAAGGAACATTAACACTTTTTTGTTCATATCGCTAAAAATCACTATTGTATTAAAATGGACTTAATGCACAGGACATAACGTCTAAATTTGAAAAGTTGGAAGATGAGTGTTTGCATTACAGAAAACTTATCCGTGAATTCGTTGGTGCTTTTAAATGTAGTATTTAATGATTAAGTTCTTGCTTGTTATAAGCCGACGGTATAGAAAATTCTTCATTATCGAAGTAAAAATTACCAAGGGGATCGGGATCGGGATCGGGATCGAACGTGGACGAAGTAGTGGGCGGAAGCTAGTAATTTCAAGCCACTTGGCGTTACATCTAATTGCTCCTAGGCTCTTACACACTATGCCGGCGGCTTCAACTACGCAGTCTTATTAGCGAATTATAGCAACCGGTTGCTAATTGTACAATAGCAACGCGACTGCGACTAGTTGTGGTTGCTTTTTTGGTATTACGGAAACAAATCGCAAACTGATTGCTCGCCGAGTGCATTTGCGATTATTAGTGTATACCCGGTAGTTGAAGTTGTAGTTGAAGAAGCCGCTCGGAAAACTTGTACTGTAATTATCCGCGTGCCGGCGGCGCGGCACCAGCGGGCCAAGTTGCCGCCGGCATAGTTTGTAGGAGCCATAATAAGGTCGTGCAAGCTTTAGGTACTTTTCAAAGATAGTATTATTAATTAACATTCTCAAATACTCTAAAGTCTAAATGGACGGATTTGTATAATTTGTAGTAATATTAAATCATTGTTACTTCGCCAAGAAAATAATTCTAAATTTATTTGTCTTGACATAATATGTCGGCCGTGGTGGAAGGCTAGGAAGCCTCGCAGCGTCAAAACCTCCTGGCGTAAGGCCGCTAAAATCTTTAATTTATTATTAGTAGAATTAATCTAGTCGGCCGTGGTGGACAAAGGTACATGTGTGACGTCATCTCTAGCGGCTAGGAGACCTCGCAGCGTCAAGGCCTTCCGGCGTAAAGCCGCTTAAATCTTTACTATAATAAGTATTAGTAGGATTTATCTAGTCGGCCGTGGTGGACGAAGGTACATCTGTGACGTCAACTCTAGCGGCTAGGAGACCTCGCAGCGTCAAGGCCGCTTAAATCTTTACTTTACTATTAGTAGGATTAATCTAGTCGGCCGTGGTGGACGAAGGTACGTGTGTGACGTCATCTCTAGCGGCTAGGAGACCTCGCAGCGTCAAGGCCGCTTAAATCTTTACTTTACTATTAGTAGGATTAATCTAGTCGGCCGTGGTGGACGAAGGTACATGTGTGACGTCATCTCTAGCGGCTAGGAGACCTCGCAGCGTCAAGGCCGCTTAAGTCTTTACTTTATTATTAGTAGGATTAATCTAGTCGGCCGTGGTGGACGAAGGTACATGTGTGACGTCATCTCTAGCGGCTAGGAGACCTCGCAGCGTCAAGACTGCTTAAATCTTAACTTTATTATTAGTAGGATTAATCTAGTCGGCCGTGGTGGACGAAGGTACATGTGTGACGTCATCTCTAGCGGCTAGGAGACCTCGCAGCGTCAGGGCCTCCTGGCGTAAGGCCGCTACGTGCGCTCTCAACGATGCGTTCTCCTGCTCTAGGAGACACGCCCGCCACGCTATCTGTGGGTGAGAGGAATACGGCTAAACTGAGTATTAGAATAATTTTAATAATCTGGAGATCAAGGAGCTCTGATATATGGCGTAGTGCGTTAGCGAATTACCTTGCGAATGCAGTAGTTAAACTTACGCAAGGGTCTATCATGAGATGGGTGACCAAAAATGTATTATCTCGAGCTCCTCCATGCTGCAGGCACGTTAAGCCGTTGGTCCCGGTGGCATTTGTCGTTAGCACCCACCAAACCACCAAGCCACCCGTAAGAATAGCCTGGTGCCCCAGCAAAAAAACATTAAAAAGCTGGTGATGATGATGCGGGCATTGACCGGATTCGGTCCGAGGTCAGTTAGAGGTTCAGTTTCGTTATCAGAAAAATATTCGTTTTATGTGTGTGTTGCTGTTGAAATATGGGCTACTATGCTCGAAATAAATATTTTTATTTTAAAATTTATTTTATTTAGGGCTGATTTTTCAATGGCTAGATAAAATTTACTTGCTTGATAACGTATTAAACCACCAAAATTTAAATGCTTGTCATTCGTTTGTCAGTCAAATGTTTTGAATACCATTTATTTTATTTGGTTAATAAATGCCAATCACATTTTTTCATACAAAACTGTAAATCGCATTAATTTTTATTTGGTTTAGTATTCTGGATTTTTTATTTAATAGAAACCTAGACAAATACTGTCTTAATCCGAATAACATCACAAGAAGAGTTTATTATGCTGAAATTGCAAATTATTTTGGTATTACGTTTGTATAAGAAGCTCACTGTTCGCCGGACTCTTAAGCCAAGTCAGAGCCCTTACAGGCGGCTTGATAAACTCTAACACCAGAGGTCTGTGGCTATTAATCCTCACACGATAAGACTATCAATCGTAATACCTAGTTCATAAAGACCTAACGCCAATAATACCTGGTCTTCCCTGATCCTCCTCGCGTCTCTGGACTTCTTGGCAGCCTGGTTGTTGCGCCGGCGCCTCTCGAAGTATTTCTCGTCCTTCAACTCGGTTGGTATAGGCCTCTTCTCCCCTCTTCTTCTGATCTCGTCGCAAGGAGGAGGGGTTAGGACTGGCGGGAAAAAAGAAACCATAAATAAATATACATACATTGCTCCGATTTGAAGTAAGTAGCTAAAGCACTTGTGTTATAAATCCTCGCGCACAGTTCTACACAACTACTTAGCATTATGCGAGCATCTACGCGAGTTTGCCGACGCTACGGCGGCTGGCCGATCGACGACGACGGACCGCGTGCGCAGGCGAATCTACGTTGTTCTTACGTTCTGCGTCATTGTCGTTACTCGAAAATCTTTAAAAATCCAATGAATCGCAATAAATAAATTAAAAATATGCAAATTAATATATTTCATTATCGTACTCTAACGATTTACGTTATACAAGGTGTTACAAAAGTACCCCTAATGCCGAATATGGTAGATAGGGACCATCAAACTGAACAACTTTTACTATGGGACCAACTCTCAAATCGCGAAAAAAAAACAGCTGTTTCATACAAAAATTAAAATCGAAAATGTCAAAATGTATGAAATAGCTGATTTTTTTTTTCGCGATTTCAGAGTTGGCCCCATAGTAAAAGTTGTTCAGTTTGATCGTCCCTATATACCATATTCGGCATTAGGGGTATTTTGTAACACCTTGTATACCCTTGTGATACATTGGATTTTTAAAGATTTTCGTATAACGACAATGACGCAGGAAGTAAGAAACAACGCGTAGATTCATCCGCGCATCTCAGTTCCAAAGGTAGCATCCCATTCTCATTCTCATCGCGCGCGGATTATAATATAATGTATCATAAAGAATGTACAAGAAGGCCTTATTATAAAAGTACTATACAAGGTGTTACAAAAGTACCCCTAATGCCGAATATGGTAGATAGGGACCATCAAACTGAACAACTTTTACTATGGGACCAACTCTGAAAGCGCGAAAAAAAAATCAGCTGTTTCATACAAAAATTAAAATCGAAAATATCAAAATGTATGAAACAGCTGATTTTTTTTTCGCGATTTCAGAGTTGGTCCCATAGTAAAAGTTGTTCAGTTTGATGGTCCCTATCTACCATATTCGGCATTAGGGGTACTTTTGTAACACGTTGTATAAACTATTTTCTTACCTTGATATAAAAAGGTGGGAAACCTTTTCACGGACTTCAAAAAAAGGAGGAGGTTATCAAGTCGACGGTATTTTTTTTTAATTTTTATTATAAAACTTACTAGGTCCTGTCCTGACGGGCAGGTGCTGGCAGTATGGCGGCAGACACGGTGGCTGAGGAGGCAGAGAGGCCAGAAGTGGGCCCACCATGCGGTGGACATCTGGGAAACATAATAATACAATCGCCATCAGACATTTTCAACTGACGGTAGTGAACATAACGGGAATCGGCCCATCTTTCCCACTGGGCACTCTGGGCACGTGCCCAGGGCCCCGCGATCGATAGGGGCCCCCTAGTTCCTGCCAGATCGCTAAACGATAACGGATGCTTATTACCAAAAAACATAAAAACATATTTTGGTATTTCGAAAACTAAAACAATAATTACTGACTACTACTTGCTTAATAGATTTTTCATGCGCATACCTATCCTACTCTTGCTCGAATACCATGCTTTCTGATGTAATTTAAGCATGTTTAGATAAATTTAAGTCAAGATCATAGGGGCCCCTTATAATATGCCCAGGGCCTCAAATAGGTTAAAGACGGCCTTGAACGGGAAACATCTCTACAAACACACTGAGCCTTGAAAACCAGTGTGTACACACAACGGCACCTCAGACTATACATGTTGACCTTGAGACCTCCTTTATGCCCTAAGTAATAAAAGCTGTTTTCGTAGTTTAACTGTATAACTTGACGTGCTGCCGTCCGTACATACCACGAAGTAGGTACATACATAACGACCACAGATTACATGACACGACCACGATCGAAAGTTTAATAAAAATTGACAATCAAACCTAGCATATTTCTTTCTCTTTATCTAGGTATTATAGCAGATTGTACAACAAGTGCATAAAACGCACCATTTTACCCGTAGTCTCGGGTGCACTTGTTGTACACCCGACAGCACATCAGGTTATACAGTTAAACTGCGAAAACAGCTTTTATTACGTAGGGCATAAAGGCGGTCTCAAGGTCAACATGTATAGTCTGAGGTGCCGCCGTGTGTACAATCTATAATACCTAGATAAAGAAGAAAGAAATGCTAGGTTTGGTTGTTCAAGTCTTGAATATTCAAGTCGAGGGTAAAATAGGTTTTATGTACGAGTTATACACTCTGGTTTTTACTTCGATTGTGAGGAAATTAAACGTAAATATTGTAAAACAAATTCAAATTCAAACACAAAGAAAGAATAAGGACTTCCCGCCAATACACTTTTATTTTCTTTTTTTTTATACGTGGCAGTGGCAGTACAGTGACTTAGCATCTAGATCGTGGTCCATAATGCTCTTGAAATGCTTATTTCTTTAAAAACCTAGTGTTTTTAATTTAGTATTATAACATGGATTATGTATAAAAATTAAATGAATTATGAAATAACAAGTTTATTTTACGAAGTTTAATTGCATGTGTGGCTGTTTACCTGAGACCTTGGTCAGAGTTTGAGACTTAGACGAAGATTTTACTTTATGCACTAGACTCTAGTACATAAAGTAAAATCTTAGTGACTAGAGCATGAAAAGCGGTTTTATGCAGCCTATAATCAACATAAAGACGAACTTTACGAGCATGAGAAGTGAAACTGTTTTATTTATAAAGACGATCTAGTGCTTTTATTGTTTGATTTAGAAGCGACAGTGTTGTTCGTTACAATAAATCTACAGCACTTCAAATGTAATCAATGGGTGCCGAGCAGGTGTGTTACGACTTACGAGGGGTCACACGTGGGTGTAAGGGCTGTCAACACTTAATAACACATGGCATTTTAATAAATAAATAAATGCTTGGACAATTTCACACAGTGCCATCTTGCCTCAAACTAAGCAAAGCTTGTAATATTGGGTGCTAGACAACTGATACACTACTTATATTATTGTTAAATTACTGACATTTTTAATTATTTTTTTGGTGAAGTCAAGACTAGTTGACAGCCCTATAGCTACTATTGTAGTATTGTTGTCATTAATAATTAATACGATCGCGGTCGCGATCGGTTAAGTGTCTCCCTAAACGGTGGGTAAACTCTGTAATTGGGGGACAAATATTTGTATTGGAGGTGAGGGAAAGAGACAAAAAAGATTAGCAATATGCAGATAACAGCAGCCAATTAAAAATAAATGCCAATTACATTTTTACAAAACTGTATAAATAATTAATTTTTATTTGGTTTGGAATTTTGGAAAAATATAGTTCTTGGTTCATAGTCCGGATACTCATAAGTAGCGGCTGAAGTCGCGGCTGTCAGTCGCGTCCATCAGCCTCGTCCGGTAATATCTGAGGGTAATATGTTTCCGGCTTTATTTCACCGTACCACAGACCACATCACACCGCTTGGCGCCCATCAATATTCCCGCCAAAGGCAACGGGTTGACATAGACAATTCGGGTAACTTTTTTATTCAAATATTGCATCATCATTACGACAACACCTGCGTCGTGTGAAGCGCCACCTGGCCACGGAAAATAATAATGATCGCACCCTTTGGTCTATGCCCTGTCCTTTCACCCTGTTTTACCCTTACTATTGGCACAAAATAAAAAACTGCGAGTTTTGGACAGAAGGTCCGCATTCTAGCCGAAAATTCGACGACCTCCGTGGTCGAGTGGCTGTACACCGGTTTTCATGGAGTCGCCATCTCTGAGGTCCTGAGTTCGATCCCCGGTTGGGTCAATTTAGAAAACGAACTTTTCTATATTGGCTCAGGTCTGACTGTTTGTGATACCACCGTTGTCTCTGATTTCCATAACACAAGTGCTTTAGCTATTTACTTTGGAATCGGGGCAGTATGTAATGTTGTCAAATAATTATATTTATTTATTTAAATGATTCCGTTATTTGTTTAATGCGCTAGAAAACTGCTACAGTACAGCACTATGTACAACTTTGGAATGAGATGGTGCTCGCTGTAATCATATTAAGCCAAAAAAAGCGAGTTCCAAAAGTGGTCATACACATTGGCATACTGGCTTTTGATGAAGATGGCCAAGATCCTTTGATGTGTGCCCGAAAAACCATTATTATTCGGTTAGTCAGCCAGTGTCAGTCGCCAAATACCATTAAGGGGCTGACATGAGCCAACTAGCGCCGCCAGTCGATTTTATTTTATTTATTCTAAATAAGCCCAATTTCTTAAAAAGGAATCAGTCAGTCCGTTTTTAAACTATTGCAAGCATTTTGTTATGTTGTTACGTTATTCAATAAACATTAGACGTCGTTCACAAGACCTTGACTGATTCCTTTTTTTAAGAAATTGAGCTTATTTAGAATAAATAAAATAAAATCGACTGGCGGCGCTAGTTGGCTCATGTCAGCCCCTTAATGGTATTTGGCGACCGACACTGGCTGACTAACCAAATTATAATGGTTTTTCGGGCACACATCAAAGGATTAAAAGTACGCCAAGTAGGCTTCTAAAAAGCGCCTTGGTTAACTGAGCAGCGGGCCTACACTGCAATGAAACAATAGTAGAGGCAACTGCGTGGTACAAATTAAGTGCAATTACCCGGTACCAACCTCGCGATGCTCTCTGCCCAATTAGTTCGTAATTACACCGCCAGATCGCGCCACAATCCCCTTGCCATTTTAATACCTGGGTGAATCTACGTTATTTTGTTACGTTTCTTACTTCTTGCGTCATTGTCGTTTACTCGAAAATCTTTAAAAATCCAATGCATCACAACGGAATTTGCTATCATTTACGTTAGAGTACGATAATAAATTATATTAATTTGCATATTTTTAACTTATTTATTGCATTGGATTTTTAAAGATTTTCGAGAAAACGACAATGACGCAGGAAGTAAGAAACAACGTAGATTCGCCGCTGCTATCTTTTACGTAGCATTAAGTTCATCGTCATTATATTAGCGACACGACAACCACTACAGGGAGGTCTCCTTCCAAGGATCTTCACGACACTGTTAAGAGGAAACACCACGGTCGAGAGAATTGAAAAATTCCTATAGACGACCTCCGTGGTCGAGTGGCTCCGGTTTTCAAGGTGTCGCCATCTCTGAGGTCCCGGGTTCGATCCCCGGTTGGGTCAATTTAGAAAACGAACTTTTCTATATTGGCTCAGGTCTGGGTGTTTGTGATACCACCGTTGTCTCTGATTTCCATAACACAAGTGCTCTAGCTACTTACTTTGGAATCGGAGCAATGGATTGTAATGTTGTCAATTATTTATATTTAGAAAGTTGACAAAATCAACGTTTCGTAGTCCCCTGTTCCTTCTCCAAAACTAGACCAATTTAAATACTTATTACATAAAAAAATGAAGAAAGGATCTGGCTGTGTTCCTATGTTTTTCTTTTATATAATCTCGTCAAATTGGATTGCTGGATGTCTAAACAATGGTTTTTGGAGATTAATATCTCTTTTAATAATTATTTTATGAAAAAAAGAAATTAAGAAAATATCGGTCTAGTTTTGGAGGAGGAAACAGGGGACTACGAAACGTTAATTTTGACAACTTTCTTTAGGATTTTTTCTATTCTCTCGACCGTTGTGTTTCCTCGTCTCGGCAACCACTGAGTTGCGGAGACGCAAGACACAGGACGCGCACCTAAAAACAAGCTCTACAGCTTAAAACTAGATTTGTTATTTGTATTATTTACCTGTGTTTAAATACGATGAACCTGTGACTGTGACCTCACCGACACGCGACACTAATGAATGTAGTATCGATCATACATTCATTACGGTTTAGTGTCATTACCGAAACCAACACCGCAGCTGCGCCGGTCCCAGGATCAAGCAAGGCGCAATCAGTGTCACACTTGTAAAAAATTGTAACTAAATACGTATTACGTTTGACGACCTCCGTCGTCGAGTGGCTTTGTACACCGGTTTTTCAAGGTGTCGCCATCTCTGAGGTCCCGGGTTCGATCCCCGGCTGGGTCAATTTAGAAAAACGAATACTTTTCAATATTGGCTCAGGTCTGGGTGTTTGTGATACCACCGTTGTCTCTGATTTCCATAACACAATTGCTTTAGCTACTTACTTTGGAATCGGAGCAATGTATGTGATGTTGTCAAATATTTATTTATTTAAGCATTAAATTTTAGATTTTTTGCATTCAAATTGCTAATTGACAGAGCGAGCATGAAGCGTTAATTACAAAAACTAGGTCAACGGGAAGTACCCTATGAATTTTGATTCCCTTGAGGGTGTCGAAATAGGCGTTTTTCAAGGCATTAATGGCCGTATCTTTTTTTCACGTTAACTTAGAGGTTTGATTGTTTCACAGCTGCAAGAGACCGTAGACCCGAGTATATGGTTTTAATTTCAACTCAATATCTCCACGCGTTACCAAGGTAAAGGGTCTTGACAGACGGACAGGCAGGCAGATAGACAGACGGACAACAAAGTGATCCTATAAGGGTTCCGTTTTTTTATCTTGAGGTACGGAGCCCTAAAAATTGACTTTATCCGAGAGCTGCAACACAGAGATTTCAATGTGATAAGCGATATATTGATCTAGTAAGATTGATGTGGTGAGATGTCATGAGTTTAGAAGTATTTAAGTATAGAATAGATGATTTATTTGTGAAATGCAGGTGTTTGTATTATAATGATGGCAGCTGTCATTTGTTAGTCTCACTACATTCCCACCTTATATTCTAAGGTATACAAATAATAAAGATATAATGACACAAAACGGGCAGCCAATGAAAAACAATATCATATACAAGGTGTTACAAAAATACCCCTAATGCCGAATATGGTTATTAGGGACCATCAAACTAAACAACTTTTAATTTACTAAAAATTCAGAGCGCATAGTCTGCACACTAGCAACCGCCATTGGAATTTTTTTTTACAATAATACTGTTAACCGGACTGATGGTATTTTTTTTAACAATGACACTAACCGGTACAATATGTGGGATAATTGAAATAGGCGCGATCTTGGTTGTGTGAAGCTAAGACTTTTATTGAAGTGGTGGCTTCCTCGGCAGAACTAACCGAGTAAACTGTCTTGATATACTTGGTGCCAAATGCTCCAAGCAGCATTGGAATGCGATGCACCCGCATTCTAATGAAAAATTAAACAATATCTACCACTGAACTATTTAACACTTGACACTGGCAAAAAATACTTCCAAGAGGAAAGTAGATTGCCATAACAAAAAAAGAAGAAGAAGACACTAACCGGACAGGCTACAATTCTTATTATATATGACACAGCTGACTGAACCACCGTCATCAGTTACAAGCTGATTTCTGCCTCGGCGGCGACTGGACTATTACCACCAGTATACAGGATTATTTTTTATTGATTGTTGAAAAAAGCAAGTGAAGATCGGAAAATCAATAAATGTCAAAAAACAAATGACTTACTAAAAAAATAAAAAATAAGTAACACACAAAATAAGTATTTGAGAATCCGACCTTTTGTGGCTTTCCGCAGACCTATTATATAAAAACAATCGATGATAACTCACGAATAAGGTTTAATATCAAGTGCATTTAATGATGAATTGCGTCCGATTAACGCAATTATTTTTATGTAATGGCTGGATATTGTATTATGAAGTTTTTAAACATGAACTCAAAAAGCGATAGCATTATGACTCTACGCTACGATGTTATGCTACGACAGCGACGTAGCAGTTTCGTAGCGAAATTCGTAACAATTTTTTAAGATGATTCGTAGCTTTGTGACCCGTATAGTTTTTTGCTACGAATTGGCTACGTCGTAGCAGCATATTTTCCGTTTTGGCGTGATTAAAATATATAAACTTTCATGTTTGTATATTTTAATGGTTTTTACTCAATCATATAGCCTAGAGTTTGCCATTGAGTAAAAAATGATATGTTTCGTTGTCGTAGCGCGCCAACTAAATTCGCTACGAATCCTGCCGTAGCGCTACGGCGGGCGTATAGAATATGAATATACTAGAAGAAATTCGACGTTCCCACTAGTGACTCGGTAGCTCAGCGGTCAGAGCATTGGACCGGATATCCAAAGGTCGCGGGTTCGATTCCCGTCCGAGAACATGATCTGGTGCGAGTCCTATTTTTTCTAGTATATTATTTGTTTTTGCTGTTTAAAAAAAGTACGTTTTAATAAACTTACTTTTTTAATCATATTGATCGTATCTTTGTTTCTAGCTACTAACATAATTATTTTATTATTAAGTTTGTACAATATATGCTGTTGTTTCCTAAATAAAAAAAAAAAAAACTGCAACTTACCAGGTACTAATAGGTGATTGTAGCTGTTGAGTAATGTGAGAGCAGCTAAAGTGCTATGCTGCGTGCACTCCAGCTCGTAAGGCACGGTGGGTACTGGGACAGTTTGTTCCATTTTTAAAACAATGTCACTTCTTCATTTTGACATTCTAGGTTTCTAGGTACTTTTCTATTGTTTTTTAACCCTTCTACGCCGGCCCGGACGCCGGCGTCCAGCTACAAATCACTATTTGCCGTTCTGTCAACGCGGGCGGACCCCTACGTCCGGCCTCATGCGTCCGCCCGGGAAATACAGAAAAATAACCACGGTTTGATCTCGTAGAACTAAATAATGAAGATGTTTTAGTCTTTAATTGTTAGTATTTGAATGTGGCCAACATATTCATAAGTAGAACACAATTTACTGATTGAATAAATATAGTGTAATTGCAAAGTTAACGGGTCAAAAATACGGGGAAAATACGGTTTGTTTTTGTTCTGTTTGCTTTTATTCATAGTGATTTACATAAAACCTTTATAAAAGTCTCCGGCGCACCCGGCGCGGAAGGGTTAAGTGACACAGTTTTTAAACCACATATCCTAGGTTTTTTTAAATACCTAGCTCGAATCACAGTTTTTAAATAAACTTAATATATAAAATAACGTTTGTTTTAATTAAATAGAGTAAAATAATCATAGTTTTTTGTTGATTTAACGTTCAAATCACAATCAATCAATCTTGAATATGCTCCCTTTAATCCGCGCGCGATTAGAATAGGATGGAACCTTGTAAATCGAAAATGTCAGTTAAGCAGTCAAGTAGCGATAGCAAAAAAGTTCTGAATTTATTTAAATAAAACACTCACACACAAATCAAATAAATATATGTACCTAATTATAAAAAATTACTTCAATAGTAAGTATATTTACTAAAGCGAGATAGCAATGAGAAAACGACGCGCGCGGGAGCGAGACCGATTTGGCAGATTAGGCGAAAAATTCACTAATTCTTAGTAATTGAAATAATAAACGTATCGCTGAAATATTCGGTCCTAAAATCAGTTTAAAGGAGAAGTATCGAACGCAGCATTTTATTTTAACTGCTTAGTTTCGGCATAGTTTTGCAAATATTTGGTTATTTTCAAAATAAATAGCACATTTTTAAAATAAAAAACTATCGAGAAAAATATTCCCAATCGTGTTTCTGTTCTGTATGTATTTAGTTAAAGGACTGAAGTTACACATACATAAAATAAAACCAAGGAAATCTTTTTAGCAGTCCGGTACTATGCTTTCAAAAAGACATTTCATTTACAAAAATTAAAATCGAAAATATTAAAATATATGAAACAGCTGATTTTTTTTCGCGATTTCAGAGTTGGTCCCATAGTAAAAGTTGTTCAGTTTGATGGTCCCTATCTACCATATTCGGTATTAGGGGTACTTTTGTAACACGTTGTATACTCTTTTTATTTGTATAATTACATACATTATGCAGGTACCTATTGTTATGGGAGAGTGGTGCCACCTAATACAAGTATTATACGTACTAGGTTGCTTTCAGCCTCTGATTATTGCTTGTACAGATATTGTAAGTTTTTTTTTATTTTTTTTAGTTTTTACTAGAAGTAAAATATTTGACCCCTTTTTTCCACTCATTTTTAATTAATCACTAAAATAATCACAAAATAATATATAAATCTCGCATTTAAAATAAAACTCAAGCAGTAATCCACGCGCACAGTTGTACACAACTAGCATTATGCGAGTTTGCCGACGCTACGGCTGGCCGACGGACCGTGCGCGTCTCAGTTCCAAAAGGTAGCATCCCATTTAAACGCGCGCGTATTAAACCTGCCTAATTCCAAAATATGACCAAAGTCCAAAAGTCTTAATAAACGTAGTAAGTAAAAAAAATATTATGGTATCGGATTGAAAATATTTTCATTGTTAACTATTTTACATTTGAATTCAAAGATTCTGTACTTTACAATCAAATACCCACAAAAATATCACTTTCCACACTCGTAAAAAGTAAAAATATGTTAGTTCACAACCTCCACTTAGACTCGCGTCGCTTTAACTGTCTCACTTATGTAATTTTCACGGCGCACGCGATTGGCCAGACGCGTAATCATTAGGTAATTTCCCGGCTTCTGATTGGTCGGAATGCGGACCCGCCTACGAGTTTTCCGAGCGTTAGACTGGCCTTATGACATCGAGTAATAACGCGCGTTGAATAGTTAATGAAGTGTCATTAATGACCTTAAATTAGGTGGGTGCTTTATAGTGTCGACGGTTTTTCATTTAAAAAAGAAAACTGAAAAGAGCGCCTAAGAGCGCCTAAAAAAGTCTCGAATGGGTGGTAGGAAATATAGACGATTCAAAAGCACTTACGGCCTTACCAGAAATGATTTTAAAACACTAACGGCCTTACCACAAAACACTGTTTAACTTAGACACTGTTTAAATGTGATGCTGTCACTTTTTTGACAATAATAATTATTGTCAAAAAAGTGACAGCATCTAAGTCATGTCTAAGTTAAACAGTGTTTTGTGGTAAGGCCAAGCAATTATTGCTTGTTAGAGACAGCATCACATTTAAACAGTGTTTTAAAATCTTTTGCGGTAAGGCCGTGTTAATTTAGACACTGTTTAAATGTGATGCTGTCTCTTTTAAACAATATTGTCAAAAAAGTGACAGCATCACATTTAAACAGTGTCGTCAATTACTTAGAATAATAACAACCTAGAACGATAGTTCCCCTGCAAAGCGCACTGTCAAATGTGAGGCAAAAAATACTGAGTCAAAATAGCTTAGTTTTCAGAGTTTTATCCTTCATACGTTACCTAATCGTACCTATGAGAACGAAATAGTTTCAATTTCCCTACCTTTAGGGGGTTAGTTTCTACACTCGGCGTCAAAAACAATCGCACCTTTTCAAAAAATTTCTTTGAAACCATTTTAATCATATCTAATTAATAGTAAATGTTGTCATATACTTCAGTCTCTCAAACCGTTGGAACACTCGTCATACGGAATAAATGACTAAGATTTAGTTTCCCAGCAACATTGCACTGTCACATTTTTTGCAATATAACAATTTCATTTGACAAGCTTCATGGCCAATAGTATGCATCTTGGGTGTTTCTTTTCTTAATTGAGCAGTTGACGTGCGTTCTCTCTAACGTTTCGATAGTGAATTTACCCGATTTTCCTGGATTGACCCCTATTTATACCCTTATAATGAATGCGCAAGTAATTACATGTGCAGCGTTTAATTGTGGTAACTGTTATGTTTTTTAAACAATAAATGATTGTTTAAAAGACCAATAAATGTACTTTCAATAGATATAAATATTAAATAAATAATACGTGTGCTAGCAGTAGCAGGTAGGCATATCTAAACTAATGTAGTAGAAGGTGCGATTTTTTTGACGCCGAGTGTATTTTATTGGATTTTAGTTAGGATTAGGTAACGATGAAAGACATAAATCTGAAAACTAAGCTGTGTCTCAGTATTTTTTGCCTTACTTTACATACAAGGACTCGGCTTCTACGTGTTATTATTCTAAGGTCAATTATAATTCTTAACTTCCCTACTGTACTGGGGGCACAGTTGATAAGGAAGATGGGCCATAACCCACCATGCGGGTTCGATGCGGATTGGTGGGTGTAATGTAAGCGAACCAACAGCTTAACGTGCTTTCCAAACACGGAGGAGCTCAATATAATCCATTTTTGGTCATCCATCAAAATATTATAATATTGACGACTTCCGTGGTCGAGTGGCTTTGTACACCGGTTTTCAAGGTGTCGCCATCTCTGAGGTCCCTGGTTCGATTCCCGGTTGGGTCAATTTAGAAAAACGAACTTTTCTATATTGGCTCAGGTCTGGGTGTTTGTGATACCACCGTTGTCTCCGATTTCCATAACACAAGTGCTTTAGCTACTTACTTTGGAATCGGAGCAATGTATGTGATGTTGTCAAATATTTATTTATTTAATATTTATTTAACTTTAAAATTACTGTAAATTACCTGTAAAGAACCCAATTGAACAAATATGGCGTCGGCGTTATAATTGCAGCTTACAGCGACGATGGATCGCGTTATGAGCGATCAAGCAACCGAATCAAACATCCGTGGAGTCGACTTTAATATACACACGAAATTAATTTTATTCATCATTTCCCTGGACTGCTGGACCACAGGCCTTTAATATTCAATAATCAAAATTTATTTATTCAAATAAACTTTATAATTAAGCACTTTTGAATCGTCTATATTTTCCTGCCACCCGTTCCAGACTTTTTTAACTGCCAAGAAGAACAGGCGCAAGAAACTTCTTTACGGTAGTACGATGGACCACAGACATCTTTTTTATTTTTATTTTTTTTATTTGACAACATCACATACATTGCTCCGATTCCAAAGTAAGTAGCTAAAGCACTTGTGTTATGGAAATCAGTGACAACGGTGGTATCACAAACACCCAGACCTGAGTCAATATAGAAAAGTTCGTTTTTCTAAATTGAGCCAACCGGGGATCGAACCCGGAACCTCAGAGATGGCGACTCCATGAAAACCGGTGTACAAAGCCACTCGACCATGGAGGTCGTCAAATCGATATATTATCTTTACGATGGAGCATGCGAGCCATACGATCGTTAATGACTGCTGGACGTGCCTGCAGAGGCAAAGAGGAGCTCAGACAGATCTAATATTTTTGATCTTCGTTCCCATGATCGACCCTTGCGATCACAGGCTAAATATACTAAGCCACTGCGCTATCGAGCTCCTTGAGAAAATGATTTCTCTAGTGAAATCTAATCCAAATTTAAAGGTAAAAAATGGCTCTACATATTTTTAAATATATTTAAAAAAAATAAACGCGTCTCCTCACTTTTCTTGTCCTGCTACAGCTATTTCAAATTGCCACATAATAACTCATGAAAAGTGACGAGTATAACACGATCAATTTAATACCATCACCCAGCGGCTAAAATATTCAGCAGCCCTTTTTTTCATCATCATCACAGCCTTCAAGTTAATTGCCTCTGGACATAGGCCTCCACCATATCCTTCATATTTGTCTCTCCCGCGCCACACGCATCAAATTTCAGCCAGCGTGCTACCTGACGTCGTCCACCCAGCGTCCCAGCGTAGTGGCGGTCGACCTCCTCTGCGAGTGTTTGACCATGGTCGCCACTCTAATGTTTCCTTGGTCCACCGATTTCGATCCATCACCGCATCATTTTTACCTCACTTAAGTAAGTATTATAAACTAGTAGCGTGAGGAGGCGCTGCAGAATTGCAACTGTGGCAAAGCATAGCAGCCGCATTACTACAAATTTTCATACAAAACTCAGAATCGCCACTGTCGCGACACAGCGTAGCATAGCGCTGATTTAACGCTTCAAAAATTGTATAAAAATTAAAAGCAGTGTGACTGCTATGTATGCTTCAGTTGAGCCACTGCATATCTTCACGCCACTAAATTTGATGGCACCTTTATAAGGCCTATCCTATTTCACAATGATTTATTTTTAAATTAGACCAGCCCGCTGATTATGTTACTTTGTTGCAATCAACTCTGATAGAAATCGCAGTTACATTGCTGCTTTAGTAAGAACCAATGTGACAACTATCTTACTTAAAGAAGCAATGTAACTGCGGTTTCAATCGATTTCAATCGAGAATTGTTAGCAACAGAGTTACGTAATCACGGGGCTGAAGTTAGTGCCTAATTGTATAATATGAAACAGGCACTATAGATGATGATATTGAAATAGTAGACTTATACATCAACCTGTGAGAACACACGGCTGTGGAGTCGATTAACCCCTTGCTCCACGTTTTATATAAAATCAAGTTACCGAGGTCGCGGCTCACTTGATGCTTCGCCTTTATCAAAAATTTATGCACACGATATAAGCATGGTGATAGAATTCTATAGCGCAGAGCTTACTAGTCATTATACTATGGCTGTAGGTAATTAACTTTTATAGATTTAAGTTTTACATCGTAATTACACTGTGTAAACTCGACCACGGGAACTCGCGCTGGGTAAGCTCATAAACCCTGCAATTCCAGCAGTTAAGCTTTTTCATGTCGGTCGATGACAAATAATTAGATTTCGAACTCATTCAGTCGTTCTCGTTCGTTCAAGTTAGAGTTCCATTTGCAGTTATGAACATCCACCAATCCGCATTGAATGAGATCCGTCGTATGAAGTGAACTTTTTACTTTCAACTTTTGTGGTAGAAAACGACGATATTATCTTTACAATATCCAAGGAGCTCGGTGGCACAGTGGTTTAGCGCCAGGCTCTGCGATTGCGGAGGTTAAGCAACTTTCGCAAGGGTCGGCCATAGGATGGGTGACCAAAAATTTCTTATCTCTAGCTCCTCCGTGCTTCGGAAAGCACGTTAAGCCGTTGGTTTGCAGTCATTAGCACGCACCATATCCGCATTGGGCCTGCGTGGTGGGTCATGGCCCATCCTTCTTGTCCACCCATAAGAAAGGCCTGTGCCCCAGCAGTGGGGTCATTAAAAATGGCTGATGTCAACAACAGCTCATTACTTTTTAACCGGCTTCAAAAAGGAGGAGGTTCTATGTTCGTCTGTTTATTACAAAATACTATTTTTCCCGACGCAGGGACGTGGTTTGTCGACCATCAGCTCCACTTCACCATATGCATTACAATTGCTTAGCAACCATGTTAAAGTAATATTATCCCACCCTTAAAATACTTAGATTTCAATTGTTCTGATGACCATCTGTGGTATTCATCATCAGTTCCAAACCAAATGGTGTTTTTCGAAAGCATATGCACGAGTTACTGAAGAAAATGTTGGAATAAACAATAATAAATCAATCTTGTTTTAACACAATATTCTATCTCTTTCTTACTTGTATACAACGTGTTACAAAAGTACCCCTAATGCCGAATATGGTATATAGGGACCATCAAACTGAACAACTTTTACTATGGGACCAACTCTGAAATCGCGAAAAAAAAATCAGCTGTTTCATACAAAACTTAAAATCGAAAATACCAAAATGTATGAAACAGCTGTTTTTGTAACACCTTGTATATTAGTTTTTATATACAAGCCCTCTCACCACTTTGGATAGCATCCCCTGCTTTCTTCGGCCTTACCACAAAACACTGTTTAACACTGTTGTCATGCTGTCACTTTTTTGACAATATTGATTGTAAGAGACAGCATCACATTTAAACAGTGTCTAAATTAAGCAGTGCTTTAAAATCTTTTGTAGTAAGGCCGCTCGCTAAGCTCATATTTTAAGCCCAATACTAAGAGATAAATTCGATATTACCGACATTTCCAATAACCGAATCTAGTTGAGCACTTATTTAAATTCTTAAGCAAGCTTACTTACTTTGTTTTTTCCATAATTTCTTATATTTTATGCATATTTATTATACCATTATATTATATTGTCGTTTGATAACAGATGATCGTGTTTTCTTTTACTATATTAATTAATACATATGGTAACTTTATGTAAAAGTTAATGAATTTTTAGCTATATTGGGTAGTGCGTGTTTAGTGCTTTACCACAGCTTAGTACAACAGTAGTTTTATCAAAATAGGTAGGCTATGTGACTAAACTCTAATAAAAATAAAAAGTCAAGTCATTCAAGTTTCGAACGAACGTAAAAATGACGCGACCCGCCTGTCATGTGCAAAATTGTAATTTTTAAATCTGTCAAACATTTTATATTTGCAAAATGAGAAGGATACCAAAATTATCATTTGATATTGGCCGCTGTGGGAAATGTTGTGAGTATAAAATGTCATTATTATAATGTCCATTTATAGTTTATTTTTTAAATTGTAGCAGTAGGTGTGGCATGTTTGTGTTTGGAAGTAGGACTTTGCGCGAAAAGATACTTGTGCGCTGGCAGTGACTGAACCCAGTGACTCGGAATAGTCAATTGGCTGTATTTAGCTTAATGAATTTTCGCCACAAAGTTCGTCGTTTCAATAGGTTTGCGCTCCACGCTCCTGCGTACCACGCTAATAATGTTTCGCTCCTGCGTACCACGCTAATAATGTTTCGCTCCTGCGTACCACGCTAATAATGTTTCGCTACAGCGTACCACGCAAATAATGTTTTGCTCCTGCGTACCACGCTAATAATGTTTCGCTCCTGCGTACCACGCTAATAATGTTTCGCTCCAGCGTACCACGCTAATAATGTTTCGCTCCAGCGTACCACGCTAATAATGTTTCGCTCCTGCGTACCACGCTAATAATGTTTCGCTACAGCGTACCACGCTAATAATGTTTCGCTACAGCGTACCACGCTAATGATGTTTCACTCCAGCGTACCACGCTAATAATGTTTCGCTCCTGCGTACCACGCTAATAATGTTTCGCTCCAGCGTACCACGCTAATAATGTTTCGCTCCAGCGTACCACGCTAATAATGTTTCGCTCCAGCGTACCACGCTAATAATGTTTCGCTCCTGCGTACAACGCTAATAATGTTTCGCTCCAGCGTACCACGCTAATAATGTTTCGCTCCAGCGTACCACGCTAATAATGTTTCGCAGCAGCGTACCACGCTAATAATGTTTCGCTACAGCGTACCACGCTAATAATGTTTCGCTCCTGCGTACCACGCTAATAATGTTTCGCTCCAGCGTACCACGCTAATAATGTTTCGCTCCAGCGTACCACGCTAATAATGTTTCGCAGCAGCGTACCACGCTAATAATGTTTCGCTCCAGCGTACCACGCTAATAATGTTTCGCTACAGCGTACCACGCTAATAATGTTTCGCTCCAGCGTACCACGCTAATAATGTTTCGCTCCAGCGTACCACGCTAATAATGTTTCGCTCCTGCGTACCACGCTAATAATGTTTCGCTACAGCGTACCACGCTAATAATGTTTCGCTCCAGCGTACCACGCTAATGATGTTTCGCTACAGCGTACCACGCTAATAATGTTTCCCTACAGCGTATTATACACTCCCCAGAATTTGAACGAAAACGTGCTAATGGCAAATCGTCCCAATGTGTTTACATGAGTAACAGCGTGCTGCGTGTTCCGCTAAATCGGTCCAACGCTGCGATGTGTCCGACACACACACGCACGCTCGCACGCACCCATCTCTTTGGTTTTTTTTTATTATTAATTAGTTTCATTGGTAGAGCACTCATTTAAGTGCTCTAACTCATTTAAAAGGATTTAAAAGACTACAAACATAAGTACACTTATAAGTTTGTCGCTTCTGTTTCGTGCTGCAGTGATAAACGCGCTGTGTTGTGATGATCCATTTCTTCGCCAGATCCGATCATCACCGCTAGACACGCATTCTACCGCTGCTCCTCCGACACGCCCGGCAAAGAACCTCCAATCCCAATTGCTGATGTGGATAATCAGCAACTAAAGGAGGATGCACCATATAAAGAGTCAGCTAAGAAAAAGGGTTAGATTAGATTTTGATTATTTGTTTGATGAGCTGCCCCCGTTTTACCAACTCATTTTTTGCCCCAATGCGTCTCTTTTATTTGCTATACAGCGAGAAAGAGACGCATTGATAGCCATTCAGAAAACTGACATATTATGTCTTATGAGCTTGTAATGCCCCCAGTTCCAGGCTTTGAACGGATCATGTACTGCCTCGCATCACGCTGCGTGGCTGTATATTTTGAAATTGTATTAAAGAGCCAAGTTTTTAAAGAGACCACGCGTGGTAACTCAACATCACCGCATCAAATTGACGCACATGTTGGCGAATCGGGAAATGGCGAATCAGGAGTTGGCGAATCGGGAATAGGCGAATCAGGATTTGGCAAATCGGGAATTGAAGAATTAGGAATTGGCGAAAAAGGAAGTTGGCAAATGTGGAAACAGGGGATTTTTTAACTAAAACCTGCGTGACGGAGCGTGATGCGTGAAGGTTTGATCCGTCTGAATAAATTAAAAGACTGTGTCGGGTCTGAGCCATAACCCATCCGAGGCACGGATTTTAAACTACTTTACTTTAAGTACTCTTCGAACATTTTGTGTGAGACAGTTCATAATAAATCTTGCGCGCGGGTGCTATAATTGATTCATCCTGTCACAGAATATCTATTAGTATTAATCCTTTTTAGATTTCTCTATGAGCTACCTTCACTTGCCTACCTAATAATTGCACAATCGCATTCAATCTAAACAGCTCCCCTCAAATTTCCCCTCGGTTCGGAGCCGAAGATCGAAGGCAACCCGGGACCTGACCCGAAGGCTGCGTCTGATGCTATGATTCAAGGCCATGTGATGACCAGAGCGCTGCCGAAGATTGGCGCATGCGTCTACCTAGGCGCTTTAAGGAATGTGAGTTTTTACAACGAACAGCTTGCTGGCTTAACGTACGCGTGCTTGATGCGTACGCACCACGACTATTTGTTGACACTTGTCTCGCGATGACTCTGTCGCCCATCGTAGCCCATCTCGCCCATAATGTGAGTGAACAGAGGCCCTACCATGAGTTGATGCAAACTGTTTACGCTACCGTAAACGATCGGATATACTGCTCACAGCCAATGCGAGTGAAAGAGAGAAAACGATAGTTTACGGTAACGAAAACAGTTTGCATCAACTCATGGTAGGGCCTCGCCCATAATGTGAGTGAACAGAGGCCCTACCATGAGTTGATGCAAACTGTTTACGCTACCGTAAACGATCGGATATACTGCTCACAGCCAATGCGAGTGAAAGAGAGAAAACGATAGTTTACGGTAACGAAAACAGTTTGCATCAACTCATGGTAGGGCCACAGACATAGCGCTAACGTGAGGCGATGTCGTGTCGTTAGGCGATGTCACATCGTGCCACGACGCGGCGTCGTGTCGTTTGAATGTGTGGGCTGCGGCAATTCGTAGTGGATCGTATCGACGTCGTGCCGTGCATCGTGGCAGTCGTGGCACCACAGTCTAATAACTTCTGTAATGGCACGTAGTGATGTCGTGTCATGAGATGACGTCGTGTTATGAAAGGGACGTCGGTCGTATATTAACTCAATAATGGGATGGATTATTGTCGAAAACAATAGACAATCGGAGCATGTGATGTTAATGATTGTGTTGTTTCAGTATTCGTCTGGCTCAAACCCTTGCGCATCTCGAGAGCCAAAGACGAAGCAAGGTAAGGGCACCTCTGGGGGCAGCTCGCCTCCCCCCTCCGCGCCGTCCGCGCCCAAGTCGGCCTCTGCTGGCGCCCAGGGGAAAATTATTGCTGGTGAGTTAGTACTGAGTGGTGACTAGACTATAAGAAAGTGACTAGTTTTGGATTAATACCATTTTTAAACTGAAACAGAATATATATTAGCACCGAAAGAAAGAGGAATGGTATTAAGAGTTCTAAATAATATACTAGAAAAAAATTCTAAAGATATTCTTGGACGGGAATCGAACCCGCGACTTTTGATCTAATGATCTGGTGCGAGTCGTATTTTTTCTAGTATATTATTAAGTATTAAAATAGCATTGTGAATGCTCAAATTTAAATATTACAGAGTTATTTCAATTTTAGAGGAAAGATGATATCATGATTGTTACCTTTTTTAAAATATTAAATGAGTAATAAAAATAAATGAATTACCGGCCCTTAAGACGCCGGCGAACAGTGAGCTTCCCACACAAACGTAATATCAAAATGATTTGCAATTTGCGCATTATTAACTTTTCTTGTGATGTAATTCGGATTAAGACAGTACTTATTTGTCTAGGTTACTATGAAATAAAAAAATAAAAATACTAAACCAAATAAAAAATAATGCGATTTACAGTTTTGTATAAAAAAAAATTGGCATTTATTTTGAATTAGGTTAGTATTTTGGAATTTTTATTTAATAGAAACCTAGATATATACTGTCTTAATCCGAATAACATCACAAGAAGAATAAATTATGCTCAAATTGCAAATCATTTTGGTATTACGTTTGTATGGGAAGCTCACTGTTCGCCGGCGTCTTAATATAATTTCTAAGGTTATTGAGTACATGTTTTTCAGTGATCGGTGCCGTTGTTGACGCCCAGTTTGACAAAAATCTGCCTCCAATATTGAACGCTTTGGAAGTGCCAGGACGAAGTAAGTTTGTACAAAATATTCAAATAGGCAAATAATAATTGCGGCCAAATACTCAAACGAGTCTTGGAGTTAAATTCAAAAAAGTTTTCAGATTTGACAGAAACTATGAAACTGTCAGCTTCCTTCAACTTCAACTTTTATGGTGATGAATGGCTGCGTCTCGTTTTACGTGACGATTCTGCCAATGTCCGAGTTAAAAGACACAGTGGATTACGATACGATACTGTTCGGTTTTTAGTCAAACTGTAGGGTTTTTGAACGATATTCTGAGAACTCCGCGGACAAATACAACACCAACATGACAAGACAAGACTCCACCACAGAATACATTGACTCCACAACTGCACAACACAACATTAAATTAATATAAGCGGAGGATGGGGAAGGTCAGCTTCCTTAATAAGATTTAATAAGATTGATGTGGTTAGATGTCATGAGTTTTGAAGTATTTGTGTGCATAGTCTGCACACTAGCGCCGCTATTGGAAAAAAATCACATTGCTTAAATAAAGACGAAATTGTGAATTATCTCTCTGTAGTGCACTTTGAAGATGGTTTTAGTGGCCACTTTTCGCAAAAAAACCTCCATGAAACTAAACGACAGGCTAGAAAATATTGTTTAAGCTATAAAAAGTACCACAAAGCTTCCTCAGAGTGCGCTACAGAGACATAATTCGTAATTTCGTCTTTATACAAGCACTACGTTTTTTTTCCAATGGCGGCGCTAGTGTGCAGACTAAACGCGCCCTTAAAGTTAAGGAGACCTTAACTAAAGATTTTAGCTAAGAAACCTTTGAGTATTCAGCCCAAATTTTTAAATGTTTCATTATTATAATGTATGTTTCATTATTACTTAGTAAAAGGTGGAAGGTGTGTAATGTCATTCAACAGACAGAAAAAAGTCTATGTCACCTCTACTAAGGGCTTGTACACAAAACTGCGATGCGACATCGCATCGCAAAAACCTGCGAGCTCGCACTTCTTTTTCGATCCATCCAGCAATTCGTATTGCAATTTTATGTGTCGCGAATTCGCATCGCGTCGCATCGCATTTTTGTGTACAAACCCTAAAGTAGGATTTTTAATTCGAGTCAGTAATTTGACATTTAGTACTGTCAGAAATGTATTGGCGCCAGAAATGCATAATTTGAAGTTCAATTCACTAACTCGAATTAAAAATCCTTTAGTAACCTTAATCTTTAATCTGCTAAATCAAAACTTATTTCGTCCTTATCCCACAGCCCCAAGGTTGATATTAGAAGTGGCTCAACACCTCGGCGAGAATACTTGTCGCACCATAGCTATGGACGGAACGGAAGGCTTAGTGCGCGGGCAGCCTATAGTGGACACCGGCGCACCTATCACTATTCCTGTAGGGGAGCCTACGTTAGGCAGGATTATCAATGTGATCGGGGAGCCTATTGGTGAGCTTGGAATAAATTTACGACCGTGTGGACCTGCTTGCTTTGAATGTATGACACGTTGTAAATAAAATAAATATATATTCACAACGTGTTACAAAAATGTATGAAACAACTGATTTTTTTTTTCGCGATTTCAGAGTTGGCCCCATAGTAAAAGTTGTTTAGTTTAATGGTCCCTATATGCCATATTCGGGCATTAGGGGTATTTTTGTAACACCTTGTATAATATATATAATATTTTAATATATTTGACAACAACATCACATACATTGCTCCGATTCCAAAGTAAGTAACTTGTGTTATAGAAATCAGAGACAACGGTGGTATCACAAACACCCAGACCTGAGCCAATGTAGAAAAGTTCGTTTTTCTAAATTGACCCAACCGGGGATCGAACCCGGGACCTTAGAGATGGCGACACCTTGAAAACCGATGTACAAAGCCACTCGACCACGGAGGTCTTCAAAAATAAATAATATAAATAAATATTAGACAACATCACATACTCTCTCCCCTGATTATGTAACTTTGTTGCAATCAACTCTGGCAGAAATCGCAGTTACATTGCTGCGTTAGTAAGAACCAATGTGACAACTATCTTACTTAAAGCAGCAATGTAACTGCGGTTTCAATCGATTTCAATTGAGAATTGTTAGCAACAGAGTTATGTAATCAGCCCCCTGATCCCAAAGTAGCTAAAGCACTTGTGTCATGGAAATCAGAGACAACGTCGGTAAACACATACACCCATAAATTGTAGTTAGTTAGTTAACTAGTTATTCATATTCATATTCATATTCATATTCATTTAAGACATATTCAGTTAGGTTAGACATTTCTATAATAATTTAAAAAAAAACTTTAAAGTGCCGGTATGGCACGGCAGGTTATACTGCGGCATCCCGTGGCATCCCGTGGCATGGCTCAGTCAGTGTGAGGGACTAAAAAAACGCGCGTGTGCCAGATGACCGCTGCACAAGTTTCAACCTTATTTCAACTAGCTAGCAACAACCCACACGTCTCGCGGGATGCAATGGCGTGCCGCGGCATCCCGTGGCATACCGTGGCATGCCGCGGCATCCCGTAGCATGCCGTGGCATGCCACAGCATCCCGCGGCGCGTCGCGTCATGCCACAGCATCCCGCGGCGCGTCGCATCATGCCACAGCATCCCGCGGCGCGTCGCGTCATGCCACAGCATCCCGCGGTGCGTCGCGTCATGCCGCAGCATCCCGCGGCGCGTCGCGTCATGCCGCAGCATCCTGCGGCGCGTCGCGTCATGCCGCAGCATCCCGCGGCGCGTCGCGTCATGCCACAGCATCCCGCGGCACGTCGCGTCATGCCGCAGCATCCCGCGGCGCGTCGCGTCATGCCGCAGCATCCCGCGGCATCGTGGTATCGAAATAAAGTAATATTTTTATTTAAATACACTCACTTTAAAGTACTTTTAAGTTTTTTCCCCACATGACTCACCACGACCGTAACACCGCTCCGTTCGCTTCTATTCAAAAAACTCTCCGGTCACTCACATTCGCGCAAATTTGCGAACTGACAAGTTAGTCAGTGCTACGTAGGGCGACATTTGCAAACTGTAAAGTTTGCATTCGCGGTTTTCCAAGCTGTGCCTGTCTGCAGACGGTCCTGCACATGCGTGCAAGCATTCGTATGTACACTACAAATGTTTGCACGCATATAAGTGACCGGCGGCCCCCTGATTATGTAACTCTGTTGCTAGCAACTTCTGATTGCAACTGACAGAAATCGCAGTTACATTGCTGCTTTAAGTAAGATAGTTGTCACATTGGTTCTTACTAAAGCAGCAATGTAACTGCGATTTCTGACGGGAGTTGATTGCAACATAGTTACCAAATTAGGGGGCGGGAAAACAATCATATTTTCCACTTGGGCACCAGACGAGCGCGGCCCAATAACCACAGACAAGTTCGCCCCGATCCACGCGGATGCTCCTCCATTCGTGGAAATGTCGGTGGAGCAGGAGATTTTGGCCACCGGGATCAAAGTGGTGGACCTGCTTGCGCCTTACGTGAAAGGTAAGACTAAACTGCTCTTCTATTGTCTAATTTCAAAATCTATCGCAATCGCTTTCAGGATGAAACACATTGATGCTTCTTTTTGGCACAAATAAAAACTTACCAAAGAAATGCAGCAATGTTTCGGATCCAACTGTCAAATGAAAGCGATTGCGATAGATTTTTTAAATTAGACAATTAGCCCCCTGGCTGCTACACATAGGGTTGCCAACTATACTGTTAAAAACAGTATTATACTGCTTTCCACTACATTATACTTTTTACTGTTGAACAAAAAAAAAGTAAACGAAAATACTGTTCAGGGGCTCTATCGGCTAAAAACATTGAAGTTCATGTTAACTGTGTTTTGACAGATGTATGTGATACATTGCTACTTCTTTTTGGCACAAATAAAAACTTACCAAAGAAAAGTAGCAATGTATTACATACATCTGTCAAAACACAGTTAACATGAACTTCAATGTTTTTAGCCGATACCGCCGCTGCAAGCATCACTGGTGTCCATAGATCTGTTTAAAAAGTAAACGCCCAACACTACGTTTTTACGTTTTTCGTTTCTCGTTGGATTTTAATAATAAAGAAGCTTAGGAAGCTTTCAAAAATGATAAGTTGTGCGAGAAGCACTAAGAAATATGTAATTTATTCATTCATTCATTCATAAATTTTTTGCATCGAAAAAATTAAATAAGTACTGTTCATTTATCTAAAATAGTGTTTATTTTTCTTTTTCGACCTTAATATACCCGTAGCGCTACGGGTGAGTCGATTTTTTCTAGTATTTTTTCTAATACTATTTATCTTAATATAAAAATAGCATTGCGAATGCGAAAAATCTAAATTTAAATACTTAATATACTTTTTATTTTATAAAAAAAGTTGTTGTAAAAAAAAAGGTGACCTTGGTGGTTTACAACCTTGCAGATGGAGGTTTACAACCGAATTGCGAAACAAGCTGTCGGTTGCCAACCAAGATTACCTTAATCGGCTCGAGACGCAGTCGGCAGCCATGTAGAAGCAGTTTATTCCTGACTATCTTTGTTGCGAAGTAACAGCCCTCCCTCTTCCCTTTTTTGAAATAGGGGGAATGCATTTACGCATCCTGGAGGTACAGCTTGGCCAGAAAGAGAAGAAATTAAATAAATGAACTAAATTAAAGCACTTAAATTTTTCATTATTAGAATAAACTATATCGGGATTTACACCATGTACCTGTTTATTTTTGAGACTCCGATAAATCCCGATATAGTTTATTCTAATAACGTCAAAAACCATGGAAATTTAAAACATTATAAAATTTTTCAGTACAAAATATAGTCAGTGTTGCCAAGCTATTCGTAATCTTGACGTGTTTGTATAGAAAGTGGCGCTCTAATTTTTTGTCACTCTTTATGGTCAAGCTGTATGTGATGTGGGACTCGCCGGGGGCACTACCCACTAAATCCCGTACTACATCCCGCACTAACACACAGAACCTACGGGAAGTAACAGTCCCCCTGACTGGTCACATAAAAAATCTTTGCTTTCGCAAGAGGTGATCTGTTTTTAGCAAGATGTATTTTAAAAAACGGTCAAGAGCGATCGGACTCCCGCGAGGGTTCCGTCCTTTCCATCATCATTCTGAAAAAAAATACTATTTAGAGACATCGTTTTATATCTTTACATAAACTTCTTTCACATTAAATATTAATATTTGCAAAATAGTTAGGCAAACGTCATCTAAAACTATTCTGTTTTTAAGATGACGTTTGCAATTTTATAGCATTAGTAGTTCTCGAGATATACAGCTGTGACAGACAGACTTAGTCGCACCACAAGGGTTCCTTTTTACCATTTTGGTACGGAACCCTAAAAAATGTTTGTCAAGTAGGTAGTAGGTACCCGATTGCATTTACGATGTTTTCTTTAATAATTCGCGGTAGGTGGCAAGATTGGCCTCTTTGGCGGCGCAGGAGTGGGCAAGACGGTACTAATCATGGAGCTGATTAACAACGTGGCTAAGGCGCACGGAGGCTTCTCTGTTAGTACAGGATATATACAATGTGTTACAAGAATACCCCTAATCCCGAATATAGTAGAAAGGGATCATCAAACTGAACAACTTTTACTATGGGACCAACTTTGAAATCGCGAAAACAAATCAGCTGTTTCAGTCAAAAAATTAATCACGAAAATATCAAAATGTATGAAACAACTGATTTTGACAACATTAATTATATAAAGAAAGTAAATCCGCATTGAGCACGCGTGGTGGGTCATGGCCCATCCTCCTTATCCACCCACAAGGAAGGCCTGTGCCCCAGCAGTGGGGACATTAAAAATGGCTGATGGTCAAGTAAATTGTGTCAAAAAAACGCATTCGTTAGCAAAATCTCATAAGGCTATCAATTTTATTTACGTCCGTATGTTGGGACTTTTGACACAGAATAAAACCTAACTGTAGGTCTTTTAGGTTTAAAAATGAATAAAACTCAAAAGAGTGACAATAATTTACATGATACAGTGATTTAACGCAGGTGTTCGCCGGAGTGGGCGAGCGCACGCGAGAAGGGAACGATCTGTACCACGAGATGAAAGTCGGAGGGGTCATCACAGATGATTATAAAACATCCAAGGTAAGATGATCTAGTCAGAGGCGTCTCTAGCTCATGTAGCGCCCGGGTGCAATCATTACCCTAGCGCCTTCTAGTGTCATTTAGCAAACAAACACCTTGTACTGAACAGCTCCGAATGCCATGCAAAATGTATGCAAACCGGAGCTTTTTTACGTAGGTTTGGTTATACCACGCCCGGGCCCGGCATCATGATACGGGGCACGCGGCCAGTGGCACTCGGCGGCGCCCCTGAGACCGAAGCCCCTGCACCATAGGTAAAGACGCCTCTGGATCTATTGAAGGTCGCGGGAAGCCGCTGGATGCGGGCAGTGCAGGACCGATCGTTGTGGGAAATCCCTGGAGGAGGGAAGGTCTATACCCTGCAGTGGAAATCACGCGACTGACAATGAATAATTGTGAAGCTCTTGTTCAGAATAAGTAGTCTAATTAGATCAATGGTCGAAATATACCAACTTAAAAGTCCGGCGAACAGTGAGCTATACAAATGTAATACCAAAATTATTTGCAATTTGGGCATAATTAACTCGTCTTGTGATGTTATTCGGATTAAGACAGTATTTGTCTAGGTTTCTATTAAATAAAAAACCCAAAATACTAACAAATAAATAAAAAATAAATAAATGCCAATTACATGTTTGCATACAAAACTCTAAACCGCATTAATTGTTATTTTTATATACATATATTTTGACGACCTCCGTGGTCGAGTGGCTTTGTACACCGGTTTTCAAGGTGTCGCCATCTCTGAGGTCCCGGGTTCGATTCCCGGTTGGGTCAATTTAGAATACGAACTTTTCTATATTGGCTCAGCAGGGTTATTCACGGTTGTCGGAAATCTACTCAAAAGCATTCGATTCGAATACGTATCCTCCGATAGATTCGAAAACTGCTGCTATTCACAAATACATTCGACTGGCATTCGATTCAATTTCCCACGGGAAAGCGTAATGTATTTACAAAGTTTAATAGCATAAGGTAGAAAATACGATCTATAGCGGAAGACTTTCCGATTCGATTCGGAATTTGATTTCAGACAATCGTGAATAACTCCCTAGGTCTTTGTGTTTGTGATACCACCGTTGTCTCTCCGAACACAAGAAATCGGAGCAATGTATGTGATGCAGTCAAATATTATTTATTTATATACAACGTGTTACAAAAGTACCCCTAATGCCGAATGTGGTGGATGGGACCATCAAACTGAACAACTTTTACTTTGGGACCAACTCTGAAATCGCGAAAAATAAATAAGCTGTTTCATACATTTTGATATTTTCGTAATGAATTTTTGTATGAAACAGCTGTTTTTTTTTCGCGATTTCAAAGTTGGTCCCATAGTAAAAGTTGCTCAGTTTGATGGTCCCTATACACCATATTCGGCATTAGGGGTACTTTTGTAACACGTTGTATATTTTATATTTCCCTCATTGTGTATTGTTCAGGTGGCCTTAGTATACGGTCAGATGAACGAGCCTCCCGGTGCGCGGGCGCGGGTGGCTCTAACTGGGCTCACGCTAGCGGAGCACTTCAGAGACAAAGAGGGACAGGACGTGTTGTTATTCATTGACAATATCTTCCGGTTCACTCAGGCTGGCTCTGAGGTATGTTTTGCTATATCAACTAAACAATTAGGGATCCCAAAAAGAACCTTGGGCACACCTACATTGCTGTATTGGAGTTATACAATCAGTATTTACAATCATCATGAGGATTAAGAGGAAACACCACGTTCGAGAGAATTGAAAAATTCCTATAGAAACTTGACAAAATCAACGTTTCGTAGCCCCCTGTTTCCTCCTCCAAAACTAGACCAATTTATACTTTTTACATAAAATAATAAAGAAAGGATTTGGCTGTGTTCCTATGTTTTGCTCTTTTATATAATCTCGTCAAATTTGATTGCTGGATGTCTAAACAAAGCCATTTTTTTAAGGTTTTTAAAGATTAATATCTTTTTTAATAATTATTTTATGAAAAAAAGGAAAACATAGGAACACAGCCAATTCATTCCTTTAAATTTTAATTAAAATAAATATATATTGAAATCTGTTACTTTTGGAGAAGAAACAGTCCCACTACGAAACGTTGATTTGACAGTGTTAATTGTATTTGATCCAGGTGTCCGCGTTGCTGGGCCGCATCCCGTCAGCTGTGGGCTACCAGCCCACGCTGGCCACGGACATGGGCACCATGCAGGAGCGGATCACCACCACCAAGGCCGGCTCAATCACCAGCGTGCAGGTACCATCACACAATATTAATTAATGATAAGTCTAGAATGATTAGACTTATCATTAAATTCTAAAACACACTAGCGCGGTTTTATTGAGAGTAATTAAGTAATTTGGTAATTAGTTGGTATTTAGTTTGACTTTTTGGGTTCCGTACCCAAAGAATAAAACGTAACCCTATTACTAAGACTCCGCTGTCCGTCTGTCTGTCTTTCCGCCTGTCACCAGGCCATGAACCGTGAGTGTATGTACCAGACCAGCAGACGACCTAACAAACCCCGCGCCGGCCACCACATTATTCGCCCACTTAGCCGCGACCACGGTGTTGTCTCGCGCCATCTCCGAACTAGGCGTTTCCATCCATTTGCACCGATTTTCCATCGCGCTTTGTGTTGCTTTTGCATCGTGCTTATGTCGCTTTTGCATTACTCTTGCGTCGCTTTTATATTGTACTAGCGACCGCCCACGACTTCGTCTGCGTGGCAATTTTTTTGCTATCCCTCAGGAACAATTATTTTTTCGGTATGAAAGGTACCCTATGTCTTTCTCTGTACCCCTGACAACGTGTATGCAAAATTTCATGATGATCGGTTCAGTTGTTAAGACGTGAAGGCAACAACCAAATAAACTAACGGACTTTCGCATTTATAATATTATTAGTAAGGATAAGGATTTCTCCCCAGGCGGTATACGTACCAGCAGACGACCTAACAAACCCCACCATATTATTCGCCCACTTAGACGCGACCACGGTGTTGTCTCGCGCCATCTTCGAACTAGGCGTTTCCATCACATTTGCATCGCGCTTTGTGTTGCTTTTGCATCGTGCTTGTGTTTCTTTTGCATCGCTTTTATATAATATTTCTCCCCAGGCAGTATACGTACCAGCAGACGATCTAACGGACCCCGCGCCAGCCACCACATTCGCCCACTTAGACGCGACCACGGTGTTGTCTCGCGCCATCGCCGAACTTGGCGTGTACCCCGCCGTAGACCCGCTAGATTCTACGTCACGAGTGATGGACCCGAATATCATTGGTCCGGAGCACTACGGAGTCGCTAGAGGCGTGCAGAAGATACTGCAGGTAAGAAATTTACTTATCAAGGTTCGCGCTGCTGCTGGGCTGTTCTGTGCTATATTTAGTCAATCCGCTTCCTAATATTATATGTTGAAAATGCTACCAAACCCATGGTAGTAACCACACAATACATCTCCCTGCAGGACTACAAGTCGCTCCAAGACATCATCGCCATTCTAGGTATGGATGAACTCTCTGAGGACGACAAGTTGACTGTGGCGCGCGCGCGCAAGATCCAGCGCTTCCTCTCACAACCTTTCCAGGTAATGGGTGTTGAATTGATTGATCATTATTAACAATACAAAAAAAAAAGTAGTTAAGAATAGGGCGCCACTTTGAGGAACAGAGAAACCTCAAGATGCCGACGAACAGTGAGCTTCCCATACAAACGTAATACCAAAATGATTTGCAACCTGAGTATAATATTAGTTATTGTGGTATAATTTCACAAGAAGAGTTAATTATGCTCAAATTGCAAATCATTTTGGTATTACGTTTGTATGGGAAGCTCACTGTTCGCCGGTGTCTTAAATACACTTTGTGTTAAATATACTTATAGGTTTTTCTCTCCAACCTGAAGCCGAGTCCTTGTATTAGGTAACGTATGAAGGATAAAAATCTAAAAACTAAGCCATTTTGGCTCAGTATTTTTTGCCTCACTTTTGACAGTGCGCTTTGTAGGGAACTATCGTTCTAGGTCAAAGACTTCTATGTGCATACTACACTAGACAGGCTGTACAGTACCGAAAAATTGCTCATTAAGTTACGGTGCATGCACCGAAACTCCTTTAGTCTATTGCGAGCGACCGAGAGAAACAGTTGATGCGCCGCGAAGGTTGGTTGTGATTGTGACACAATTTTAATATTGCACAGCTTGTCTATGTAATTGAAGTCATTGTTCTAGGTTGTTATTATTCTAAGTTTCCAATGACCATTTAGTAACAGGGGCCCTACCGCACTCAAAGCTATAGCCATAGCGACAGCAATGCACTGTCTGTCCTTGTCATATTATAACACGATGACAAGGACGGACAGTGCATTGACGTCATAAACTTTAGCAATTTGAAAGCATTTTGAGTTAGGCAGCAGACCTGCAGGACTGGACCTATCACTTCTTTAATCTATGTTATAGGTGGCGGAGGTATTCACAGGTCACGTAGGCAAGCTCGTCAAGCTGGAGGAAACCATCAAGGGATTCCAGAAGGTAAGTATTGATAACCGACTTCAATAAAAGGAAAAGGTTCTCAATACGGTTGAATATTTTTTTTTATGTTTGTTACCTCATAACTTTGTCAATTATAAACCGATTTGAGAAATTCTTTTTTTGATTGAAAGCATATAGTTATTATAACTCAGGTTCTAAAACGACTGGTAACGAACATTTTCGATTGTAAATTTTTACGTTGACGCTCATTGACGCGAAAATTTTTCTTTAACATGGTGCAAAAGCGATTGTCAATTAATTGCCCATTGATTGCGATTTGTCCAGCGATTGTCAACCATAACAATGGTATTGACAGAAAAATTGACAATCGAAATTATTATTGATCGTTACCGGTTCGCTCAATAGTTCCTTTTACTATTAAACCATATAATATCTAAATTCCATATAATAAATCCTTGCCTTGTCTAATTCTGTCCTTGGCTCTAATTTTACATTTTCAATCGTATACAAGCGATTGAAAATGTAAAATTAGAGCCAACAATATTAGCTACATTAACCGAATTCCGTCTTATTTTAAGCGAATGTAGAAAGAATTATTCAAACATGAATATTTCTAGGGTTCCGTACCCAAAAGGTAAAACGAGACCCTATTACTAAGACTCCGCTGTCCGTATGTCACCAGGCATGTCTCATGAAACGTGATAGTTAGACAGTTGAAATTTTTACAGATTTCTGTTGCTGCTATAACAACAAATACCAAAAACAGAATAAAATAAATATATAAGGGGGCTCTTAAACAACAACGTGAATTTTTTGCTCGTTTTTGCTCTATATTGACGGCCACAGGTAGAGCTTGAAATATTCACAGAATATTTAGTTATATATTCACTTTAAAAATAAATAATTACAACAAAATAAAACAAATTTTTAAGGAGGGCTCTCATACAACAGACGTGTTTTTTTTGCTGTTTTTAACCCCCGACGCAAAAAGAGAGGTGTGTCTGTGTATCTACCTGTGGCATCGTAGCTCCCAAACGAAAGAACCGATTTTGGTTTAGTTTTTTTTATAGATAAATGTACGGAACCCTTCGTACGCGATTCCGACTCGCACTTGGCCGGCTTGGAATAACTAATTCTTCTGAGGAAACAACCACTTATCTAAAACGTTCCGTTATCCACATTAAATCTTCAAAGACCAGAAATGACACTATAAATGTAAGAACATAGCTGCATAGACCGCAATTCCTTTGCTTTTGTCGAAATTAAGAAACCAAAATGTCAAGTTGTCTTTCGATTTGGCATTGATAGCTGTCATTTGGTTGACAGATTCATAGAATCATAGATTTAAAATTATAAATGTATACAAATAAAACATAAAATGACGGGTCTCCTTTTGCTTAAGATCCTGGGTGGTGAGCTGGACCACATCCCCGAAGCGGCGTTCTACATGGTGGGCACCATCGAGGACGTGGTGGCCAAAGCGCAGAGCCTCGCCAAGAGCGTCTAGACACGAGCAATAAACTAATTACTGGCAATCGGCGTTTCATTCATACTTATTTATAGTCCCCACTATTTCTATCAGCCCCCCTACTCAAATGGCAAATATTCTATCAGTTTAAATGCTACGCTAACTATCAAAGATTTAATACCGATGGCTGACAGGCAAAAGGGGATAACCGCCATTTGACAAACTTTACAGGAGGTTTAAAACTTCAAAGACGAGAAAAATTAATAAAAAAAAAATTATGTTTGCTTCCGAAATCTATAAATTCAGAAATATAACATTTAGGCATTTCTTCACAAATGTGCATTATTAGTTACAAATCACTCTGCACTATTTCATGTCGCTTACTCCCAAATGACCTATTTTTTTTGTGAAAAGAGAAATATGTAGCTTACTCCCGCAGAAAATATATGCAGGTGACACCACTGCCCGCCCGCAAAAAAATGCACATGCACACCACAAAAATATCAGTGCACAATACCTGCATTTAGCATGACAGCGACACACCTTGCACCTTCACCAATTAGATTACTCTACACGTGTTTCGCCCCAACCCGGAGCATCCTCAGGAGTTAGATCGTGCGTAAACCAACACCGAATGAGTAACTTCGCCTCCCGACACCGTATTTATCGCCAACCTTTGACGAATGTTGCCAGCTTTAAATAAAAAGAAAGAAGAAATGATTTTTAATTAAAAATTTCTTCTTTCTTCTTTTTTCTTTTGTAAGATGATGCTCCGGGTTGGGGCGAAACACGTGTAAAGTAGTCTAATTGGTGAAGGTGCAAGGTGTGTCGCTGTCATGCTAAAGATATATCCACAAAGTTTCTATAGTTTAGTTTATGTTTTCCTTTTGTTTAACCATACAGTATTTACCTGTGCTACGCGTTCACTTCATCATTGCCGCTACCTCCCGGCCCGCTTCGTCATACCGCACCCCCTGCGTCGCCTTTCTAGTACGGCTAGCAACGCAAAGCTTAATTTTTGTTTCTGTTGATTTAATCATTACGTTCGTTATTTGTGTTGTTATAATGATTAAAAGAGTAAAGTTCCTACATAATGGCGAACCTAACTATAATTAATGACACTCTTTGAACAAGAAAAAATAAAAAACTGTTGAAAAACATGATTACTTTTTTGTCTACAGTACTGTTAGCTCACAGCTAACAGTACTGTAGACAAAAAAGTAATAACGTAATAACGGTCGTCGACATTTGGTTTAATTGTATACTAAGAAAAAATGTTTTATGTAAGTAATGATGTAAACAAGCGTTGGTAAATCAATAAAGTAAAAAATACTGTTTCTATTATGTCCTATATCTTCTTTCTTGGTGTCTATTCGACTGTTAATTAATCGGCAATCTAGGAGGTCTAGCCAAAGTAATATTTACAAATTTCCGCTATCGCTTCACTTCGAAAAACATATGAATTGGACGTTTTAAATTTTAATTGATAACGAAACCTTATGTCTATCCCATACATGTCTAAAAAGCGAAGCGATGACGAAGATTTGCAAATGTTACTTTGGCTAGACAGGGGGTTTTCGTTAAACGATTTTAAACCCAACTCTTTTTGACATTCGACTTCCGACAATCTACTTTTCACCATAATACCTTTTTAACAGAACCTGAATAAAGTGTACCTATTTCAAGAGGAATTATTCATTGAATAAAACAAGAAAATCACTTTGTACAAATCACAATTTATTTATCTATTTACAAGTCGGCTCTGACCGCACATAAATACATATCCACTACGCTAACACTAGGAAAACGACCTCGCCAACGTCACGTCTACGACTCATCGACGTCACGTCCACGACTCATTGACTTCACGTCTACGACTCATCGACGTCACGTCCACGACTCGTCGACGTCACGTCCACGACTCGTCGACGTCACGTCCTCGACTCGTCGACGTCACGTCCACGACTCGTCGACGTCACGTCCACGACTCGTCGACGTCACGTCTACGACTCGTCGACGTCACGTCAACATCTAGCTGACGTTCGTCACGTCGACAGAACGCCGACGTGTCGCCAAGCTCACAAACACATGTACGCAACAGTAGTGGTTGAAATAACATTCATACTTGTGAAAATTGTCTTAACTTAAAACTAAAAATAAAATAACAATTTAATATGTATTGAATCGTAGACAAACAATCCGATTTATGTGTAAACAAAAATAACTAGCGAATACAAACAAATAAATCGGTGAACGGTTTTTCTTATTATCAAAAAATTATAAAAACTTATATTAAAGACAGTGCACATAATATAACTTTTTAAATAAATCATTTTGTCTACATCTCAATACACACTATTACAAACCGCACAAATAAAGTGCTTAGACACTCCATATCAACCATACAAACTTAGTGTAATTATCTTTTCCTATAGTGAGGTAACTCCTTTATGTCGGCGATGAACGCAGACAATAATTGACTTCAGTGCTACAATACCACCAGTGGAGAAATTTTAGGTACTAGTCGCCTATGATGTGGCGTTGGGGGGACGCCTCCTTCAGGCTGGCCCCAGACCTACCGGTTTCATTTCTTTGCTTTGCTGTTTTAGTTGAACAGGGGCTACCAGCTAACGCATTGAACTTCGGAAAGTGTGCCGGGCTTCAAATTGAAACAGACAAATCGAGCCTCAATCAGGCCAAAATGGCGAACCCTAATTTATAACACTCTGTAAAAACACTAGTGTCACTACACTAGTGTGACTCGGTACCTCAGCGGTCAGAGCATTGGACCGGATATCCAAAGGTCGCGGGTTCGATTTCCGTCCGAGAACATGATCTGGTGCGAGTCCTATTTTTTCTAGTATATTATTTAGTATTATATAAAAATAGCATTGTGAATGCTTAAATCTCAAAATTTAAAATACAATACTTCTTACTTCGATTTATCTGTCTTAAGTTAAAGCCCGGCAGACTTTCTGAAGTTCGATGCGTTAGCCGGTACAGCCCCCTGTTCTACTAGAACAGCAAAGCAAAGAAATGAAACCGGTAGGTCTAGGCCAGCCTCAGTCTGTGTTTTAGGCTAAGTTCATATGAGCGTGCGCTAGGAGCGTTCGCATGATAGCCCGGTAGGTCTGGGCCAGCCTCAGTCTGTGTTTTAGGCTAAGTTAATATGAGCGCGCGCTAGGAGCGTTCGCATGATAGCCCGGTAGGTCTGGGCCAGCCTCAGTCTGTGTTTTAGGCTAAGTTAATATGAGCGCGCGCTAGGAGCGTTCGCATAATAGCCCGGTAGGTCTGGGCCAGCCTCAGTCTGTGTTTTAGGCTAAGTTAATATGAGCGCGCGCTAGGAGCGTTCGCATGATAGCCCGGTAGGTCTGGGCCAGCCTCAGTCTGTGTTTTAGGCTAAGTTAATATGAGCGCGCGCTAGGAGCGTTCGCATGATAGCCCGGTAGGTCTGGGCCAGCCTCAGTCTGTGTTTTAGGCTAAGTTAATATGAGCGCGCGCTAGGAGCGTTCGCATGATAGCCCGGTAGGTCTGGGCCAGCCTCAGTCTGTGTTTTAGGCTAAGTTCATAGATCGCGCGGTAGGAGCGTTCGTATTACAGTGTATACACGCGCGGTAGTCTGGCATCAACTACCGATAGAAATATCGTCTTAGATACTCATTTTTCTAGATCTACGTCTGTTCGTCTCAAACCGCGCGGCTCAACTTAACTTAGAGTCGAGTCATTCGAGAATGAATCCTTCAATTTGACTAGTTCACTTATCAAGTATATCTCCTTCATTCGTTCATTCGGGTCCCAATTACTTCAGTACTTCATTTAGTTCACACTTCACTGAATGAGAGTAAAGCGGACGGATAGATTACGAACACCGCGTGCGGAAGCGAGACAGTAGCCGTCAAAAAAAGAAATCGAAATGTCGATCCTTAGCAAGAAAACAAAACACATAATGATTTTCAGATACCACCAAGCGGCCCTTCTGGGTACTTAGTATTTAGTGCCACTTCCCCTAGTTACCCCACTATAGTAAACATTACGCTAAGATACAACCATGCAATCGTATGTGTATCGCTCGTGGAATGTCATACATACACGACATTTAGTAAACAATCGCCCTTGGAAATGACTCCATTAATATTTCGCCCTACATTACTGACTTTACTTTCAATTTTATTGGAAACTCTGTAAAAACACCATGGCTATGTGAAACAGTGAGTTTGTGCGATGCTATTTAAAAAACTGAACTGTGTGTGTCTATTGTAACCTCATGGTATTATGTAATAACTGAACAAAGACTTAGATCTATCGAAAACAATAGTTCATCAATGCCCGAGCGCCGAACAACAATGGAATATCTATTGTCTCATTTCCCGGTGTTGTTCCCACTTGTTCTACTGCTCAGTTCTACCGTAGAACTAACGAAACTTTTTTTTCATTAGTCCTACCACAAAGTACTAAATCGTAGCACTAATGAGAAAAATAAGTATCATTAGTTCTACAGTAGAACTGCCCAGTAGAATAAGTGGGAACAAAACATTTTCCGGGCCATGTTCCACAATCAAAACGTAAGTTCAGCGCCCGTATTAAAACCTCTTAAAACTTGCCAGTTTTTTAATAGCTATCAATGCATCTCTTTCATTTGCTATACAGCGGAAAAGAGATGTAACTATAGCAATTCATAAACCTGGCAAGTTTAAAGAGGTTGTTATACGCCCCTGAGTAACTTACTTGACAGATGATTTGACATGTCTCTATCAAAGTGGCCACTTTTTGATCTTTTGCCTACTACTACTACAACGAACTATTTACGAGGTTATTGTTAGTAAATAAACTATACAACCTTAGCTTCAATCTGTACATGTGAAGTTTTGATACATTATGTACTTAGCGCGCAATAAATTTAATTAAGATGAGGGCGCCACTTGAGGGCTTTAGGAGCCTTAATAGTCCTAGCACCAAAAACCAACAAATGACACAAGTGTTTTCAAATACAGGCAGAGCGGTGCTTCTGTATAGATATCAAAGACTTTAGATTTAGTGCTTAAGAGTCCGACGAACAGTGAGCTTCGCATACAAACGTAATACCAAAATGATTTGCAATTTGAGCATAATTTAACTCTTCTGCTATGGTTATTCGGATTTAGACAGTATTTGTCAGGTTCTATTAAATAAAAAATCCAAAATACTAACCCAATTGAAAATAAATGTTAATTACATTTTTTCATACAAAACTGTAAATCGCAATTATTTTTATTTGGTTTAATTTTGTATTTTTTATTTAATATAACCCTAGACAAACACTGTCTTAATCCGAATAATATCACAAGAAGAGTTAACTATGCTCAAGTTGCAAATCATTTTGGTATTACGTTTGTATGGGAAGCTCACTGTTCGCCGGACTCTTAAGTTGTTCCGACATTTTTATAACTTTGTATGTTTAATATTTGAGCACCGCTGTCTCCATTTATATGATGCCGACTGTACACAAACAGAACTTCTACTAAATTCGTGTAACGCAAGATTACGTGTACCGAAGGCACGATTAACAAGTTGGATTTTTACAGCTTATTCCCGTTGTCCCCTAGTGGGGATTATCGGAAAAAAAGTATGGAAGAAAACCCTTTTTTCCCGACATCCCGGACAAAAGTGGGGACAACAGAAATAGTCCGATTTGATATAACACTTTATGATCGAATTTAAAAAATATCTCAGTAATTTTTTACAGTTGGAAAACATCGGAATTATTGCAATTACATATAAGCTCAATTTGGACCAAAACATGTTTGAATATAAACGCTAAATTACAATTAATTTTGTGTTTGAGTGTTTATACCTGTATTACTGAGGCAATTAGTTCTACAGGTTTATGTGGGATTTACACGTGCGACTAAATCCGCACGACTTTTGCTGCACTCGAAAAATCGACTGTGTAAATGACCGTATGGTATGGACCAGGGGGTTAATTGTCTAATTTCAAAATCTATCGCAATCGCTTTCATTTGACAGATGGATGTGACACATTGCTGCATTTCTTTGGTAAGTTTTTATTTATGCCAAAAAGAAGCATCAATGTGTTACATCTTGAAAGCGATTGCGATAGATGTTGAAATTAGACAATAGAAGGGCTGGAGCCTATTTCATAAACATTATCAATTATTTTATTTATTAAAAGGAAACACCACGGTCGAGAGAATTGAAAAATTCCTATAGAAAGTTGACAAAATCAACATTTCGTAGTGCCCTGTTTCCTCCTCCAAAACGAGACCAATTTAAAAACTTTTTACAAAAAAAATAAAGAAAGGATTTGGCTGTGTTCCTGTTTTGCTTTTTTATATAATCTCGTCAAATTTGATTGCTGGATGTCTAAACAATGGCATTTTTTTTTAGGTTTTGGGAGATTAATATCTCTTTTAATAATTATTTTATTAAAAAAAAGAAAACATAGGAACACAGCCAATTCATTCCTTTAAATTTCAATGAAATATATTTAAATTAAATCGGTCTAGTTTTGGAGGAGTAAACAGGGGACTACCAAACGTTAATTTTATTACTTTCTATAGGATTTTTTCAATTCTCTCGACCGTGGTGTTTTCTCTTAAGGAATCAAACGGTCATACAAAATACATAGTGCAATGTTAATTTGTAATTTACTATGATGATTTGCAAACATTGCGGTGTGTGTGAGTAGTTTTTTTTCTAGTTTCAAATTGGCGACGCGAAGAACACCAAACAATCTTAATTTACTACAGTAATGTTTATGAAATAGGGCTAAACTGGAAGTAAGTGTTATTACATGTTGTTGCGTAGGTTACGCACACATACACGAAAACGACACCGTAATTGATGTGTCACCTGCGATTAAATTTTACTAGCGACTTGCTAGTCAACTAAAATCACTGTCCCAGTAGACTAAAATCGACTAGTGTAAATCCCACATTCCTCTCGAATGTAATAATTCCAATCCAATATCAATCCAAGTTCAATTTAATTTTTAATAAAAAAAAACTTGAATTATTACATAACATAGATTACAATAAAATTATTACAAATAAATATGTTCAACATATGTAGCTATTAATTCGAGACTGCCATCTAGCGGATAGGAATTTTAATTCCAATCGCAATGAGTCGATGAACTTACAATATTGGCTCAATTTGGCGCTAGTGTCGCAAATCTGAAGTACAAAAACTAACAATTTCAATGTCGATCGATCGGAATTGATTTTAAAACTGGCAACATAAAGACGGAATTTTGATTCGGATTTCCGAAACGGAATAATTCCGATCGATAATGTTTGTATCGACACACATTATTGATATTCCGTTTCGAATTCACGAATCTGTGTGGCCGCGATAACGCCCGTATTCCCAAACATTACTATGAGGTCTCACAGTGCCCGCGGACGCACAACGCTTTAACTACCAATCACACGTAATTCATGAAACAAACGAACCAATCACAGGCCCTTTAGCATGACCACCGAAACACGATATATATCGCGTGATAGAGCGTTTTATCGACACTCAACTGTCAAAATCCATTATCTTTTGACAGTTAAACGTGATAAATGTTTCAATCCTCATGCTAGGAGGGCTGAGCTATATTTCAACGCACTGCGTTCGCATAGGCAAGCGTCGTTCGCGTGATATAGCGTTTTATCGACACTCAACTGTCAAAATCCATTATCTTTTGACAGTTAAACGTGATAAATTGCTATATCATATCGCGTTTCAATCCTCATGCTAGGAGGGCTGAGCTATATTTCAACGCAGTGCGTTCGCATAGGCGAGTGTCGTTTGAGTATCGTTCTTGAATACGAATGCAAGAGTAAGCCAGTTGGATCTTTTACAGAATCCCAAAGATAAGTTGAGGTTGGTCAGTAAAGTCAAGTAAGTAATTACGAGTGAGAAATCACTAAAAACCTGTTTCATTTCGCGTAAACTAATTGTGTGTACCTGTAAACAAAATTTCAATAACAATAACAATGATAACAATTATGGTATTTCCGGTAAACGCTACGTAACAAATTAAAAACGTAATTAGTCTTATACAATACTAAAAAATATAACCATCAGGCATTTTTAACCGACTTCAAAAAAGGAGGAGGTTCTATGTTCGTCTGTTTATTTGTTTTTTCTTTTTTATGTACGTCCACCGATTACTCAAAAACGGCTGAATCGATTGACATGATTCAAACGTTACTTTATCAGGTTTGTTCCCATTTTTTGAAAATTTTAAATCAGTTCAGTAGTTTTTATGTCCCCACTGCTGGGGCACAGGCCTTCCTTATGGGTGGATAAGTAGGATGGGCCATGACCCACCACGCGGACCCAATGCGGATTGGTGGGTGTTAACGACTGCTAATGCACCCGGGACCAACGGCTTAACGTGCCTTCCGAAGCACAGAGGAGCTGGAGATAATAAAGTTTTGGTCACCCATCCCCTGACCGACAATTGCGAAAGTTGCTTAACCTCCGCAATCGCTGGGCCAGGCGCTATACCACTACGCCATCGACCTCCTCCTAAAATAATATACTGGAATAAAATTGACTCGCACCGGATCATATTTTGACGACCTCCGTGGTCGAGTGGCTTTGTACACCGGTTTTCAAGGTGTCGCCATCTCCGAGGTCGCGGGTTCGATTCCCGGTTGGGTCAATTAAGAAAAAGAACTTTTCTATATTGGTCAGGTCTGGGTGTTTGTGATACCAACGTTGTCTCCGATTTCCATAACACAAGTACTTTAGCTACTTACTTTGGAATTGGAGCAATGTATGTGATGTTGTCAAATATTTATTTATTATTATTTATTTATTTACATACATGATACGAGCGAAAAACATAACCTTTTACTTGCAGTCGGTTAAAAAATTCTTTTGTAACCTATGCGTAGAAAACCATTTGTTGTATTTTAAAAATGATTATTTCAATAAAGAGTTGGGTGAAGATTGTTTAGCAAATAGGTTGAATACAAGGTGTTACAAAAATACCTCTAATGCCGAATATGGTAGATAGGGACCATCAAACTGAACAACTTTTACTATGGGACCAACTCTGAAATCGCGAAAACAAGTCGGCTGTTTCAGACATTTTGATATTTTCGATTTTAATTTTTGTATGAAACAGCCGATTTGTTGATCAGTTTGATAGTCCCTATATACCATATTCGGCATTAGAGGTATTTTTGTAAAACCTTGTATAAATAAACAGAGTATACTTGCCTCAACATTACGAAGTCATCATGTCATTGACAGATGCGTTATTGACTGTGGCTCCTTTCAGCAGGTCGTTGATGTCTCGCCTGAAGATCGACAGGTTTTGTGTGAATCTAAGGACAAATTAAAATAATTAAATATTGAAAAAAAAAAAAGGATTTTTTGTAAAATACTAAATAATATACAAGAAAAAATACGACTCGCACCAGATCATGTTTTCGGACGGGAATCGAACCCGCGACCTTTGGATATCCGGTCCAATGCTCTGACCGCTGAGCTACCGAGTCACTCAGTATATTATTTAGTATTATATAAAAATTGCATTGTGAATGCTAAAATCTCAAAATTTAAATATTTTTTGTAATTTTGATAAAATAACATAAAAGTAGAACAGCTGACATAAGAACCACCACAAGTTACACACCTGAGTACAGTCGGCAACGAAAGTCAATGAACACTTTATAATTTTGTCATAGCATCATTTTTAACAGATGTCTCACATATTGAAACATTAGTCAAAAAAGTTAATATGCCATAGTACTAAATTGTTCAGCAACTTTTATTGGTGACCGTACCAGACCAGGATCCATAGTAGACCTATCTTTTACTCGCCGATGGTGATCATAAATCTATCCGTTTGTCTGTTAGGCTACATACACACTGACAGGTGGCTTGCTTAGCGCCTAGCGCCTAGTGGCTTTCACTTATGCCTCGCGCCTACGATACACGCTAGGCGGCTAGCGAGGTGCCGGTTGCGAATATTCGTGAACGTTTATTTTAGGGCTTGTAAACACTTCTAAACCTGCAAGCTTAAACGATGCGTCGCAAGAACATGCGAATTGATTCGCTTCGCACATTCCTGCGATGTTACGCTTACGTGTGATTACGATGACGTGGAAGGGAGACGCCTTACCGCACAAAATCGCATCGCAGCAATTCGTATTGCAATTTTCTGCGCTGCGAATTCGCATCGCAGTTTTGTATAAGCCCTTACTTCGCTACAAGCTAGGCGACTCGCTAAGCTCTAGGCGCTAAGCAAGCCGCCTGGCAGTTCGTACGTGGCTTTACGTTATGATGCCAAACCACTAAGCTAATTCGGATGATTTTGGGCATAGAAAAAGATTATATGTTGGAGAACGAAATTGGCTAAAAAATTTCCTAATAAAATTATACATTGTCAAAGTCACGAGAGTTTAATAGGTCGTTAGGTACACACGACGGCACATCAGACTATACATGTTGACCTTGAGACCGCCTTATGACCTACGTAATAGAAGCGGTTTTCGCAAGTAAACTGTATAATCTGACGTGCTGTCGTGTGTACTAAGCACTCACCTATCCCTATTCTTAGTGAGCAGATTAGGCTCGATCCCCGCCATAAGGCCGGTGAACCACTGCGCGAGCTGCGGCTGCTCGTCGCTACTATATACACGAACATCGTCCACATATAGTGTACCCACCTATCCCTATTCTTAGTGAGCAGATTAGGCTCGATCCCCGCCATAAGGCCGGTGAACCACTGCGCGAGCTGCGGCTGCTTGTCGCGCGGTTGTTGCGCGATCATCTCGGCTCTGATGCGGGAGAAGTGTTCCTCGTTGAGTAGGATCAGCCCGAGCAAGGGCCGAGACATCGACCACTGGTTGCAGCAGTCTTCGAACATTATCACGTTCAGTACCTGTGCCAAACAATCCTTACTAATATTATAAATGCGAAAGTCCGTTTGTTTGTTTGTTACGCCTTCACGTCTAACTACTGAATATCATCATGAAATTTTACATACACGTTGTCAGGGGTACAGAGAAGGACATAGGGTACCTTTTATCCCGAAAAAAAATTGTTCCCGAGGGATAGCAAAAAAACTTTCCACGCAGACGACTACCTTTTTCAAAGATTGATTTTCGATTAACTTTTAAAATAAATAATTTATTATAAAATATCGACCCACCCGTAGCACCTCAGACGGGACTCGAACCCGCACCCTTGGAATTCCGGCCCAATGCACTGACCAATTATGCTACCGAGTCGCTAGTGGGAGCGGCGAAATCTTCTAGTTCTTTTTACTTCTTCAATGCACTTTTCTAATAAACGACTTACCGTTAATCAACTTTTTTTCAACTTTACGCTAACGAATATACAAAAAACGACATTTGGACACTAAAATAGATTTTTTTGTACATTTAAACATTAAGGGGCTGAGATGAGCCAACTAGCGCGACCAGTTGATTTTATTTTATTTATTCTAAATAAGCCCAATTTCTTAAAAAAGGAATCAGTCAAGGTCTTGTGAATGACGTCTTAATGTTTATTGAATAACGTATATAGGGGCCATCAAACTGAACAACTTTTACTATGGGGCCAACTCTCAAATCGCGAAAAAAAATCAGCTTTTTCATACATTTTGATATTATCGATTTTATTTTTTGTACGAAACAGCTGATTTTTTTTCGCGATTTGAGAGTTGGTCCCATAGTAAAAGTTGATCAGTTTGATGGTCCCGATATACCATATTCGGCATTAGGGGTATTTTTGTAACATGTTGTATAGAAAAATATATACTTACTTACTTATTTGCTTATTTATTTCTTAAATTTATTTGTTTTGTTCTAAAGTTGTGATGTCACAAATCAGTGACAACATACTTATTTTTCTAGTATATTATTTAGTATTGTATAAAAATAGCATTGTGAATGCTAAAATTTCCAATTTCATAGTTTACAAATCTTTTTTTAAAAAAAGGAATCAGTCAAGGTCTTGTGAATGACGTCTTAATGTTTATTGAATAACGTTACAACATTACAAAATGCGTGCAATAGTTTAAAAACGGGTTTGAACCAACAGTGGCCACTTTTAACAAAATCGCGGTTTTAATGCCTTTTCAAACTGTGAATAGAATAGAATAGAATAGAATTTGATTAGGGTATACTGGAGGTCTTATAGTATTTAAAAAATCTGCCTATTCAACCATTAACAATAGCATGCAAATATTATCTACTACATTTTATCTTTTTAACATTTAACATTGCGGATATCGAATACTGTTTTCACAATTTATATCTCATAATTAGTGTATGTGTGTTATTCAATAAATATTAGACGTTATTAACAAAACCTTGGCCAATTACTTTTTTAAGAAATTGGGCTTATTTAGAATAAATAAAATAAAATCGACTGGCAGCGCTAGTTGGCTCATGTCAGCCCCTTAAAATAATATGTATGACTTACAGTAGCGAGCAACTGCTGCATAATTTCAGGCCGTCGCTGCAGAACTTCTATGAACATGTTGCTCGTTGAAGGCAGCGGTTGGCGCGGATTTGGCGCTTTGTTGCTAGCTACCGAACGAAACAAAAAAAAAAACAAATAAACAGACGAACATAGAACCTCCTCCTTTTTTTGAAGTCGGTTAAAAATATCATTTTTACCTTCCCCCTCTAAAAAGCTCATTTTATTCACTGAAAACAGTGAATAAAAAGCACTTTTAATCACTATTTTGGTATTTGAATTTAGAACACAATTCGACCTCCATCTCAATACTATACAACCTACTTGTGCAAGAAATAATCGATACAAACTCCTTGTGCAAAGAGTACTCGATATACAAACTCCTTGTGGCAAAAATATTTTCGCTTAAATCTTTCTTTTTCTCGTAGTCATGGTATAAAATATAGTATGAAACTCTTGAATAAAACGTTAGAATCCTTCACTTGCTCGTGATTCATCTATGGCCCTCGCTTAAAAATACGTCTTTTATTCACGAATTGCATAATATACTATTTCACTTCTCATGCTCGTTAAGTTCGTCTTCATGTTGGGTATAGGCTGAATAAAATCGAGAATCTGAATAAAAAGTTAACTAATTAGATAAGCTAATAAAAATATACTCACATTTCTGTACTAATTGCTTAAATAGATATGTGACTATGTGGTCTAACGTCGCGCAGCATCCCGTGCACACGCTTGTATCTGCAACAATCATTTTTTTTTATTTATTTATTAAGAAACTTTATTTATTTATTAAGAAACAAACGGTCGTACACATTTATAAACAAAAATCTTAAATAACATCTTACATAAGACGTATAGTTTCCTTAATAAAACGATGGAGTGCAAATCATCAACACAAATATTATGATACATAAATCGAGCCCCAATCGGGTGAAAATGGCGAACCCCAATTCATGATGTCACATGAACATCGATATCTTCTAAATAACTTCGGCGAATAGTACAATACGAAACTCCTTACTTCGATTTATCTGTTTTAAGTTGAAGCTCGGCAGACGCGCCGAAGTTCGAAAAGTTAGCCGGTAGGGCCCCAGATTGTTTTTGCTCAATATACAACATGTTACAAAAATACCCCTAATGCTGAATATGGTATATAGGGGCCATCAAACTGAACAACTTTTACTATGGGGCCAACTCTCAAATCGCGAAAAAAAATCAGCTTTTTCATACATTTTGATATTATCGATTTTATTTTTTGTACGAAACAGCTGATTTTTTTTCGCGATTTGAGAGTTGGTCCCATAGTAAAAGTTGATCAGTTTGATGGTCCCGATATACCATATTCGGCATTAGGGGTATTTTTGTAACATGTTGTATAGAAAAATATATACTTACTTACTTATTTGCTTATTTATTTCTTAAATTTATTTGTTTTGTTCTAAAGTTGTGATGTCACAAATCAGTGACAACATACTTATTTTTCTAGTATATTATTTAGTATTGTATAAAAATAGCATTGTGAATGCTAAAATTTCCAATTTCATAGTTTACAAATCTTTTTTTATCAACTACACTGGCCTTCAAAACTCAGTACCTACCACACTTTTTAAAATTGTAATAACTTTTAAAATACACTAGTTACATTTTCGAAATAAAAAGCAAGAAAAAAAATTTTTTTTTAATTACTTTACAATCAGACCTTCTTACGCTTTTTTCTCGAAAAAACTTCATTGTTAAAGAGAAAAAAAAACTTATTTTTAATTTCAAAACTCTAACCTCTATTGTTTAAGAGAAATTGCAATTTTTAAAGAGTGGTACTATTTTTTAAATTTTTGAGATTTTAGCATTCACAATGCTATTTTATATAATACCAAATAATATACTAGAAAAAATACGACTCGCACCAGATCATGTTCATTTCTCCTAGTATATCAACTCTTACGCTGCAAGCCAGCGCCGCAGGAGAAATTCGACGTTCCCACTAGTGACCCGATAGCTCAGCGGTCAGAGCATTGGTCCTGATATCCAAAGGTCGCGGGTTCGATTCCCGTCCGAGAACATGATCTGGTGCGAGTCGTATTTTTTCTAGTATATTATGTGGTACTAAGTTTTGAAGGCCATTTTAACATACGAACCTAATGCCGTGAGTCCCTCGGAGATGGACGACAGTATGTAGAGCGTGGCGTCTGGCTGCAGCGACGCTAGGAACGGCATATGGTCTTGCGCTAGTCGCTCTAGTAGCACGTAATATGTTTGAGATAGTTTCGGGTAATCCTGCGAAAAGATTTAATAGTTCAACAAATGTTTTCAACGATTATGCATTCAAGAAATAAAACAAAACATATTCTCTTAATAATAAGAATAATATACAACATGTTACAAAAATACCCCTAATGACTATAAATATAGGGACCATCGAACTGAACAACTTTTACTAAGGGACGATCTCTGAAATCGCGAAAAAAAATCAGCTGTTTCATACAAAAATTGGAATCGAAAATATCAAAATGTATGAAACAGCTGATTTTTTTTCGCGATTTGAGAGTTGGTCCCATAGAAAAAATTGTTCAGTTTGATGGTCCCTATCTACCATATTCGGCACTAGAGGTTATTTTGTAACACGTTGTATAATGAAAAAATATAAATGTTCGTTAGTTAAGAGCGCCTAGACTGCATACTAGCGCCACTATTGAAAAAAAAATAGTGCTTTTTAAATGAAGACAAAATTGTGAATTATCTCTCTGTAGTGCACTCCGAAGAAGCTTTGTGGTACTTTTTATCGCTTCAACAATATTTTCTCGTTCGTCGTTTAGTTTAATAGTTTTTTTGCGCAAAGTGGCTTTTAGCAAAAAATCTCCATTAAACTAAACGACTTGTTTAAGCGATAAAAAGTACCACAAAGCTTCTTGTTGTTTAATTATAGTCGAGTTGAGTTAATATGTCGATAAACCAAAATAATTACCAAAAATATTTATCCCATCCCTAAGAACGTCTGCTCCTAAAATGTACCTCCGATAGAGGGCTCTAGTAATAATCAAGTGTAGTACTCACTAGTAAATCACTCTGTTGTATACTAAGCAGTAGTTTCACAAACATGTTGAGTGCATTGTCTAATGCCTCGTCGCCGTATAGCCTGGGAAAAAAAATATATTAAAATTTTAGCATTCACATTGCTATTTTTAAAAAATACTAAATAATATACTAGAAAAATATGCAATATTTTGTAACGGACTATAGAGTAACGCATAAAATTAAAATATACCTACTGTAAAAGCCTGATTACTTATTTGACAGATGATTTGACATATTTTTCATATCACAATTGTCAAATAATCTGTCAAGTAAGCTACTCAGAACTAATTTTATGATAGTGAAACAGGCCCTAAATATTGTAATTTTACCTACATAAATGTTACAATCTTGGTATTAATGTTCAAAAATTAATTTAAAATCATGTATTTTTATTTCAATGACAATTAATGTAGAAATTATCAATTTATTTATAATCTGCGCGTGATGAGAATGGGATGCTACCTTTTGGAACTGAAAAGCGCACGGTCCGTCGGCCAGCCGTAGCGTCGGCAAACTCGCGTAGATGCTCGCATAATGCTAGCTATGTACAACTGTGCGCGTGGATTACTGCTCGAGTTTTATTTTAAATGCGAGATTTATGTTATTACTGTGTGATTATTTTAGTGATTACCTAATAATCATTAAAAAGGGTTAATTCTTTTTAATTTTTTAAATTCATTTTATTTAAATAGATTCAAATTTTTGCTAACGCTAATTGACTGCTTACCTTACATTTTCGGTTTACTTTAACAAGGTCCCATTCCATTCTAATCGCGCGCGAATCATAGCTACATACAACATGATTTTTATTTTTTAAATGACCCACGTCAAAGATAAAGAGATACATCAAAATTTATATCATTATCATATTCATATTAGTATCTATTAAAATTCATATTACTATCTATTAAAATTCATATTAGTATCTATTAAAATGAATGGAGTTTAGTGAAGTTCTTACTAACTAGCTTAATACCTACATAAATGAGGAAATACCCCCACATTCGAAAGAAACATCTTTCCAGATGTTTTGACAATCGATAAAGATGAAACAGCTATATAATTATTAAATTTAGATTTTTCGCATCGAATGTGGGGGTATTTCCTCACATTGATGAAATTGCGCTGGCTTGCAGCGAAGAAGTAAAAAGTACTAGAAAATTTCGCCGCTCCCACTAGCGACTCGGTAGCATAATTGGTCAGTGCATTGGGCCGGAATCCCAAGGGTGCGGGTTCGAGTCCCGTCGAAGGTGCTACGGGTGAGTCGATTTTTTCTAGTATTTTTCTAATATTATTTATCTTAAGATAATTTGATTTTTTTTTATACCTAAAAACGCCGAAATTGGCATAATTCCCGCACAACGCCGCTTTCAGTATAGAGAAGCACAGAGATATTCCTTTTAACTTCATCGCGTACATTTGCTTCTTGCTCACTTCTACTGTTAAGATGCGGCTGCCTGCGGGAAAATCAACCTTATTGTTATAGGCAAATATAACAAAATTAATTGTCAATGTTTTACCACAGAATATACAACGTGTTACAAAAATACCCCTAATGCCGAATATGGTATATAGAGACCATCAAACTGAATAACTTAAACTATGGGACCAACTCCGAAATCGCGAAAAAAAATCAGCTGATTCATACAATAAATAATTACGAAAATATCATAATGTATAGAACAGCTGATTTTTTAAAAGTTATTCAGGTCCCTATCTACCATATTCGGCATTAGGGGTTATTTTGTAACACGTATGACCATCAGCCATTTTTAATGTCCCTGCTAGGGCACAGGCCTTCCTTATGGGCGGATAAGGAGGATGAGCCATAATCCACCACGCGGGCCCAATGCGGATTGGTGGGTGCTAACGACTGCAAATGCAGCCGGTACCAACGGCTTAACGTGCCTTCCGAAACACGGAGGAGCTCGAGATAATACATTTTTGGTCACCCATCCCATGACCGACCCTTGCTAAAGTTGCTTAACCTCCGCAATCGCTGGGCCAGGCGCTAAACCACTGCGCCATCGAGCTCCTCGATTATAAAATAGTACTAGTCATTGTTTCATTTGTCATGTAGAAGACTTTTTTTAATAATATTTGACAACATCACATACATTGCTCCGATTCCAAAGTAAGTAGCTAAAGCACTTGTGTTATGGAAATCAGAGACAACGGTGGTATCACAAACACCCAGACCTGAGCCAATATAGAAAAGTTCGTTTCCTAAATTGACTCAACCGGGGATCGAACCCGGGACCTCAGAGATGTCGACACCTTGAAAACCGGTGTACAAAGCCACTCGACCACGAAGGTCGTCAATGTATAATGTATAATACTCACCATAGGCACAGATGATAGCTGACAGCTCCCTAAACAGTAGTATTCCGTTAGGCGAGCTCACGTCGAACTGCAGCCGCTGGTTTCTGTTCTGCGCAAGTTCAGCGGTTAACTTCAGTACCGGAGTGCTGACCGCAGGCTCGGGATACCAGACTTCGACGCCGCGGATTAGTACTTTCATATAGACTGGGTAGCTAAAAAGACATTATTTTTCATGGAAAATATTTCTTTTTTTAATATACGTATTACAAAAAAAAAATTTTTTTTAAATATGTTACAAAAAAACTTTTTTTTTAATATACGTGTTACAAAGAACCCTACAGCCGAATATGGTATACAAGGTGTTACAAAAATACCCCTAATGCCGAATATGGTATATAGAGACCAACAAACTGATCAACTTTTACTATGGGACCAACTCTGAAATCGCGAAAAAAAAATCAGCTGTTTCATACAAATATTAAAATCAAAAATATCAAAATGTATGAAACAGCTGATTTTTTTTCGCGATTTCAGAGTTGGTACCATAGTAAAAGTTGATCAGTTTGATGGTCCCTACATAACATATTCGGCGTTAGGGGTATATTTGTAACATGTTGTATAGAAATACGTGGCACGACGATAATAACGCCGCGATTCTCTCGCTCGTGGAGATGGCGCCTAAATTCAAAATTCAAAACTCATTTATTCAGTGTAGGCTGTTACAAGCACTTGTGAATGTCAAAGAAGCTACGCCATCGGTTCGCAAACCCTAAGCGGGAGACCTTGTAACGAGAAGAACCGGCAAGAAACTCGTCAAGGGCTGCTTTTTTCTCCCTGTATATTTCATACAGAGTCGTCAAAATTTGAAAAATGAGGTCGGCATTTAAAGTGACGTCATTTTCCATTACATTACTAAGGATTGAAAAACCAGCCTAGTTTATTTGCTTACATCCAATCAAACAGCATCATGTACGTAGTTTTAGTGTTGAACGCGAAGGCCAGCCCGCGCAGATCTCGCGCGAGGCCTATTAGAGTCTTCTTGGCATCTTCAGACTGGAATATTGGCGACTCGGGCGAACCCAAGAGGCCTATTATACTCTCCATGGCCGCTGCAAACAAATTTATATTTATACAAGGTGTTACAAAAGTACCCCTAATGCCGAATATGGTAAATAGGCACCATCAAACTGAACAACTTTTACTATGGGACCAACTTTGAAATCGCGAAAAAAAAATCAGCTGTTTCATACAAAAATTAATTACGAAAATATCAAAATGTATGAAACAGCTGATTTTTTTTCGCGATTTCAGAGTTGGTCCCATAGTAAAAGTTGTTCAGTTTGATGGTCCCTATCTACCATATTCGGCATTAGGGGTACTTTTGTAACACCTAGTATAATACCAAAAAATATACTAGAAAAAATACGACTCGCACCAGATCATGTTCTCGGACGGGAATCGCTGAGCTACCGAGTCACAGTGACTGGGTAGCTCAGCGGTCAGAGCATTGGACCGGATATCCAAAGGTCGCGGGTTCGATTCCCGTCCGAGAACATGATCTGGTGCGAGTCGTATTTTTTCTAGTATATTATTTGGTATTATATAAAATAGCATTATGAATGCTTAAATCTCAAAATTTAAAAATTTATATTTAGTTATGATAAAGAAATAGTTTTTTTCTTGGATTTTTGGAAATCCTTGACGAAATGACGACCTCCGTGGTCGAGTGGCTTTGTATACCGGTTTTCAAGGTGTCGCCATATCTAAGGTCCCGGGTTCGATCCCCCGTTGGGTCAATTTAGAAAATGAACTTTTCCATATTGGCTCAGGTCTGGGTGTTGTCACCACCATTGTCTCTGATTTCCATAACACAAGTGCTTTAGCTACTTACTTTGGGATCAGAGCAATGTATGTGATGTTTTTAAATATTTATATTTATATATGCTTACATATATTTAAAAAAACATGTACAGTGGTGGCCGGATAATTAAGGACACTAGTCGATTTTCATACAAACGAAGTAGCTTTGAAGCCTTGGTTCTCCGCCAAAGATTGGCCGAGCTGTATGGAGCTGAATGGAGTAGATTCAGATCGCTATACACACCCAACTGGGGCCGTACCGGCTAACGCATAGAACTTCGGAAAGTCTGCCGAGCTTCAAATAAAAACACATAAATCGACGAACCCCAACCCTAATTTATTCATGATATCACACGAAAATCGATATCTTCCAAATAACTTCGGCGAATAGTACAATACGAAATTTATCTGTTTTAAGTTGAAGCTCGGCAGACCCGCCGAAGTTCGAAAAGTTAACCGGTAGGGCCCCAGATCTGATCAAAATTCTACGAGATATACTGCTGGCTTGCAGCGTAATAGTGTGAATATACTAGAAAGATTTATTAAAGAGTATACACAAATGTTTTGTTTTAGAAAGTATTTGTAAAATATTACAAGATATATAAAACATGGATCCGTAATCGGCTTCGTGCCGAAGCATTATAAACCTAACATCGTAAGTAATAAGACTCACCAGAATCCTCCTAAATCTATTTAAGTTTGTAAATATCGTTACTTATTTCTTTAAAAGCTGACAAGTTTTTTGCGCCCGTTTTTCTTATTAGTTAAAAAGTCTGGAACGGGTGGTAGGAAAATATAGACGATTCAAAAGCGCTTAAGTTAATTTGAAAAAATATATTTTTGTATTGACTTGACTCTAATACAAAATAGTTTATTGCAATTTGCTAGTGCCATAGCAAAATGAACCTAGAGACCTAAGTAATAAGACTCACCAGTAACAGGCATCATGAACGCATGGAACCTTTCCTCGTCTTCTCCCAGTTCCACCATCAGCAACCTTCCTAGCGCAGTGTACAGCATCGTTCGACATCGCATCTCTGATGTGCCTACGCCGGATATGCCGAGGAACGGGAAATGTTCCGCCTGTTGGAGAAAGTAATACAATACATATAAATGACGACCTCCGTGGTCGAGTTTTTCAAGGTGTCGCCATTTCAGGGTTCGATCCCCGGCTGGGTCAATTTAGAAAACTAACTTTCCAATATTGACTCAGGTCTGGGTATGTGTGTTTACCACCGTTGCCTCTGATTTCCATAACACAAGTGCTTTAGCTTCTTACTTTGGGATCAGAGCAATGTTTGTGATGTTGTCCAATATTTATATTTTTTTATACAACGTGTTACAAAAGTACCCCTAATGCCGAATATGGTGGATAGGGACCATCAAACTGAACAACTTTTACTATGGGACCAACTCTGAAATCGCGAAAAAAAAATCAGCTGTTTCATACAATTTGATATTTTCGTAATTAATTTTTGTATGAAACAGCTGTTTTTTTTCGTAATTTCAAAGTTGGTCCCATAGGAAAAGTTGTTCAGTTTGATGGTCCCTATACACCATATTCGGCATTAGGGGTACTTTTGTAACACGTTGTATATTTAAATAAATATAAGACAATGTCAAATACATTGCTTTGATTTCAAAGTAAGTAGTCCGATTGGAGGTAAGCCCATTACATCGAATCGCAATAATTGCGAATCGGACCGTGCTAATAGATCAATATTATCACCTTTGGACAAACAGCATTTTGTAGTTATCTCATACTAAATTACTCTGTGGTTTGACACTTCGTTTCGAAATTAGCCATTTTTGTCTGTGATTGTCTTTTGAGAAAAAAATTTACACGTGTGCCACGACCTTTTTTTTATAAATAAAAGAAAATACAAGTAATTATGTAATTGTTGTGTTTAAAAAATAAATTCTGGCTGTAAGTCTTTTCCTAACTACAACTCCGACGAAATTAAGTAGGCACCTATTATTACTAAACTATGCTAAAACAGTGACATGATTTTAAACAGTGACGACCTCCGTGGTCGAGTGGCTTTGTACACCGGTTTTCAAGGTGTTGCCATCTCTCGCCAGATCTCGGGAGGTCCCGGGTTCGATCCCCAGTTGAGTCAATTTAGAAAACGAACTTTTTTTTATATTGGCTCAGGTCTGGGTGTTTGTTATACCACCGTTGTCTCTGATTTCTATAACACAAGTGCTTTAGCTACTTACTTTGGAATCGGAGCAACGTATGCGATGTCAAATATTTATATTAATTTATTCTATCATGCGCCATCTTGGTCGAGTTGTAGTTAGGAAAAGAATTAGACGAGTCTTAGGGGGCCTACAACGCTGGAGGAAATATTCATAGTAAAAATTCTCGAAATTATTGATTACACTATCGTTTTAATAAATAACTAATAAACTATTTATTATTAAGGAAAACTGTCAACCACAAAACTAGAGAGCTAGCTATTTTTTTATAATGGTTTCATGATTACAGGTTTATTATTGGTTGGTAGAGCATCGAAAAACTACAAAAATGGAGGTCACTTTACTATTTCTCCTTACCTACAAAAGTTTTAGCTATCATGTTTCTGTCAATCACATAACTGAGAACTATTATCTACACCAGCAATGTAATGCGTTTAAGTTGATAAAAATATGGTAAATAAGAAACATAATTATTAAATTAAGATTTTTCGCATTCACAATGCTATTTTAATATTAAGATAAATAATATTAGAAAAAATCGACTCACCCGTAGCACCTCAGACGAAGAAGCGAAAAAGTAAAAAGTACTAGAAAATTTCGCCGCTCCCACTAGCGACTCGGTAGCATAATTGGTCAGTGCATTGGGCCGGAATCCTAAGGGTGCGGGTTCGAGTCCCGTCTGAGGTGCTACGGGTGAGTCGATTTTTTCTAGTATTCTTTCTAATATTATTTATCTTAAGAAACATAATTGTTTAGAACTACTGTATTGCAGTAACTGTTTTATCTACATTGTATGTAACCCAATATTAACTAGATGGCGCTACAGTACTATCGGAACAGACGCTTGCTGTTTTATCTATAACTCTCTCTCTCTCGCTTCATGTCGCTGTGTGCATTTGCGTCCTCGAAATAAAATTATTATAATTTGTGAAAAACTTGAGTTTTGCTCTAGGACCTCTCCTGTATATTTTCCTTTTAAGAAAACAATTGCTAGGTACTCTGATAACTAACTTTTCATTATGTGAACTATGATAAACAGTTGAACTACCAACAATTGTCATGATAATTACTGATAACTACTTTGGTAACACAGACCTGAAAAAAGATGGACGCAATATCGCACTAAAAAGAAGTGAAGCATGCAAGGTCCTACAATTTCGTTTGTTGTACATTACCTACACTCACACAAATACACCTGGAAAGAAAAGACCGGTGTATAGTCCGTTCGCTTAGATAGTGCCGGTACACCCGCAAGCACTTGTGTTCAGAGACAGGAATACCGGTAAGTTTTTGATAACGTTATACAAATAACGGTACTGATAACGGTAAAAAACATCGTTATCGGTATCGATAATTATTTAAGGCCCTACATACCTCAAGTGGCGCCCTCATTTTAATTAAATTTATTGCTCGCTAAGTAAATAATGTATCAAAAATTCAAATGTACAGATTCAGGCTAAGGTTCTATAGTTTATTTACAGACAATAAGTAGTAGTTCGCAAAAGTGCTAAAATTGGCCAATTTTAGCACTTTTCCGAACTACTACTACAATAAACTATATTATACTGAGGTTATTGTCTGTAAATAAACTATAGAACCTTAGCTTGAATCTGTACATTTGAATTTTTATACATTATGTACTTAGCGAGCAATAAATTTAATCAAAATGAGGGCGCCACTTGAGGTATGTAGGAGCCTTAAGTTTTCAGTATACTTAGCAGAATCAACAAACACAACCTTTCACTACGGCGCTTCGATGTAAACTGCCAAAATCCAGATTCACTTGCGGGTGTACGCCACACGCGGTATCCTTTTTTTATGCGGCGGCATCCTTTGACAAAAAGCGGCACGTGCAAAGGCGGCGCGATAAAAGGGCGACACTATTTAAGCGAACGGACTTTATATGTGTGAGTGTAGGCCATGTACAACATACGAAATTGTAGGACCTTGAATGCTTTACTTCTTCTTAGTATAATATTACGTCCGTCTTTTTTCAGGTCCGTGTTTGGTAACTAACGCGTAGTGGTGCCATCAGCGCTAAATAAATGTAAAGTAATTATTTATTTTCAGCAAAACTACCTACTTAACTACCTACTGGCTCTATCGGCTAACTTAAATCGTAATCGCTTTAATTAGACAGATGTATGTGATACATTACTACTTTTTAGGGTTCCGTACCCAAAGGGTAAAACGGATCTCAAATTCCAGAATCCTTTTGATCCTGTCTCAAAAGGATTCAGGAATTCTTCGGTCACATCGCCCGAATGATGGACACAACCTCGAACAAATGATGGTCACTGGCAACGTCGATGGCAAACGGCCGAGAAGTCGAAGCCCAACTAGGTGGTCTGACCAAATCCGCTCAACGCTGAACACCAAGCTACACGATGCACTCCATGACGCTAAGGACAGACATCGATGGAGGGGCATCATCAAAGAAAAATTAACTTCCCATCGGGGGAATCACGACCCTCAGTAATGAGGAACACGACGCGAGGAGGAAGAGGATTACTAAGACTCTGCTGTACGTCTGTCTGTCTGTCTGTCTGTCTGTCTGTCTTTACGTCTGTCACCAGGCTGTATCTCATGAACCGTGATAGTTAACAGTTGAAATTTTCACAGATGATGTATTTCTGTTGCCGCTATAACATTGCACTACTAAAAAACAGAATAAAATAAATATTTAAGGGGGCTCCCATACAACAAACGCGATTTTTTTTGGCTCATTTTTGCTCGATATTGATAACGGCAACAGGTAGACGCTTGAAATATTCACAGAATATTAAGTTATACAAGGTGTTAGAAAAATACCCTTAATGCCGAATATGGTATATAGGGACCATCAAACTGATCAACTTTTATTATGGAACCAACTCTGAAATCGCGAAAAAAAATCAGCTGTTTCATACAAAAATTAAAATCGAAAATATCAAAATGTATGAAACAGCTGTTTTTTTTTTCCCGATTTCAGAGTTGGTCCCATAGTAAAAGTTGTTCAGTTTGATGGTCCCTTTATACCATATTCGGCATTAGGGGTATTATTGTAACACCTTGTATATTCACTTTACAAATAATTAAATTAAAATAAAACAAATATTTAAGGGGGGAAAGGTGTCGAAACGTCGGGAATTCTAAAAACCAATAAATACAAACTAAATAATTCTACAACAACACCTGAATTAATAATATACGCGCTGTAATCCGCAAAAAGTGTTTTATTTCTAATGAACTGTTCGCGCGGAAGTCAAAGAAGTGTATACGAAATTGTAATTAAAATATCTCTGTAGTGCACTCCGAAGAAGCTTTGAGGTACTTTTTATAGCTTTAACTATATTTTTACCGACTTCAAAAGGAGGGAGGTACTTAATTCAACCCGTATTTTTTTCTAGCCTGTCGTTTAGTTTAATGGATTTTTTTTTAAATGGCCACAGGCTACAATATATTGATTAATCAATAAAAAGTGCCACAAAGCATCTTCGGAGTATACTATAGAGAGATAATTCACAATTTCATCTTCATTTAAGCACTATGTTTTTTTCCAATGGCGTCGCTAGTGTGCAGACTACGCGCTCTTAAGAGTTCGGCAAACAGTGAGCTTCCCATACAAACGTAATACCTAAATGATTTGCAATTTGAGCATAATTTAAATGAACTCTTATTGTGATGTTATTCGGGTTAAGACAGTATTTACACAGTAATATTAATAGTCTTGCCGATCAGTGATATAATACTCAAATTAGCAAATAACTATCAGTTTATCAGTTTTTAAACTTATATGAATAATGCCGGTAATTACCACACTATTTTAAAGCTAAGATTATTTTCCCAATAGTAAAAAGCCTACTACCAAGTATGTACGCACGCACGACAGCACGGTAAGTTAAACAGTTGAACTACGAAAACAGCTCTTATTACGTGCGACATAAAGATGGTCTCAAGGTCAACACGTATAGTCTGACGTGCCGTTGACTGTACATTAAAAGTTGTCGCTAAAATAACTAAATGTTTATAATAAAAATAACCAGATTATATAATAAATAAATAAATAAATAAATAAATAAATAAATAAATAAATAAATAAATAAATAAATAAATAAATAAATAATTTAAATTTTGAGATTTTAGCATTTACAATGCTATTTTTATATAATACTCAATAATATTCTAGAAAAAATACGACTCACACCAGATCATGTTCTCGGACGGGAATCGAACCCGCGACCTTTGGATATCCGGTCCAATGTTCTGACCGCTGAGCTACCGAGTCACTAGTGGGAACGTCGAATTTTTTCTAGTATATGAACTCTTACACTGCACGCCAGCGCCGTCGATTCCCGTCCGAGAATATGATCTGGTGCGAGTCGTATTTTTTCTAGTATATTATTTAGTATTATACAAGGTGTTACAAAAGTACCCCTAATGCCAAATATGGTAGATAGGGACCATCAAACTGAACAACTTTTACTATGGGACCAACTCTGAAATCGCGAAAAAAAATCAGCTGTTTCATACATTTTGATATTTTCATAATTATTTTTTGTATGAAACAGCTGATTTTTTTTCGCGATTTCAGAGTTGGTCCCATAGTAAAAGTTGTTCAGTTTGATGGTCCCTATCTATTATTCGGCATTAGGGGTATTTTTGTAACACCTAGTATAACCAGAGTATTTTTGATAAAGTATCTTTGTCATGTACTTTCGTAGATGGTAAGTGTCATATACTGTCATAGGGTTGATTTTAGTGTAGGTACTTACTACTTGATTGAATTATAATAATGTAAGTATGTATGCAGATACTGTTGTGACACTTCTTTTTAGGCTACCTAGCTGAATAAACATCATGCGATTCTAATTAGTGTTTTACGACCTGAGTGGTGCAGTGGTCAACATACCTAGCATGCAAGAGGTCCCGGGTTCGATTTCCGGCCGGGCAGAAATTGAAATGATGAATTTTAATTTCTGTGACGAGTCTGGGTGTCCCTATGTATAATAAGTATATATTTAAAATGTATTTAAGTAGTATATCAGTTGTCTAGCACCCATATTACAAGCTTTGCTTAGTTTGGGGCTAGATGGCGCTGTGTGAAGTTGTCCAAGCATTTATTTATTTTATTTAATTAGTTTCTCAATTACAATAGTAAGTAACAAAATGTTTTAATGAATTGTTAGTCTTTAAATTCTTTATTATAATCTCAGCAACGATATTAACAAGACCTTGACCGATTCCTTTTTTAAGAAATTGGGCTTATTTGGATTAAATAAAATAAAATCGACGGGCGGCGCTAGTGTTGGCTCATGTCAGCCCCTTAAGTATTTTTCCCCAGTAGAGTATTTCTGTTATTTTTAAATGTAAGAACCTGTTTATTCGTAAAATAAATGATTTTTTTTCATATTGTTTAATTATAGTCGAGTCGAGTTAATTTGTCGATAAACCAAAATTATTACCAAAAAAATTTACCCCATCACTAAGAACGTCTGCTCCCAAAATGTACCTCCGATAACGGGCTCTATTAAAAGTCTGGAACGGGCGGTAGGAAAATACAACATGTTACAAAAATACCCCTAATGCCGAATATGGTGTATAGGAACAATCGAACTGAACAACTTTTACTATGGGATCAACTCTGAAATTGCGAAAAAAAACAGCTGTTTCAAACAAAAATAAATCGAAAATATCAAAATGTATGAAAAAGCTGATTTTTTCTCGATTTCGGAGTTAGTCCCATAGTAAAAGTTGTTCAGTTTGATGGTCCCTATATACCATATTCGGCATTAGGGGTATTTTTGTAACACCTTGTATAGACGATTCAAAAGTGCTTAATTATTAAGTTTATTTGAATAAAGGAATTTTGACTATTGACTATATTTCTATCAGGTAGGTATCAAATTAATTAATAGCCTGATAATTATATTGTAAACGCAATGTATGTAACGTAATGTGTGTATACAAGGTGTTACAAAAGTACCCCTAATGCCGAATATGGTATATAGGGACCATCAAACTGATAAATTTTTACTATGGGACCAACTCTGAAATCGCGAAAAAAAAACAGCTGTTTCATACATTTTGAAAGAAAGAAAGAAAGAAAGAAAGAAAAATAATTTATTTTGATATTTTCGTAATTATTTTTTGTATGAAACAGCTGATTTTTTTTTCGCGATTTCAGAGTTGGTCCCATAGTAAAAGTTGTTCAGTTTGATGGTCCCTATCTACTATATTCGGCATTAGGGGTATTTTTGTAACACGTTGTATAATGGAATGGTATAATGTGTAATGTTTTTTTATTATACTTATAATGTAATATTCAACACAATGAGACTTTTTGTTCAGAATAAATTGATTGATTGATTGACTTACCGTGTGATGTGTGAGCAGGAACTGTGTCTCCTCCAGTTTAACCAGTTTCCTTACACACGAGTACCCGCCGCTCAGATCGCTCAGCAGCCCGAGGGTTTTGGCAATTATCTGCTCACTTCCACCCCAGAACTTTAAGTTTGTTATGCTGGAACAAACATTAATTATTCAAACAATATACAAGGTGTTACAGAATAACCGTAATATCGAGTGTACAACATGTTACAAAAATACCCCTAATGCCGAATATGGTATATAGGGACCATCAAACTAAACAACTTTTACTATGAGACCAACTTTGAAATAGCGAAAAAAAAACAGCTGTTTCATATAAAAATTAATTACGAAAATATCAAAATGTATGAAACAGCTGATTTTTTTTTTCGCGATTTGAGTTATTCCCATAGTAAAAGTTGTTTAGTTTGATGGTCCCTATACAATACCATATTCGGCATTAGGGTATTTTTGTAACATGTTGTATGGGTTTTTGACGACCTCCGTGGTCGAGTGGGTTTGTACACCGGTTTTCTAAGTGTAAGAGGTCCCGGGTTCGATCCCCGGTTGGGTCAATTAATAAATAGAAAATCCAATTTAGAAAATCGAACTTTTCTATATTGGCTCAGATCTGGGTGTTTGTGATACCACCGTTGTCTCTGATTTCCATAACACAAGTGCTTTAGTTACTTACTTTGAAATCGGAGCAATGTATGTGATGTTGTCAAATGAAAATATTTATAGGTATATAGGGACCATCAAACTGAACAACTTTTACTATGAAATCGCGAATAAAATATCAGTTGTGAACAGATATCGGCCGCGCGGTGAAATCTGACGACACAGAATTCTGACGTCACATTTTACAATGCGCGGCCGATATGTACGGCGCGCAAAAAAAAAATGTGATTATGTAAGGAAAAAATTTTTTTTTTATAATACCAAATAATATACTAGAAAAAATACGACTCGCACCAGATCATGTTCTCGGACGGGAATCGAACCCGCGACCTTTAGATATCCGGTCCAATGCTTTGACCGCTGAGCTACCGAGTCACTAGTGGGAACGTCGAATTTCTCCTAGTATATCAACTCTTACGCGGTCGCGGGTTCGATTTACGTCCGAGAACATGATCTGGTGCGAGTCGTATTTTTTATAGTACATTATTTGGTATTATATTAAATAGCATTGTGAATGCTAAAATCTCAAAAATTTTAAATTTTTTTTTGATAAATTTAATCAACACTATTTTTCCACTAGAACATTTTGATTTTTTACCAACTTTGGAGTCTTAGAATCATAGTAAAATTCGTCGGTTCGAGCCAAAATTTCGCGTAGAGGTTTATTTTGCTCTATTATACATTAAAAGTAGAATCCATCACGTCACATACCCAGTTATGCAGAGTATACATACTCTAAGCACACAGTATACTCACATTTTCCTCATGAGTACGCTGAGTAGCTGAGATTCATCGCTCAGTCCTAACACTTCGTTCAGTCTCCGATACACTTTGCTGTTCTTCTGTACTTGCTCGCCGACATAGATCTTGCGAAAGTGCTCGAAAAACGACATCATGGCTAGCTCGAGCTTTTCACAACCACCCTGCGAAATAAACAATAAAAATTGTTACGCCATTAAGAGTCCGGCGAACAGTGAGCTTCCTATACAAACGTAATACCAAAATTATTTGCAATTTGAGCATAATTATCTCTTCTTGTGATGTTATTCGGATTAAGACAGTATTTGTAAGACAGTGTTTGTGTAGGTTTCTATTTAATAAAAAATCCAAAATACTAAACCAATTTAAAATAAATGCCAATTACATTTTTTCATACAAAACTGTAAACCGCATTAATTTTTATTTGATTTTAGTAAGAATCAATGTGAAAACTATGTTAATTTAGAGGACGCATCGGACAATTTGGTGGCAGGGATCTCGATTTTTCTCATCAATTACAAAACATATAAAAAAGTGATATTTAATAACCTTTTTATTCATTTCATTGACTTCATTTTGTCAGTTGCAGAAACACGATTCGTTAACTTTTATAACAGAGAAAAAATATCAAAGAAACCTCTTTTAAAACAGAGATTTGCATTTTACAGACAAACCTGACCGATTTAAGCCTTCAAATTTTCTTAGTAGATTAGTCTAAACACACACTTTAAAATGCCAGTTGGATTTTTTAAAATATATTATAGATTTTTATTTAAACGAAATAAACCGGTTTGAGGTCGCAAAACTGCTTGCCATGAGTGAGATAGTTAAATGTAATTTACGAGAGTTTGAGCGAGACAGTCGATACGAAAATAGTTTATTGATGCGTCGTTTTAAATCATCAATCGCAATGTAACTGAGATTTCTGTCTGTCTGTGCAATCAGAAGTTGTTAGCAACAGAGTTACATATTCAGGGGGCGGTACGAATCAAACTAGGAGATTTCTGGCTGAATACTCAAACGTCACTCAACTTTGAGAGGCTCTCAAACACAATGTTTGAGCGTCCCTCAAAGTTGAGTATCGTTTGAGTATTCGGCCATTGGCCTAGTTAATACAGGTAGTTCTGAAAACACAGTATACATGTCGCCTGCTCAAAACTAAAACAGTAAGCTTCAATCGGAAATTTTAAAAGGACTAGCAGAAATGTGTTTTGTTCTGTCTTAAGCGTAAAAACATGTCACAGAAACAAAATCAAAATCTAGTAACACCACGCACTGTTTGTTTTATGCTATTTTGTCTCTTACCAGGTTCAAACTTTTTAAAATAATTTAGGTTCTAGACGACAGAGCGCTACGAGGATCAGGGGCCGTACCGGCTAACGCATCGAACTTCGGAAAGTCTGCCGAGCTTCAAAAAAACAGATAAATCGAGCCCCAATAGGGCCAAAATGGCGAACCCCAATTCATTATGTCACACGAACATCGATATCTTCTAAATAACTTCGGCGAATAGTACAATACGAAACTCCTTACTTCGATGTAACTGTTTTAAGTTGAAGCTCGGCAGACCCGCTGAAGTTCGAAAAGGTAGCCTCAGGCTCCTGGGGCCCTACCGACTAACTTTTCGAACTTCGGCGTGTGACATCATGAATTGGAGTTCGCCATTTTGGCCCGAATAGGGCTCGATTTATCTGTTTTAATTTGAAGCCCGGCAGACTTTCCAGACCGTTACTAGGTGAATCAGAAAAGTATAAAAAACAAATATTTTCAATTTTTGCCGATGTTATGAACATAATAAATACTTGCCCTAGAAAGCCTGGAGTCTGTAAGGTCCATCAGCTGCAGCACCCGGCAGACCAGCTCCCCGTCCATGGCGTCGTTTTCATCGCACGTGTTGACCGACGCGCGGCCGCCTATAGCCGCGCCTATTATGTACACCAGCCAGGTCAGCTGACCTGGGGGACAAGATTAAAGTTAAGGCTCCGGCGAACGGTGAACTAAACTGAGCTTCCCATAACTCTTCTTGTGATGTTATTCGGATTAAGACAGTATTTGTCTAGGTTTCTATTAAATTAAAAATCCACTATACTTAGGGCCGATTTTGCAACCCTAAGATAACAGTTATCAGTTAGTTAAATTATTAACCAAATAAAATAAAAATCATTCAAAAAATTTGAAAAAAAACGAATTACAAACATTTTCTATTTGGCAGTATAATAGGTTATCAAACGAATAAAGAGCATCGTGTGCTTTTGGCATACCTACCTGTCCGCCATTTTGAAAAAAAGTCGGTTTTGGAGGCCTGTGATAAAAGTGGTGCCAATCGATAGAATAAGTCATTACAAACAAAAAATAATAAGTAAAAAAATTTCACAAGTGATATACTTACCGAGATATTTGAGTTTGAAGTTGAAAAACAAAATCTGTCATTTTCTAAATCAAGCGATAGAATAAGTGACTACAAACAAAATACTTACTGAGATATTCGAGTTTGAATTTGATAAACAAAATCATTTTCTGGATTTAGTGTTTTTTTTTTGTTTTTAAACTTCAAACTCTAATATCTCAGTACTTACGAGATTTTTTTTCTTATTATTATTCTTTGACGATATGGATGGCAATAGCGAACGATACTTTTAGTCACTAATACGGGATACTGTTAGTCGCTAATACGCGCGCGATTGAACGTTGCCATCTAAATTGTCGTACACCGCTGCTAAAAGTACCTAAGTATGAACAACAGCTGAAAGAAAAAATTGGCAACGCTGTACGCAGCGGCTGCTCTATCCAGATGCACCACTAACAGCTGGCAGGTCTTCCCGTACTCGTAGCAGCAAGTTATACATACGCAATTATGTTTATGTATGTGTGTGAAGTAACTTGTGTATAGAGTAATACATTCACCGTGTAGTCAGGGGCAAGCTTTCCCGTTGCTGGACTGTAATTGTCTATGATGCCATGACCACGTGTGATTGAGCTATTGCAAACTCCTACGTTCAATCGCGCGCGTATTAGCGACTAACAGTATCCCGTATTAGCGACTAAAAGTATCGGTCGCTATTGACGATTTGGATGGCAATAGCAACCGATACTTTTTAGTCACTAATACGGGATACTGTTAGTCGCTAATACGCGCGCGATTGAACGTTGCCATCTAAATTGTCGTACACCGCTGCTAAAAGTACATTAGTATAAACAACAGCTGAAAGAAAAAATTGGCAACAGCTGAGGAAGAAAATGACAGATGACAGATGCACTTACCATGTAGTACCAACAGCCTCTGTGGCTGAGTCTCCACGCTGTACGCAGCGGCTGCTCTATCCAGGTGCGCCACCAACAGCTGGCAGGTCTTCCCGTACTCGCAGCGACCGATGCCCGACAGCTGTTCCAGCTGTTGCTGGACTGTGCCTGTGTCGTCTAGGGGGTCGTCTAAGCCATCTCTATAAAGTAACATACAAATTCCTGTAAATAAGACATTTGAATGACACAATGAGGCAGACCAAAGAATATATTAGAGATCACATCCCGTATTGTTGGATTTTACAAGCTAGCCTTCAAGCCTGTTAGTTTCTTAGGTCTTAGAAGAAGACCGATTTCTAAGGGCAACTGCCCCTTCCTGGCCCTTGTAACTATTAACAAAGTGCGTTTTAAGACAAATTTTATGAAAAAATATGAAATTCGTATATCGTATAATAATAGACACATGTGACACATTTTTGAAAAAATTTAAAAGAAACTAGACAAGACAAATTGCTTATAAAAAACGGGCAAGAGCGATTCGGACTCGCGTACCAAGGGTTCCGTACCATCATTCTGAAAAAGTTTACTATTCATCTCTTTCAGATGTCTCCATCGTTTTATTTTTCCTGTAATCTTTGTATAAACTTCTATCACATAAAATAATTTCAGTTTTTTTTTTATGCAAACTACTTCAAACGTCATCTAAAATTATTCCAAATTTCAAGTTGACAGCATCATTAGAGATATCCAGCTGTGTCAGACAGACTGAGTCGCACCATAAGGGTTCCTTTTTACCATTTTGATACGGAACCCTAAACGTATCAATGTTAAGATAAATAATATCAGAAAAAATACTAGAAAAAAATCGACTCACCCGTAGCACCTCAGACGGGACTCGAACCAGAACCCTTGCGAATCCGGCCCAATGCACTGACTTTTTTCTAATATTATTTATCTTAATATAAAAATTGCATTGTGAATGCGAAAAATCTAAATTTAATAGTATCATTGTTGTCGGTTACCAACATTTTGTAATTCTAAAACTAGAAGTTAAATTATTTGTATGACTGTTTGTTTATTTACAATAATAGTAGATTATGCAATAAGGGCTTAAAGTAGTGTATTATGTCCCGGGCGCTATATTGAACCCCGAGTACGAGGGATTCTATGGTTAAGGCTAGAATCCTGAGTACGAGGTGTTCAAGATCGCCCAAGACAAATACACATTTAAGCCCGCGATGCATACTCTACTTTTTATACTTTCTGCGAGGCAATTTAAACCAATGACTGTTATAAAGAAAGTACCTACTTAAGTATTTTTTTTTGTCGTTAATTCTGTAGTGGTCAATTCGACATTCGAATAAATCCTTCTTGATGCGCGGGTGAAAATGAATTTCATAAAAAGTTTTCATGTTTTTCTTTTTTTTAATTTGTACATAACTTAACATGCAGCCTAACTCAGAATAAAATCTCATTGCACCTAAACATTTTTGAAACCAACCTCAATCAAGCACGACTACACGAGTTGCATTCCAAATTCAAATCACATTATTCTCATGGGAAAAATGACTTACTTTAGAAAAGGTTTGCAGGACATATAATATGCCATTGACGAGCAGGTAGTGTAAAATACGACTCGCACCAGATCATGTTCTCGGACGGGAATCGAACCCGCGACCTTTGGATATCCGGTCTAATGCTCTGACCGCTGAGCTACCGAGTCACGAGCTCAGCGGTCAGAGCATTAGACCGGATATCCAAAGGTCGCGGGTTCGATTCCCGTCCGAGAACATGATCTAGTGCGAGTCGTATTTTTTCTAGTATATTATTTGGTATTATACAAGGTGTTACAAAAATACCCCTAATGCCGAATATGGTATATAGGGACCATCAATCTGAACAACTTTTACTATGGGGTCAACTCTGAAATCACGAAAAAAAAATCAGCTGTTTCATACAAAAATTAAAATCGAAAATATCAAAATGTATGAAACAGCTGATTTTTTTTTCGTGATTTCAGATAGGTGGTGCCATAGTAAAAGTTGATCAGTCTGATGGTCCCTATATACCATATTCGGCATTAGGGGTATTTTTGTAACACCTTGTATAAAAATAGCATTGTGAATGCTAAAATCTCAAAATTTTCAATGTAGTGTAAAAATAAATAGACATGTATACCGTACCTGACGACGCAGGCGACGGAGTCGATCCTGGAGTTGATGTAGGCGGCGGTGACGCCCGGCGCGTACATCTCCAGCAGGTGCGGCTCCGTGGCCTTCACGTACGGCACCGACGCCACCATGCGCTGCCACAGCGACAGCAGGTAGTGCACCGAGTTCGGGGCGAATTGCCACATCTGCACGGCCAAATATTCAACACTCATTTATTCATTTGACGAACCCGGCTAACGAGCAGTGGCTGTACAATTTCGCACAGATAATAAATGCTTGGACAATTTCACACTGCCACAGCGACAGCAGGTAGTGCACCGAGTTCGGGGCGAATTGCCACATCTGCACGGCCAAATATTCAACACTCATTTATTCATTTGACGAACCCGGCTAACGAGCAGTGGCTGTACAATTTCGCACAGATAATAAATGCTTGGACAATTTCACACTGCCACAGCGACAGCAGGTAGTGCACCGAGTTCGGGGCGAATTGCCACATCTGCACGGCCAAATATTCAACACTCATTTATTCATTTGACGAACCCGGCTAACGAGCAGTGGCTGTACAATTTCGCACAGATAATAAATGCTTGGACAATTTCACACTGCCACAGCGACAGCAGGTAGTGCACCGAGTTCGGGGCGAATTGCCACATCTGCACGGCCAAATATTCAACACTCATTTATTCATTTGACGAACCCGGCTAACGAGCAGTGGCTGTACAATTTCGCACAGATAATAAATGCTTGGACAATTTCACGCTGCCACAGCGACAGCAGGTAGTGCACCGAGTTCGGGGCGAATTGCCACATCTGCACGGCGAAATATTCAAAACTCATTTATTCATTTGACGAACCCGGCTAACGAGCAGGGGCTGTACAATTTCGCACAGATAATAAATGCTTGGACAATTTCACGCTGCCACAGCGACAGCAGGTAGTGCACCGAGTTCGGGGCGAATTGCCACATCTGCACGGCGAAATATTCAAAACTCATTTATTCATTTGACGAACCCGGCTAACGAGCAGTGGCTGTACAATTTCGCACAGATAATAAATGCTTGGACAATTTCACACTGCCACAGCGACAGCAGGTAGTGCACCGAGTTCGGGGCGAATTGCCACATCTGCACGGCGAAATATTCAAAACTCATTTATTCATTTAACGAACCCGGCTAACGAGCAGTGGCTGTACAATTTCGCACAGATAATAAATGCTTGGACAATTTCACACTGCCACAGCGACAGCAGGTAGTGCACCGAGTTCGGGGCGAATTGCCACATCTGCACGGCCAAATATTCAACACTCATTTATTCATTTGACGAACCCGGCTAACGAGCAGTGGCTGTACAATTTCGCACAGATAATAAATGCTTGGACAATTTCACACTGCCACAGCGACAGCAGGTAGTGCACCGAGTTCGGGGCGAATTGCCACATCTGCACGGCGAAATATTCAAAACTCATTTATTCATTTAACGAACCCGGCTAACGAGCAGTGGCTGTACAATTTCGCACAGATAATAAATGCTTGGACAATTTCACACTGCCACAGCGACAGCAGGTAGTGCACCGAGTTCGGGGCGAATTGCCACATCTGCACGGCCAAATATTCAACACTCATTTATTCATTTGACGAACCCGGCTAACGAGCAGTGGCTGTACAATTTCGCACAGATAATAAATGCTTGGACAATTTCACACTGCCACAGCGACAGCAGGTAGTGCACCGAGTTCGGGGCGAATTGCCACATCTGCACGGCCAAATATTCAACACTCATTTATTCATTTGACGAACCCGGCTAACGAGCAGTGGCTGTACAATTTCGCACAGATAATAAATGCTTGGACAATTTCACGCTGCCACAGCGACAGCAGGTAGTGCACCGAGTTCGGGGCGAATTGCCACATCTGCACGGCGAAATATTCAAAACTCATTAATTCATTTGACGAACCCGGCTAACGAGCAGGGGCTGTACAATTTCGCACAGATAATAAATGCTTGGACAATTTCACACTGCCACAGCGACAGCAGGTAGTGCACCGAGTTCGGGGCGAATTGCCACATCTGCACGGCGAAATATTCAAAACTCATTTATTCATTTGACGAACCCGGCTAACGAGCAGTGGCTGTACAATTTCGCACAGATAATAAATGCTTGGACAATTTCACACTGCCACAGCGACAGCAGGTAGTGCACCGAGTTCGGGGCGAATTGCCACATCTGCACGGCGAAATATTCAAAACTCATTTATTCATTTAACGAACCCGGCTAACGAGCAGTGGCTGTACAATTTCGCACAGATAATAAATGCTTGGACAATTTCACACTGCCACAGCGACAGCAGGTAGTGCACCGAGTTCGGGGCGAATTGCCACATCTGCACGGCCAAATATTCAACACTCATTTATTCATTTGACGAACCCGGCTAACGAGCAGTGGCTGTACAATTTCGCACAGATAATAAATGCTTGGACAATTTCACACTGCCACAGCGACAGCAGGTAGTGCACCGAGTTCGGGGCGAATTGCCACATCTGCACGGCCAAATATTCAACACTCATTTATTCATTTGACGAACCCGGCTAACGAGCAGTGGCTGTACAATTTCGCACAGATAATAAATGCTTGGACAATTTCACGCTGCCACAGCGACAGCAGGTAGTGCACCGAGTTCGGGGCGAATTGCCACATCTGCACGGCGAAATATTCAAAACTCATTTATTCATTTGACGAACCCGGCTAACGAGCAGGGGCTGTACAATTTCGCACAGATAATAAATGCTTGGACAATTTCACACTGCCACAGCGACAGCAGGTAGTGCACCGAGTTCGGGGCGAATTGCCACATCTGCACGGCGAAATATTCAAAACTCATTTATTCATTTGACGAACCCGGCTAACGAGCAGTGGCTGTACAATTTCGCACAGATAATAAATGCTTGGACAATTTCACACTGCCACAGCGACAGCAGGTAGTGCACCGAGTTCGGGGCGAATTGCCACATCTGCACGGCCAAATATTCAACACTCATTTATTCATTTGACGAAACTAACGAGCAGAGCTGTACCGGCTAACGCATCAAACTTCGGAAAGTCTGCCGGGCTTCAAATTAAGGCACCTATATACCTCAAAGTTGCGCCCTCATCTTCAATTCAATCGATCGGTTCACATGTACAGATTGAAGCTAAGGTTCTATAGTTTATTTACAAACAATAACCTCAGTAAAATTTTGTTGTTACTGAGGTTATTGTTTGTAAATAAACTATAGAACCTTAGCTTCAATCTGTACATGTGAATTTTCGATATATTATGTAGTTAGCGAGCAATAAATTTAATTAAAATGAGGGCGTCACTTGAAGTATATAGGGGCCTTAAAACAGATAATTCGAAGTAAAAAGTTTCATATTGTACTATTCGCTGAAGTTATTTAGAAGATATCGAAGTTCGTGTGACATCATGAATAATTATTGGGGTTCGCCATTTTGGCCCGATTGGGACTCTATTTATCTGTTTTCATTTGATTAGCCGGTACGGCCCCTGAGTGGTGCAGTGGTCAACATGCAGGTCTACCACGCAAGAGGTCCCGGGTTCGATTCTCGGCCGGGCAGAAATTGAAATGATGAATTTTAATTTCTGTGACGGGTCTGGGGCCGTACCGGCTAAAGCATCAAACATCGGAAAGTCTACCGGGCTTCAAATTGAAACAGATAAATCGAAGTAAGGAGTTTCGTATCGTACTATTCGCCGAAGTCATTTAGAAGATATCGATGTTCGTGTGGCATCATGAGTTGGGGTTCGCCAGTGTGTGTGTGTGTGTGTGTGTGTGTGTGTGTGTGTGTGTGTGTGTATGTGAGTATGATGCGCGTTTGTTTGTTTGATTGTCCGAATGAGTATAATATGTCTGTCTGTACGTGCAAGTGTGTGTATACATCGTTTAATATTTACCTGTAGGCTCTGCACTGTGAATTTGGCGATGAGTTCCACCAATCGAGGGTAATTGTCCACCATAACCAGCTCTCCCAGCTGGTAGTTGGATTTCAGTCGGGCCAGTAGTCGGCAGAACTCGTGGTAGTTCGTGGGGTCCGAGAGACCCTTAAACGAAACTCGGAATTAATAAACAAACTGGACAAGAGCGAGTCTTGCACATGCAAAAAGTATTCCGTACAAATATTATATTCAACGTGTTACAAAAATAACCCTTATTCATTACATACATTTTGATATTTTCGATTTTAGTTTTGTATGAAACAGCTGATATTTTTTGGCGATTTCAGAGTTGGTCTCTTAGTAAATGTTGTTCAGTTTGATGGTCCCTATATACCATATTCGGCATTAGGGGTATTTTTGTAACATGTTGTATAAAAATGAATTGCTGTGGCCCTACCATGAGTTGATGCAAACTGTTTACGTTAACGTAAACTATCGGATATACTGCTCACAGTAAATGCAAGTCAAAGAGAGAACACGATAGTTCACGGTAACGTAAACAGTTTGCATCAACTCATGGTAGGGTCACTGTTCATTAGTCTGGTTAAGACTCAAAAACAGCTTGACCGATTGGAAAAATATTTTTTTTGTTTTGTTTGCTGTTTTTAATTATTATTATTTTCTTTTTTACTGGGGTGGTTTAGAAATTAAAGTATAGTACCAGTATAGTATATCTGTTATTCTTAAATGTAAGAAGCTGTTTATTCGTAAAGAAAATAAAATATATTTTTGTCATGTCATTTAATTATAGTCGAGTTGAGTTAATTTATCGATAAACCGAAATAATTACCAAAAAAAATTGCCCCATCCCTAAGAACGTTACTCCCAAAATGTACCTAATAACAGCCTCTAATTAGAAATAAAACACTTTTTACTGATTACAGCGCGTATATTATTAATTCAGGTGTTGTTTAAGAATTATTTAGTTTGTATTTATTGGTTTTTTGAAAAAGTTTTTTTTTTAAACGTCGGGAATTCTAAAAACCAATAAATACAAACTAAATAATTCTAAAACAACACCTGAATTAATAACATACGCGCTGTAATCCGTAAAAAGTGTTTTATTTCTAACGAACTGTACGCGCGAAAGTCTTAGAAGCCTCTAATTATTATAACCAAAACATTTATCCTACCTGTGTATTTTCCAATATCCTAAGCACGCCGGCGCACAACCGCGTTAGGAACTTTGCTCGCTCGTTATTGCTAAAACAAACAAAAAAAAAACAATATTCTAACTGAGTTGATATACCATAGTATTTTGAGTAAATAAATAAATATTAGACAACATCGCAAACATTGCTCTGATCCCAGCACTTGTGTTATGGAAATCAGAGACGACGGTGGAACTACAAACACGCAGACCTGAGTCAATATAGACAAGTTCATTTCTATATTGACTCAGCCGGGATTCGAACCCGGGAACTCAAGAGCGACACCTTGAAAACCGGCGTACAAACCACTCGACCACGGAGGTCGTCTTATAAAGTGTCATTATTGCTAAAACAAACAAAAAAATACAAAGGTCTAACTGAGTTGATATACCATAGTATATTGAGTAGATAAATAAATATTAGACAACATCGCAAACATTGCTCTGATCCCAAAGTAGCTAAAGCACTTGTGTTATGGAAATCAGAGACGACGGTGGAACTACAAACACGCAGACCTGAGTCAATATAGACAAGTTCATTTCTATATTGACTCAGCCGGGATTCGAACCCGGGACCTCAAGAGATGGCGACACCTTGAAAACCGGCGTACAAACCACTCGACCACGGAGGTCGTCATATAAAGTGTATAAAGTATCAAAATTTTAAAGAATGGCAAGAACCGCCTGTATATGAATGTGGTATAACTAGAAGAATAAGTCCATAGTAATATTTCTTGTAAGGGGCTGACATGAGCCAACTAGCGCCGCCAGTCGATTTTATTTTATTTATTCTAAATAAGCCCAATTTCTTAAAAAATGAATCAGTCAAGGTCTTGTGAATGACGTCTAATGTTTATTGAGTAACGTTACAACATTACAAAATGCGTGCAATAGTATAAAAACGGATTTGAACCAACAGTGGCCACTTTTAACAAAATCACGTTTTCAAACTGTGTAAAGTTATTCAATAAATATTAGACGTTATTAACAAAACCTTGACCGATTAGTTTTTTAAGAAATTGGGCTTATTTAGAATAAATAAAATAAAATAGACTGGCGGCGCTAGTTGGCTCATGTCAGCCTCTTAAGTGTCTTTATTACTAGCTGTACTAGACAAGCTAGCGATAGTGACGCTAGCCCGCCTTCTAGAAAATAGTGTAGTATAACTTAAAGATCAAGTCCATAGTAATTTATTCTTTGAAGTTTCTTTATTACTAGCTGTACTAGACAAGCTAGCGATAGTGACGCTAGCCCGCCTTCTAGGAGGTGGTATAGTATATCTTGAAGAATAAGTCCATAGTAATAATTCTTTTAAATTTCTTTATTACTAGCTGTACTAGACAAGCTAGCGATAGTGACGCTAGCCCGCCTTCTAGGAGGTGGTATAGGATAGCTTGAAGAATAAGTCCATAGTAATAATTATTTTAAGTTTCTTTATTACTAGCTGTACTAGACAAGCTAGCGATAGTGACGCTAGCTCGCCTTCTAGGAGGTGGTATAGTATAGCTTGAAGAATAAGTCCATAGTAATATTTCTTTATTACTAGCTGTACTAGACAAGCTAGCGATAGTGACGCTAGCCCGCCTTCTAGGAGGTGGTATAGTATATCTTGAAGAATAAGTCCATAGTAATAATTCTTTTAAATTTCTTTATTACTAGCTGTACTAGACAAGCTAGCGATAGTGACGCTAGCCCGCCTTCTAGGAGGTGGTATAGGATAGCTTGAAGAATAAGTCCATAGTAATAATTATTTTAAGTTTCTTTATTACTAGCTGTACTAGACAAGCTAGCGATAGTGACGCTAGCCCGCCTTCTAGGAGGTGGTATAGGATAGCTTGAAGAATAAGTCCATAGTAATATTTCTTTATTACTAGCTGTACTAGACAAGCTAGCGATAGTGACGCTAGCCCGCCTTCTAGGAGGTGGTATAGTATATCTTGAAGAATAAGTACATAGTAATAATTCTTTTAAATTTCTTTATTACTAGCTGTACTAGACAAGCTAGCGATAGTGACGCTAGCTCGCCTTCTAGGAGGTGGTATAGTATAGCTTGAAGAATAAGTCCATAGTAATATTTCTTTATTACTAGCTGTACTAGACAAGCTAGCGATAGTGACGCTAGCCCGCCTTCTAGGAGGTGGTATAGTATATCTTGAAGAATAAGTACATAGTAATAATTCTTTTAAATTTCTTTATTACTAGCTGTACTAGACAAGCTAGCGATAGTGACGCTAGCTCGCCTTCTAGGAGGTGGTATAGTATAGCTTGAAGAATAAGTCCATAGTAATATTTCTTTATTACTAGCTGTACTAGACAAGCTAGCGATAGTGACGCTAGCCCGCCTTCTAGGAGGTGGTATAGTATAGCTTGAAGAATAAGTCCATAGTAATATTTCTTTATTACTAGCTGTACTAGACAAGCTAGCGATAGTGACGCTAGCCCGCCTTCTAGGAGGTGGTATAGTATAGCTTGAAGAATAAGTCCATAGTAATATTTCTTTATTACTAGCTGTACTAGACAAGCTAGCGATAGTGACGCTAGCCCGCCTTCTAGGAGGTGGTATAGTATAGCTTGAAGTATAAGTCCAAAGTAATATTTATTTTGTGTTTCTTTATTAACTAAATAACCTCTACTTCTTTACGTAATTTATTAAACCTTTTTATACGATACTTACCTAAACAGCGACCGTCGCACGGACGCTAGCTGCACTAGACACGCTAGCGATAGTGACGCTAGCCCTCCTCCTAGGAGGTGGTATAGTTCGAAGAATAAGTCCAAAGTGCCGGATTCGAGGAATGTGGGACGCCATGATGTGGGGATCTGAGGACAAGAGAGATTTAAGTTTTTTAATGCATCAAAAACACAGTTTTTAATACATACATGGCCGAATACTCAAACGTCACTCAACTTTGAGAGGCTCTTAAACATCGTCCTGGCGCATTAAATCTCAAAGATACGACAAAGACAGCATTATGTTTGAGCGCCCCTCAAAGTTGAGTATCGTTTGAGTATTCGGCGATTAGGTCCGTATTTATAAACCGCTCTCAACTATCTTGAGATCATAATCTGAGATGCTGTTCCTATAAGAAGAGCATCTCAAGTATGATCTCAAAATAGCTCTTTTTTCTAATCACGGACCTTAGGGCTAAAACACAAACGCCGCGTCGTTCACGATGCGGCGTCGCATTTCAATCCATTTGCATCAAGCCATCGCTAGTATTTTTTTAACTTTTTATTTTAAAATAACAGCCAATTATAATTCAAGAATACAACCGTGATTTTATTTCGACGCCATATTGCAATATGGCTGATAATAGCAAAGGTGTACAAAGAGCTACTAGTACGACCATCCGAACGCGTCCATGGAATGCAAAAGCGGTTATGATATCATAACGAGAGCGACCAAAGAGCACACAAAACTATGTTTTTTAATCCATTTGCATCGCGCTATCACTAGCATTTTTTTAATTTTTTATTTTAATATAACGTTCAATTTCAACGCCACATTTCTAAATGGCTACCAAAGATAAGTGTTTTTCTCACTTACATTGTGCAAAGGTCATCCGAAGACTCATCGCTAGTAGTTCCAATGAAGTCAAAAGTGAGGCAGTTGTGTGCCAGCCTTAGTTAAGCCGTTGTCAAATTGTGTTGACACTCGTCGTGCAAATCAAGCCGAAAGCGGCCATGACACATTAGATGGAGAGTGGGCAAAGAATGCACAAAACCGACATTGATTTTAATCCATTTGCATCGCGACATTAATAGCAGTTTTTTTAGTTTTTATTTTAAAATAACGTTTAGTTATAATTCGAGAATACAGCCGTGTTTTTATTTCGACGCCATATTGCAAAATGGCTGATAACAGCCAGGGTTGGACACCGAGAGCGGGCAAAGAGAGCACAACTAACTTTATATTTAATCTATTTGCATTGCGACATTAATAGTAGTTTATTAAGTTTATATTTTAAAATAACGTCAATCAATAACTCAAGAATATATAAGTGCTTATATTTCGACGCCACATTTCAAAATGGCTACCAAAAATAAGTGTTTTCTCACCTGTACTGTGCATAGGTCATCCGAAGACTCATCGCTAGTAGTTCCAATGAAGTCAAAAGTGAGGCAGTTGTGTGCCAGCCTCAGTAACGCCGCTATTAAATTGTGTTGTCGCTCGTCGTTCAAATCTAGCGGCTTCACACGAGCAGCACCGAGCAGCGAGCAAGCGAGACGGAACATCTCGAATAGCTGGGTGTCTCTGTTTAACAAAAATATGATATAAATACTATTGTATGGAACTGTGCGGCAAGAACCGGGTATATCTTCATCCTTATTAATATTATAAATGCGACGGTAAGTTTGTTTGTTTGTTTGTTACGCCTTCACGTCTTGAGATTCCCATACAAATTCAAAAATTCAAAATCAAATTCTAAATTCTAATCGAACAGTGAGCTTCCCATACAAACGTAATACCAAAATGATTAGCAATTTGAGCATAAATATCTCTTCTTGTGATGTTATTCGGATTAAGACAGTATTTGTCTAGGGTTCTATTAAATAAAAAATCCAAAATACTCACCCAATTCAAAATAAATGCCAATTACATTTTTTCATACATAACTGTAAATTGCATTAATTTTTATTAGGTTTTCATAGTGTTTTGGATTTTTTATTTAATAGAACCCTAGACAAATCATTTTGGTATTACGTTTGTATGGGAAGCTCACTGTTCGCCGGACTCTTTAACTACTGAACCGATCATCATGAAATATTTGCATACACATTGTCAGGAATACTGAGAAGGATACAGGTGACCTTTCATCCCGAAAAAAAAGTATTTTTCCCGAGAAATTGGGAAATAACTGACCACGCAGAAGAAGTCGTGGGCGGGTAGATTAACAATTTTTTTTTGTAATTACGTATGGATTCTAATTATCAACACTATTTCATAATTAGAGCATTTTGATTTTTTACCAACTTTATAGTCTTAGAAATTATAGTAAAATTCGTCAAATCGAGCCAAAATTTCGCGTTGCGGTTTATTTTGCTTCCCTTTCTGTTCTATTGTACCTTAAGGGGCTGACATGAGCCAACTAGCACCGCCAGTCGATTTTATTTTATTTATTCTAAATAAGCCCTATTTCTCAAAAAAAGAATCAGTCAAGGTCTTGTAATAACATCTAATATTTATTGAATAACTTTACACAGTTTGAAAAGGCATTCAAACAGTTTAAAACACGGACTTGTTAAAAGTGGCCACTGTAGGTTCAAACCCGTTTTTAAACTATTGCACGCACTTTGTAATGTTGTAACGTTATTCAATAAACATTAGACGTCATTCACAAGACCTCGACTGATTTTTTTAAAGAAATTGGGCTTATTTAGAATAAATAAAATAAAATCGACTGGCGGCGCTAGTTGGCTCATGTCAGCCCCTTAAAAGTAGGATCCATTCTCAAGTCAAATATCCAATTGTTCTCACCTGAACGAAGAAGCGATCTTTCTATGTTTAGCGAGCGATCTGTTGGCGTCTGCTTCCGTCACCTGGTTCATTTCCACCACCAACTGGGATAGCAGCTGAACTCCCACTGTGCACATTTCTGCTGGACCCTAGACGAAATAATAAAATAAGACGTGACTCGGTAGTGTCATATGCGAACTATTTGGGTTTTGTTACTCTTTCGTTACAGTCTAAAAAAAAAGAATAATAGATTATTAAATACTAAATAATATACTAGAAAAAATAGGACTCGCACCAGATCATGTTCTCGGACGGGAATCGAACCCGCGACCTTTGGATAACCGGTCCAATGCTCTGACCGCTGAGCTACCGAGTCACTAGTGGGAACGTCGAATTTCTTCTAGTATATCAACTCTTACGCTGCAAGCCAGCGCCATCTCACCAATGTAGAAGAAATTAACTTCTATATTATATATATATATAATTATTATATAAAAATAGCATTGTGAATGCTTAAATCTCAAAAAATTTCAAATAGATTATTAAATTTAGATTTTTCGCATTCACAATGCTATTTTTATATTAAGATAAATAATAATAGAAGAAATACTAGAAAAAGCCGAACTCACTCGTAGCACCTCAGACGGGACTCGAACCCGCACCCTTGGCGACTCGGTAGCATAATTGGTCAGTGCATTGGGCCGGAATCCCAAGGGTGCGGGTTCGAGTCCCGTCTGAGGTGCTACGGGTGAGTCGATTTTTTCTAGTATTTTTTCTATTATTATTTATCTCACTATTTTTTTCCAATGGCGGTGCAGAATATGTGCTCTTAATATACATAATATTATTTACCTGTAGAAATGTCCCAACATCGTTCATCACGTTGTGAAACACAAATTCTTCTTTGATCATGTCGAACCAACTTAGCTTTGTGATGCGAGCGAACAAGGATACCAGCGACTGAAAATACATAATAATTGAATCATACAGGGTGTTATTATTATTATTTAGAAGGGGGGACGCCAGCGAAGCTGGACGGGTGATCAGTCTCCCTAATCGGAACCATTTCACCCAGTTCCCTAAACCTTGGTTAGTAGCACCCTAGCGAAAACTTTCAGGGCATAGTCGACTCATGATTCTGAGTTTATCTGCAGTGAAATTTTCCGTCGGATAATTCATGAAAAGTTTAGTATTCTTTTTAATTTTTCTATCACACAGTCGTCTTAGTTGGATAGAACCTAACAGAAAAGTAATAGACCCCTATATACCTCAAGTGGCGCCCTCATTTTAATTAAATTTATTGCTCGCTAAGTACATAATGTATCGAAAATTCACATGTACAGATTGAAGCTAAGGTTCTATAGTTTATTTACAAACAATACTAAAAGTGGTAAAACAGTGCTAAAAGTGGCCACTTTTTGCGACCTACTACAACAACGAACAAAATTTTACTGAGATTATTGTTTGTAAATAAACTATAGAACCTTAGCTTCAATCTGTACATGTGAATTTTCGATACATTATGTACTTAGCGAGCAGTAAATTTAATTAAAATGAGGGCGCCACTTGATGTATATAGGAGCCTTAAAGTATCAAAATTTTATAAACTCGCAATCTATGTACAGTCAACGGCACGTCAGACTATACATGTTGACCTTGAGACCGTCTTTATGCCGAATGTAATAAGAGCTGTTTTCGTAGTTCAACTGTTTAACTCGCCGTGCTGCCGGGCGTACAACAACAGCTATTTGCTCGCGGTCGACGGTCGTGGATTTATTGCAAGCGCGCGCGCTCCCGCGATGTTATAGAGATGTTACGCGTACATTGCTGCTCAACGAAAAATCAAAATCTCAACTATGCATTCGCAACTAGTGGTACCATAGAAAAAGTTGCTTAACTCTAATGTTGCGGCCACATTATCGCACTAGCGCGAAGCTTTTCGTTGTCGTGTTGTACGATTAGAAACTTTGGGTCAAGAAACTAGAGTTTTATTTCACTTAAATGAAATAAATTAAAGGGTTTTAATGAAAATAAACATTGATTCCTTGACTCAAAGTTTATAATTGTACAACACGACAACGAAAAGCTTCGCGACAGCGCGATAATGTGGCCCCAGCGTAAGGGTGGTGAATCTACGTTGTTTCTTATATTTCTTACTTCCTGCGTCATTGTCGTTACTAGCACCCTAGCGAAAACGTTAGGGTGTTAGTAGCACCCTAGCGAAAACGTTAGGGTGTTAGTAGCACCCTAGCGAAAACGTTAGGGTGTTAGTAGCACCCTAGCGAAAACGTTAGGGTGTTAGTAGCACCCTAGCGAAAACGTTAGGGTGTTAGTAGCACCCTAGCGAAAACGTTAGGGTGTTAGTAGCACCCTAGCGAAAACGTTAGGGTGTTAGTAGCACCCTAGCGAAAACGTTAGGGTGTTAGTAGCACCCTAGCGAAAACGTTAGAGTGTTAGTAGCACCCTAGCGAAAACTTTAAAAGATTCTACCCGGGCGAATCTACGTTGTTTCATACTTCCTGCGTCATTGTCGTTACTCGAAAATCTTTAAAATTCCAATGCATCACAAGGAAATATGCCATCATTTACGTTTTGAGTACGATAACAAATTACATTAATTTGCATATTTTTAATATATTTATTGCGATGCATTGAATTTTTAAAGATTTTCGAGTAACGACAATGACGCAGGAAGTATGAAACAACGTAGATTCGCCCGGGTAGAATCTTTTAAAGTTTTCGCTAGGGTGCTACTAACACCCTGTATAATATAAGGCGGCAATATCCACTTTCAAAAATGAACTAAAAATGGCGTTTTATTAATCTATGAACGTAGTTTATACAACATATTACAAAAATACCCCTAAAGCAAAAATTTGATAGATTAATTATTATAAAAATTAATGCGATTTACAGTTCTGTATGAAAAAAATTGGCTTTATTTTGAATTGGGTTAGTATTTTGGAATTTTAATTTAATAGAAACTTAGACACATACTGTCTTAATCCGAATAACATCACAAGATTAGTTAATTATGCTTTAATTGCAAATCATTTTGGTATTACGTTTGTATGGGAAGCTCACTGTTCGCCGGACTCTTAAAGAAGAGAATCTAAAATGGCGGCATTTATCGCGTCATCTCACGCGCTTTATCATCGGTTTTAGATGTAAAACTGAGAGAGCACAACAATCTTTCTTTCGTTCCGACGAGTTGTAATATAAAATAGATCCATCTTCTTTTTAGATAGAAAATCGGTTCATAAACAAAGAAGTTATACTGAAAATCCGTAAAAACTCGTGCGATGGTAAGCTAAATAATTTATATTTTTCAGGATTATGAAAAAACTACAAGCCAGATCTTTGTAATTTTTTTATGGGACCACACACGAACTATGTTCTTTCAAATAAAAAAAGAAGAATTGAAATCGGTTAACTGGTGAAGATATATTAAAACATACATAAAAAAAACATACAGTCGACTTGATAACCTCCTCCTTTTTTGAAGTCGGTTAAAAATATATCCATCGTCTTAATAGGCGCGAGAAACTTACCTGAATGACAAAATTGGCGAGCTTCGGTCTTGTAGCGAGGTAATTCAGCACATAGTTCCGTATATCCAACCGCTGTTGAACAGACAGACTAGTTGTCGATCTGTCGAAAATGAGAAAAAAATGTTGCAGATAAGTCATACATTATCCTTCCAAAGCGCGGATGAGCTCGATATAATAATTTTTTGATCACCCATCCCATGACCGACACTTGCGAAAGTTGCTTAACCTCCGTAAATGCTGGGCCAGGCGCTAAACCACTGCACCATCGAGCTCCAATACAGATTTCAAATATTCTACCTGTTGATGAGTTTGGCGAGGGTTGTGGCTGCGAGAAGCTGCGAGTAGCTCGAGTCAGCTCGCTCCAGTAGCGCTTGGCATTTACTCAGGGTATCCGGAGACTCCTGTGAAGTATAAATATAAATAAATAAATATACAACATGTTACAAAAATACCCTTAAAGCCGAATATGGTATATAGGGACCATCAAACTGAACAACTTTTACTATGGGACCAACTCTGAAATCGCGAAAAAAAAAAGTCAGCTGTTTCATACAAAAAATAAAATCGAAAATGTCAAAATTTATGAAACAGCTGATTCTTTTTTCGCGATTTCAGAGTTGGTCCTTTAGTAAAAGTTGTTCAGTTTGATGGTCCCTATCTACCATATTCGGCATTAGGGGTACTTTTGTAACACCTTGTATAGGGACCATCAAACTGAACAACTTTTACTATGGGACCAACTCTGAAATCGCGAAAAAAAAATCAGTTTCTTTTCCATGCTAACATTCTTAATTTATTATAAGTAATTATTTATATTTTCTTAATTTATTTAAAAACCATGAACACTAATGTTCTAAAACTTTTATGCACTAACATTTAAACACTAACTGCCGTACTCAGAGACGTCAATAAGTTCAATGTCGTATCGTGTCGTCTTATACTATCACTATGGAAAAGAAAGAGATAGCACTAATTATATTTTAGAATCATACATAATTAACGTTTGCTTACTTAATGAAGGTAAAATGTGTAAGGCTCTTTAGTATTAATTTCATCTTGTAAACCCACATTTCGCAAATAAAGAAATTATATTATTATTATTATTAATTTTAATGAAATTGAAATTGAAAATGAAATTGAAAAATTCTTTATTCAAATAAGCTCACATAACAAGCATTTTTAAATCGTCAATTCTTTTATCCTACCACCCATTATGACGTCTTTTAGCTGACAAGAAAAATGGGCGCAAAAAACTTATCAGCTTTATTAGAAGGAACGATATTTACAAATATGTATATCGTTTCCAGACATTACATTCATACATGTTACCATTAACATAGATTCATAAATAAATGACATTATTTAATTAGCTCATTTCTACTGAATCAATTTACAGGTGTCAAGCTTAATTCAAAATTTAAGGTTCAGCCTAGGCTATTACAAAAAAAAATATATATATATCAATTCATACAATTCAATAAACGAATGAAGCATTCAACTTAATTAACGTCTCTGAGTAGGGCAGTAAGATAACGTATGCCACTTAGGTTAAGCGAAAAAGTAATTTTTGCTTAAGTTAAAACAAATAACGTGATTATTTCTGCTTACAAAAAGAGGAGTGTTTAGAAAACTATATAGAGGATTTATTTACTATTAATAATTGTCTATGATGGTCATTATTCGATATAATATCATTGATGAATACTTTAAAAATTAAATCATAGAAGTGACAAAGTTCTCTATTTGTGAGAAAAAATAGCCAATTTCATAGGTGGGGACCCAATATTATCTGTCACCTGAAATGCCATAACCGCCTTCTCTGCCTGGTCCCGCACCACCGGATCCTGGGACTCATACAGCTGTTTACACAGCACCTCTATTTGAATCACCTCCTGTGAACAAACATAATAATGCACTTATCTTTTATTTTTATTTTTTGTATGTACACAATTAAATGAATTTAAAATAAATAAATTTGAAATATTTGACAACATCACATACATTGCTCCGATTCCAAACTAAGTAGCTAAAGCACTTGTGTTATGGAAATCAGAGACAACGGTGGTATCACAAACACCCAGACCTGAGCCAATATAGAAAAGTTCGTTTTCCAAATTGACCCAACAGGGGATCGAACCCGGGAGCTCAGAGATGGCGACACCTTGAAAACCGGTGTACAAAGCCATTCGACCACGGAGGTCGTCGAACAAACAGTTACAATTATTATGTAAGTAACTGTTTGTTCCTAAATAAAATAAAAAATAAAAATAAAAATCTAGAAATACATAAACAAGAATATAATAATAAAACATACACACTCAACTGATCTGATCAACATACTAAGAGATATAAGGATCAGAGTGTATGAAAATCATGAAATTGAACGTACATTTTTAAGCCAATTTGCAGTTTTTTAAACATATCCTGAATGTTGATCAGAATGGTTGGGTATGTATAGTGATCTGAATCCCCTCCATTCACTCCCTGGATGGCTATCATCTGATCACAGTAGGTATTGTCTTTATGTCAACTATATTTATGAGGTACCATTGTTCTACTTTTGACATGGCCTCATAAGCTTTAATAACCACTTCCCTGCAGATGCTTTTAAACGGCTCTGTGTCTTATTCACATGTCTGTAAGACTTAGGATACAAGCCCTTAAGTCTTGCCAGTTTTATGAATGCCTATCAGTGTCTCTTTATTTGCTACACAGCGAGAAAGAGATGTAACTAAAGCAATTCATAAACCTGACAAGTTTTAAGAGCTTGTAAGGATCAGTTCAGACGTAACGGAAATATGCCCGAGCAATTTTCTGGCTTCATTGAAAATAGGACCGTTACAATAACCTAGGGCAGAAATTGTATGAATATCACGCAGTAGTGACGCGCATGCTCGCGACTCGGTCGCGCGCTTACACGCGCCCTCTCGGGTACTAGTAATATGGTCCTGTTTTCAACGAAGCCAAAAAATTGCTCGGGCATTTTTCCGTTCTGTCTGAACTGACCTTAATACGGCATCTGGGTTCAATACCAAGGGGGGGGTACATTTGGCTTGGTTTGGTTGGTACCCACCTGGCTAGTTATCACCATCTTGCCTAAATCCGAAACCAAACAAATATTTTAACACTCAGGATTTTTATAAATAGTATTGTCTACAAATAGATACAATGCATTTTTGTCAGTTATTGTACATTTTAAGATATCTTATATTCTTCTCAATTCTTGTCTTTCTATTGCAAATATTATAAAACTATAGCAGCCTTACTACAAAAGATTTTAACACACTGTTTGAATATGATGCTGTCCCTTTCAAATAATACTGTCAAAAAAGTGACAGCATCACATTTAAACAGTGTTTAAGTTAAACACTTGTTAAACAGGGTTTTGTGGTAAGGCTGTAAAAGACTATCGGCCTTACCACAAAAGATTTTAAAACACTGTTTAAATGTGACGTCCCTTTCAAAACATTTTGTCAAAAAAGTGACAGCATCATATTTAAACAGTGTCTAAGTTAAACACTAGTCAAACAGTGTTTTAAAATCTTTTGGGGTAAGGCCATATAATTCTGGTCAGAGTCAGGTTTGGGGCTCTTCAAAAATTTATGCAAAAATATAGGTATAATAATTTTTTTAATAAGTAAATAACACTACTTTATTCAAATAAGTTTTCATAAGTTAGTTTCCTACCTTGAGGTTATTTATAAATTATAATAATCTTTATAGATTGCCTTTGATCACATTTATTTTAAACTAATGGACCCGGTGAACTTTGTTTCACTTACAATTTATATCATTATCAATATTACCTCAAGAATTTTAAAATATTAAAATAGTTAATAACAAAGCAGCTAACAAAAGCAACACTATACATAATGCTTTATTTTTTCAGACTAAAACCTCTATTTAGGTCGACGGTAAAGATCAATTGCCATTGACAATTTTCTCCTCAATGGCATTGTTACGAGTAATTGACAATTGTTTCAATTGCACATGCAAAAGATCCATTTTCGCATCAATGAGCGTCAATTATGTAAAAATTGACAATCTTAAAATATCGTTACTGGACCACTTTTGACTAAACCTCTATAGGTACCAAATGTTAGCTGTCAAAAGAAATGAAATGGCGGTTCCCATACAAAATTGCCAAAGTTGAATTTTCGTTTATTTAGCTGTTCTTTTGGGGTTTTCCTATATTTTTTTATGCTAAACCACCCCAATACTAAAGCGAACGAAACAAAAACATAATTATTCCAGTCGGTCAAGCCGTTTTTGAGTATTAGCTAGACTAACGAACAGCAATGCATTTTTATATATAAAGATGATTACAATTTTATGTGTTAGAGATTGTTATGTATCTGATGAACATTGTTTTGAAGTTAATTTGGTCAGTTTCATGTACCTAAGTAATATTGTTGAGAAAGTCGTTAAATGTAAAACAACTAAACTTTCCGAAATTAAAATCATCAAACACAATTTAAAAGGGAATATAATATTGTTAATAACTACTGAAAATAAGGTTCCCAAATACGAAGAGTCCATCCCTACGCTTTCGATTACTTTTCAAGGGTAAGGCAACTTTGTCAACCTAAAACATCAAAATATAACCAAGACGCCGGTAAAATTTTAGTTATATGGTACCGCAAATAGTGTAATATGAATTATTTGGTGTAATTGAACGATTTGACACCAATAACAATGTAATAATTGTTTGGAAAGCTCAGAGACTTCCGAACCAACTCCGGATACGTTTTCACAAAACCTTATAATTCACAGGGGAAATTGCTATAATTAATTCGGAATAATATTGGGAACTATATTAATGTAATCTGCAATGTATATTTTTGTTTAATTCAGTTAAAATCAAGCTAAATAGCTCGTATTTTGATACTCACCTGTTCTTCAGCCATTTTTGTTATTTTCTTTTTCTTTTTTATTTAGGTCCACAGTTCCACACCGTCCACAGACTTTGAGAACTATTTTAGGCAGAGTATTCTTTTAGATCATAGTCGCAGATCCACAGAATGCAATTACTTCTAAGGGCGTTCACTCATTTTTCTTACTCGGTTTCGGTTCGAATTCTATCCGGTCGACTTCGGTTCGAATTTGTGAAGTCGTTTTCTAGAAATCTGGCTTTTTGTCACGATTTTATGGTATACCATCAGGTAACCCTCGTTTTGAATTCGAACCGAAACCGAGTGGTGCGCAAACGCCCTAACAATTAAGGCATTCGTGCACTCCTTAGTCTAAGGTGCACTCACTCGGTTTCGGTTCCGAATTCGATGTCCGAGCGAGTAATTTCATAAAAAGGCTGATCATATTTCATGAAATTACCCGCCCGCTTTCATAAAAATATGAGCAGCCTTTTTGCTTTAGTCCTCCCATGAACACGGTCCCTGGAAAGGTGTCGAAACGTCAGAAATTCAAAAAACCTGTGGTCGCAAGTTCGGAGCAGGGATCCGGCAAAACAGGTCACTGAAGAAAACGATTTCACCTTAACTTTGTATTTACAGAAAAACGTTTCGTAAGAACAAACCAAGGAATTTCACTTGTGACAGCAGTCACGTCTTGTCGCATGTTTTTCGGCCGTGTTGAAAAGAAGAAGGTTTACTCATGCCACGGTGCTGGCCACAAACCAATAAATCCAAACTAAATAATTCAGGTAGAACTTCAACTTAGAAGTTAAAACTGTCCGTATATGGGACCCTTAAGAAGGTACACACGAAGGCACCTCAGACTATACATGTTGACCTTGAGACCGCCTTTATGCTCTACGTAATAAAAGATTCATCTCCTTGGCACCATTCTCCATTCCAGTTGGGGGAATAGGCACGCGACTACTCTGCTTCTTTAGCTCTGGGGTAGTTCGACTCCCCGCCTCTGTCGTCGCAGTCCCTTTATCCGGGATTGGTTCTGCTCGTTTTTTTGCATCCGGGGCAGTTCTACTCCCAGCCTCTGTCGCTGCAGTCCTTTTATCGGGATTAGCTTTGCCCATTTTGCTGGAGGACGACAGTTCTTGCCCCCATAACATGGTTGGCCGGCAGCTTCACCTCCACACACACCATGCACTTTAGCTGTGACGAGCACTCCGCAGCCTTGTGCCCCACCTCTCCGCAGCGGTAACAGCTTCCACTCCTATCTACCTCACACGGACAGCGTTGTCGCATGTGCCCCAGCACCATACATCTGTAGCACCGGATAGACAGGGCTCTATCACCTTTATTTGGGGAGAACTCCAGCCAATTAGTAATATCACCTTTTTTTGCCGCCGCTACTGGGCACTTTACCATGACCATGCCCAATCCTTCCGGACACATTCTTATTTGGCCAGCTCTTATTCGTTCCGGACATCCACCCTTCTCCGCCAGAACCTCTCCTAGATCGGCCTCCACCACCGAATCATTAACTCTCGACACTCTCAAATCCACAGTCTTGATAGATCTGTGGATGTTAGCCAAACCATCTGAACCTAAAGCCACTCTGAGTTTGGCGGCTAAGAGATCCAGTTTAACTGAACCTGACGTGCTTAGTGTGTACATAATGTATCGAAAATTCACATGTACAGATTGAAACTAAGGTTCTATAGTTTATTTACAAACAATCAATAAATTATAGTTCGTTCTAGTTGTAGTTGTAGTGCCTAAAGTGGCCACTTTTTGCTCTTTGATCGAAGGTGATCCAAAAAGTATCATTCGTTTTTTGTTTGGAAGCATTTTGTAAATGGCTAGAAAGAAAAAGAATAAAAATGTCCATGGCAGAACAATTGCGAAATTGACATTTGCATTTTCACACAAATTCCAAAAATATTGCTAAAGTATTACCTTTCCAAATGTTGGAAAAATGAATTTATTTACACTGATTACCGCCAACAAAATTAAATATCAATATCGTTATTATTAACAAAATGAGAAGGATGAAAATTTCAAAATTCAAACAGGTTTTTACGCTGGCTTTTATACCTCGAGTTTGTAAAGGCGATGTTCGTTACTCGCCAGGAAAGTTTGTAAAATGTAAGTCATATTATTATATATTATTAATATTATTATATTACTTACCTACATAATATAATTAGATAGGTAATCTAAATATTAATTATAAAATTATGTATCTCAATGGTACCTAGATGACATTCCCGACTTTGTCTTTGCTACTGGCTGAAATCGCAAATCATCAATCGTCAATTTTGGTTAAATTGTGGTGCATCAACAACACTGCAGTTAAGTAGGTAGGTACTTTTTGTTGCGCAACGTTTCTAAATGGTAACGGGCAACAATAAAAAATAAAAAGTCATTATTTTGTGGTTGCTCCACAAAAAATAACTTTGGTGTTGATGATGTGGTACACGAGTGACTAAAGCCGCACGACTTTTGTCGCACGGCGAAAATCGACTGTAATAAATGGCAATTCGGTCGCAGCAGGTGACTGCTCCGGTGGCCAAAACTGGAACTAAGCGTTATCACTTATTGTTTCCTAGGTTACAGAATCGCCTTCATAGACGACAGCGCCACCGTCACCGTCACATCAGTGCGATTTAATTTTACAAGCGACTTTATAGGATAGGTTACTAAAGTCGACCGTCACAGGTGGCTATCGACCCATGTAAATAGCCCATTATTGTGGATGCACCAAGTCACGAACTTGACAACGTGCCAATATTAAAAAGAAGATAGATTGTTTCAAACACTTAATACTGCTTAATACCTATAATTTTGATCGTTTTTTTTTAAATCAAAGTGAGACAGAAAAATAGCGAAAATAGTTACATAATTCAAAAAAATACGGGATCCTACAATTTATTTTGTACACACAGCAGCTTGTACAACAGTGGTACCAAAATGTCAAAAATCCTTGGCTGAATTTTGAACTTAACTTTTAAAACAGAAAGGTTTAAAATCAACTGGAAATTCGACACCTTTGGATAACCAGCTGAGCTGTTGACTGCGCTTTTATTAGATTTATTAATTCCTTTAACATTTGACTTTTCGCTGTTTTTCAGTGTCACTCGGCGTTCGGAAAAGTGCGTGTCGATCTACAAGCTCTTGTTCCCAAACGGAAAATGAAATCAAGAAATGCCAGCAAATTATAGATCGCGTGTTTGCACCGAACGTTCCATTCACTGAAACAATATTTACAGAATGCAACCCTAAGACGAAATCTATAGTACAAATAGTATGTTCACAACCCCTAGACAAAGAAAAACGTTGTGAATTATGCAAAAAACTAATCAAACATATCTTTGGGGATGGAGGCGAAACAGGTAAGGAAAATGCTGCTGGTATTGTAAAACCTCATGAATCACCCCAAGCTGAAACGGTAAACGCGACGACAGCTAAAATACATGAAGAACAGTTAGCGCAGAAAGTTGAGGTTATTGATGAGACACCTCTTGTTGAAGCCCACAAGCCCAAGGTTGATGGCTTTAATCTGCAACCTAAGGTATTAGGAGGCAAAGAGAATGAAGAAGAAGGTGAAAGAGAAGTTGTAATACTAAATTTTTTAAAAGACAAGTATTTCAATGACCTTGCAGAAAGATCTGTGAATGAACGTGTAGCTGAAAGAGCTATGAAGAGAGGAACAAACTTTGATGTATTAGTAGGAAGCATTGATAATGAGCAAGACATTGTAAAACTAAATTTTTCAACGAACAAGAATTTCAACGACCATGCAGAAGGTTCTGTTAAAAAAGGAGAATCAAATTTTGATGAATTAGCAAAACGTTGTCTGGATTCTCCTAGTGGCCAAATCGATGAGCGTCTTTTAAAAGAAATGGGAAAGTTGGGTGTTCCACCAACATCGGGACGAGATTCGAAAAAAAACCTTAATGAACATGAATTCATACAAGCTGAGATTATGAAAAAACGCAGGAAACCTTCTGAAAAGACTGATTTAGATTTATTAGCAATAGATAACAAAGATTTCACAAAATTCAATAAAAAAATACCTTGTATTCTACATAGCAAGTCGATTCGAAACAGTATGATAGCTTGTCGAGGTAAGTCGTCAAAAGAAATGACAAATACTTACAGACATATTTCTTCCAATGAATTAGGGTATGTGGCTGCTACAGGTATATCTGGAGACCAAACTATAAAATCTAGCAGTGAAGATTCCAAGACGCTAAATGATAAGCCCGATATTAAAGAAATAAATCTAGTCGATCATGTGTCTGTTACTATAGAGGAATCAGTTCCAAAAGTTGAACAACTACCTGCTAAAGAAACCACTTCCAATTTGGAAACTTTAAAAGAAAGCAGAAACAAAGTTATTATTCAAAACCTCATTCGAACTAGAGTTGAACACCTCATTCATGATCCAATAAAATCTGTCAAAATGGAAGAAGACAATTATAATATAATTTCGAAAACAAATGTTCAATTTGATGATCAAAATCAAACATATGTGGTTAAATCAACTGGTTCTGAACCCGAAATTTCATCGAATATTTCCAAGAAGCCAATAAAAACTAATAGTGAGGAGATAATAAGAGAACGCTCGACAGAAGAAACGATGAATAGTGAATCTAAGAAGAGTGTGGAATTTACTAATAGAGTCAACTCGGAAGGTATTCTCAACACGAGTGGTTCGGATCCCATGCAAGATATTTACATTAATTTTTTCAAACACGAAAGAGTGACACCTACCCATGTCTTATTTAAGCAGGATATAAATTCTGATGAAAGATCGTCTTTGCCACACCCAGGAGTAATAATACGTGAATTTATAGAGATGAACGTAACACCAACTTCAAAAGAAGACTCTCAAAGTCCGTCAATTCCAAATAAATCCGAAAGAGTGACACCTACCCGTATCATATTTAAGCAGGATATAAATTCTGATGAAAGTTCGTCTTTGCCACACCGAGGAGTATTAGTACGTGAATTTGTAGAGATGACCGTACCACCTACTTCAACAGAAAACTCTCAAGGTTCCTCACTTCCAAAAACCACAGCGAAATCTGATGAAGGTATGTTACAAGAAGTTCACACTCACAAAGATAACATTTGTAAACATGACGAGTCTGCCCTTCACTCAAAGCAATATAACATGAAGCAATATCTAATGAAAGGAGAGCCTACTGTGTACAAAAGCAACATTTACCGCAAGTATGTGGAATATGTACAAAAAGCACAAAAACCAATTACAAACAGAAGCGATATTTACAGTCCGCATCAACCAACCGAAGAACTGAAGCCAATTAAGGTAGAGTGTACAGAAGACAGAAACAGCCTAGACGCTCAGTATGCTAGTTTTGTAATAAAAGATAATAAACCAGCAGAGCAGGAATCTGTTGTAGATCAAAACACTTTTAGTGGACAGTATAATTATATACAAAGCTCCCAACAACCTCGGATAGACGGAGAACAAAAAGAAGAGCAATCTGCTGTAGACCAAAGTAAGTACAATTTTCAACAACAACAGCCAATGGAAATGCAGCCAACACCCACACAAAACTATGCTTACAATCAGTACACTCACTATATGCATAGCGTACAACAACCACAAATGGACAATCAAGATTTTATGCCTCAAGATAACATATATAATCCATACAATTATATCCCAAATCAAACACAACAAGTACCTTCTGTAGACAATCAGAATATCGATCACATGCAAAACTTTACACCAAGTTCTGTTGAAGACAACGTTACACCAGAGATTAAAAAAGAGAAAGATTTGGACCATAAGATAGAACCAGTAATAGTAGCGGAGACAGGTCGTAACCCACCACCAGAAAAGACTAAACCTTCTGCAACGGTAAAAGATCCATTAGGCAATAGTTGCATACTATCAGAGAATTTGGATAGACCTCTGATAGGAAAAGAATCCTTGGCAGATATACCGCGTGAAAGTATCCAGCAATATCCAAGTGAGCAACTAACTCCGATTTCTACAGAAACAATGACACTTTCACAACTTTTGAAGAAAGTAAGGGAGCGCAATCGAATCGAGTATTGCCGAGACACAATTTTACGAATGAAAAGTGCAACCCAAATTGAACCATCTGAAGGAAAATGCGGAACAAAGCCACCCCCCTGCCCACCTCCTGCGCCTACGTGTCCTCCACAAAAACCTAAGTGTCCACCACCCCCACCACCTGATTGCCCACCGTGCCCTCTACCCCCTAAGCCACCATGTCCTCCTCCTAAACCACCCTGCCCGAACCCTTGCAAGCCAAAATGCCCACCATCTTGTAAGCCCGATCCCTGCGCGCCAAAACCGCAGTGCCCCCCTGTCAAGAAAAGCCCATGCGAGAAATTCAAAAAATGTAAGAGCTCACTCCTCCAAATCGAAGATGCTCTCACGTCACAAGTGTACTACAGGCCACAGTTTTTCATCCCAGAAAACGTTATATTACCCAAAATAACTGGTATTATAAAAAATAAAATTAAAAAAGGAATATTACCAAAACTCCAAAACGATTGTAACATCTCATTCTTGACCATGGATCAAGTAACTAATGTGAAGATCGATACCGTTATGTACGCGCGGACATACCATCCTTGGTCACCGATACCATCTTGGCCGGTTCCAAAGAAGCAAGATAAAAAGAAGGTAGTTTGCCCTAAAGATGGATGCAAGCAGAATCCTCCGAGCCTGAATCCGCCATGTAATGACATCAACCCTTGCTTAACCTTCCCAAAGCCAAACAGCTTGTCGAAGAGATCGTTTTCGATAGTTGATTATTTATATTTGATGCTCACTCTTAATTTGGCTTCGTAAATATCCCATGTAATATTTTGAAACTGTTTTGATAAACTTGATGATAATCAGCGAAAATAAAATATGATCCAGCACCATTTGGTTGTTATTTATTTAGATAAGTTTGTAGGTATATTTTAAAAACACCAAGTGATGGGTCGATATGGTATAGCCCATCCTCCTTTCTATGGAAATCAGTAATGTCCCCCTACTTATTACTGATTTCCATAGAAAGGAGGATGGGCTATATGAGTAGGGGGACATTACTGATTTTCGCGCGTTTCCCTTTCCGTGATCAACTGGCGACGGACGCCGATCTCGTGTGTGATACGTTGGGTACCGACCAAATTTTCCTTCAGAATTTAGACCAAAATACCTTTACACTCCAGAATTTAGAATAGCCAATTTTTATTTCAAAGATTACACACAAAGTTCCGAACACACCTACTTTAGATAAATAAATTCCTCAGAAGGTCCGAATATTTCTTTTTTTTAAGGATTTTAACGGCACTGGGTTCTAGCCCTTTTATGCCTGTCTTGATACATTTTTCGCGAGACCTGTGTCGCAAGTTGAACACGGAAAGGGAAATACGCCTAGGGAAAAAAGGTAATTTGCAATGTTAATAAAGGCATTAATGTAGTCAGGGTAGAGTACTTTCATAAATTTCTCGACTACCAGAACCCAGAAATAAGAATCACTCGCAAAAAAATTGGAAGTGATGATTTCGCGCCTAAACTTCAAATGTCAGTGCCGTGTATTATAATATACTAAAGGCCGGTTCCTATATTCGAGAACGATTCGTTTTGCTTCCGGATGGTAGTATGTTGACATAAAGTCCTTATTAAATGTGTCATGTCAATATTGTACACACGACAGCACGTCAGGTTATACAGGTAAACTGCGAAAACAGCTTTTATTACGTAGGGCATAAAGGCGGTCTCAAGGTCAACATGTATAGCCTGAGGTGCCGTCGTGTGTACCATCTGTAAGCAAAACGAATCGTTTCTCGAATATAGGAACGGGGCCGAGGGGTTAATGAGATTTTGACTTCGGTTCCCACTAGTTACATGTAACTAGTGACATTATCTTGTCCTATTAGTTACACTAGATATAAATTACGTAAGCATGTAGGTACATATAGTGGGAATCTATAGTGTACCTAAAGTGTTTAAAATGGGACATTAGTCCCATTAATACATTGAAGATTTAATTATTTAGGCACCACAAAGAGGAAAAACAATTACCATAATAAATGAAAAATATAATGTGAAAGATTTCGTTGCTTTGCCTTCATCTGCATACATACATTTTGATTTTTTCGATTTTAATTTTTGTATGAAACAGCTGATTTTTTTTCGCGATTTTAGTGTTGGTCCCATTGTAAAAGTTGATTAGTTTGATGGTCCCTCTATACCATATTCGGCATTAGGGGTATTTTTGTAACACCTTGTATATACAAAATTTTTACACTGAATAAACAAGTGCATTTAACATATTGTTGTCATTTTTAGTGCAAAATGAAAACTCTCCTATCCTTACAAGAAGTTTCTTCAAGACAGACTGGACGAAACCGAAATTTGATGTTTGCAAACCGTATTCCGATCCACCGTTACCAAAGGCTATAGCAAGCACTAATCCCGCAGGAATAAAAAATCGGATATTTCAGGAAAGACCTGTAGCTACCACAAAGAAGATTGCCATAGTAAAGCAGCAGAGGAATCTGTCTACTTGCTGTGCATGCGGAAATTGCACAAAGTGTAACAAACTAGATGGGGAAAATGATGATGCGATTAATGATGAAAAGCAGACTTTGAATTTAGAACAACTTTTAATCACGCCTTTGGCGGCGGTAACATACATAATTTTGCAAAACGCCCCGTGAATTCCCGACATACGGTACAGCCTTAGATTAAACCAAAAACCTCTTTTTGATTTAATCTAAGGGTACAGCCAAAAATGTTAAGGCCAGTATATTCAGCTATTAGTTATATATATATATATATATGTAGGTCTGTTTATTTATTTACATGTAATATGTGTATTTTTAACGTTTTAGGAAGATTATTGAAGTACTGTCTTCATAGTACGCACACTTTTTATTTTCTTATTTTTCAACTACCTTATCGTATTTTACTTTTCTATTCCTGTCCATCCTAAGGTTGCCTGGAAGAAATCGCTCTTTAGTGATAAGGCCGCCAATTGTATGTCTCCTCTGTATTTGTGATTTTCTTTTTGTTCATTTGTGTGTACAATAAAGTATAAATAAATAAATAAATAAATAAATTCGAAAAACTGTCTCTGTCTTTTTCTTTATGTGTGAAGGGTAATGAATAACCTCACTTTTTAATTTTTCAATGTTTTTGTTGTTATTTTGTGCATAAAGTCACTTTTCGTTGAATTGTCTTCTTTAAGTCACTACCTATTTTTCTAAATATTATTCGTGAATTAGAGGTTAATAAACTTTAAGTATTATCCAAAAAAATAACTAAATTTTCTTTGTCTTTGCCTTTTTTTATAGTCGAGTGAAGATACGAATATCGTGTTTTTAACCGTAAAATAATCAAGTTCGTCTATGGAACTACAACATAATATTTTTATCTGCTCAAAATAAAGGCTATTAGATTGTTTACCGTTGAATCAAAAATAGGTTTGATAATTTCGAATATACTGGCCTTAAATGCTTACCTCCAATAGATTTGAAATTAACATAATAGATTGGTAATTACCTAGCGTGCTTGCTGCTGTGTGTAGTGTACTTACTTAAAATATGTGGTGTGGTGACTTGAATTATTTTTTGTGGCGCGGAAGCAACGATTTATATACTACTTAAGTTATTACGCGGAAGAGTTTAACGTGTTCGTTACTTTATTTTTTGTAATAAATGTCTCTTTGTCGTTTTCAAAGTTATGATGAGTTTATGTTATTACTAAGGGTACAGCTCGTGCAAAATAACTTGACCCAAACCATAGACAATGAGGCTTGCGCAGTAGCAATTTTCAGTACAAAAAGTGGAGTGCGCAAGTCACGTGATACTAAAATATGGGTCAAGTTATTTTGCGCGAAAAGTACCAATATTATTTTTTAATGGGGAAGGCAACTGTCAAAATGACGATACGCAAGTACGCAAGGCACTTTTTTATAACTTTAAGACCCCTATACTATACTTCAAGTGGCGCCCTCATTTTAATTACATTTATTGCTCGCTAAGTACATATTGTATCAAAAATTCACATGTACAGATTGAAGCTCAGGTTCTATAGTTTATTTACAAACAATAACCTCAGTAAAATTTTGTTCGTTGTAGTAGTAGTTCGCAAAAGTGCTAAAAGTGGCCACTTTTAGCACTTTAATTAAAATGAGGGCGCCAAATGAGGTATATAGGAGCCTTAAAATGATCAAATGCTGTGTAAAACAATAGGTATATGCGGTAAAACTGTTGTCACTTACTTCCGAAAAGTCTGTTAGACGATTGTGTAAAGCAATAGTAGCAATAGTATTGACGACATCCGTGGTCGAGTGGCTTTCTAGGTACACCAGTTTACAAGGTGTCGACATCTCCGAGGTCCCGGGTTTGATCCCCGGTTGGGTAAATTTAGAAAACGAACTTTTCTATATTGGCTCAGGTCTGGGTGTTTGTTATACCACCGTTGTCCCTGATTTCCATAACACAAGTGCTCACATACATTGCTCCGATTCCAAAGTAAGTAGCTAAAGCACTTGTGTAATGGAAATTAGAGACAACGGTGGTACCACAAACACCCAGACCTGAGCCAATATAGAAAAATTCGTTTTCTAAATTGACCCAACCGGGGATCGAACCCGGGACCTCAGAGATGGCGACACCTGAAAAACCGGTGTACAAAGCCACTCGACCACGGAGGTCATCCGTCAATGGTTCTTTTTCATTGAAAAATACCACAAAATAAATGCCTATTTTCCTTTTGTTTACAAACGGTACGTCTACCTGTCATAGAAAGAACCTATGATTTAGAGCGCAAGCAAATCGAATGCATTACCATTTTTTACCACCACTACGTCACGTTTGTGTTGCGTTGCCATCCGTCCGGATAAAGCCGGACAATGTTAGGCTTTTTGACCTCTTGTCTGGCCAAATTTGACTGCGTCCGGCCAGTCCGGCTTTTATATCTATCGTCCCGCCCGCACCGCATACACACACACACCTCACCCGATGCCACAGAATATAATTAACTAGTGGACCCTGTGAACTTCGTATCACCTAAAATTTAATGATTATCAATTTTACCTTGAGAACCAGCGCTATCTTTTTAATTTGTAAGTTAATAACAAAGCAGCCGAATACTAAAACGAAAGCAACACTACGGTCCTTTTATCATTTCTAAGATCATTATTCAGACTAAAACCACTTTATCAAAAGTTAACTGTCAAAAGTAACCCGAAATGGCGATTCCCATACAAAATAGCCAATGTTCATAGTACGTTTCATTGAATATTCGCTATTCAATGAAACGCATTCTACCTACTTTCAGGGGAAATGACCAAAGAGAATGTAATACTACGTTGACGTATTTGACATATTTTACCATATATGATTGCTTAACGCTTTACTACGTTGAGATGACAAAATTGACAAATGATATTTATTTTTCTTAATTAATCAATCAAATGCACAAAGAAGTTTCAATTCCGACGTCGAAATCAATCACCCCAAAAGTAGCTTTCTATAACTTTTTAACCCTGTTAAGGGATAAATATTTAAAAAATACGAAACACGTGTTCAATTAATTTTGTGAAAGAATGTCTATGCCAAATTTCAAGTCAATCGGGCCAAGGAATCGCGTTCTCCCATACAAACTTTGCCACCCTGTTTCACCCCTTTAGGAGTTGAATTTCGCAAAATCCCGTCTTAGTGAGTACTTACGCCCTAAAAGGAGCCCCCATGCAAAATTTGAGACTCCTAGCACTTGTAGTTTCTGAGATTTCGTGATCAGTGAGTGAGTGATTTTCCCTTTTATATATATAGATATGCGGATGCGTGCAAAATCCCTTTTTTTAGCGTCCGGTCTTGGGACTCGAAAAATCCGGCTTTTTAACGGGCGAGTCCAGTTTTTTGGTTTTAGAGACGGCACGGGCATGAACCATTGATGGTCCATACCACGACATACATGTTGCCCTTGAGACCGCCTTTATTCCCTACGTAATAATAGCTGTTTTCGCAGTTTAACTGTATAACCTGACGTGCTGTCGTGTGTACCTACTATACTATTTTATATTTTGTGACAAAAGTCTCACTTAACTCGAATGTAACTGAAACATCGCTGTATTTTATTCGTGTACAGCTCGCGCAAAATAACTTGACCCAAATTTTAGTACCACGTGACTTGCGCAGTAGAAATTTTAGGTACAAAAATGTTTCTTGCGCAAGCCTCATTGTCTATGGTTTGGTTCAAGTTATATTGCGCGACCTATTACGATTGTGAAAGTACATACAACGCTACTGTGTGAAGTTAGTTTATTCGATAAACTGCGCTGTAGGTACCTACCACACTACCTCACCAACCCACCACTTGCTTTTGCTTCAAGATCTTGTAGAGTAGGTACGGCAATTGGCGTGAATCGACAGCTCAGTGTGATGTAAGTACCTAGGTACCTACTTTAGAAAAGCTATCAACGTTATTTAGTCATCCATTGATTATGATGTACACACGACAGCACCTCAAACTATACATGTTGACCTTGAGACCGCCTTTATGCCCTGCGCAATAAAAGCTTTTTTCGCAGTTTAACTGTATAACCTGACGTGCTGTCGTGTGCTCGTAACTCTGCCTGAAGCACGCCTTTTAACCGCCTTTGCGGTCTAGTGGTCTGTGCACCCGTGTAAGACGCAGGGGTCCCGGGTTCGATTCCCAGGATGGGTACGATTTGTACTGTTTAATTGGTGGTAGGTAGGCCTGCCATCACCTTAATTACGAGACCCTGGACAATGAATTAAAAAACCCTGGACATTTGAGTGAAATAAAGAATTTTACCCGGACGCACTTGAAAAAAAAACAAAAAAGGTACAATAAAATAATAACCTAACACCCATTCCCCTAACACAATTAGTAGTGTAATTATTTCCAACATTGTCAGGGAATCGAACACGGAATTGATCTATGATGACGCCACACTTTTAACTCTGCTTTCTAACCATTCGATCGCGCGCGGAGGTCGCCGCTAAAGTGTGTCAAGTATTATTAATTGAGGTAAATGATAGAAATCTAAGTAAGTATATGAAATAAGTTAGATAACAATACTTGCTGACAGGTTGTTTTTTCCAAGAATCAATAGGTATAATCCGCGCGCGATGAGAATGGGATGCTACCTTTTGGAACTGAGACGCGCACGGTCCGTCGTCGGTCGGCCAGCCGCCGCCGCCGCCGTAGCGCATGCGCAGCGTCGGCAAACTCGCGTAGTTGTGTAGAACTGGATTTCTGGTCGAGTTTTATTTTAAATGCGAGATTTATGTAAGTATTATATTGTGTGATTATTTTAGTGATTAATAAATAATGAGTGAAAAATGGGATAAATCTTTTTACTTTTTTAAAATTCTTTTCTATATTTAAATAGATTCAGAACTTTTATGCTAGCGCTACTTGACTGCTTAACTGTTATTTTTGCTTCACTTTGACAAGGTCCCGTCCCAATCTAATCGCGAGCGGATTATATCATTTTAGTTACTGATGCATAGGTAGGTACTGACGTAACGTGATGTTCTAGGTAGTAATGGAATTAGATCATTGCTTCTTCTACTAAAACTTATATAAAATTACTATTAAAGCATGTACAAACAACGCATGAGGAAAATTACTTACCGTAGGTGCCGTTATCTACCTATTTTACTTTAACTAATAAAACGCAAAAAAAAATATTTAAACTTAGCGTTACGATTTTGTTTCTCACCATTACATTTAAAAAAAGAACAGAATTGGGAGGTTCTACATAAATTTACGTGGTGGTCTGGTTCATCACATTCTAAATTCAGTGCGGAAATGAATTTCAATACTTAACCACTCTTACGTACTAGCGGTCAAGAGGACGGCCACCCCCGCGGTCAACCGCCATCGCTAGTGCGTAACGGCTTCAAAATTCAAAACGGTAGAACTCATCGATCAGCCAGCTAGCATTATTTTTATAAAACTCTATGGTTGCATGATTGGTCGTTTAACATGGCCATACGAAAATGTTATTTCCTTGCTTTCTTAAGAAAACACTGACCTCCATATACAAGGTGTTACAAAAATACCCCTAATGCCGAATATGGTGTATAGGGACCATCAAACTGAACAACTTTTACTATGGGGCCAACTCTGAAGTCGCGAAAAAAAAATCAGCTGTTTCATACATTTTGATATTTTCAATTTTAATTTTTGTATGAAACAGCTGATTTTTTTTTCGCGATTTCAGAGTTTGTCCCATAGTAAAAGTTGATCAGTTTGATGGTCCCTATATACCATATTCGGCATTAGGGGTATTTTGGTAACACCTTGTATTATGTTAACTACAAACAAATTTTTCAGTTCAGTGTTAGAAAAGCACTATACCTACCCTACAAGCCTTTGCTGGAAGAAGCAATTTCGGATGTAATGTACCTATAATGTCGAATATAACTCGGTCAGTTAAAAAAGCATGTCATGGGCTTTACAATGAGTGTGTAAGTGAGTAAGAAAGTGAGCGTGTAGTGTTGTGCAAGCGAGAGGCGAATAGGAGCCCCGCCGAAAATTTTTAGTCTATGAGCGCCGCCATTTTCAATCTTTTTCTACATTTGAGCATGATTATGCAATAAGGGCTTAAAGTAGTGTATTGTGTCCCGGGCGCTATTATTGAACCCCGAGTACGAGGGACTCTATGGTTAACTCCCGAGCGGAGCGAGGGAGTTAAGGCTAGAACCCCGAGTACGAGGTGTTCAAGATCGCCCATGACAAATACACATTTAAGCCCGCGATGCATACTCTACTTTTTATACTTTCTGCGAGGCAATTGAAACCAATGACTGTTATAAAGAAAGTACTTAAGTAATTATTTAAAGTTAGAATAATAAAATATGAAAAATTAAGAATATTTATTGAAAATTAAAAGTTATGTTAGAAACATTACACCAATTGTGCAACGACAAAGTTACATTCTTTGGTACATTTATAGTTGGGTTAGAGTTTATGTTTTTGTCGTCTATTCTGTAGTGGTCAGTTCGACATTCAAATAAATCCTTCTTGGTGCGCGGGTGAAAATGAATTTCGTAAAAAGTTTTCATGATAACATAGCCTAACTCAGAATAAGATCTCATTGCACCTAAACTTTTTTGAAACCAACATCGATCAAGCACGACTACAAGGGTTGCATTCCAAATTCAAATCACATTATTCCCCATGGGAAAAATGACTTACTTTAGGAAAGGTTTGCATGACACATAATATGCCATTGACGAGCAGGTAGTATAAAAACACATTTAAGTCTGAGCATAAATACGATACGACGCACGCGTGCCGTACAAGAAAACTTAATATTCTAAATTAACGACTCGGCGATCGAACCCGGGACCTCAATACAATTACCACGGAAGTCGTCAATGAAATGGGATAATAAAAAAATGTCGATGAGATTGCATTGCGTTACGCTGCACGCGAAAATTCATTATTTTTTGAATTTTATAGGTAAGAACTTTAGATTCCTGAAGTATTCCTTTAGGTACTATTTATCTAGGTTTATAGATACATGCATAATGCGGTACTTTACCTTAAATGTATTTACTACCTTCATAAGTAATACGAGATATTTATATGCCTTTAACACTATAAAAAGCGCGGTTCGTGTTGATATATTGTAGTTGTTTTCCCGCCTTCAAGTAGCTATATCTATAATTATCTTACGGACGCGATCAGGGTGAGAATATTTTTAATAATATGAATTTCTTTTTGTTGACTCGCGCTACTCAAAGCCCTGAGGTCCTGTATGCCTACACACAGTCCTGCATGCAGTTACCCTGCAAAGGGCTTTGAGTAGCCCGCTTAAGATTGTGTGATTATTATTTAATACAAAAGCTTGTTCTCTAAAATTTTTAGGTATAGCTTTTCAGGCTAACGCAAAATGGGTTACAAACACTGTTTCTTCAAGATTGTTGCCGTTGGAATTTTTTGTAAGTATTATATAATCTAAATATATAAAAGGAGAAACTGACTGAGTGACTGACTGACTGACATATAGCACAGCCCAAACCACTGGGTCTAAAGATTCCAAATTCGGTACGTAGGTTCCTTATGAAGTCTAGGCACTATGAAAGGATTTTTCAAAATTCACCCCCTAAGGAGGTGAAATAGGGGATGAAAGTTTGTATGAAAGTCCCTCAGATTTAAGCTAGAAGAAGCTAGGATCTTCAAATTTAGTGTTTAGGCTAACGATTAAAATTTAATACATATACGAGTATGTCTGTGTTTCTGATAACTCCACCCCCGAAATTTAATACATATATGTCTCAGTATTTCTATTAACTCCACCCTTTCGGGGGTGGACCCCCGAAAGGGTGAAAAGGGGATGAAGTTGTGTATAAAAAATCCTTCACTTTTAAAGTAAAAATCACTAAATGAATTATTAAGACTTATTTACTAACGAATCGTATATTGGTACTGTTGTAATTTCAATTGTTAAGGGAGTAAAATGGGTAAATAAACCTAAAAGTTGATATGGATGTCGTTATTGGAGTTTTATGGGATGTTGATTGCCAATACGACGTCTATTTTGAAGTCCAACATGGCAGACATGATTCGACGGGGCAAATAGACCCCCGCTAGCAGAACCGCTCCTAGGGTTACTATTTGACAGACATTTACCGTATTTCACACGCATTTTATGGTTAAAACACGCGTGCGGCCGGGGCGCTTAGCTGGGATAGGCATTTTCTAATTGCTCTAATCACACAAGCTCGCAGCAGCTACCCGTGCGCCCGGATGAAACTACAGGTTACAAGATTAGTGGATGAAACTGACTAAAAATTGAGCTGCTTGGCCATTTTTCGCTATAGACAGGCAAGATTACAAGATCAGTCGATTAAAATTGACTAAAAATCGCGGATTTTTTACTATAGACAGACATTTTCTGAAAATTCAGGCATTTTGTGGATCCTAGTCAGGCATCAGTCTCTTGGATGGTAGCCTTAACCGCTCCTGTTAATTACTGTTTTTCAGCATTGGTCACAAGCGAGCCCCTGCTGTTGAAGGAGCAACCTGCGGAAGTTCTGTTCCGTGTAGAGAAGCCACTTCAATTGGAATGTGCCATCGAAACCGGCGACAGTGCTGGAGCAAAGTAAGTTTTTTTTATTCCAAATACAAAAATACAGCAAATGGCGGATTCATGGCATTAGGCATTCTCATTAAGTAAACCAGTACTATTACCTTTATCATAAAAGAAATAGAAAATACTAAATAATATTTGGCCTGCGATTGTGGCAGTTAAGGAATTAAGGGTCACGTTCAGCTTTAGGTCCCGGCTTTATTTGCAGTCATTAACACCAATTTGCATTGGACTCGGTTTAAGTATGGTCCATAAAGGAGGATGGGCCATACCTAAACCGGGCCATCCATATAAGGTCTGTACCCAAGCAATGGGGACATTAAACTCGTGATAATGTATATTTGACGACTTGACTTCACGCTGAGTATGATGACAACGGCAGCATCGGCATCGCACGCAATAAACAACAAATATAAACAATGACAGTTTTTGTAGACTGTTTTGTCTTGGATTTTATAGGTTGGAAAAGACATGACGCTCCACGCTGCGTCAATATAATACAACGTGTTACAAAAATACCCCTAATGCCGAATATGGTAGATAGGGACCATCAAACTGAACAACTTTTACTATGGGACCAACTTTGAAATCGCGAATAAAAACAGCTGTTTCAAACAAAAATAATTACGAAAATATCAAAATGTATGAAACAGCTGATTTTTTTCGCGATTGCAGAGTAGGCCCCATAGTAAAAGTTATTCAGTTTGATGGTCCCTATCTGCCATATTCGGCATTAGGGGTTATTTTGTAACACGTTGTATAGGTACTGTGGTATAGCTTTCAAAACGGAATTAAATATGATCTAAACTACACAGTACAAATTCCTCACACAGGTTCGAATGGACGTCCGTATACCATGACTTGAAGTACAATCCAAATGTCGTTCAGAATGATCAGAAGCTGGTGATTAATGAGACTAAAGACAGTGATGAAGGAATGTACATATGCTTCGCTAATACTACAGAAGGTAGTTATCTATATTTTTAAACAATATCATACTGAGTCTAACTGAGATATAGGTTCGATTCCCGATCTTAGGCTTCAAATGCTATCTTAGGCTTCGTCCTAAACGATAATTGCTCTGATGTTAAGTATCATTAATTCATATTTTACAAAACAATTTTTTATTTTTTATTTTAAATGACATAGTTACAGACAACAGATTAAAACTTAAACAATAAAACTTAATAATAAGAAGGAACACCAATCTGATGTCCAATTACAACTATGTTCAACTGTGGTAAGGCTAATTATTAATTCTACAATTATAGTAACACATTATAATATGGTACACACAACACAGCAACAAATAGACTAATAAAACGATAACTAGATTTGACGCAACTAGACTAATAAAACGATAACTAGATTTGACGCAACTAGACTAATAAAACGATAACTAGATTTGATTCAACAGGTATTGCAACCACACGTCAAATTAATGTCCGGAAAACGTATATCGTAATGCCTCAGTTCTCCAACCGAAAAATTAAACCCGTGGAAGGGAGACCGTTCCAGCTACATTGCCCGCCAGTTGAGGGATATCCAGTACCAAAGGTGGAATGGAAGAAACGGTCTATTGCTACTGGCAAGCTGGAGAGTTTCCTGAGCCCAAGGATCTTCTCACCACAGAACGATTTGTTCTTCTCGAATGCTACTGATGAAGACGTCAGCAAGGAGTAAGTTTACATTTAATTGATTTACGACTAGGGTGGTAACTAACTTATAACAGGATTCACTATGTTAAGTTACAAGATTAACAGACACTTATGAGCTGAAAATGACTTATGCTCACGTGTCACGAATAGGTAGGTAGATCACGGCGTAGCTGTGTGTTTGTTTTTCTTTCTCTCTAACTCTCTAACCTAAAAACTTTCATACTTAAAGCTGAAGCTATTTTCAGGTTTCACTTCGTCTGCCTGGTCTCATCTTCGGCTCTAGATGAGCCAGTACCGGTGATCGAGTGGTCCGTAGAAGGTCTCACAAAAAATGACAAGCCAGCCGATAACGAAGTTGTGCCGCAGTTCGTCAGCAGGGACATGAGAGCGATGGTCGGCGACGTCACTGAAATATACTGCGTTTACGGTGGCAAGTGAGTGCTACATAAATGCAGAAACGATAATTATGGATAAGATTTCTGACATAAAAATCAAAATAGTTATTTGTTTAAGTAAGAACTAAAACTAGAGCTAGGGGCAAAGAGGTTAATGATCTAGAAGTGTCTGTAGAATCAGTACCTACTGGTGACGTGCTAGTCTCCATAACAACCGCACAATAAATACTGTTCAGCACAGGCTCTAGGCCTCCCACGACAATAGGTTAAGGTTGTGTAATTTTTTTGCAGCGTATGCATAAAAAGTTATCGCTATTAATATATTTTAAACAAAAATAACTGCAAGTGATTTTAGTAATATACCAGCTTTACTATGTTTTGTTTTATTATTTCTAATAAGCCATAAATCAACTGAGAAAATAATGACATGTAATAAATTCGATTTGTAAAGTTATTTTATTTGTTATCCAGCCATAAATGTCATAATATATCAATGTTGGTATGCCTATATTTTTTATTATCATAGGTAGATTAGTCATGTTAAGGATCGCGTAAAGCGTAACTTTATTATTTATTACACTTAATTTCAAAGCGTTTATGAGATGAGATAAATTAATAGAATTATTTTTCAAATGAAAGCAAACCTTTATGCTTCTTAAGCACATTCTTTTACATTCTCTTGTCCCTTTACAGCCCAATGCCACGCCCAGATTGGTATAAGGATGGCGTGAACGTGAACAATAACCCAGAAGACCGCGTCACCCGTTACAACCGTAGCAAAGGCAAGCGGCTGCTGATCAAGGAAACGCTCTTAGAAGACGAGGGACAATACACCTGCGTCATAGATAATGGAGTAGGGGCAGTGCAGAACCATACTATGCACCTCACTGTTGTTAGTGAGTAGATTTCTTTAATTTTAATAAGGAAATAATAACAACAGTCTCAATAGTTATATTCTTTAGCTAGCAAGCTAAAGTTACCAACAAAAATAATATATTTTTAAGCTATTTATATTTGTTACAAAGTTGTTTTTAATTCTCTTTATTTCCCAAAAGGTCCTCCCATATTTCATCAAAAACCTGAGAGTGTGGTCAACATCAAAGAAGGTGAAAATCTAGTCCTGCCCTGTCAAGTTACAAATACGTTCTCCGGTGACATAGCTTGGACCCACGACTCGAAAGTGATATCACACAACGCGCTCATCTCCAAATCAAACAACCTGAAGATCGAAAAAGTGCGAAAATCTGATTCAGGGTACTACGGCTGCAGAGTTACAAATGCCTTCGGGCAAATCTATGCGGAGGCTTATGTACAAGTTTCTTAAAATTAATATTACTTAATGTTTGTAATCAATAATATGTACCTAATTATCTAAATAAATTAAAAAAATATCATAAATATCGCCGAATTATATCTCTTATTATTAACTATCCTATTCAATTAATGTTTTACTTGTGACTTTAAACGGCTGAACAGATTTTAATAAAAAAATAAAAGTAGACAGCCTGGATTCAATTTTTTAGACCACGCTGACGAGACGTCGTAGGCTAAAGCTAGTAAGCTATAATTTTAAGCGCGTGAACGCATCCATAATTTTTGACACTGTTGTCTTGTCTACCTTTGACGTTGACAGTTGAATGACAGACAACGCGTATAACCTCAAATTGGTTAGGTTTTCGTAATTCGACCAAAACAAATTCACAAAACTATTAAAACAAAATGTATTTTCTATATTTTTTGAGTATATTGTCTCTTGTAATTCAAGCTTTATTTGTAACACTCGCAATAGGTAAGCATTCATTTAGAAAACGGTAAAATTAATTAGCTTGTTATCAGTTTTCCTTGGCAGAGACCGTAGAATTACTTAAATTTAAATGTTGCTATTAATAGAAAACTATTATTTTTACAATTAATCAATTTCGAATCCCCTGATTACAATTTTCAAGTGATAAATTTGTAATTTTGGAAGAAAATCGTATCATTTTGTTGTGGGCAATTAAGGATTTGTTTTCTGTACATTACGAATGAAACATATTATTTCAGCGGCAGGATTGTATTATTTAGCGGAACTAGTGGAAGAGTACACTGTTATGACGAAATACGTGATATCTGGGACAGTCATTGTGAGTATTTTTGGCACTGTTCCTTATAAATATTATTATATATCTTCATAAATAGTTGGCATTAGTATTACGCATCTCGAATTAGGAATTGATAGAGTTGCTTTTTATAGGGGTTGGTTACCCCTTTCATTCGACATCCTCCCCACCCCGCGGAGATACATGTTTTTTTTAACACGTGTATGAAGTTACGTGTAACAGTACGTTATTTTGCGTTACAATAATTACTTTTAGGTTGTTTTAACCTTTTCGCCGCCAAGTATAGCAAAAAAAAATCTATTGTCCCACGCCACGCCACTAAAACAATAAAAACAGGTTCCAAAAAATAGTGATGTCCAGTGATTACAATCGACAACCCCTTTTTTACCTTTTCCTACCCATATTCTATGAATTTTCTTGCATTTATTTAAATCCAATTATTAGATTCCGTAAATCATAACAATTCACAGCAATAACTGTGTGTTTAAATTAACATTCAACCAAAATATCAAGTAAACAATAAATAATTGTGATTGAAAATGGAACGTCCCTAGTTAAGCTTCCCGTCGCCTCGGCGGACGTGAGCTGCCGTCGTTGGCGTACAGGGACCATACTTTATATAAGCCGCGTGCTTTAACAATAGTGATGTTCCTCTAATACATCGACATAATTTTAATAATTATAACATTCTTTTGTAGGTACTTTATTTTCTCTCCTCGTGACATGTAATTGCGTGATGATTAATTAAATACATTACAAAGATAGCCTTTATAGCGCTTTCAATATTAGATAGAAATTTTATTTTGATTCTACTTAATTTTTTATCCAATATCATTGCATCGTATACTTAAATTGAAGGAAAATCTGTTGACTTATTCCTAAATATTTTCGTAAGTAATATACAGAACAGTTTTGTTGGTACCTATTTTATAAAAAGTGAAAGTATTTTAGTGTATTGATAGATGCCGCGACGTACCCATTGTTGTTTTATGGTCAGCCTAAAAAATCTTGCAGCTGTTTTAAAAACAATGGGCAGTCATAAAAATATTTCGGCCAAATTATCTATTTTCTTTCGCAATAATTGATCAAAGTACGCCGTGCCTCGGTGCCAGCGTATTGTTCTTTCTAATCCTTCTTTAGAATTTCTTGCACCTGCATAAAACAATAGGCGCAAAGGTCTAAAGCCATTTTTAATAAACACATTAGCACAACACTACCTGTGACGTCGCTGTCGGCAGCTCCCGACGCTGGCGCCGAGGACATTCGGACTGTATTGCTTGGTTACGGCCAATTATTTTTAAATAGATTTTGCAATATATATGCAATAATTTCTAGTGTTTTTGGTGAAAATATATTAGTAAGGCTGAATACTTCATGTTGTGACAAAAAAAAAAATTAAACTGATTGGTAGAATACTTAAATTTGCATCTAATTTGGGCGACGTCATATGCCGACGTTGGCGTGCGGGACACTTTTTTTTTATGACGTCATATGCCGACGTTGGCGGTGAAAAGGTTAACCCTTATTTTTACGTTCGTACGTGCGACGTTTTTTTTACATACTCTCCCCTTTCCCCACCTCTTTTTAGCCTCCCTCCTGCTAAATGTGTAAATATGATAGGTATAGAAAGATATCTGGATATGTTTCTTAATACAGAGGATGCCTTCAAAATAATAATAATTTATTGTACAATAATATTTTGCACCAGGTATAGCTTTGCAGGAGACATGTAATGGACTACTTTTGCCTGTTTCTGATGTTTCTGTGTTACCAGTCTTAAGAAATCAAACTCTGACTCCCACATGGAACCTGTAACAGTTCTATAAAACTAAAATAATAAATAAAAATAAGTATTTTAGTGAAAATTACATTCATTCATCTTTTGAATTAATGCAATTGAAACTTGAACATTTCTATACAATACTAAGTAATTTACTAGAAAATTTGAATCGCACCAGATCATATTCTCGGATGGGAATCGAACCCGCAACCTTTGGATGAACTGTTTTGTTTGTTAACAGAAATAAATCGAAATAAAAAGGCATTATAATGTTTTTGTAATGAATGATGACAGAAAAAATCCTTCATTCTGTGATAATTAAATAGTAAACCTCTGGATGATGTAGGCCTGTGCAGTAAGTGATCCGGAATGCCAAACCTTGTTTTCTTGGATCATGCAATTATTGATATGAACAAGAGATAGAGCATTATACAACCTGTTACGAAAATACCCCTTATACAATTTGATATTTTCGTAATAAATTGTATGAAACAGCTGATTTTAAAGTTGGTCCTATAGTAAAAGTTGTTCAGTTTGATGGTCCCTATCTACCATATTCGGCATTAGGGGTATTTTTGTAACACGTTGTATATTATGACCTGAGTAGTGCAGTGGTCTACCGCAAGAGGTCCCGGGTTCCCGGCCGGGCAGAAATTGAAATGATGAATTTTATTTGCTGTGACGAGTCTGGTTGTTACTATGTATATTAAGTAAATATTTTAAAAGTATATAAGTAGTATATCAGTTGTCTATCACCCATATTACAAGTTTGCTTAGTTTGGGGCTGTGTGAAATTGTCCAAGCATTTATTTATTCATTTATATCTTTGATAACTAACAATAATAAATTAACAATTCATACCATTAAAAGAATCACACATGACCCTAGAGATGAAAATGACAACAACAAAAACAGAATCTGAATATTTACCAATGAATTCATATAGAACATTCCGTTGTATCACTAGCCACAACTTCATGCAAATGTCATTCTATTCTCTATTTAAGTAGGAACATAATACTGTTAATTTTGATTTCCCTTTTAAAATGCTTTCTGCCCTTATGTGCAAAGTAATTTATTATTATTGTTTAATTTCCAGATCACAGCAGTAATCCACATATTGCTAGTTCTACTCGAAGACATACCGCTACACCTCAACGCGTTGGGTCTGTTCCAGCAGGTTGTACACGCGGTTCTTTTGAAAGAGTTCCCGGTTGTCCGAGTGACGAGTTTGACGTTCATCACAGCGGTCTCTACGTTGGTGCTTCACCACTATCTAGCGTTTAAGTTCTTTGGAACTGTGTATTACAGCTTTTCAGAGGTATGTAGATGTACTTTTAATTTTAAATTGTTAAATATCTTGATTCAAGACAATAGAAAGAATTTAATTTTATATAAGAATTTAAGCTTTATTAGAAGGAACGATATTTACAAATATGTATAGGAAAAACATATAATATGTAAATATGTTTTTCCTCAAGGCAGTGATATAATGTAGAGTTTTACATTGACAGGTGCTGGCATACTTCACATTGTGTCTATGGGTGGTGCCATTAGCGTTGTTTGTGTCGTTATCAGCCAACGACTACGTGCTACCTACTACCGACGAACGACAGAGTTTACTCGGTGAGTGAAAACTAATTAATTATACAGCCTGAAATTTTAATCATTTGGTTACCGCAGTGGGGTGGTTCCACTCATGATTACAAGCAACTTTTACTATGGGGCCAACTCTGATACTGCTAAAAAAATCAGCTGTTCCATACATGGTCGAGTAGGTATAGCGCTTTTGTAAATCACGTGTTTAAAAATAAAATTAGTTCCGTCTCATGAGTTTCTTATCAGATTGTATCTTTTTTTTTAATTGTTTAATATTTTTTTTTTATTAGGCGACAACAACGTGGTCACAGACTACTTATCCAGGAAGTCCAAGAAGTACAGCCTGCTCTCGCTGTTCAGTTTCGCCAAGGAGTCCATTCTGCCACAACGAACGAAGAAGGCTTTCTGAACAAAATGCAGGTATTTTATTGAAAGACTGGCTGTATGTACACACGACAGCACGTCAGGTTATACAGTTAAACTGCGAAAACAGCTTTTATTACGTAGGGCATAAAGGCAAGGTCAACATGTCTAGTCTGAGGTGCCTTCGTGTGTACAGTCATGTCTATAAATATGTATGTGTCTATGTATACACTCTAGAACTATGTCACTCTAAAGCTATTACTTTTGGGACAGAAAAGAACTATGTCACTCGTAAAGCTTTTTGGGACAAAAATCAATGACAAATGACAACTACAACGAAGTGACAAAGTTCTAAACTGTATACATATTTTTAGACGTAACGTCATGCTCTTAAGATGATACAGCTATACAAGGTGTTACAAAAATACCCCTAATGCCGAATATGGTATACAAGGTGTTACAAAAGTACCCCTAATGCCGAATATGGTACATAGGGACCATCAAACTGAACAACTTTTACAATGGGACCAACTCTGAAATCACGATTAAAAATCAGCTGTTTCATACATTTTGATATTTTCGATTTTAATTTTTGTATGAAACAGCTGACTTTTTTTCGCGATTTCAGAGTTGGTTCCATAGTAAAAGTTGTTCAGTTTGATGGTCCCTATCTACCATATTCGGCATTAGGAGTATTTTTGTAACACCTTGTATAATTTTTAAATTTGAGATTACCATCCACCACCATCTTACCTAAGTCTGACGCCATAACAACAATTTAAAAATTGTTGTGTTCCGGCAGTTAGAGGTAAGATAGCCAGTTCCTCAGTGGGGATTCCGGATAAAGTGCGCTTCCAATCAATTGACATTTTTTTTTATATAATACTAAATAATATACTAGAAAAAATACGACTTACACCAGATCATGTTCTCGGACGGGAATCGAACCCGCGACCTTTGGATATCCGGTCCAATGCTCTGACCGCTGAGCTACCAAGTCACTAGTGGAAACGTCGAATTTCTTCTATTATATCAACTCTTACGCTGCAAGCCAGCGCCATTTCACCAATGTACAAGGAAAATTGATTTTTTTTAGACTTTTCCTATAGCCTATGATACCAGAAGAATAAATATAAATAAATTTTCACCATATATCTTAAACCTGAGAATCTATATGGACTAAAACACTGGTATTTTGGGGTGAATTATGACGTCATTATACACCCGGTGAACTTTACGTAGTACGTATTAAAGCACATATTTCAGTGCGCTTGGCATTTCCTTAATACCCTTATAACTGAGGCATTTTGAAACGGATTTCAATAATTCTTTCACTGAGTTTTCTAGCTATGAAAATGTGTTTACACTGTAATTATAAAACTATAGGACTAATATTAATATTAATTATATATTTTTTTTATTCTAGATGATATTTCGGATGCAGCAGTCAAGTGATCATAAGCAATTATTGAGAAGGAAACAGTGTTCGCTTCATTCAAGAACATACTTTAAAGTGGTCACAGCATAAGGGTGATATTCGTTTGTAAAATAAGGTTTAGTTTAAGGTCTAACTCGAACTACGATTTTTTTGTAACGCGATATTTTTTGCACAGTGATTGCATATAGCAGAAATCATTGCTGCTATTTTGATTTTAGCATAAGTAATTTGCAAAATATGCCACTTTTAGCCGTTGATCGTCTTTTCTGAAATTGTGTCTTAAAAATATTTGATCGTAGTGCGAGCAAACGCTTATTTTTATGTGATGGTATTGGTATTAAAAAAATACAAATAATTTTCTTGGTTTTAAAAATTGTTTCTGTCAGTGAATAGGGTTGTCAGACAGAGCTAATGGATTTCGTAAAGAAAGCTAGGGTTGCTAATCCTTTATTTGTTTTATAGATTTAGAAAGATCTATATTACTGTGGTTTCGTTGTTATTTATAGGGTTGTCAGACAGAGATAACGGATTTCGAAAAGAAAGCTAGGGTTGCTAATACTTTATTTTATCGATTAAGAAAGATCTATATTTTTGTGATTTCGTTATTATTTATTGTGATGTATTTCTTTGCTATCTGTAAATTAAATTTAACGATGTACAAAGTTACTTTATATTAGTGTATTGTTTTTTAACAATCAATTCTTCTTATCGTATGTGGATTAATGGCCACCTCTGGTGTAAGAGTTTATCAAGCCGCCTGTAAGCTCTCTGACTTGGCTTAACGACTGTTATCAGATGACAATAGCCGGGACCGACGGTTTAACGTGTCCTCCGAAACACGGAAGCGCTCAGTTGTAATGCCACTTAACGGTCACCCATCCGACACGTGGCTGGACCGAGCATTGCTTAACAAACGTGATCGAGTACGATCAGTCTGTCAAGCTCCGCTATGAGCGCTTCAGCAATCAATATTAATTAAATATAATAGTCATATAGAAAACATAGATACACTAGCGCCACCTTCACAAACTTCATTCCATTTCTAGTCAATTCTATGACAATACAAGGTGTTACAAAAATACCCCTAATGCCGAATATGGTATATAGGGACCATCAAACTGATCAACTTTTACTATGGGGCCAACTCTGAAATCGCGAAAAAAAAATTCAGCTGTTTCATACAAAAAACAAAAAATTAAAATCGAAAATATCAAAATGTATGAAACAGCTGATTTTTTTTTCGCGATTTCAGAGTTGGTCCCATAGTAAAAGTTGTTCAATTTGATGGTCCCTATCTACCATATTCGGCATTAGGGGTATTTTTGTAACACCTTATATAATGATTTAAATTTCCATGGTTATTAACGTTATTAGAATAAACTATATCGGGATTTACACCATGTACCTGTTTATTTTTGAGACTCCGATATTTCGGCGCAGTTGCATGCGCCATGGTCACGGAAGAACTGTCGATTGTTGCGTGCGGGTAGATGTTATTGGCAGACGAATCGGTCTACCCTCCGTCTAGGTATTTTATTATTACACTCGATACCGGTACCACTGTCTGCAAACTCACTACTCACTCGAATCTGTTCACGACACACGACACTCACTGTGTCTGTACGCGCAACGGCGCTTTTACATTTCATGTTGTTTTTACACAACCGGATTACTGGGTTCCAGACACTCGACAATTTAAACCCATCTTCACGATTGATTTTTTTTTAATTCTATGACATATTTTTTTTGTAGGAAAAACTTTTAAGTATTTACTTACAGGTTCTATGACTGTCTTTATAATAACCGTTATTTTTTACACGTTATTTTATTATACATGTACCATTCCCCCTCTAAAAAGCTCATTTTATTCACTGAAAACAGTGAATAAGCAATGGTTTCACTGTCGTTAGAGTAAATACATTAGAAAATCTATTGTTTGTCAATGAATGCAAATAATCTAATCTAGTTAATGAAGCAAAATTATCAAAACTAAGCTAGTTTAGTTGAATTTGGAAAATTTAAATACATTGTATAAAATTCCACCAAAATCATATTATACAACATGTAACAAAAATACTCCTAATGCCGAATATGGTATATAGGGACCATCAAACTGAACAACTTTTACTATGGGACCAACTCTCAAATCGCGAAAAAAATCAGCTGTTTCATACATTTTGATGTTTTCAATGCAATTTTGTGTATGAAACAGCTGATTTTTTTTCACAATTTCAGAGTTGGTCCCATAGTAAAAGTTGTTCAGTTTCATGGTCCCTATCTACCATATTTGGCATTAGGGGTATTTTTGTAACACGTTGTAGATTTTGGTGGAAAATTTCTCCTAATTAATAGAATCTATGTAAATACTCCTTGTAAATATTTTCAAACTGTAATTTATTAAATAGTTTTGTATGTGTTGAGTAATAAAAACGAGTGATGGATGCTACAATTTTTTTTTATTTGTAAACTAGTTTCCGCTCGCATTAAATTGCACTTCCTAAGGCTGGCCCCAGACCTACCGGTTTCATTTCTTTGCTTTGCTGTTCTAGTTGAACTAGCTAGTTCTAGCTACTGGCTAACGCATCGAACTTCGAAAAGTCTGCCGTGCTTCAAATTAAAACGGATAAATTGAGCCCCAATCGGGCCAAAATGGCGAACCCTAATTTATGATGTCACGCAAACATCGATACCTTCTAAATAACTACGGCGAATAGTACAATAAGAAACTTTTTTACTTCGATTTATCTGTTGTTGAAGCCCGGCAGACTTTCCGAAGTTCGATGCGTTAGCCGGTACGGTCCCCTGTTCTACTAAAACAGCAAAGCAAAGAAAAGAAACCGGTAGGTCTGGGGCCAGCCTTACCTTTCAGAAATCCCACCCCACCGAACCCCTAGGCCCGTGACGACTGGGAAAAAAATCCCAGTTGTCACCCCGGGGAACAGTGTTAGAGGGGGCTCCTGGGAATAATTGGGTGGAATTAGCAATAAGACAAGAGGTGGCACAGACGGAACGTATCACACCACACGGCATATTTCCAACAGTAATTCAATTTCACGTTGTGTCATTTCTAGAATGGTGCACTTTGATATGAAGTTTCAAACTAGCGACCTGTACAAATGCCTTTCCGCATTCTTTGCAAGCATGTCTCTTATCATTAGTATGAGTTCGCCTATGATAATCCAAAGTCTTCTTTCTCTGAAAAGATTTCTCACAAATATCGCACTGAAACGGCCTGGAGTCGTCGTGTCGCACCATATGTCTTTTCAACTCATCTTTATCAAAAACTTTAAACCCACAAATCTCACAAGCAATAGATCTCTCCTTTAAATGGACTCGTGCTTTGTGAACTAACAGTATGCAGGCAGTCGTAAAAACCTTTGGACAGAGATCGCACTTGTGCTGACTGCTTTGCACGTTATGATCCAAAGCAAGATGGCGTTTCTTCAGATACCGGCTGGTTAAGACCTTCGGGCATTTCGGACATTTCATATTGCCATCTTTGTGAACGGCAGACAAATGTACTTTCAAGCCGTTACGAGATGGGAACACTTTGTGGCATTTGTTACATTCGTGGGGGCCGTGGACACTTCTAATGTGGCAGGCTACGTTCAATTTAGACACGAAACTTTGGCCACAGATTTCGCATACGTACGTGTTAGATTTATTATGGTATTTGTGCGTATGCATCATTAAAGTGCCGAAAAACCTGAAAGACTCTCCACATTCCAAGCAATTCAAATCGCCTTCGGATAGTTTGTAACTAAAGAACTCTTTGCTAAGGTCTCTATTGAAGTTCAGGTCGTGTGCCGTTTCTGCATGCGCCAGGAAATCTTCTAAGCTGTGTACAGACTTCGAACAGCGTTTACAAGATATCTCTGATACGTCCAGCTTGATTCTTGTATTTTTGAGAGCGGCAATAATATTTTTCAATTTCGGTTCCTCGTGTTCTGACTTCGTGTGCTGTTTTAATTTAAGGTAGTTGTCCAGAGGGCAGCAACAGAAGAAACACATGTATTTGTTGCAATACCATCGGAATGGCATGATTGTTGAATCCTGTATAATCACAGTGAGTATCTGCAGAAGGTCGGTTTTGTGTTTCTTCTCAGATTCGCGATCGATGCTTTCGGTTTCTGAAAAAATAAAATAAACAATCTGATTCGCTGGTGAACTTTGGGATGTTTATCTTAACGAATGGCTTAAAAGGTGAGCGAGCGTGTATCTAAGACCTTGTCCAGAAAAGGCGAATTCGCCGCGTTTTTAGTTACATAGCTGTTAATATTTCACACTTTGCAGACGTCCGGTCCTAGGCGAACGTTGTGTAAGTAACGAATCGCGTGAATCGCGTCTCATTCGCGCGTAACTCTGGACAGGGTCTAAGCCAGGGGTTTTCAAAGATGGCGCCCCCCTCAGGAGAGGCGCTGAGACTTTCCAAAGGGGGCGCGGGCCACCAGTGAAGTTAAGGATCTTATCCTTACTAACATTATAAATGCGAAAGTCCGTTTGTTTGTTTGTTTATTGCGCCTTCACGTCTTAACTACTGAACCGATCATCATGAAATTTTGCATACTCGTTGTCAGGGTTACAGAGAAGGACATTTAGGGTACCTTTCATCCCGAAAAAAAGTTTTTTTCCCGAGGGATGTCAAAAAACTTTCCACGCAGAAGAAGTCGCGGGCGGTCGCTAGTTTAGAGATAACCAAGAAACATGTCCGTAGGTAGGTATGATGTTTATACACCTATTGTAAGCGCCTTCTCAACGCACTAACCATAGCGAGTGGTTAGTTCTGGCGTCTCGCTCGTGCAAGCATCTCTCCCTCGTGCTACGTTCACGTTCACTAGCTATTAACCTAAAATTGACTGGGTAGAGGGGGGCGCGGATTTTTTTTGTAGAAAGGGGGCTCCAGGCGTGTCCCAAATAAATTACGGAACCCCTGGTGTAAGCGATTCCTTCAGACACTCGTTTAGGGTGCTTAGGGAGTAAACATACTAAAAGTCCCATCGTCTATCGGCCACATACTCAAAGGCTTCTTAGCTAAAATCTTTAGATAAGGTCTCCTTAACTTTAAGGAAGCTGTCAGTTTCATAGAGTTTCTGTCAAATCTGACAACTTTTTTGAATTTAAGGACCTTAACTTTCAGAATCGTTTAAGTACCTATTTAGCCGTAAGGTACCGCTTAGTTACCCGCTCGCGCACTCTACAACCCCTTTATTGACTGGACTATTATTATTTGTAATGTAAGGGAATAATGGGTAGGTTTGTCAGTACCTATTACAATATCGTAGATTAAGTACCATATGTTTGTATTTACGCGTGCGCCTCTTTGTAAAACAGTGTTTCTTAAACTTTTTGCAGTCACGGACCACTTTCAGATTTTAAAAAAGGTCTCTCACATAGGAGTTTTAGGAAAAGAAAACAAGAATTATATTAAAACATCACTTATTTAGAGAGTATCTGTTAGCGACGCGGCAAAACTATAATGTTCAGAGCCGGTGAATTTTTAAAGAGCATCATGTGCTTTTGGCATACCTACCTGTCCGCCATTTTGAAAAAAGTTGGTTTTGGAGGCCTGTGATAAAAGTGGTGCCAATCGATAGAATAAATTATTACAAACAAAAAGTAATAAGTAAAAAGATCTCGTAAGTGATATACTTACCGAGATATTTGAGTTTAAAGTTGAAAAATAAAATCTGTCATTTTCTAAATCAATCGATAGAATAAATCATTACAAACAAAAAGTAATCTCGTAAGTGATATGCTTACGGAAATATTTGCGTTTGAAGTTTAAAAACAAAATCAGTATTTTTTTTAGATTAATCGATAGAATAACTGGAGCACACTGGAGCCATAACCACTACATCCAGAATATGATTTTGTTTATCAAATTCTAACTCGAATATCTCAGTAAGTATATCACTTGCGAGATTTTTTTCTTGTTAGTTTTTGTTTGAAATGTCTTATTCTATTGATTAATCCAGAAAATGACAGATTTTGTTATTCAACTTCAAACTCAAATATCTCAGTAAGTATATCACTTACGAGAGTTTTTTACTTATTACTTTTTGTTTGTAATTACTTATTCTATCGATTGACACCACTTTTAGCACAGGCCTCCAAAACCGACTTTTACCAAAATGGCGGACAGGTAGGTATGCCAGTCTCCATACATAAATGACCGATGGCTTTTCATAATTGTCATTTTTGTAGAGACTAGATTGTGCTCTTTTTTTGTTGTTAATTTTTTGCTGAAAAAGATGTGCTATTTTTAATTCTCTGTTTTTAATTTTGCTCCTTCGTCTTCAGTTTTATTACGGGAAGATTTAACTGCGTACATACACATCTTACGAAACGGACCCCTAGCGACGCCCTGTTATTCCCAGTCGCCACCCCCAGCTTTGCCCCTGACGGGTGCCCCTTCCGGCTACTGGGAATTACTAATAATATTTGACATAAAAAGTATAAAAACTATTGTCTTTTCATTTGGAATTTACAGACGAGTTTATTTGTAGAATTTGTGTTTAAAAAAACATATTAAAAACACAATTATGTTAACTTTTATTAAGGGTGGCGAATGGGATATAGTGGGGACAATGATGGGAGTGGCGACAGGGAATAACCGGCGACGCCGCCGAACGCCACGCTCCGGAAACGAGCATTACTAAGCATTAATTTAACAATTATTTTGCCATAACATTTCATATGCATTAATTTTATAATTATCACTACCTTTCTAATAGTTACCGTAAGAAGAGTAGGCACTGGAAATAAAAGTTTTAATTTTCTTTTTAATAATAATGTTTTATATATATTCATAAACACTACAAACTCTTAACTCTAGAAACTATTTTTTTCCAAAATTAATAAGCGTTGCTTTATAAAGTTACAAGTCGGATAATGATATCTTGAGGTTCCACAGAATTTCGGTCAAAGCAAACCTACCTTTGCCTTGCATCAGGCTCATCTTTCCCACTGGGCACTCTGGGCACGTGCCCAGGGCCCCGCGATCGAAAGGGGCCCCTAGTTCCTGCCAGATCGCTAAACGATAACGGATGCTTATTAACAAAAATCATATAAAACATATTTAGGAATTTCGACAACTTAAACAATAATTACTGACTACAAACACAACTTGCTTAGTAGCTTTTGCATGCGCATAGCTATCATACTTTTGCCCGAATACCAGGCTTTCTGATCTGTATTCGGCATGTTTAGATAAATTTAAGTCAAGATCATAGGGGCCCCCAAATATGCCCTGCCCCCCCATTATGTAACTTTGTTGCAATCAACTCTGACAGAAATCGCAGTTACATTGCTGCTTTAGTAAGAACCAATGTGACAACTATCTTACTTAAAACAGCAATGTAACTGCGGTTTCAATCGAGAATTGTTAGCAACGGAGTTACGTAATCAGCCCCCAGGGCCTCAAACAGGTTAAAGAGGGCCTTTCCTTGCCTTGCAAAGAGTGTTGAAATCTATTGTTACACGTATCACTTGGGCGATCCAAGACATATCAGTTTCACTTACAATTATGAGCTTTGCTTAGGTGATTCTTCCAACTGGTCCATTGTACAAAAGTCTTGTCACATTCCCTACATGCATATCGTTTATCATTGGTATGGATCCGCAAGTGTAAGTCTAGAGTTTTCTTCCTTTGAAACCCCTTATTGCAAACTTTGCATAGAAAAGGCCTAGAGTCATCGTGACAAACCATGTGGCTCTTGAGCATCTGTACATTAAAGACTTTAAGGCCACAAATCTCGCAAGTCAGAGGTTTCTTCTTTAAATGAACCTGCGCTTTGTGTTTCAACATTTGATTCCTCCAAGGAAAAATTTTGGAGCAAACATCGCATTGGTGTTGGTCGCTCTTTACATCGTGAACCAATACAAGATGACGCTGTTTAAGGTATCTACTAGCCAATATCTCTGGGCATTGAGGGCATTTCAGTTTTTCTACTGTGTGGGCTTTTGCAAAGTGAGCTTTCAGAGCATTTTGGGAAGGGAAAACTTCTTGACATTTCTCGCATTCGGTCTGCCCGTGAACATTTCTAATATGACTGGTCACATTCGGTTTCGCTATGAATCCTTGGCCACAGAAGTTGCATAAGAACTCGTTAGACTTATTATGGTGTTTATGCACATGTTTCAATAAAGTGCCGAAAAAATCGAAACTCTGTCCACATTCCAAGCAGCTATTATCTTTATTTGATAGTTTGTAGCTAAAGAAATCTTTACTGATGTTTTTATCGAACTTTAAATCATGGATTGAAGACGCATGTGCTAGGAACTCTTCTAAATTATGCAATGATTTTGGGCAGCGTTTGCAAGTTATATCAGTTACGTCTAACTTGATTTTAGTGCTTCTGGAGAGAGAAAGCACGTTTTTAAGATTAACCTTTGCGTGTTCCGATATCGTATGCTGTTTCAGTGTGCAGCAATCTTCGAAGGGACAGCAGCAGTAGAAACACATAAACTTATTGGAATACCAGCGAAACGGCATAATCGTCGAGTTCTCGGTTATAACCGTGAGGATTTGAAGGAGATCAGCTTTGTTTGATTTTTTTGGTTGTGAGCCACAGGCCCGAGCGGAGCTTTCGGGTTCTGGAAAGAAACAAACGATCTCCATTTAAATTTCCGAATGACTTCATTAAACTGTTAAACTGTTCAGGTCTCATTTATCCACTGATTCAAAATCATACCTATATTTAGTCAGGGCTGTTACAAGCACTTGCGAGTATCAAAAATGCTACGCACACAGTACTACAGTTCGCAGTTGCTCTGAACAAACGCCGACAAATTGTTCTCTATAGTATACCTTGAAAAAAAAAACGATGATTTTCAAAAGGTATTTTCATAATAATCAATAAAAAAGGGGCCCAACACAACACCCTAGGCAACTCCAGAGTACCTACTTATACGATTTCAAAGATCGAATATGTAATAATGTTATTAATACATTATGTTGTTATTAAATAATAATATTATGAAAAAATCTACATCGTAGCGACGATGTTACAGCAAGTGTTGTTAGAATTGCAGATTCCAAAATTATTGAGAGAAAGACATTATCGAAAGCCTTTTGAAAATCTCAAAAGGAAAAAAAACAGTAATGACCCTGGATCCACAAAATCGAACCCAGATATGAGATGGATGATCATGTGGAGGACGGACGGAGTTACTTTATGGATTCAACATTATAAGTGTGGTCACAAATGGTTTTGTTGTGGGATTCGCTTCACCAACCTCCGATTACGGTGCTGACGTTGCAGTGTGGCATTACTACGCCACACGGTATGCAACAAACTTCAAAACTAGGGAGTGTCGTTAAAGGTAAAACAACTCCGTGGCTCAGGCTTTAAAAAATACGATCTTCAACCCTCCTGCCAAGCGTGGAGATAAATGCAGTTTCCTCCCACAGGAGAGCCTAAAAAACCTAGTCTATGCTAGTCGTCTACATATAAAATATCAAAGAGCATCATGTGCTTTTGGCATACCTACTTGTCTGCCATTTTAAAAAAAGTCGGTTTTGGAGGCCTGTGATAAAAGTGGTGCCAATCGATAGAATAAGTCATTACAAACATAAAGTAATTTGTAAAAAAATCTCGTAAGTGATATACTTACCAAGATATTTGAGTTTAAATTTGAAAAAAAAAAATCTGTCATTTTTTAAGTCAATCGATAGAATAAGCCATTACAAACGAAAACTAATAAGTAAAAAAATCTCGTAAGTGATATACTTACTGAGATATTTGAATTTGAAGTTGAAAAACAAAATGAGTATTTTTTTTAGATCAATCGATAGAATAACTGGAGCACACTTCGTCAGCTGAGCCATGGACGCTTCCTACATACATAAAATAGCTTAACAACAATCTGCAACGATATAACCACTAAATCCAGAATATGATTTTGTTTATCAAATTCAAACTCGAATATCTCAGTAAATATATCACTTGCGAGATTTTTTTCTTATTACTTTTTGTTTGTAATGACTTATTCTATTGATTAATTCAGAAAATGTCAGATTTTGTTTTTCAACTTTAAACTCAAATACCTCGGTAAGTATATCACTTACGAGATTTTTTTACTTATTACTTTTTGTTTGTAATTACTTATTCTATCGATTGACACCACTTTTAGCGCAGGCCTCCAAAACCGATATTTTTTAAAATGGCGGACCGGTAGGTATGCCAGTCTTCATACATAAATGACCGATGGCTTTTCAAACCTGCACTCCTGCTAATATTGTAGAAAAATATTGCAGCTAAACGAATATGAAAACAATAAAATACTGAGGTAAATGCCGATTTATTTAATTAATTACATAAAATAACCGAAGCATAAAATAAAATGAACGATATATACAAATTGATTAAAACTTTTCAAATAGTGCAAGTATAAAGATATATCAACTGTCCCTCTTGAAATGTTTTACACCCTACGCCTTAATTCTGATGCAAATACTTAGGTAGGTATGTACTTAAAAATAATGGATAGCAAAAGCCGCTGGTAGGCTGGCGCTGGCATGGCACCTAACAAAGCATGGTAAAGTAAGATACTATGTAAAAAATCGTAAGCACTGTTTTGTTGTCACTTTCTTTCCCCTTTCGAAAGACGCTGAAGCTTACCAGAATGGCACACTCTAATATGCTTTTTCAAATTCCCATTCTGAACAAACGCTTTATCACAATCACTACACTCATAAGGCTTATAGTTCTTATGTAGTTTCATATGCGTTTCCAAAGTCTTCTTTCTTCTAAAAGTCTTTTGGCATACATCGCAGACGAATGGTCGCGCATCACTATGTTTCACCATATGCAACGTCAGCACACCTCTACTAAACACTTTGAACCCACAAATCTCACAAGCTATAGACTTTTCCTTCAAATGAACTCTCGCTTTGTGATCCCTCAAAGTTTTTCTAGTCACAAAAGTTCTGGAACAGATATCGCAAACCAATGGTTTATTTCCTAGGCCATGCACTAACTGCAAATGTTGCTTCTGCAGATATTTGCTACCTAAAATCTCACTGCATTCCGGACACTTCAACTTGTCGATCTCATGGACTTTTTGTTTATGGGATGTTAGGGCGAAGGCCGTTTTAAACACTTCATTGCAAATTTTGCATCTTTTTTCATCATGCTTGTAGTAAATGTGACTGGCAAGTATGTATTTAGATATGAAAGCTTCTCCGCATGTGTTACAAGCGAATGTCTTTGAGTTATTGTGGTATCTGTTGTCGTGCATCAATAATGTCCCGAAGAAGGCGAATTTTTCACCGCAATGCAAGCAGCTGAGATCTCCATCCGTAAGTCTGAAACAGACTAAATTGTCCACCACTTTCTTAAACTTCAAATCGTGGGCGTAAGACATATGGTTCAAAAGCTCTTCCAAAGTCTCGAACTTTTTGGGACATCTTTTGCAAGATATATCTGACACGTCTAATTTGATCCTTCTGTAATAACATTTATGTGTGACTGTTTTATCAGTTTCGTGGACTGTATTCGTATGCTGCTTTAAAATGGCGATGCTTTCGAAAGAGCTCCCACAAAAGTAGCAGGTGAAATAGTTCTTGGTTGACCATCTAAACGGCATTATAGTGGAATTTTCTGCGATTAATTTTACTACCCTCGTTGTAGCTTTCTTTATCTGTTTGTCCTTGGCCGTCGCGACTGCCTTTTCTGGAAAAAGCAAATGCCATCACTGAATCCATGGATAGATTGCGAAAATACAGTTGAAAAAACTTAAATAAAAGCCTTAGGATTTAGAACACGCCGCAGACATTCAATCTTGGACGTCTTCAATCTTCAAGTGTTACACGATTGCCCGAAAGGAGGAGTGGATTGTGTTCTTCCACTATAGTTAGTGGTATAAGGATTGAAATTCGGATTTCAGGCTCAAAAAAGGAGCCTTTTTAGGATTAAAAATTACTATCGCTATATACTACTTGGACCTGATGGTATGTATGTCAAAACCAAATTATCAGTGCTAAAATTCAAATAAATTAAGTATTTATTAATATTATAGCATTAATTACCTGTTTATATATTTTTATTATAAGTAAAGAATTTTATTTTTTTTACTATAAGTTTACAAAAATTAATTATAAAAAAAATATCAAAATGTATGAAACAGCTGATTTATTTTTTCGCAATTTCAGAGTTGGTCCCATAGTAAAAATTATCCGGTTTGATGGTCCCTATCTACCATATTCGGCATTAGGGGTTATTTTGTAACACGCTGTATATTTTTTTGTTTTTTTTTTTACAAGAAACTTTATGAATCGGATAATTGCCTGCCGCTAGTCATAGTAGTATATTAATACGTCGCTGCACGCGGGGCAATAAAAACGGACAATGAACGGATAATAAAGGTTAAGGGTAAGAAATGAGGAGCTCGGTGGCGCATCAGTGGTGTAGCGCCTGGCCCAGCGATTGCGGAGGTTAAGCAACTTTCGCAAGGGCCATGGAATAGGTGACCAAAAATTTATAACCTCGAACTTCTCCGTGCTTTGGAAGGCACGTCAAGCCCTTGGTCTCGGCTGAATTGGCAGTAGTTAATACCCACCAATTAGCATCTGGCCCGCATGGTTTATGGCCCATCTTCCTTATCCACCCATAAGGAAGGCCTGTGCCCCGGGAAGGAAATAATTAAGGCCTTTACATTAATTATACTTTTATTTTCCTTTAAAGGTAATTAAAGTTAAAATAACTGTTTTGCCATGGTCTCTCAGCCGGTGATTTTAAACAATAACAACTTAGGAATAAATCTGTTGGTTATAGCTATTCATTCCGACACAGAAATCGAACATAATAATTAATGTAGCAAGCACAGTTTGCAAGATTTCTTAGACCGGCTGTCCCAAAACTTTGCTACACGTAAGGAAAGTAGTCTAAAAACTACTACTAAAAACTTTTTTTTATTTTGATTTGAAAATAATGGGCGATTTTCCGAGACCAAAAAAAAAATTAGTTCATAAAATCTCCATAGATGGTGTTTTATGAAAGTTGCTTATAAATCCCAGCGCACACCAGGCGAGGCGCGGCGAAGATGCTGAGAGGAAAGCAATCGAAAATATGAAATAAAGTTGAAAATAGCATGTCAAATAAACGGCGCGCGAGGACCTAAGTTACCAAAAGAGTGTGCATGCGGACAACTGTTTCATAGAAATTAAGGCTTATTTTCGATTGCTTTCCTCTCAGTATCTTCATCGCGCCTCACCAGGTGTGCGCTGGACCTATTATGTCCTATCGCCGTTTTAAGTCCCCCGCCTTGTTTATCACTCTCCAAGGCGGAAGGGACAGCATTTGCGATCAAAATTTTCAAAAAATTGCACGCCAAAAATTGCGTGGTGTTAAGGGAGTTTAACTTTACGGCTCGACTTTCATAAAACGCCATCTATCAAAAGAACTGTTTTTATTTGAGCTGTCAGAAAATCGCCCATTGGAAATGCATTCTAAGATTTTTGGAAAATCGCCTGTGTAGAGGCGCGATCATACCGCTACATAAGAAATCAACGAATGACGAAGAAATGCAGGATCAGCGAAAAGTGACTCACGTTATCGAAGTTTTCTAAGCACTTCGCATAAATACCAATTCCAAGATAGCTCGGTGGAAGTACTTCCCTTTACTTAGTACTTCGCTGAATATATGGTAAAGAAATCCTGCCTCAACATTGATGACCACCGACACTGGACAGCAGCAACCTTCCGGAGCACCATCAAGCAGCAACCTTCTGGTGCATCAATTCCAGTAGGTACCTACTGACTGGTTCACATTATTCCAGTGGTATTCCAGTGTTGTGTTGTTGGAATTAAACCATAGTGCATCACAAGAGCCAGTTCCACGGTTTCGAATAATTTCATATTTTATAATTTGATAGATAACCAGATAGAAATTTTGTTCCATTTTAAACTAAACGAGATAAATAGAAGTTATCAGGAGAGCAGTTAAGACCTAACACAGTCCCTATCTGAACCTAATCATTTTTAAATAATGGATGCTAAATTACCACGACTTTACAGACAGCGTTTATTCTGCGCACGTGGGCAATAAAAACTCGGCAATATTTTCGAAAGTGTTAATGGTCCGACTTTTCATTCATTTTTTCCTTTTCATGCATAACGATATGCTTTTTCAAGGAGGATACATCTAAAACCACACCGCACACTTCGCACGGCCAATGGGTTTTTTGCTTATGCCTATCAAGAATGACTTTTTTTGAAAATATCTTGTTGCAAATATCGCAAAAATACTGCTCGCTTTTCAAGTTGTGATCCAAAGCCAAATGACGCTTCCTTGAATAAATGTTAGGGAAAATTTTCTCGCAAACCGAGCATTTAAACTTATCAGTCTCATGGACATATCCGACATGATTGTACAAATGGTATCGTGATGGGAACGACTCATTGCAGTATTTACATTTCTGGCTATGATGCATCTGCTTCATGTGAGTTTGAACGAATCTTCTCAGCCAAAAACTCTGTCCACAAATCTCGCATAAATGATTACGTGCTAGATTGTGCTTCTTATGTGTATGATTTAACAAAATGGGAAAGTACTTGAAACTTTCGTCGCACTCTAAACATTGCATTACTTCATCGTTTAGTTTAAATATTTGAAACTGAGCTATCACTTCCTCATCGATTGCCATGTCATGTTCGTTGGATAAATGCTCTAAGTAATGTTTAAAACTATCCATATTTCTTTGGCACTTAGTACACACAATTTGTGTGACGTCTAACTTAATTCTGCAGTTAGTATGGAATATTCTTCGAAATATCTTGTTCAAATTTACATCTGTATGGTTTTCAAAGTGCTCTTTAAGCTTGGAACTCTCTATAAAAAGTTCATCGCAGTGGAAACACATGTATTTGCACTCATGCCATCTGAAAGGTATGAGACTGGACCATTTTATTAACATCTTGAGGAATTTGCAGACCTCCATTTTTCTGATCTTTTCCTTATTGTCCGTCTGTCTCTTTTCCATCTTGTCAGGTTTTTGGTCTGAAAGTACAATAAGATTGGTGTCACTAATTTTGTATTAGGAACTGTTTTTCTCTTTTATGATCCTTATTTCTTATCTATATGTATAAAATTGTGAACTGATTGCGGATATATCAAAGCATAGCCCAAACCGCTGGACCTACAGACTTGAAATTTTACACCTTATACAGTATATGCTAGGCATCCACTAAGAAAGGATTTTTTAGTAATTCCATCCCTAATAGAGGATGAAAGATCGTGATTTTCGAAGTTAGGATCTTCAAGGCTGACAGTTGAAAATATATTTATACGTGTCTCAGCGTTTTTGATATTTCCACCCCCGAATGGGTGAAAAGGGGAATAAAATTGTGTATGGAAAGTCCTTCATTTTCATATAATAATTTAATTTATTATTTAGGCTTATGGTTGGAAACTAAAAGCAAATAATGAAGCAAACACACATTTTATAATTATTCAAAAATCAACCCAACCTAAAAATCGATATGGATGTCGTTATTATTGAGGCTTATGCTATCTTGTGTGTGAGTCTTTAGTTTATAAAGTTTTTCTAGAGTTCCTACACAACAAGTGCAAGTCGCGCCTTTACTTTTATGATCTCTGAAGTTCAAAACATCTTTGGTTACTAAATGTCGTCCACATATATTACGTAGTTTATTATGATATCCTCCGTGTATTTTACTCATATGTACCAGGAGTAGCCCGAAGATATAAAATGGTCGAGAGCAGGGTAAGCATTCTACTTATTTGGTTCAGTGAAGGGACATATGCAATCGCCGATTTCTTTGTTAAATACAACGTCATGTTGGACTACTAAGTGATCTATTAAATCTTGGAGATTGGCTAATACTACAGTGCATAGTTTGCAAAACAAATCAGAACATCAACATGAACTGGCGGCTCCTAAAAGTTCCCCACGGCTTTCCGGATCACGTCGTCATGGTCATCGTCGTCGACGCCTTGGTGATGTTTTAAATCGAACCTCCGCGTTATTTGTCAGTCAGTCTCTGTCTAATAACTGGAAAACTAGTTTTTGTGAGCATGCTTCTAATTAGGGTCGTCCTATCTCAGGCACTTTGTCGTTGTAGACAATTCTCCTAGTCATAAGGGAGTAGCTACGATATAGTTGAGTAGGTATAAAAAAAGCTACAAACATTTTTCCTTTTGTATTCGAATTGTCTTCTCTGGACGACGATATATGACGATCACATCTACGTAACAGTTTCGCGTCATTATATTCGTGGCGGAGCGGAGGTGTACCAACGGTCGGATACAATCGGGCGGAATCGCGCCTGAAAGAGACAGCATGCATCATTCATGGTTGTTTTGTTTGTAGGTGGGTATACAACTGACAAGTCATGGCGGAACCTACTGCCACGCTACTGCGGTGTTTCGCGACGGAGATGTGCTACCAGGCGTCAGCATACTAAATTTATGTAAAATAAAAACGGTCTAGTAGCAATCTACACTATTTATTCGAAATGATTCAAAGACTATTTCGGTAATTAGACTGTTTAAGTGGTTTGATAATACAGATTTGGGTGCACAGTTTTGATGTGTTTTTTTGTAGTCTTCATATTCTTAAAAGATTTGCCACATTCCGAGCACATAAATCGCCTTTCTTCAGTGTGCTTACTCATATGTGTTTTCAGCCTCCCCTCATTGAACACCGTCCAACCACAAACGCTGCAAATCACATTTTTTTCCTGCAAATGTTTCTCTCGCACATGTCTCATCATAGCACTTTGGAAAACAAATGTTCTCTCACAATACGAACACTTCACCTTCTTCCGCTTTTCATGCACATCTTTCATATGGCAAGACCTTTTGTAAAGAGTTTCAAAAAGCTTAGAACAAATTAAACACTTATATTTCCTTTTGTGAACATTTTGCATATGACTCCTCTTTGTAATGTTTGTTAATATGTCTCCACACAATTGGCATTCGAACGATTTCTTCCCATGTTCCTTGTTCATGTGTACTCTCAACAGCCGAGTAGTTTGATAATATTGGCCGCAAATCTCACATTTAATATCCGAAAATACGTTATGACACTTATTGCCGTGCACCAGCAAATCGCCGAAGGTTTTATACTCCTCCTCACATTTAACGCACTGCACTGTATTCCTTTTTAATTTAAATGGACGCATAAAACCCACATCTTTCCTAAAAGGTATATTATGTACTTCCATTAAATGTTTGATTAACCCATCAAATTCTTTGATTTTCAATGAGCAGACAGTACAGGATAAATCAGACACTTCGACGTAAACGATAGGTTCCCAAAAATTCATCATAGCTGTTTGCTTGTCTTCATCGCTTGTGTGGGCTATTTGGTGAAATCTTAAATGATCTGGGTCTTGGAATTCGGCAAGGCAGTAGAAGCATTTCAAAGAACTATTTGACCATTTGAAAGGCATGATGGTTGAATTTGTAAGCACTTGGAGAGCTTTCTGCTTTATCGTCGTTCTTTTTGCAATGGCGTCTTCTTTGTTAGTAGGGTCGTCTTTAACTGATTGAGATGCCGATTCAATTTCTTTCTTCGATACTTTTCGTCTTCCTGAAAGAAAAATGTCTTCTTAAGGTATTAAGGTCAATACTTTTCGTCTTCCTGAAAGAAAAATGTCTTCTTAAGGTATTAAGGTCGATATGTTAGCCTTGTCTTTAAAGTATTTATATTTTTCATTTTTTTCTCTGAGGCCTCCCAATTTGTGAACTGGTGGTAGATTCAGTAGCTAGATCTTGTTTTCTAATTAACTGTAATAAATTTAATTCAGAAATAATAAACAAAATCAGAACGCAGCTATAAAATAATTTAATAAACTTGAATGCATTTTAATAAAGTTCCGACTGGGTAATTTTGAAAAAATATGAGCAGCCTTTTTGCTTTAGTCCTCCCGTGACCACGAAAGGTGTCGAAACCTCGGGAATTCAAAAAACCAATAAATCTAAACTAAATCATTCTAAAATAACACCTGAATTAACAATATACGCGTTGTTATCCATAAAAAAGTGTTTTATTTCTAATGAACTGTACGCGCGTAAGTCTTAGATGTGTATATTTCATATGTCACGTCCTTTAGAAAATGGGAGATTTTCTCTAAGTATATTACTAAGTATATTATTTCTTATTTGCTTCAATGATATTGGTTCACCGTGGGCGAGGTAGATATCATCAAAACGAAGTCAAATCAGCTAATAAACTTAATTTAAGCTTTATAGTGATGTGTGTACTGTTTATTTTACTTTGGTAAAGCAATCGATGAGATTAAAAGAGAAAACTAGTAGTGGGGTAACTCTGCCGTCTTATCTGTACAAGAGGTGGTCCCCTTACCGCTTGCAGGCGAGTCATACCTAACGTATCACCACTGCGATTGCGGAACTGTAGCTATATTTATTGCTGACACAAAGGAGTTACCCCAGGGAAATGGCGATAGTTCCAATAATTGATATAGTTTGCTAAACTCGTACTAGGGTAGGATCTCAGGTAGTCGTGGAGGGAGCCGTAACGTTGAATGTTGCGGTCCCCTCCTGGCTAGTGATGTGCCGAGTACGGCTTGACTCGAGTCAGACTCGATTCCAGCCTTGGACTCGCCTACTCGAATACCAATTTATTTTGATACCGTATAAACCGACTAGAGTCGACTCGATCCACCAAAACAGCGACTCGGCACATCACTACTCCTGGCGAGTCCCACATACGAACCCCTGCTCACCTGCGGGGGGGATACGTAAATGCATTTTCTTCGGCATCCAAAAAAAGGATGTTGTCAGGTTGATAGTTATTGGTTAAGTCCTGCAAGTGGATTGGGTGACCAGCCTCCGTATTACAATCTCTTTAAACTTGTCAGTTTTTCGAATGGCTATCAATTTAACTCTATTATTTGCTAAACTGCTAGAAATAGCCATTCAGAAAACTGTCAAGTTTTAAGTAATACGGAGGCAGAATTTTAACAATAAAACATGAAAATAATACATAATGTTTTTTTGTATATCTGTAAAATGGCTATATTAAAATTTATCAACTGTATATCTTTCATTGATTATACGCACATATTACTTTTTAAGATATTTATACCTAAGAATATTTATACTTATAGGTAATAATAATACTTAGGTACCTAATAAATTGCCTAAAGAAACTTCAATGTTTAGTCGGACTGCTGCCGCACGACAACATGGCCCTATTTAAAAACGTGACAATTTGTTAATTGTCATAACAATTTGGTTTACATTGCGATGTAGCTATAGTACTTTGTTCTATTTTCAAATTGATTGACGCAATGGATATAAAATTGTCATGACAGGTGACAAATTGTCACGTTTATTAAATTGGTCCAAGTCATCGTGTAACCGGCGTCTTTTGATTTTCATATTAAAGACGTGCGTGCGTTAGCAGCCCAGCGCACGTCTGTAACTAAAGGCCCCCGGTAACGATCAATTGCGACTGTCAATGTTTTCGTCAGTGCCATCGTTAGTGCCATTGACAATCAATTACATAAAAATTTACAATCGCAAATGGTCGTTACCGGAGCGCTTCCATAAGGTTAATTACTACGTAAAATTAATAGACTCAAATAGGTGCAGGAAAAGGATGCATGGGCTGTTCGTAAGACATAACAGGCAACTGCGTAGGAGTCTTATGCATACGAACAAAGTGAGCTCGCATTATCTTTTTAGTCGTAAAAGCTCTTTCACACACTTCACACTTAAAGTTCTTCTCGCCACTGTGCTTATACATGTGGTTCTTAAGTCTGTTGCTGTTAAAAGCTCTCCAACCGCAAATCCCGCAGACATGATCTCGAACTTTCAAATGAGTATCCCTATAGTGAGTCATCATCATACTCCTAAACACAAAAGTTTTCGGACATCGCAAGCATTTTATTTCCTGCCTCGTCTTATGGTCAGTAGCCATATGCCTCGACCGCTTATAATGACTCTGGAAAGTCAAAGGACACACCAAACACTTGTATTTTTTATCAACATTATGTTGGTTTTTCTGGTGCGTTTTCAATTTGGATCTGGTCTCGAATTTATCGCCACAATCATTGCAAAGCAGACCAGTGTTCTCGTGGACAATTTTGAAATGCGCCTTCAATAGGTTGGTATCTTTAAAATGCTGGCCACAAACATCGCACATGATGGCAGAAGTGCCTTGATGGTCTTTATTTGTATGATGAAGTAAGGGTCCGAATGCGTAAAAAGTGGCATTGCAAATTAAGCATTTGAGTTCGATATTGCCGAGTTTGAAAGCCACCATACACGTGCTCAAATCTTTTTTATAAACCACGTTGTGCTTGGCTATTAAATGATCGATGAGGTCATATAGGTCAACGATCTCTTCTGGGCAGAGTTTGCAAGCTATATTTGATATGTCCACATAGACAACGGATTCCCAGTAATTGTTAATAGTTTGCACTTTAATCTGATCTCCGACGTGAACTTCTTGATGTGCTTTTAACTCTGAAGCGTCTTGGAAGATGTCGTAGCAATAAAAACAGCGGTATGAGCTTTTTAACCAGCGGAAGGGCATAACAGTAGATTTTGTGAGGACTTGGATGACGTTGTGCCTAAAGATTTGCCTTCTCTCTTTGGGTGCGGGGGCTGATCTTGCGGGCGGTTGGACATTAAAAATGTCTTCCTTTTTTTCAGGTGCCTTCTGCTGATTGGACGGTTTCTGGCGACCTCTCAGTTCTCCTGTAAGGAAAACACGCGATTTTTTATTTGTATTTAAGTTTTCAATTAATCTTAGAGGAAGCCAGATACCGTCATGCAGACAAAACTTAAGAAGTAGCTTTTAATATTTTGAAAATAATAATAGTGTTTCTTTATGCGATCAACCTTTCTATGTCGGCGACTGAAAAAATGTGTATATTTCAGAAAACTTGAAATGTATGTATAATGCGAGAACTGTTTCATCTTTTGTTTTGCATTTGTAACTTCGATTATATTTGTAAGCACAGTGGTGATTATCTAAGGCAAGGATTGACACAAAACTAAAAAAAAGTATTTACAGGTTTTTATTACTTTAATAAATTAACAACATTCATTTAGTACGAACTATAATGTACAGTACATTAAAGAAAACACTGCGTTCTTTGTTTTATGCTTATTTAAGTGAATATAATTATAACCGTGTCTTAAAATAATATTCAGTTAATGTTTGACTTAAAATGTACAATAAATCCAGTTATAGAAGGAGTGAACTTAATCTATTACTAATAAATTGTTTTTAATTTTGTTTTCTATTTTTCATAATGTAATGAATCATTCTGCCTAGGTAGGTGTATCACTATTCCACCCTCCCGGAATCCCACCGAGCCACATGGCTGGGTGGGATTCGGTGGGATCACGGGAGGCGATCGTGGAGGGAGCCGCAACGTTGAATGTTGCGGTCCCCTCCTGGCGAGCCCACATTTCGAATACAATATTCGCATACAAAAAAAAGGTAGGTGTATCACACATAGGAAGAGACAATTTTTTTTCATGTTGAATTTTTCGAGATAACTCAGGCTTGATCGAACAAATGCACCTCATTTTTATGCCTCTCCAAAGCTTCGCAATCCGTAAATCCTTGTCTACACCACCTGCAGACTCTGCCAATCTGTCCCGTATGAACTTTCATATGTACTCTCAGATTACTGGACCTTCCGAACTTCCTCTCGCAAATACTACATCCATAATCCTTCTGCCCAAAATGCTTTCGTTGGTGTAACTTTATCAACCATTTTATACCCGCCGTGTAGTCACAGAGATCGCATTGATACTTAACCTCAGAATGCATAGACTGAACATGCAGGACCATTGCCCCTTTTGTATTGCAAACTTTTGGGCAGTGTTCACATTGGATCCTATATTTTTCCACATTATGCACTTTTCCCATATGGACTTTTAGTTGGTAGCTGTTTTCGAGACTAGCACTGCATAAATTGCAGTCGTGGCTTTTAACTTGGCCGTGCATTCTCGTCTTGTGGATCTCCAACTTGTTGGACGCATCAAACATTTTGTCGCAAAACGTACATCTATAGCCTATGTGGCTCGTATGGATGTGCCTATTCAGTCTAATAATATTTATAAAGCTAAGACCACACATTTGGCAGATATGCGAATGGGAGAGATGTTCCTTATTCATATGGTACATAATCGAGGTGAAATTGTCGAATTGCTTGTCGCAGAGTACGCATTGCATAATGTTATTATCCAAGAAGAATGGTAAGAAACATTCAGCTGTTTCGTCATATTCTTCGCCGTGGACTGCAACGATATGATCAATCAATTCTTGAAAGGAGTTTATGATAGTAGCCGGGCAGACGTTGCAAGCGATTTCGGTTACATCAACTTTGATAGGCATGTCTTTAGAGATTATTTTCTGTAGGATATCGACCAAGTCGACGTTTCTATGTTTGGCTCTGGTGTGCTCTGGTATGGACAGACAGTCCTTCATTGGGACCGAACAGTAGAAGCAGCTGAATCCCTTAGTATGCCACTTAAAGGGTGTGACGTTTCCGTAGCGAAGGACGGCCAGGGCGTTCCTCCTCAGTACGTTTACGCGTCGATAACCATACTGAGTATGAGGTTGTCTTCTCCCTTTCTTCCCTGGAAAGAGAGTATTCCAATTTTTATGCCGTCTACTTTCATACTTCTACATATTAAAAACGGCTATTGGGTAAAGAGCAACAGTTTTATATGAAATAATAACGGACATTTTAATGATACGTAAGCCATTGTTTCACTGTACGGGAATGACGTCACAACTTAAATCATCAACAATAAAGTCCATTTTAACCATCTCAACCTGTCGCTCTTCAACATTTGTGTTATTTACATTATCGTGTCTATTCCGCATATGCATCTTATATGAAGTCTGTTGAGCAAATGACTTATTACAAATCGAGCAAACAAAGCGTTTCTCCCCCGAGTGGATATTGAAATGAGCATTCAAATTGCTCTTTTTGGCAAACTTTTTCCCGCACACACTGCATATAAACTTCTTTTCTCCGTTATGTTTCACCATGTGTAGCTTTAAGTCGTAAGGACCAAAGAACTTTTCGGCGCAGACCTCACATTCTACATTCTTTTCTCTCAAATGCACTCGCCTCATGTGCCTAGACATTATACTCTCTTGTGGATATACTTTCGGGCAATACGGACATTTTATTTTCAATTCCTCTACTCCGTGAACGTTCGCTAAATGTAGCTTCTTGTTATACAGACTTTTGAACGTCTCAGGGCAGTGAGGACAAGTAGAGAGGTTGACTAAATGAACGTTCTTTTCGTGAAGCATTTTTTTGGATAGAGTAGAACAGCTCAGACCGCAATGGTCGCACGTGTAACCCCCTTCCCTATGATAGTATCTATTGTGCATCTTCAAATGGTTTTCTCCTTGGAAACTGGTGCCACAAACGTCACACATGTAAGAGTGAGAGAGGTGATATTTATTAGCATGGCGTAATAGATACTCGAAGAACACAAACTTCATATCGCAAGTAGGGCAAGTAGGTTGATCTTTATCCAATTTGAAAGGAAGGAGACAATTAGGTGCGCTCATATCGTATTCAGCATCGTGGGCTATAATCAAATGGTGTATCAATTCCTCCAAATTCGCCACATTTTTCAGACAAAGCGTGCACATGAGATTCGTAACATCAATTTTGACAGCTGCATCTTTATTCCTATTATTCTTAGTTCTATCGTGTACGACTAATTCTAAATTGTCGGCTGTATGATTTGCCGTGTGCTCTCGCAGTGTGGAAGGGTCTTTCATAGGTTCCGAACAAAAGAAGCACCAATATTTGCTCTTATACCACAAGAATGGAGTCACGTTACTGTACAGCAACACGTATTCTATATTTCGCCGTTTTACTAGTAGTTTATGTGCCAATTCCATTTTCTTATCTTTGTCCTCCAATGTGCCGAGCTTTGCACCTGCAAAGAAAGTGTCCTTTTACTTTTACGCTGCCTTCAGTTATTTATTAATCTGCGTAAAGTTAGTAGTTAAGCTATTGTGAATATTATTTCTGTATTTTCTTGCAATATTAATTGAATGCTTCTTCCAACCATACCTCAGAGAATAATATATCAATATTTATGCCTCTCAAAGCGATATTGATTTCAAAAATGTCATTTTAAAGTTATTTGCTCTCACAAATTTACTACCTATATTCGATATGTAGATAGTTAATTTCAATACCTACCCATTGTATGTAAACTTTTGCTAATTATTGTGATGGAAAATGACCTCACTTTAAATTCCGAGGTCATTTTTCAATTTTTGACGACTCAGTATGAAATTTACAGTTACAGAAAAAAGCAGCCCTTGACGAGTTTCTTGCCAGTGCTTCTCGTTACATGGTCTCCCGCTGAGGGCGCGCGAACCGATGGCGTAGCTTCTTTGACATTCACAAGAATTTGTAACTAAATAAATGATTTTGAATTGAATTGAAGCTTAGTTAATAAGATTTCATATCGGATATTATCAAATTAGCCAAATAGCTATAGTCAACAGCACGTCAGGTTAATGGTTATACAAAAAAGCTAACTCTTATTAAAAAAAACCTGTATAAAAAGCTAACTCTTAAAAAAATAAAAATAATATCATCAAGTCATAATAGATCTATGAAAAAATCGTAGACTTTGGGAGACCGCTAAGTTAATGGATTTACATCTAAGCTCGTCACATGTCTGGACTGATAGGTATACTGTTAGGTATAGCTAGAGACCATCTCCATAAATGGCTAGCTGGATTTCCATCAAACATGCCTAAGAACCATCTCGATTAAATTAGCTTTCAATTAAAAAAAACCGCAATGAAATCTCTTGATCCGGTTTTTAACCTTAATTCTTCGTTTTTAAGTATAAAATTAATTGAATATGATTACCCTGTCGTGGAAGCCCAGCAGCCAGCGTGCCGTTGACTGTACAAGCTAATAGATTTACTTAATTCTGACATTTAACGCAAGTTAAAAACGTTTACTTTAACCCATCAAGGCCTGGAAAATGAGACAATAGATATTCTATTGTTGTCTGGTCGCATTCGGCCGCTCTGGTGTTGATGAATTAAATTATTCAGAAGCCAAGATATTAAATTATACTTCACCCTATAAAAATGTAACTCTAATTTTAAACTGAGTCTAACTGATGGATATGGCTCTAATTGAAATCATTTAAAACAGATAATAATTAAATGGAAATGAGATACTTTAATTAGTTATTTAATTTTTATTAATAAATAAAATAAAAGTTATAATAACAGGCTAGGAATATGATCACATAATGTATTAATTCCACGTTGAATAAGAAAAAGAAGTTCATAAACAAAAATAAGTATAATAGGCATATAAATTCGTGATTACTAAACAGATTTTAACATCAAGACGGATCACACTGGAAACGCATCACGCTGCGTCAAGCGTGACTGTGGTCAAAGTTGTAAAGCATTCCGGTAACGATTATGAGATTGTAAATTCATATTCATATGTTTATTGCTTCGACCATAATGTACAAAAGATGTTAATATTTTTACGTAATTGTCGCTCATTGACTCAAAAATAGATCGTTTACATGTGCAATTGAAGCGATTGTCAATTGCTCTAACAATGGCATTGACGGATAAATTGACAATCGCAAATGATCGTTACCGGAGCTCTTAAGTCAAGTGCGAACTTTGTATAGAAATCACGCATGGTGCAACACGCAAGTAACGCACCGTAATTTTTATAATAAAATCGGCAATGCGATCCGTCCGAGTTTTGCGTTGACAAAATTTTTCGTTGATGTAAAACCTAAAGGACTAACAGCAATATTTGATATACACAAAGTTACATTCGAAATATACTTAGGTATAATGTTTTTATACAATCAGCTTAACGAGTTATATAAGATCAGTTCTTACATTTAAAATTAAATAGAATTACTTATACGCTATACTTATCAACGTATTTTCTATTTATTTGCAGGATACCGTAGATGCGGCTTACTTTGACGCTAGAGTCTATGCCCTTCGCTAGCTAGACCCTCCTCCCAAACATACAAAGAGTTTGAACTACCCGCTATTTTAAGGCGCTCTAGTTTTTCCACCTACGCGCGGTGCTGTAGTTCATATCAGTTAGTAAGGCTTAAACCAATTGGGTACATGACAATTTTTTTTATTCCATAAACTGAATTAGTGCATCTTAAAAGAAATAGCAGTGAAAACATTTTTTTTCTGCGATTTATTGAGATATGTTGCTTTGAATGTTGACATCATGGCGGCCGCGTGAAAACGCCCCATACAAAAAGTATCATAAAAGTGACGTCACATTTCTAACCGCACGGCCTATATGCATGGCGCGCGGAAGAAAAGGAAACACAGTCCATTTTAAAAATACAACTTTGACAATAGTAACCTTGAGATCAAAGATGATAGTAACTCATGTCATGTGGTTATCTAACCAAAAAAATATTTTACAATAATGTTTCCATACAACATGTTTTGTTAGGCCGTATACAGAAAGAAAGCTGGAAACTTATAAGCGCTTACCGGCGCTTGTCAGCGCTGGTAACCCGCGCAGGAAAATATATGAACGCGCGCCGATAAGCACTGAACGGTGCCGACAAGTTCCGACAAGCTTCAACACGCGCTGGTCAGCGCTGGGCGCCAGTGTTGCATTATGTACTATAATTATAGTATTCATACTATAATTTCATAATGAGTACTATATACTATCGTTCATATAGGATAGTACACTTTAATACTATAATTTGTCCGCTCACTAATTTCTTACCCTCGTCGTCCGTCACCCCCATGCATGTGTATGGCAATACCGCTGCTTCAACCCGCTTCCTTTGTGTAGAACGGACCAGCGCTGTCAAGCGCCGGTAAGCGCTTATAACTTTCTTTCTGTATACGGCCTTACGTATGGATTCTAATAATCAACACTATTTTGTTTTTTACCAGCTTTGGAGCCTTAGAAATCATAGTAAAATTCGTCAAATCGAGCCAAAATTTCGCGTAGAGGTGTATTTTGTTTCTTTTGCTCTGTTATACGTTAAACGTAGAATCCATTCCGAAGTCAAATACCCAATTACCGATCCAAGTTTTGGCCTAAGTTGAATTGTATCTTAGAGCCGAAATAAACCGCCTTTCACGCAACACTTTACAAAACATTCTTAAAATTTTGTTTAACATAAATGCACTTATTTCTAGTACGACAACTTAGCAGTTGCAGTTTAAGGAAGATTTTTAAACGTGTTTATAGTTATTTGTTCTGTGTATTTGATTATTTTATATTTCAAACGACTGCTGTACTGATATCGAACAAAGTATGTAAGCAGCTTGAATTTACCGCCAAGAGAAGTAAAATGTATGTGGGCTGAATTATAGAGAAGAGAATCATATCGAAGTCCGTACCTATTCATATTTATCTGATTTTGTCGCTCTAGTATGGGTATATAGCCACCACAATAGAAACTATCCCCCTTACTAATAACGATTGTATAGCAGATGAATAGTTACACAATGGTTACTCTCTGTCAAACTATTTAAGTTAGACATTAAAAAGAAAGGGACAAAACACTGTGTAACCATACATCTGCAATACCATCTTTATTAGTAAGAGGGTATTAAAATAAACTATATAGGGATTTACACCATGTACCAGTTTATATTTGAGACTCCGATATTTCGGCGCAGTTTTTCCGTGATATAGCGCATCAAACTGCGCCGAAATATCGAAGTCTAAAAAATAAACAGGAACATGGTGTAAATCCCGATATAGTTTATTCTAATAACGTCAATAAACATGTAAATTTAAAACCATAGACACTTCGCCATGGATAAACACACAAAGCGTATTATTGCATGTTCCTGAAGACATTTCTAGAAACTACCTTAACTCCCGTACCCTATCCAAGATACAGGAATACTTTATGATTCGGATTGAAACTCCTTATTATTGGGTGGGCTCAATTAATCATGTCGTGCAGAAGACCTACAACATGCCCGTATTTCTTGTGCATCTCCATATGTGAATGTAAGTTACTTCGCCTTAGGAAAGCTTTACCGCAAACAGAGCAACTGAATCGTCTCTCCCCCTCATGCCTGACCATATGCATCTTCAAAAGATAGTTGTCAAAGAACTTCTCACTACAAACAGAACATACCACATTCTTCTCTTTCAAATGCGTCCTCCTTACGTGGTCCTTCATAAAAGAATTTCGCGTAAACATCTTCCCACATTGCTCACACTTATGCCCTATGTTATGCATCTTAATTAAATGCTTTTGCTTATGATATTGAGACTGGAATTGCTCAGGACATTTCGAGCATTTGTAGTCTTTAGCGTCATGGCACTTAGCTCGGTGTCTCGCTAAACACCACTGGTTTTTATATTTAACACCGCAAATATTACATTCGCAGGACCCCGTGTGTGTATATGATATGTGGACGTTTAAATTCGCAACGCTTTTGAAACTGCGACCGCAGAAATCGCAGATCCTGTTATTATTACTGTGTTCAGAGTTCATGTGGCGGAGGAGGATTCCGAAGTAGCGGAAAACACGATCTGGGCATTGCGGACAAGGAATATTGTCTTTCATGATTCTGAATGGCTCTAAGCAACCTTCTACTGTTCTGTCGTAATCCGCCTTATGCTCAGCAACTAAATGATTGATCAATGTGTTCAGATCGTCCATTTTTTGACAGCAAACTTTACAATTTAAGGAGTTTATGTCTATTTTAACACTGACTCGTTCACCTTTACATCTTCTCATAGACTTAGATTTCAAATCACATACTGGGTGTTCTAATCCTGTATGATTTCTAAGTTCTTCGAAATTCACGAACTTTTTTGCGCAATAGAAACAAGAGTAATTTGAGAAGAATTTGAACGGGACGGCAGTTGACATATTCAGGACACATTGTATGTTTTTTCTTATTTGATTAACATTTTGTTTCTTTTTTGGTTCGAAATTGTCTTCAGCCGAGTAGAATTTATCTGTCGAATCGTCTGCGGAGACTATCAGTTTTACTCTGCATTTACTTTTATGTTGTTTCAAGCCCTGCTGGGAACGGCACTGTTTCGCGCAAAATTCGCATTTCAAACTACCGTCCTCAGGATGCTCCAATGAGATATGTTTCTGCAAAAGAGCCAGAGAAACAAAACGCAAATTACAGTTCTTACATTTCCTGTAATGGACGGCGTTTTGATGCGTTCTTAACAGATAGAAGTTGTCAAATATCTTCACGCATTGATCGCAAGGATAACCACCAGATCTGTGGTAGCATCTGAAGTGAACGGCCAGATCTCTTTTCTTATTGAAAGTGACTCCACAATCGTCACATATGAAGCAGTTTTGTGGATGAGCAATATTCACGTGACTTATCAAGTACCCAAAGTAAGTAAACTGTTCTTCACAATATAAGCATCGCATATCAACCAATCTATAAACTTGGTAGGGTATGTCAACAGTATTGTCATATTCCAAATTATGTTTACTGATTAAATGTTGAATTATTTCATTCAAATTTCCGAAAGGTTCATTGCATAATTCACAGCATATTTTAGAAACATCTAATTTGATTTCTATATGGTTTCCTTTTATTACTTTCAAGGAATAATCTTTAGTTGTGCACGAACCATGTGCAGTGGTATGCTTTTTAAATTCCGTATACTCTGTGTAAGTTTTAGGGCAGTAGAAGCAAAGGAATCTGCCGCGCCATTTGAATGGCAATACCGTAGTGTTGTTGAATAATATTTTCAAGTTTTTCCTCCTGCGCTCAGAGGCACATCCCTCGTAAGGAGCCGGAGCGTTTTCATCTGAAAAGAAATTTCTCGGTGTCAATGTGCCTCTGACATAATATTAAAACACTATATTAGGCTTGGATTTGTATATTAGTATTTTTTATGTGCGAGGACATGTGTCCTCTGAGATTTTTCTTCCAGAGGAATTTCTTTCCGCAAATATCGCAGTGGAAATTTCTTTCACCAACGTGCTTAACTGTGTGCATTCTCAAAAGATGAATGTCGAAAAATCTTTCGAAACACACTGTGCATTCCACGTTTTTCTCTTTGAGATGCGTGCGGCGTATATGGTTGACCATGAAGGAATTCTTCGTGAACATTTTGCCGCAATAGGAACATTTATGTCCAGTGGCGTGTACGATGATCATATGCCTCTGCATCGCGTATTGAGAAGTGAATCTTTCTGAACATACTTGGCATTTAGCAACTTTGTTACCGTGCGCGTTGCCTAAATGGTCGCGCAAGGCGTGTCTGGTAGTGAAATCTTTATCGCAAACGTTACATTTATGGCCGTTGGGTTTATGCCGTAAATTGATATGTGCTCGCAGGCTGGGATCAGTTCTAAAAGACATACCGCAATACGAACATATGTTTCTATTTTCCGTGTGACTAGTGCTAATGTGTTTCAATAAGGTACTGAAATATCTGTACACTTCCCCGCAAAAAGGGCACGCGAAATTATCCCTAATGAGTTTGAATGGTTGCATATTGTTGTCAACCGACTTATCGTATTGTGCTTTATGTTCAGTGATCAAGTGGTTTATCAAATTGTCCAAGTCTTGCATTGGTTCAAAACACATTTTGCAAGAAAGAGACGAAATGTCTATTTTAATTTTAATGCCATGCTCTCTATTCCTTAGCCTAAGACATTTCAATTTACTATTACAGGACGGATGTTCTAAAACTGTGTGTTCTTTAAGTGCATCACACTCAATAAAGTCCTTGGGACAATAAAAACATCTGAATTTGTTCATAAAGTATTTGAAGGGCAGTGCAGTGGACATGTTCACTATGCAAGCAATATTGCTTCTTATTTCTGCAAGAGTAGGCTTTTTAATGTCATTATCGAGAGGACTAGGATGTTCGTACGTTAACATGTTATCTCTACATTGCTGCATATTGCATTTTCCAGCGTGATTTAAAAGGGCTAGTTTGGTGCTGAGTTTTTTCTGACAAAAACCACATTCAAGACGATCTTTATCGAAATGAGCTTGTTTTATATGATCAACTTTTTTGCTTTTCGAAGGGAAAGGTTGAAAGCAGATGTTACACAAAGATATGTGAGCGCGTGCTTTGTGCTTCTGTAACGCGGCATTGCTAGAGAAATTCAGTGGACACTTTTTACAATTATATTCCTTTCTGTGGTGAATTCGGATGTGCGATTCAAGATCTCTCTTTTTATTAAAATTCCTGTCACAATCGTGGCATATGAAACAATTGATTGGATGGCTTAGGTTCATATGTTTAATAAGTTTAGAAAAAGAGTCGAAAGTATCTTCACAGAAAACACATTTAAGATCTAGCAGGCGATAAATCGCGATGGTAGTGTCAGCGTCTTTGTCATACGGTAGTTGATGTTTCAACGTCAAGTGGGCTATAATTTCATCAAAGTAATCGAAAGACTCGCTGCATATTTCACAAGTCATATCCGATACATCAATTTTAACTTCAGAATCTCTGGATTTGACAAGTTTAATAGCTCTGTCCCTGTCTGAGCAGACGCCATGGGCTTTAGTATGCTTCCTGAGCTCAGAATAGTCATCAACGTCATCTCCACAGTAAAAGCACATGTATTTGCCGCGCCACTTAAAAGGTATCATCGATGTGTAGTTGAATAATATTTGCAGATTTCGCCTCCGCTTTCTACTAGCATGTTGCCCTTTAGCTGGCCCATTTTCATCTGAAAAGATGAAATTGCATTACTGGCATCGTTTCATGGGCTTTTCTGGTACTTCATTCGACAAGTCATTTGACACAAATTATTCCAAAACTGCATGATCATGCTATTGCTAGGTATAAATGTTTTAAGTAATTTAAAAAAAGTAATTCAGGAATAAAGTTAAATCTATTTTTTCGATTTATGTAAAGCCATATGGGTAGTTAAATTCTTTCTCCACAAAAATGCCTTAGCGCATATGTAACAAATAAACTTCCGGTCCCCTATATGCTTGACCATATGTATCTTCAATTGCTTTTCATCGAAAAAGCGTGCCGAGCAAACAGTACATTCGACGTTCCTCTCTTTCAAGTGCGTGCAGCGAACGTGTTTAAGCAAATGCCAATTACTGACGTAAAGTCTACCGCAGTGTTGGCATTTACAACCTTTACCATGAGCTTTAATCATGTGCTGCATCATAACGTATCGAGTTGTAAACTTTTCCGGACACACTCGACATTTTATTTTCTTTTTACTGTGCACTTTAGCCGTATGTCCAATTAGAAGGTGCTTTGTACTGAACTCTAAGTTACAAATACTACATTTGTAACCATCGGGGTGATGTCTCTGCGCTATGTGTGCTCTCAAAGTAGACAGACTTTTGAAAGGCTTTCCACAATACATACAGACTGTAATATTCTGCGAGTGAGTCAAGGTTTTATGTCTCAACAAATCACCGAATTCTTTAAAGGTTTCACTACAAGCAAGACAAGGGAAATTGTTATTGACGAGTTTGAAAACCTGAAATTTTGCATCAAACGATTTATCGTATTCACATTTATGCTCTTCTTTGATATGAGTAGTAAGTGTATCTATATCTGACATAGGTTCTTTGCAAACTTTGCAAGATAGCAAAGAGATATCGACTTTGAAATGAAATTCTTCAGTGTGGCGAAACCTTTTTAAATCTTTATCACTACAAGTAGGATGTTGTACAGAAACGTGATTTCTGAGATCATCACAGTCTGCAAGATCGATTTTACAAAAGAAACATTTGAATTTGTTCTTATGAAAATAAAAAGGTAGAATCGTGGACATATTATACATGGCAACGATATTATTCTTAGCGTAAGCACAAACTTGTTTCCTATTACCCGTATCAAGCGACGCAGATTTCTGGTACAGTTTACGACAGCGTACATCTTTTTCTTTACACTGCGCAAAGTGGTGTATCACCGAAAATTTACAATTAAAAACTTTTTTACAAAAACCGCAATTGAAATCTTTGTTTATAAAATGCTCCTGCATATGCACTAATCTTTTTCGATTCGATGAAAAGTCTTCCAAACAAATTCCACATATGATATGATGAGGACGGGCATTGTGCTTTAAGAAATCTGCTTTAGTAGTAAATTTTAGGTCACATTGTTTGCAGACATACTCTTGTCTATGATAGTAACGTATATGAGATTGGATATCCCTTTTTTTCGCGAACGCCTGCCCGCATGCATCGCATTTGAAGCTATTGGTTGCATGATAGCGATTACAATGTTTTATAAGTCTGGAGAAATTTTCGAACTTCTCTTCACATGACACACATTTCAAATCGACTAGTCTATAAGTTCTCATGTCGAATTCGCGAATTTTGTTGTACTGCAACTTGTGTTTCGTACTCAAATGCATCGTGGCATCATCTAAGTTTTGAAACGGTTCATCGCATAGATTGCAACAGATTCCGTCGGAAATGTCAAGTTTTACTTCATTATTTTTTCCCTTTACTATCATTATAGCCCGATCTTTGGTCGAGCACTTCTTATGAGTTTTGGTGTGTTTTTTGAGATTGTCATAGTTGTCAAGATCGATGCCGCAGAAAAAACACAAGAATTTTCCGCGCCACTTGAAAGGTATCACAGTGGTGTTGGTCAGTAATATTTGCAGGTTCAGCCTCATGATCTTATTAGCTTTGTGCCCATTCAGCCCCTTTTCATCTGAAAAGATGAAAGAGTTCTATTTAATCATGAGGCAACCAAGGTTCAAAATTTAAGTCCACTTTAAACTTGGGGAATGGGATCTTGCATTTTCTTGTTAACATTTCAATTATCTCTTATTTTTATAGCGTCAATTTAATAACGCAATTTTAAAGGAATCTATTCATTAAAATCCCTACGACTTTTTTCAATTTCACCGAGTTACGTACAGTGGCGGTCACATAAAGACATCAGTCGATTTTCATATAAACGAGGTAACTTTAAAGCCATGGTTTTCCGCCAAGGATTGACCTAGCTGTGGTCTGATCATGGCTATCCAGAGAATGAATGCGGAGATTCAGATCGCTACACACCCAACTGATCTGATCAGCATTCTAAGATATGTAAGAATCAGAGTTTTCAGTTTCAGGATTTCCATACATTTTATGCTAATTTCGCGGTATTTTTAAACATATCTTTATATCTCTTAGATCTCTTATCTGAATCTGATTCAATTCACTCCCTGGATCAGACTCCCAGATCAGTTGGGTGTGTAGCGATCTGAATCTCCGCATTCATTCTCTGGATAGCCATCATCAGATCACAGCTAGGTCAATCCTTGGCGGAGAACCAATGCTTCAAATTTACCTCGTTTGTGTGAAAATCGACTGGTGTTACATAGTTTAAAATGTTTGTTAGATTTAATATAATTTAAAATTAGCCTATCTAATCATACTTAAAATTTTAATATAATTATATGCTTTTAAAATGGACTAGTGAGGGAATGCGTAAATTTACTGTAGTTAGGTTTAAACTACATTCAACTTTTATCACTACAAAAAAGGCCTAACTAAGCGAAAGGTTTTACCACATATAGTAGTAAAAAAGCATATTTTAATGCATATTATATGGGTCTCTATTATGCCTAGCCATGTGAGTCTGTAAACTCTTCTTCCAAAAGAACCGCTCCCCACACATATCACAGTGGAAGTTCTTTTCTCCACTATGTTTAACCATATGCCGTCTCAAAAGTATATTGTTAAAGAATTTCATAGTGCATATCGAACACTCAACGTTCTTTTCTTTCAAATGAGTCCTCCTCACATGATCCCGCATAAATGAGTTTCTCGTGAAGAGTTTGCCGCAATACGAACACTTGTGGCCAGAATCATGAGCCTCTATCAGATGTTTCTGTCTTAAATATTGAGTAGCAAAACTCTCCGGGCATTTAGGGCACTTCGCTGCTTTAACACCGTGGGCTTTCGCCATATGCATATACAACCTCGATGGAATGCTACACTCCGCATCACAGATACTACATTTAAATCTCCCGTCTCTATGATGCCTCCAGATGTGCACCCTTAAATTTTGATCTCGCCTAAAAGACTCGCCGCAATAGACGCAAATAATATTATTATTTGTGTGTTTCTTATTCATATGTTTCAGTAAAGTCCCAAAGAACCTAAACACTTCCCCTGGACAATTGGGGCAAACCATGTTGTCTTTGATCAATCTGTATGGTTGTAAACATGTGGTGATGGACTTATCATAATTGGCTTCGTGTTTTAAAATCAAGTGGTCTAACAAATTATCCAAATCGTTCATAGATTCGAAGCAAATTTTACAAGCGAGGGTGGATACGTCAATTTTGACGCACGCTACGGATTCTCTACACTTTCGGATACATTTCTGCTCAACGTCACACACAGGGTGTTCCAGCACTGTATGTTCTCTCATAGAATCTGAATCTGCGAAGTCCTTAGAGCAATAAAAACAATTGAACTTATTCTTATAGAAATTGAAAGGTATGGCTGTTGACATATTAATCACTATGACGATGTTTTCCCTTATTTGTTTAACACTAGGTCTTTTAATAGGTTCTTCATAATCATCTTCAATGTCTCCTTCTCTTTTAATCGCCATTTCAAAAGCATCGTCTTCTCCCTTACATTTCCGAATGTGCATTTTAAGACCTTGCTTCGTGTGGAATTCTTTGAAACAAGTACCGCATTGAAGCGATCCATCATCAGGGTGTTCTAACTCTATGTGTTTTTGTTTCAAAGCAGCAGTTGGCAATTTCAACTGGCATATATTACACCTGGAGAAATGCTTATTGTTTCTATGTTTCCGTAATATGCTAAGAGAGCTAAAGTTTTGCGGACAATACTCGCATTGATAACCTCCTTCTCTATGGTAATTCTTTTCGTGAGAGAACAAATCCCGCTTCTTATTGAATTTCTGGTTGCATTTCTCGCAGACGAGACAATTCTTCGGGTGACTTGTGTTGATATGAGATACGAGATACCCGAAATACGAAAACTTCTCCCCGCACTGTAAGCACGACAAATCCGAGAGACGGAATTGCTCTGTAGCCATTTCGACGTCTCGTTCGTACTCTAACTTATGTTTTACGCTCAGATGGTTTATGACTTCGTCAAAAGAAGGGAAAGGCTCGTGGCAAATCTCGCACGCTATTTCAGATACATCTATTTTAATCTCCATGTTCCGACCTCCTCTGAGAACCATTAAAGAATGATCTGTGATCGAACATTCGCCGTGTGACTTGGTGTGTTTTCTTAAATCAGAATATTCTTGGACGTCTTTGCTACAGTAAAAACACAGGTACTTTCCTCGCCACTTAAAAGGTATTATAGTTGTATTGTTGAACAACAATTGGAGGTTTCTTCGTCTGCGCATCGAGGACGATTCACAGCCCTTGTATTTCCGCAGTTTTACATCTGAAAATAAATTTTCTCTACTATAAATGTACCCTTTTATGAATATAAATATATCTAACTAAAAATTATAAGAAAGTATCTAGATAGCAATAAACATCGACGTGTTAAGTCGAGAGGGTACATTTAAAGTGTTACGTCTTCGAATAAACTACAGCTTAAAATTGCCATAAAAAGGGAATATTTAATTTTATAAATAAGATACATTATTTAGAGTATGAATAAAATTATTTAAATGCTAGCCGATTCCGGATGATGTACTTTAATGTGATGTACCAAGTTGCATTTTTGGGCAAAACTTTTACTGCAGGTGGAACACATAAGTCGTTTCTCGTTATTATGTATCCGCATATGGTCCCTGAGAGTCTGTTTTCTCGCATATGATTTCATGCAAACAATACACTGGTGCACTCTTTCTCCAAAATGCTTAACCATATGTTTTTGCACGTGTGAGTTGGAGAAGAATTTCTGATCGCATACTGTGCAGGCGAAGTTTTTCTCCTTCATATGAACTGCTTTTAAATGATTCTGCATTTTGCTCATAATATGAAACGACTTTCCACAATCAGGGCATTTGAATTCAGGCGTTTCCAAATCATGAACAGTTTTATGATGTCTCTTCCTATCATTGTAGTTCGAAAAGGTCTCGTTGCAAAAGAAGCATTTGAGTTCTTTTACCTTATCGTGGACTTTGGAGTCATGGTTATTCTTCTGTGTTAAGGAATCGAAAGTTTCTGAGCAGATGTTGCATCGGAAACCAGCGCCATGTGTTAGAGAGTGACAACGTAACCTATCTTGGCTGACGAAGGACTTCCCGCACAGTTCACAGACATAATTGCCGAAATGCTCGTTCATATGCTGGTTAAGTTTTATGAAGTATTGGAATTGTTCTTTACAGATAGCGCAATGAAAACTGTTCTCTTCTAAATCTAGTTTGTATGGGATCAAACCATAACCGCATTCCGTAAACGTCACATTGTGGACAACTTTGATATGATCTATGAGGCTGTTCAAATCGTCAAATGTACAATTGCATATACATTGGAGTAACGAAACGTCAATTTTCACTTTCTCATCTCTCCTTAAGTAAGAAACTGCCGATTTTATATTAGAGTTCTTGTGAGTAGTTTTCGTATGTTCTCTAAGAAGTTTTGGGTCTTTAAATGGGAAGTGGCAGAAAAAACACAAAAAATTCTGCCTGTGCCATTTGAATGGCGTTACAGTGGAATGTTCTAGAACTATTGTGGCGTTTCTCTTCATGAGATGGTTCCGTTTTCTTGAAGTCATCGAGGACTTACACGTTGCCTCGACCTCGAGGCGTTTCGCACCTAAAAAGTGAAATAAGATTGTGAAAATTGACGTTCGCCCGTTTTCCATATTGCCTTATATTATTGTGAATTTTACGGATATCTTCGCAAATAAGTATTCGCATTTTGTATTGTACATGGCTTTTTAACATTTCAAATAACTATGAACCTTCCAACATTTTCAATCTACAGTAGTCAGAAGTGGTAGATACCAATGACAATTATGAACAATGTGGTTGAATTCTTAAAATGGAAACAGTATGAAAGTTTATAAAACGTGTACGTTTTGTATCTTCAATAGATTTAATAAATTGATTTGTAAATTGTTTCTAGACATAGTTCTGGAAGCGTTTTTAGTGGCAAGCTAAGTTTCTGGACAGAAGAAACCGCTGGCAAATGCTTAACAAGAATATTCGCAAGAATTAAATCTATTTGAGGCAATAATGCCTATAATAATGTCATAATAAGGTTTATATATAGCGCAAAACCGCTAGGTATAGTAAGTTGTTGGTAAGATAAAAGTAAATAGTAAAAGTAGTAGGCAAAAGAGCAAAAGTGGTCACTTATGGCACATTTGCCTGCTACTACTACAACGAACTATATTTTACTGAGGTTATTGTTTGTAAACTATAGAACCTTAGCTTCAACCGGTCCGTGTGAATTTTCGATACATTATGTACTTAGCGAGCAACAAATTTAATTATGATGAGGGCACTAATCGCCTTAATGGGGCGGTTGTGTGGAGTGTCCGGGGTGTGTCTAGGGTATTATCGGATTAAGAATAAAAGATAGAACTAAAAAGTTATTTTAAGGTTTTAACTTCAAAGAAGATTCCTTAATATGCTCATGATCGCTTCTTAAAAAAAATATAGAATCGTTTAAAAATCATTTTGTTTTTGCTTAAACCATCAAGAAAATGAGACACAATAAATATTCTATTGTTGTGCGGCCGCATTCGGCCGCTCAGGTATATTAAACCGTTATATACATCTGACATTTAAGAATATCCACGTTTTAAAATGTTTTTACTTTCAGAGTGGCAGGTTTTGTAGCCCATCAGTTTAGCTTTTAGACATTTGCAACACAATACGGATTATTGATTAGGCAGTTCCGCCAAAATTCCAGATTATTGTTTAGGCAGTTCCGCCAAAATTCCAGATTGTTGTTTAGGCATTTCCGCCAAAATTCAGGCACTGCAATTTTTTTATTTTTCAAGCGCGGTGTGTTGTTCATCAGCTCTCAAAATTCATTAAGACTTTTCATAATAGTAACACAAGTATTGAACCAAAAGACGAACGTTCTTGTGTTACAAAGATAATAGAGCAGACCATTTTCTGCTGCTAATTTGGAATATTTTCATTAAAAATAAACTAGCAACGCCATCTTTTGAATATCAAGAGAATCTTGCTGTCGTACTAACCAATAAAAGGGCGGGGCTTATTTCAAATTACCGAACATGTTCAAAACAAATTCTACTATTAGAGCCACAGAATTAATTATAGTACTGACGTACAGAATGGCCACTCCCCCCGAACGGCGGAACCTCCCCAGCCCCGCACTAGGTTGCCGAGTTAGTTGTATCATTATTGAGGGCCGTCGCAACTCGGTTCGACAGTTGCAAAGAGTACTTTTGTAATATGACAGTTGATACAGACAATATGATAATTACAAAAAAGTTTTCATAACAATTATCTTTTCAGCGAACGCGAATGTTTAAAAAAGGTTAGTGCCTAATCGAATCAATCTCAGGTAACCCTGAACACTTCACCCACACATACGCAGTGTATACAGACGTCATTCTGTTTATATGTAATAGAAGTAGGAGATAAACGCGACGTTTACAGGGAGTGATAGAGCGTAAAATAACTATACACACTTATAATAAAAACCAGTTTCCGAAACATTACTTTTACTCCAGCTAACTTACGAAAAGAATGTTTATAAACAAAACCGTAAATACAACTCGGACAACATAAGAAAGCTATCAATAACATTCCACATATTTCTAAAACGTGCAATAAAAAAGTACTTAAAGTTGCAATAAGGTTTGGAACTTTTGAGGTTAAGTACCTATGGGCGGTTTTACAAACATTCTTTCCAACTAAAATCGCCTCGTGTGAATCCGCTATAAGTTGGCTGGAGTATAGTGCAAATATTTTAAAAAAATCAAATAAGGCAATACATATTTTTTTAATTATTCCATATTTTCTTGCAATCATTAAATTATAATAAATTCTTGTAACTTTTTTCATAATTCAGAATCTGGTATTAATCTTAGTTGTACAATTATATTTGACAATTTTTCTGTTACTCTTGTTAAGTAATAAAATCTTTATTAAACATTATTATAATTAAAATAACCAAATAAATATAAAAAATGAGTAACAAAATAATTGTCAAATAAATATCTTCTGAATTACTGTGTTGTATTAAATAAACGTTTATTTCAAATTTACTTTTAAAGAAAAAGGGCAAAAATAAAAGATGTTATTATTTTATCACTTTTTATTCTAAAATAAAACATCCCTATTCCTTATATCTAATAAAATCTTTAATAAGTAATATTTAACTTTGTTCTTAAAAACAAATTCTTTGGATTTTATTTCCCTTTGGTATTTAGACCATCAGCCATTTTAATGTCCCCACTGCTAGGGCACAGGCCTTCCATATGGGTGGATAAGGAGGATGGGCCATAACCCACCACGCGGCATGCCAAAAGTAGCCACTCGTACTCGTAGTTGGTAAAAGTTCCAAAAGTGACCACTTGTACTCGTAGTTACCAAAAGTGGCCACTTGTGCTCGTAGTTAGCAAAAGTGGTCACTTGTACTCGTTGTTAGCAAAAGTGGCCACTTGTACTCGTGGTTAGCAAAAGTGCCAAAAGTGGGCACTTGTACTCGTAGTTACCAAAAGTGGCCACTTGTGCTCGTAGTTAGCAAAAGTGGTCACTTGTACTCGTTGTTAGCAAAAGTGGCCACTTGTACTCGTAGTTAGCAAAAGTGGCCACTTGTGCTCGTAGTTAGCAAAAGTAGTCACTTGTACTCGTTGTTAGCAAAAGTGGCCACTTGTACTCGTAGTTAGCAAAAGTGGCCACTTGTGCTCGTAGTTAGCAAAAGTGGTCACTTGTACTCGTTGTTAGCAAAAGTGGCCACTTGTACTCGTAGTTAGCAAGTGATAAAATTGAGCACTTTTTGCTCAAGATACATTATGTATTTGGCGAGCAATAAATTTAATTAATATGAGGGCGCTACATACTTGAAAGATGTAGTCACATTAACAGTTAACTACATTTAATATGAATCAATTTAACAATTATTAAAGTAATCTAATTAATAGACTTTTAAAGTTAAGTATCTTATTTTTATTCAGAATAAACAGGGTTATTTGTAAAACACCAACAAGCGCAGAAGTGGATTACTAACATTATAAACAACTACGTTTGTTCAACGACATTCCTAAAAAGCCGAAACAAACTGACTTTTTATACGTCAAGCCCCTATTTCACCAAATCGACATATGTCAGTGACATAATTATGTCGGCATTTTTTACATCCTTAGTTTAGGTAATATAGAACAATTATGTTGTGTGTTATATGTGTGATTATATGACTTTATATTTCATTATAAACCATCACACATATAACATGGTGCAGTCGACTCGAAATCACTAAGTGTAAAGTCTTATTTTAAAAGTTTCATCATGGAAAATAACCTAGTTAAGTTACCAACAAATATGATATTCGATCTCAATCGGCATCTACCGAGTGGAAATTTTGGAAATGTTTATTTGAAGATTATTTAGTGGCGACTAGTAAAGATGACGCCTCTGATAAGGTCAAGTTATCCCTATTAAGAAATATGATGGGACCGGAGTCCACAAAGGTATACAAAGTTTCAAATTGTCAGAAAAGGATTCTCAAGTGTGCGAGACAGTTGTTGCGGCTATTGAGAAATATGTAAACCCTAAATGGTTTTTGAGGTTTAAGTTTAATAAACGGAGACAAGAACCAAATGAAAATTTTGACAGATTTGAGACAACTTATCTCCAGATGTAATTAAGAAAGTACTAAGGAAACTTTACAGGATCAGCTCTTAAGGGACCGAATTGTTCAGGGACTCCAAGATAAAAGACTCCAGGAAATTAGTTAAGGATGGATGATCTTACACTAGACAAAGTTGCAAACGTATGTATGTAGAGTAAGTGAAGTAAGTCGTTTCCAAGCTAAGGAAATGAACCCAATAATAGAAATTGATGAAGCTAGGGTTAGTAGAAACAAAAATAACTCCACTTTAAATAAAAATAAGTTTGAAGGTCAAGGAAATGATTGTAAGTTTGAGTGTCGCCGGTGTCAAAAAGTTCATGATCCAAGGGAATGCCCAGCATTTGGCAAAAAGTGTACCAAATGTGGTATTTGAAATTATTTTGCAGTGAGTTGTAAGGTCAAAAAAGTTCAGGAAGTCAATAAGTGTTTAGATTCGGAGTCGAGTGAAAGTTTTTTTTGTGGCGAAGTGAAAACTTCAGATGAAAACAATACAGAATGGATTGAAGATCAACATATTAAATGTAAGTTAGATACTGGTGCAGACATTAGTGTGATGTCATAAAAAGTTTTTGAAAAATTTAACATAAATTGAGGTATAAAGTTACAGGAACAAGCATTAAATTTTTTGCGGGAAATATCGTAAACCCTATGGGTATTGTAATTTTAATGTGTAAATATAAGGAAAATATGTCCCATGAAAATTTTGTGGTAGTTGATTCTAGTACTATGTTGTTAGATCTACCAGTATTTGTCTCACTAAACCTAATTAAATATTTGAATATTTGACAACATCACATACATTGCTCCGATTCCAAAGTAAGTAGCTAAAGCACTTGTGTTATGGAAATCAGAGACAACGGTGGTATCACAAACACCCAGACCTGAGCCAATATAGAAAAGTTCGTTTTCTAAATTGACCCAACCGGGGATCGAACCCGGGACCTCAGAGATGGCGACACCATGAAAACCGGTGTACAAAGCCACTCGACCACGGAGGTCGTCAATTAAGAGGGTACACACACTTGTTGTTGATAATGATAAAGAAAAGTTTGTACGACACTTGTGAAAAATTTAGGCTAATCCTCATGACAGTTTAATAAGCCATAAAATACCAAATCGAAGATTTGCAAAAGTTGGTACCGATATATTAGATTTTATGGGAAAATCTTATCTTGTAATTTTAGACTATTTCACTCATTGGCTCAAAATTTTGCCCTTAAAAGAAAAATCTTCTAATTCTGTATTGAATGCATTTTTAGAAGTATTCATAAGGTTTGGTTATCCTGAAGAACTTGTAGCAGACAATTAACGATTTAATTCACTTGAGTGTAATAAATATTATAAGAGCAAAGATATAATCTTAACAACAAGTAGCCCACACAATCCTCGAAGCAATGGGATGGCAGAAAAAGCTGTACATATAAGTAAAGTTATATTGAGGAAAGCTAATGAGTATAGAGTGGATTACAGGGACTATTTGCTAAGTTATAATAATACACCTATAACGGGACTGGAATATTCTCCTTCACAAATTTTAAACAGTAGAAGGGTACCGTACCTTTATACCTACAAATTCAAAGCTACTTGATACAAAAGTTGTGCCAAATATTCATAAGCTGTTATTATTAAAACAGACACTTTCTCAGCAGAAAAATATTGTGAGGAAGAAAAAGAATGAATATAAAATAGGTGATAAGATAGTCTTGATGCAAAAGTTGTGCCAAATATTCATAAGCTGTTATTATTAAAACAGTCACTTTCTCAGCAGAAAATATCGTGAGGAGAAAAGAGAATGAATATAAAATAGGTGATAAGATAGTCTTGATGCAAAAGTTGTGCCAAATATTCATAAGCTGTTATTATTAAAACAGACACTTTCTCAGCAGAAAAATATCGTGAGGAGGAAAGAGAATGAATATAAAATAGTGATAAGATAGTACATAGAACTGATAAGGATATGTTTTGGAGAAAAGGAACTATAATAGGAAAATGTAGAGAAGTAAGATCGTATTGGATTGAAAAGGAAGGAGAGGAGGGTAGATTAAGGAAAAATATAAAGCATTTTAAAAAATCTTTTTCTACGAGTAGCAATGATAGCTCTATTTATTTAATCAATAGTAAAAATGATGTGATAGGGGAGAGTATTAGAGAGGAAATAAGTTCTTTATCAAAACCGAATGTTATTACAACTAGGTGTGGTAGAATTATTAAGCCGATAAATAGGTTAGATTTGTAATGTTATTAAATAAGTTTACTTAATTACTAGTGTATTCGTCTAAAAGGGAAGGTGAAGTATGATGTCCAAAGCTATAAAGCATGTTAAAGAAAAAAGTATTATCTATGGCCTGTGTTCTAGGTTATCATCGTGTTTGCTTTTCTCTGTATTTTCTAGGAAATAATAATAAATAAATCTATCAGCATCTACTTTATATATCATTATAAACCATCACACATATAACATTGTGAAACAGGGATAATTTTTACAAGTCGACAGTATTGTCACTGTGTGAAATGTGACGTCACATATTGCTGAGGTCACATGTCGTCACAGAATGCTGAAATCACATTTCACAATACGAGGCCGATATGTATGGCGCGCAAAAGAAATTTGTGATTATCTAAAGAAAAAATTAACAATAATGTTTCCTTAACAATTTTATTGTAATTACGTATGGATTGTAATAATCAACACTATTTTGTTACTGGCGACTTTTGATTTTTTTACCAACTTTGGAGTCACCCATTTTAGGTCAAATAATTACCCAATTACTGAAATGACAAATCTACAAATATGTCGACTTGTAAAAAATGTCCCTGTTTCGCAACATACTTGATCCTTTATAGGGTTATTTTTAATTCATTTAAAACCTCTCGTGGGGTTGATCAGACCATCAAACTGAACCACTTTCATTATGGGACCAACCTTGAAATCGCGAGAAAAAAAAACCGGTGTTTCATACATTTCGATGGAGTAGGCATAGTACTTTTGTATGAAACAGCTGTTTTTTTTTCGCGATTTCAAGGTTGGTCCCATAATGAAAGTTGTTCAGTTTGATGGTCTGATCAACCCCACGAGAGGTTTTAAATGAATTAAAAATGACCCTGTATAATACTAAATAATATACTAGAAAAAATAGGACTCGCACCAGATCATGTTCTCGGACGGGAATCGAACCCGCGACCTTTGGATATCCGGTCCAATGCTCTGACCGCTGAGCTACTGAATCACTAGTGAGAACGTCGAATTCCTTCTAGTATATCAACTCTTACGCTGCAAGCGCCATCTCACCAATGTAGAAGGAATTAACCTCGACATTCAACTGAACATCTTTCCTGATATTTTTAAACAGTTGATTAAGATGAGAAAGCTATATAACTATTTGAAATTTTGAGATTTAAGCATTCACAATGCTATTTTTTTTTTCTAGTATATTATTTAGTATTATAGATATATAAAGTAACGACAATTGTAAAATTGACCGACACATGTCACTGACAAATGTCGACTTGGTGAAATAGGGCCCAGCTGTTCAGACAGTAAGTGTAGTAGTATAGAAAGTAGATTTTTTTGTCTTTTTTACGAAAAGTCGTAGAACAAATGTTTTTGTTTATGATATTAGTAATTTACTACTGCGAGGTCTTAGGTGTTTTATAAATAACCCTGTATAAAATAAACACATCGATATTATAAGTGAAACCAAATTCAACCATATACAACATAATAATTACAGCATTTCATTACGAAGTAAAACCCTACAATTTACATATATTTAGAACAATTTATATACATGTTACAAAAATACCCCTAATGCCGAATATGGTATATAGGGACCATCAAACTGAACAACTTTTACTATGGGACCAACTCTGAAATCGCGAAAAAAAATCAGCTGTTCCATACATTTTGATAAATTTCATAATTAATTTTTGTATCAAACAACTGATTTTTTTTCGCGATTTCAGAGTTGGTCCCATAGTAAAAGTTGTACAGTTTGATGGTCCCTATATACCATGTTCGGCATTAGGGGTATTTTTGTAACACGTTGTAGATAGGAGTTTAATAATGAAGTACCTAACAATAAGGCACTGCAAAGTAATCCAAATCTAATTTATTTGGTAACTAGTGTCCGCTCGCGACTTCGTCCGCGTGAACTTTGTTCCGTCCCCATACCAAATTTCACTCCCTTCAATACTGATTTTAGCAGCAAAAGGTAGTCTATGTCCATCCCCATAGTCCAATCTTCCAATCTATCTCTATACCAAAATTCATCAAAATTGGTTCAACGGTGAAAAGGGAACAGACCGACACATCACAGCTGTACGCATTAACTTTACAATGAATATTTCATAGTCAATGTAATTGTGTCTATTGTTTCTTTTCCATTTTAATTAAGGGTCAGCTCACATAGAGACACAACGATGCCTGAAGAGGTCAGTCGTTTCCTAAAGTTATTTGCAACTTGCTGGCAGCGCCTGGCTTGCACTACGCACGCACACGCAGCGCGATACACGATACAGTGAGGTTAAACCCGATACAGTGAGGCGCAACCCGATACAGTGAGGCGCAGCTCGAATTAAGCGCGATACAATGAGGTGCAACGCGATACAGTGAGGCGCAACCCGATAAAGTGAGGCGCAACCCGATACAGTGAGGCGCAACCCGATACAGCGGGGCGCAACGCGATACAGTGGGGCGCAACGCGATACAGTGGGGCGCAACGCGATACAGTGAGGCGCAACGCAATACAGTGAGACTCAACGCAATAGTGCTTTGGCTGCTCTTGTTTTCTCATTCAAACATGCACCTTTTTGGGTAGTGAATAACTTCTATATATCATTATGCTTAAAATTGCGCGTGGCGTCGCGTCTCCATGTGAACTTTCGCTAAGCTTTCGTACGCACTGGCGGTTAAGTAACCGCCACAAAATTTCATATCAAAATTCGGTTGACCGCTAGTGTGTAAGAGGGCAGAGTCCCTCCTGCGTCTCGTTGTAAACGGTCTCTAAGAGTTTTTCCCCAATCTCACGCGCCCCATCACCAATTTCATATGATGCAGTATATTCTCTCTTGATGAATCACTATTATCTCCCGTTTTAGCGTCATTAGTTGTGTCTATCCCTACATTACTCAAAGCTAAATGTTGTTGAATAATTTGGTTATAGCATTTCGGAGTTGTAGGCACTTTCATTATAGGTTTTGCAAATTGGTAAGCTGTTTTTTCGGCTTTGCTTAGCGGTGGAGGTTGTTTGGTTCGTGATTTCTTTGCTGGCTTAGCATTTTCTGTTAACAAATCTTTATTTTTATCTTTTTCTTTATTTTTAGTTACTCTGCTCTTTACTTTCTGCTGTTTCTGAGCGACAGTTTCTTTTTTCTCTCCGCTCTTGCGTAGTCGTTTCGGTCTCTGTTCTAGCAATCGCGTCTCCCTAACGCGTCTAAGACGCAAGGCATCTCTCGTGTGCCGTCCTAAGCTCATTTTGCGGCTTTTCCCTAAAAAGGAAGAAATAAATGAAATTAAGAAAAACTCAAATACTTGGCAATGGTTGAGAAGATGGCGGCATGTTACTGTTTTTTTTTTATCAGAGAAATGCTAATTGCAAGAGTCGAGAGTCAAAACTTTATTCAATTAAGTTAATAATTACCTAAGCACTTATGAATCGTCTATGTTTTCTATGTTCCAGACTTTTTAACTGATTTTTTTACAGCTTTAACAGAAATAAGTAATGATATTTTAATTTGGACAAAAAACCAGTGCCATATTTCAAAAATTCATGTTAACTTAAAAATATTTGTGATCTGATGAACATTATTAAAGATTTATTTTCAAACGGTAAAGAAAAAGTACTAATTTATATCCTAAATCCACTTTTATATTTTATACCTTTAGTTTCCCTAGGTATACTGGGCGCCTGGCCCTGCGATTGCGGTTAAGCAACTTTCGCAAGGGTCGGTCATGGGATGGGTGACCAAAAATTATTATCTCGAGCTCCTCCGTGCTTCGGAAGGTATTAAGCCTGTTGTTGGTCTCGGCTTCCTTTGAAATAGTTAACACGGCCCGCGATGTGGGTTATGGCCCATCCTACTTATCCACCCATAAGGAAGGCCTGTGCCCCAGCAGTGAGAACAATAAAAATAGCTGATGGTATACTAGGTATTTAAAATCTGTCTTTGAGTTAACTTCATTATTTCTTCCTTTTTTAACCATAGATTTTAATTGATTTACTTTATTGAAAGTCCGGCGAACAGTGAGCTGCCCATACAAACGTAATACCAAAATGATTTGCAATTTGAGCATAACTAACTCTTCTTGTGATGTTATTCGGATTAAGGCAGTATTTGTCTAGGGTTCTATTAAATAAAAAACCATAATACCAAACCAAATAAAAATTAATGCGATTTACAGTTTTTTTATGAAAAAATATGGGAATTCAAAAATCCTTTTTTAGTGCTTGTCTAAATATTGTGCATACAAACCCGGTCAAGTGAACTCGCCCACCATCCTATACAAGGTGTTACAAAAGTACCCCTAATGCTGAAGATGGTAGATAGGGACCATCAAACTGAACAACTTTTACTATGGGACCAACTCTGAAATCGCGAAAAAAAAATCAGCTGTTTCATACATTTTGATATTTTCGTAATAAATTTTTGTATGAAACAGCTGATTTTTTTCGATAGATTATCGATAAATTATCACTAGCAAGTCTAGTAACGCTGCTGGCACGACGATGGTGACGTGAAGCAAGGAGAAAAAGAGAGGGGTCGCTTTCGCTTCAGAGGCCGTACCGGCTAACGCATCGAACTTCGGAAAGTCTGCCGAGCTTCAAATTAAAACAGATAAATCGAGCCCCAATCGGGCCAAAATAACGAACCCCAACTCATGATGTCACACGAACATCGATATCTTCTAAATAACTTCGGCGAATAGTACAATACGAAAGTTCTTACTTCGATTTATCTGTTTTAAGTTGAAGCTCGGCAGACCCGCCGAAGTTGGAAAAGTTAGGCGGTAGGGCCCCTGGTGCCGAGTTAACTTGACCAGTATACAGCATGTTATTATTATTATTGTTATAATACAACATGTTACAAAAAAACCTCTAATGCCGAATAAGGTATATAGGGACCATCAAACTGAAGAACTATTACTATGGGACCAACTCTGAAATCGCGAAAAAAAATCAGCTGTTTCATACATTTTGATATTTTCGATTTTAATATTTGTATGAAACAGCAGTTTTTTTTTCGAGATTTCAGAGTTGGTCCCATAGTAAAAGTTGTTCAGTTTGATGGTCTCTATATACCATATTCGGCATTAGGGGTATTTTTGTAACACGTTTCAGGCTGTGGGCTGATAATGTCAGTCAGTTTCTCCTTTTATAACATTATAATTAAGATAAAAGTCCTTAAATAAAATAAAGAAAAAAAAACATAATGTTCGGTGGTAGATTGAATAATTTCATTTTCTTATTATAAAATCGTCATAACCGCAAATTTTCTTCTTCTTTAAAATAAATCGTATACATTTTATTTATAAACAACACAGTACTTCCGAAGAAAACAGAAAAATGAAAATTCCTACCTTTGACAAGCGCCTTAGAAGACTTGGCTTTGGGCTCCGCCTTCACTTTCTTCACGGGCTTCGCGGGGGCCTTCCGTGGGCGCCCCCGCTTGCTTCTGACTGGTAGGGCTTCGGCGGTTACGTCGGAAACGCTCGTCGAAGGCTCTTCGGTTTTGAGAATTTCATCTGTGGAAAGTTATGGTGTTCATTCTAAATTATAGTGCGTTTCAAATATAATGACGGCTCGGAACATCGCGCGGGACGATGTTCAGCCCTCTGATTATGTAACTTTGTTGCAATCAACTCTGACAGAAATCGCAGTCACATTGCTGCTTTAGTAACAACCAATGTGACAACTATCTTACTTAAAGCAGCAATGTAACTGCGATTTCAATCGATTTCAATCGAGAATTGTAAGCAACAGAGTTACGTAATCAGCTCCCTGATTATGTAAATTTGTTGCAATCAACTCTGACAGAAATCGCAGTCTCATTGCTGCGTTAGTAAGAACCAATGTGACAACTATCTTTCTTAAAGCAGCAATGTAACTGCGGTTTCAATCGATTTCAATCGAGAATTGTTAGCAACAGTTACGTAATCAGCCCCTGAACACAATTTCGATGTAAGTGGGTATGAAGCGAGTGGTGGGGCACACACACGTGCATAGTGGTTAACTTCACAACCGCCATCTAAGTTTGAAACACACCATACCAGTGGTTACAAGGGAGCTGTATAAAAATTACAACATATAAAAGAATGTCGTAGTATAAAAAAGATTGGGAACCCCTGCACTATACCATAAGCCGTTTTTAAAGTCCTCGTGGCGCTCATGGTGGAGCTTGAAAGACTGATCGTACTAGATCACGTTAAGCAACGCTCGGTCCGGCCAGTTGTCGGATGGGTGACCGTTAAGTGGCATTACAACTTCCGTACTTCGGAGGACACGTTAAACCGTCGGTCCCGGCTGTTGTCATCTGATTACAGTCGTTAAGCCAAGTCAGGCGGCTTGATAAACTCTAACACCAGAGGTGGCCACTAATCCTCATACGATAAGAAGAATGTCCTCGATGACTTGCCTTGTCTTGCCTAGGCAATTGTTAAACTTTATTGGATCATTGTCGTTTGGCTAGCCGTTAGATTAAGGCTCCTATATACCTCAAGTGGCGCCCTCATTTTAATAAAATTTATTGCTCGCTAAGTACATAATGTATCGCAAATTCACATGTACAGATTGAAGCTAAAGTTCTATAGTTTATTTACAAACAATTACTTCATTAAAATACAGTTCGTTGTAATAGTAGTTCGCAAAAGTGCTAAAAGTGGCCACTTTAAGCACTTTTGCGAACTACTACTACAACGAACAAAATTTTACTGAGGTTATTGTTTGTAAATAAACTATAGAACCTTAGCTTCAATCTGTACTTGTGAATTTTCAATACATTATGTACTTAGCGAGCAATAAATTTAATTAAAATGAGGGCGCCACTTGAGGTATATAGGGGCCTTAAATACAAATGTACTTATGTCCATCATGGACATAACAATTTTTTCAGACAATATTTTATGATAATAATTTCAGACAATTTCTTTTTTATACTATAAATTGCTATATTTATTGATTTGTAAAAATGTAAAGGCCCCCAGTAACGATCAATCGGAATGGTGAATTTTACCGTCAATGCCATTGTTAGAGCAATTGACAAGCGCTTCAATTGCACATGTAAACAATCAATTTTCGCTGTCAATTACATAAAAATTGACAATCGCAAATGATAGTTACTGGAGCATTTAAGTAAGTTAAGAGTATGCAGATGCTGTTGCGACACTTCTGTTCAGGCTACCTAGCTGAATTATATATTTAACTAGCGGCCCGCCTCGGCTTCGCACGGGTACCTACAATATAGTTACTAATGTGGTGAGTGTGAAGTTATTAGACTATACTACAGGATTTCTTATATATAGTGGTAGCCACATAATTAAGGACGCCAGTCGGTTTTCATACAAACGAAGTAAGTTTTAAGCATTGCTTATCCGCCAGGGATTGACCGAGCGGTGATCTGGTGATGGCCATCCAGGGAGTAAATGGAAGAGATCCAGATTTCTATACACACCCAAGTGATGGCCATCATCAAATCACAGCTAGGGGCTGTTTTAAAGGTTTTTCCGGCAGTTATTCGAATTTTTCTCGCCGTAAAAACCATCCTTGAACTTCAACAAACATTTAAAAAAAAAAGGCCAAATTGGTCCCGGTGTTGTTGAGTTATGCGCTTAGCAACACATTTTGCGATTCATGTTTATATTCTAGACTAGATAATTGGTTTCTCAGTTACAATAGTATGAATTAAAATAAATACTTACTATCAACAAATTCCATCTCATCCTCCAAATACTCCACTTCAGTTTCATCGGCATCAAAGGATACCTCAATATCCTCCGCTTTTTCCGCTTTCATGTTGGACTGGTATACGATCATGCCTAGGAGATTAAATCACATGGTGAGTATAAATAAATAAATATTTGACAACATCACATACATTGCTCCGATTCCAAAGTAAGTAGCTAAAGCACTTGTGTTATGGAAATCGGAGACAACAGTGGTATCACAAACACCCAGACCTGAGCTAATATAGAAAAGTACGTTTTCTAAATTGTGACCCAACCGGGGATCGCACCCGGGACCTCAGAGATGGCGACACTTTGAAAATGGGTGTACCAAGCCACTTGACCAAGGAGGTTGTTATTTTAATAGTGTTAATCGTTATTATTTGAAAGGGGGGACGCCAGCGAAGCCGGACGGGTGATCAGTCTCCCTTATCGGAACCATAGTAATGGTTGAGTTATAAGGGTTTAAAGGAAATGCCAAGCTCAATGTAATATGTGCTTTATCACGTACGACGTAAGATTCGGCTTCGTGGCGGATGACGTCATAAGGACTCCCAAAATAACAGCGTTCTAGCTCGTATAACTTCAAGGATTAAGAGACATCGTGAAAATTTCTTCACAGTTAATCATGTGGTGGCATAAACTTTCTGATAAGTCACAAACAAAAATCGTCACTGATCCTCATTAACCATGTTTTAATGAGGTTACTGTTTGTAAACAAGCTATAAAACTTTAGCTTCAATCTGTACATGTGAATTTTCTATACATTATATACTTAGCGAACAGTTAATTTAATTAAGATGAGGGCGTAACTTTGAGGTATATAAGGGCTTAACCTTAAAATTAGAAAGTAAAACATATAAGCAACAAAAAATACCTTTTGGCTTGAACTCGCCTCTTCCCACCATATCAACGAACTTCTTCTCCGATTCAAGCACTTGTTTCTTGAAGTAGCAAGCGTCTCTGAGACGTGTGATGCATACTTCACAGATGAGGCGGTTCGGTCCGTTCGGACCATCGTTAAGTTGTGAAATCTGATGATCAAAGATTTTTAATTTACTTTGACACCATCTACTGCATAACTATTGCTAGTGTCCTGGGAGAGTTTTCTGAATCGCTATCAATGAGTCTCTTTTATTTGCTTTACAGCGAATAAAGACGTATATGTTTATTGCTTTGCCCATATGTACAGAGGATGTTAATATAATAAAATAGATCATTATGTCGGGCACAGCAAAACTGGTAAGAGGGGAGACCTTTCTATTTTTTAGTGATGTCGCTTTTAACCGGTATGTAAAGAAAATCGTTGTTTCTGGCGCTTCGCCGGCCGCTGCCGTGGCGCGCTCGCTCCGCTCGCACTAACCTGGCCTAATGAACTCTTTAGACTTTTTTCATAGGCAAGGGGGGCTCCCACCCCCCAACCCGTTTCTAAATACAACCCATAATCGATGGGGGGATGTCAATTGAAAGGAATTTATTTTATCTACCATTATTGCAGCACGTAATAATGGTTTGTATGCAATGTGTTCATACATAGTTTTAAGTATATACAAGCTTCGTTTAAACTGTGATTAGTGTTGGTTTGGTTTCACATGTTCAATTCAATTATTAGAAATAAATTACTGGTGACAATGCTGGTGCCTGAACCCACTTTCCGATCTAAAAATCGTCTAAACTTACTTCCTAAAGTGCAAGATACTCAAATTAAACTTTGTCGGCAGTGGTCAAGGAAGCTAGTTTATCTACGAACACTTTCGATATCTACACTACATCATAGAGCGCCTTTGTCTAACGACATGGAGCGTTTAGCAGCTTTTAAACAGACTTATCTCTTAAAATCATGAACAAAACAAACTTACGCTTATATCGAAGCACTCGAAGAGCATGTCGGCGTAAACTTCGTTTTCGTTCATCCATGCATACTCAGTGCCCATGTCTTTGTAGCAACCCTCGGAAAGACAGCACCGGCACAGCCCCGGGCTTTCTTTCACCACAATCTCATCGAACTCCATAATCACAGCATTTAGTTAACCATATCCAATAAAAACCAGTCTACCTATTCTATCAAATATTTTCACAAAACATTTGGCGTCACTGCCGTTCGTTCATGAAAAATGATCAAAAACCGCCGCCATCACCGATTCACCGACATATTATCGCCAACGCCATTTTGTTTAATTCACAGATTAGTTAGAGTTAGGATTAGTTACTACTACTAGCATTCAGAATAAAATTAGTTGACATAAAAAGAAACTTTGTACTGCCATCTAGCGGTGAGTAGCTAATAATAAAATTTTCGTAATGTACGTACGAGATGGCGCTAAAAAGTTCAACCAAAAAAGTCTGTGTAAATGAAAAACAAAAAAAAATGACATTGTCATCAACGTCAATCAGTGTCCATACACACACGGTTTCGTCGTAAAAAATTACTTTTGTTAATTATCATAAACAAGAGAACCGCCAAAACAAAAAACGAAGTATCTTATCGTGAGTGAGGAAAATGCAACCGGAAGATATATGCCGCTGTTGCCTATCAGCAGGCTTTCACAAAGATTTAAATGCCACATACACTTACTTCAATAAAAAGGAAATTTATTCCGTCATGCTGAGTGATTGTTTCAGTATCTCAGTAAGTTGTTTTCTAATTAAACTGCTTACTTGATCCTTCCTTGTTTTAGAAATCAAAGCACTTGATTTGCCTTTATTTAAATTCAAGCTTAAGTGGTACTAAATAATGTATTTTATAGTCAATTAATACTATGCTTGTGAAACAAAATAAGTCATAGGTGCTAATTTGTAATTACATTTTTAAGTATTAATTATATAACTCTCAAATTGCATACCCGTTATAGGTCTACTATTGTTACTAAAATAATACTGCAATTCGACCTGCAAAGTGTACACAATATATGGCAATAAAAACTATTATATTATATTCTATTCTAGCTTTCTACTTACTTTTAATGTTATATCAACACTGATAAAGAATCCTAACTTTCAAAACTACAATTTATAATATGCAAACCAACTTTTGTGTATGGTAACAAGCAAAGATTTAAATTGTAACAAGAAACTGTGTTTATTTATTCACAGCTTACCAACTAAACACAAACATACAACTGTATATTACTTAAATACTTGTTAAAGCGTTCATGAAATGTTAAACACATGCAGAAACCCAATGGGCTTAAAGGAATGATTATTTTCTTCAATAACAGAAATATTTAACAAATTTTCAGTTGGACTTCACCTCCTTTTCATCTAAGATCTGCGAGCTTTGTATAAAAGACTTGAGGAGTGCAGCACATTTTAAGGCACAGGTGCTGAAGTCTGAGGAAGAATTTCAGAAAAGAATCCAAGGAGTATCTGGTGATGGTAACACAATAAAACTCTTTATAATTTCTACACTAATTTATTTTCATTACAAATAGTATCATAGATGAAAATACAATAGCCAGTTCCTCAGTGGTGAGGATTCCAGGTGTAGTGAGCTTCCCACCTTTGGCCTTATCCTCACTTAACATCAGGTGAGGTGTAGGGCCAAGCACTATTCTGATGTGGATAAAAAAAGTGTTAGTATTTAATTGTAGTGTGAAGAATATTATAAATATTTTAACAATATTAAGTTATTTATATTTTCAGATGAAAAGCTACTCAAAATCAAGCTAGAACCTGAAGTTGATAGTGATGACTCGGATGATTACTTTTTAGCTGATGGTATGTATTTTTTGTGTCTTACTAAACTATTTTATTAATTTTACTCAACAAAAGTAATAATTTCCTTTATCCCACCTCCTCTCTTTATACAGGCTGTTTCATAATAACCCGTAAAAATTTGTTTTTACACAACTGCCCAAAAAAAAGAACAGTTTATCGTTCTATTTGTATGGTAAACTGCAAAGTGATGACCCTAGATGCAAATAGACTATTGTTTTCGAAAATCAACCTATTAATGGGCGAAAGCAAAACACAATTTAGGTCTAGGGTTGGCACTATGGAGTTTACCATTATTATTATTTTTTTTTTCAATTAATGGTGGTTTCAGTGTTAATAATAATTTTATAGGGTATCCTATCTACCATATCCAGCTTTAGGGGTATTTTTGTAACACGTTGAATAACCCTCTCTTTATTTGGTGGGTCATGACCCATCCCCCTTATCCACCCATGAGGAAGGCCTGTGCCCCAGCAGTGGAGACATTATAAAATGGATGATGGTCATTTAATAAGGCCTTTGCTGAAAGGCAAACAGACTTACAAAACCAAATAAACAGTCGAACATAGAACCTCCTCCTTTTTTTGAAGTCGGTTAAAAATCAAGCAACACTGAATTATTAAATTAATCATAAAGTATAATTTTAAAATTTTACGCATTTACAATGTACAATGATATTTTTTTGAATTACGACAGGGTAGAAATTATTGTTTAAGCAATAAAAAGTACCGCAAAGCTTTGGAATGCACTACAAAGAGATAATTCACAATTTGTTAATCTGTTTGTTTTTTTTTTTTCAGTAAAAGATGAAATCTCTTTAGAAAATATTAAAGATGAAGCAGAGTGTGTCATTGTTAAACCAGAACAGAAGGGAACGAAAAAATATGCACACGTGACAACTGGCACTTCGGCAAAACGGCAGACTGACAAGATCAAGTCTATAGTCAACAGGCTCGCTAGCATTAGTAAGTATAGAAGGTGGAATATTATAATCGTATGCATTTTTGTAGATCAGTGATTCTCAAAGTGGGTGGTATCGCCCCTTCGTGGGCGTTGGAGGTCTTCAGGGGGCGCTAAAGTACACAGAATGTGAAAAAGTTATTCATATCATACTTAGGGCCTGTTTCACTATCAAAAAGTGAGTTTTGAGTAACTTGACAGATAATTTGTCATTTTTCTATATCACAACTGTCTAATCTTCTGTCAAGTAAGCTACTCAGAACTTAGAGCCTGGCCCTTAAATTGTAATATTTTGAGGAGGAAGGAAGAAATTTTTTTATTTTCCTAGTGAGTTATAGATGAAATTAGTTTGAAAACCTGTTGGTACCAGATTTCGATCTGAAATAAAAATATGGAGACCAACTAGAATTCAACCGGTGCTTGACTGGAGTAAAATCGAGACAGCGCACTAATACAGGCCTCGTTTTCACAGTACCAAAGATGTTACCACGTTTCTATAATAAACAATACACTCCTTTTTAGGGCAGTCGTGTAAAAAGAGGTGTGGAAAAGATCGAGTCGAGCTCCGATTGAACTAGGATCAGACACTGCTTGTCATATTCGAGAATCGAACCCATACGTGTGGAAAATTTCGATATTTTCGATTTTAATTTTTGTATGGAACAGCTGATCTTTTTTTCGCGATTTCAGAGTTGGTCCCATAGTAAAAGTTGTTCAGTTTGATGGTCCCTATATACCATATTCGGCATTAAGGGTATTTTTGTAACACCTTGTATAGGATTGATCATAACTTTCTACCAAACATTTTAATGCTTCTATAAAGTTGGTTCTAACTCTTTCTTTTCCATAATAATAGTATAAGACGACACGAAGGCTGACTCTGAGTGCAGCTGATAGTGTCTTTGCTCAACTCAAGACCATGAAAACTCAATAACAGTTATCATTTTCTCAAATTCCAGATTCTATATCTATCTCCCGTACCAACTCTGATTTAAAACTACCCAAAAACTCAAAACAAGTTGAAACCAGAAGGCTTGTTAGACAAAACCGGAATTGCCGTGAGACAAAGATAAACTTTGTATGGATGTCTCGCTCTACCAATGAAAAGATAAAACACAAGGAAAACCTAAAAACAATTTTAAAATTCTCAAACGCAACCCCTTTTAAAAACAAATCGCTGCTTGGTTTCATATGTGGGTTCTGCGATGCTGCATTCCCGGACCCAAAAGATTTAAGAACTCACACAGAAATGGATCACAGTAAACAGCGCTTAGAATACAAATCCAACTTCGAAATGTCCGAGTACCACGTCAAACTAGATGTCTCAGACTTAACCTGCTCGCTATGCGAAGAAACAATTGACAATTTGACCGCACTCAAAGAGCATTTGGTCAAAATCCACAACAAATCATTTTACACCGATATCAAAGACCATATACAACAGTATAAATTGAAAAAGGGAGATGTTTATGATTGCGCGTTATGTACGTCGACTTATGAGACTTTTAAAATGCTCAAACAGCATATGAACAAGCATTATGGCAACTATACTTGCAGTAAATGTCAGTCATCGTACGCTACAAAGAGATCGTTGAGCGCTCACAAAACAACACACCAAGAAGGGAATTTCAAATGTGATTATTGTGATAAAGTATTTGGAAGCAAGCCTAAAAAGCAATCCCACGAGAAAATGACTCATTTAGGTGCAAGAAATATTGGTAACTGTCCGTTTTGCAACGAGTCGTTCACAAATTATTACCAGCGTAATCAACATTTAGTAAAAGTGCATAATGCTGAAGCTAAATACAAGTGCAATGTGTGCAGTAGATCTTTTATATTAAAATCTTTGCTTATGGCTCATATTAAAAAAAGTCATTTAATGGAAAAAAATTGTCAGTGTACGGAGTGCGGTTTTCGGTTTTTCAGCCAGAAAGGACTTAAGGCTCATATGGTGAAACATACCGGTGAAAGATTATTCTCTTGTGAAGTGTGTAACAAGTCGTATGCAAGGAAGTACACTTTAAGAGAACATATGAGAATACACAATAACGATAGACGGTTCAAATGTGAAGTTTGTTCGATGTCATTTGTACAGAAATGTAGTTTGAAAAGTCATTTGCTTACAAATCATGGTATAAGCATGGCAGCTAGTGATATCACTTCCGCTTAGTGGAATTGCACCCTAAGACAAGGGTATAAGGTTTAATACAGTATGGGAGTGTTTTTGTTTGGAGTGTGAAAACTCAAGAATGGAAAAAAAAAATTAAGTTGATTGTACTACGCGTTCACTTCATCATTGCCGCTACCTCCCGGCCCGCTTCGTCATACCGCACCCCCTGCGTCGCCTTTCTAGTACGGCTAGCAACGCAAAGCTTAATTTTTGTTTTTGTTGGTTTATTACTTACGTTCGTTATTTGTGTTGTTATAAAGACAAGTTTACACAGGGTCAGTACAGAAGTCAGTACCGACTGACTTCAAAATATTCGTGTGGGAAATTTCAAGTCAGCGCTGACTTCATGCCGCTGTACTGACTTCAAACCAATTTACATTGGGTTTTTTTGGATCAGCGCTGACTTGGCTCGATTTCGGAGTCAGTCGCTTACCTCGTATAAACCAGCCTTAATGATTAAAAGAGTAAAGTTCCTACATAATGGCGAACCTAACTTGTTATATAAATTAATGACACTCTTTGAACAAGAAAAAAATGAAAAACAGTTGAAAAACATGATTAGGTACTTTTTTGTCTACAGTACCGTTAGCTGTGACGTCATAACAGTCGTAACGCGTAGTAGAATCTTCTTTCAAGACAATGTTAAGTGTGAAGTTGACAATCGAAAATGAGTCTTATAGCTATTCATATAGAAAACACATTAGGATTATAAATCACGTATTGAACATCATAAGCGTTTGTTCCCGAACCATGGATGTTTATATTATTTAGTCGCCATGGCCATAGACACAAGCTTTGTTTAGTTTGGGCACACTTCGCACACTCCATATAAACGTCTCGTTTTATCTCATATTCCTTAAACAGAATGACGTCTGTACACACTGCGTATGTGTGGGAGGGTTACCTACCTGACATTGATATCTAGTTAAGGGCTGACATGAGCCAACTAGCGCCGCCAGTCGATTTTATTTTATTTATTCTAAATAAGCCCAATTTCTTAAAAAAGGAATCAGTCAAGATTTTGTTAATAACGTCTAATATTTATTGAATAACTTTACACAGTTTGAAAAAGCATTCAAAAAGGCGATTTTGTTAAAAGTGGCCACTGTTGGTTTAAACCCGTTTTTTAAACTATTGCACGCATTTTGTAATGTCGTAACGTTCTTCTTCTTCTTAATGAGTGGCTTGCTCTGTGGTCTATGGTTATTCAATAAACATTAGACGTCATTCACAAGACCTTGACTGATTCCTTTTTTAAGAAATTGGGCTTATTTAGCATAAAATAAAATCGACTTTTTTTAAATATCACTGAAAAGTTTATTGTTATGTTATGAAAACTTTTTGTAATTATCATATTGTCTTTGCAACTGTCGAACCGAGCGACGACGGCCCTCGGAGTTTTTGGCGCCATTTTGTCGAGTTCGGTTTGGTGTCTATTTTAATTATTTTCAAATTGATTCATAGTAGATATTGTGTCTTAATATTGGTGCAGTTATATGGTACAAGTGTCTACGCAACTGAACAATATGTGGGATAATTGAAATAGGCGCGATCTTGGTTGTGTGAAGCTGAGACTTTTATTGAAGTGGTGGCTTCCTCGGCAGAACTAACCGTGTAAACTGTCTTGATATACTTGGTGCTAAATGCTCCAAGCAGCATTGGAATGCGATGCACCCGCATTCTAATGAAAAATTAAACAATATCTATCTACCACTGAACTATTTAACACTTGACACTGGCAAAAATTACTTCCAAGAGGAAAGTAGATTGCCATAACAAAAAAAGAAGAAGACGACGGCCCTCAATAATGATACAACTAACTCGGCAACCTAGTGCGGGGCGGGGGAGTGGCCATTCTGTACGTCACTACTATTATTCTGTGGTTTGGGACTACATATAGAAATTATTAATATCATTCTCCAGAATATTTATTTAATAGCAATTTTTTGTAAGAAATTTTTAAAATACTGTTTTTAATGTAATGCATTTTTAAAGACAGAAAAATGTATACAGTAAATAAAAAATGTGTTATTATTTCATTATCCCCTTTTTTTGCCATTGGCCTGCGAATGTGGCGACTATAGCACATGGGATGGGTGACCAAAAAAATATTATCTTGAGCTCCTCTTTGCTTCGGAAGGCACGTCAAGCCGTTGGTCCCGGTTGCATTTGCAGTCGTTAACACCCACCAATCCGCATTTGGCCCGTTGGGTTATGGCCCATCCTTCCATAAGGAAGTCCAAGGCTCCTGATGATTATGTAACCTACGGCCGTACAGGCTAACGCATCGAACTTCGGAAAGTCTTCCGGGCTTCAAATTAAAACAGATAAATCGATCCCCAATCGGGCCAAAATGGCGAACCCCAATTCATGATGTCACACGAACATCGATATCTTCTAAATAACTTCGGCGAATAGTACAATACGAAACTCCTTACTTCGATTTATCTGTTTTAAGTTGAAGCTCGGCAGATACGCCGAAGTTCGAAAAGTTAGCCGGTAGGGCCCCTGAAGAAAAGTTTAAAAAAAAACAACATTCACATTAAATTAAAATATTTATTGCACTTATAATTTACAGTAACTAAAACTGTACAAATATTTTAGATCAAAATGCTGCAATGAGAAACTTTGAGTCTAGGTATTAAGAGTCCGGCGAACAGTAAGGTTAACATACAAACGTAATACCAAAATAATTTGCAATTTGAGCATAATTAACTCTTGTGATGTTATTTGGATGAAGGCAGTATTTGTCTAGGTTTCTATTAAATAAAAAATCCAGAATACTAAACCAAATAAAAATTAATGCGATTTACAATTTTGTATGAAAAGAAAATGGCATTTATTTTGACCTAGACATATACTGCCTTAATACGAATAACATCACAAGATTATTAAATTTAGATTTTTCGCATTCTCTATGCTATTTTATATTAAGATAAATAATATTAGAAAAAAAACTAGAAAAAATCGACTCACCCCTCCGAGGTGCTACTGGTCGATTTTTTCTAATATTATTTATCTTATCACAAGATTAGTTAATTATACTCAAATTGCAAATCATTTTGGTATTACGTTTGTATGGGAAGCTCACTGTTCGCCGGTTTTTTAAGTACCTACTCGTTGACTGAAAGTTTCTAGTTGTACAACACGCAGGCCGCAGCATAACAGTTTGGTTGGACGGCTATTGTGTACAATCGACCGCATATCTACGGTTGAACGTTGGTGCATTCCGATTCGCGCTGTCAGCGATGTCATCGCGCTGATATTTGACATCACATACATTGCTCCGATTCCAAAGTAAGTAGCTAAAGCACTTGTGTTATGGATATCAGAGACAACGGTGGAACTACAAACACCCGGACCTGAGCTAATATAGAAAAGTTCGTTTTCTAAATTGAACCAGCCGGGGGTCGAACCCGGGATCTCAGAGATGGTGACACCTTGAAAACCAGACAAACCACTCGACCACGGAGGTCGTCGATATAGCATGATTATTACAAAGTTCTAGTGTTAAGCAACGTTGGTGACAGTACAATGGTGGAAGTTGGTGGTCTACCATCCGAAAGATCAGAGGCTCTACCGCTAAATATATTGATAAGTTCATGTTAATGTTGACACTTCTGCCCGTTTGCACTAAACTTAAGAAGCGCTTAAGTCTTTTCCTAACTACAACTTGACCAAATTAAAACGGTGTCATTAACTTAGCTGTCATGCAGCATTCATGCGCCTATTTATCTTGGTCGAGTTATAGTTAGGCAAAGACTTAGGCGATTCTTAAGGTGAGTGCAAACTGGTGTTAAAGTCCCTATTTTCATGGTATTTTGTTGATTTGTTTGTTTTTTGCAATGAAGCTGGTCTCGTTATTACGGACGTCGTTAGAAAAAACAATAAAAATTGCCAATACTAAATAATACTATACTAGAAAAAATACGACTCGCACCAGATCATGTTCTCGGACGGGTTCTAGTATATTATTTAGTATTATATAAAATAGCATTGTGAATGCTAAAAGCTCAATATACAAGGTGACCATCAAGGTGGTATAGGGACCATCAAACTGATCAACTTTTACTATGGGACCAACTTTGAAATCGCGAAAAAAATATCAGCTGTTCCATACAAAAATTAAAATCGAAAATATCAAAATGTTTTGCAATTTGAGCATAATTAACTCTTCTTGTGATGTTATTCGGATTAAGACAGTATTTGTCTAGGTTACTATGAAATAAAAAAATCAAGATACTAAACCGAATAAAAATTAATGCGATTTACAATTTTGTATGTAAAAAAAAATATTATCATTTATTTGGGATTGGGTTAGTATTTTGGAATTTTTATTTAATGGAAACATAGACACATACTGTCTTAATCTGAATAACATCACAAGATTAGATAATTATGCTCAAATTGCAAATCATTTTGGTATTACGTTTGTATGGAAAGCTCACTGTTCGCCGGACTCTTAAGTATCAATCTTTCCATGAAAATGTTCATGGAAAGATTGATACTTAAGACGCTATTATGAATGTATTCTTACGCGGTAGAGGCTGAATACTTTTTATACAGAATACCTTTATATTATTTTTTTATAACAAATATCTATTGGTCTATGGAAGCTCTAGAGAATAACCATATTTACATATTTACCTACTGTAAAAACAAATCACAGATGAATAGATTTACCCAAGAAATTGTTGTTTAAACAAAAATTAACTTTATAACATTAGCTAATAAGATCAATTTTGAATTGTACCTACTAACAAAAAATAGTATTTATAATTTACAACGTAAGTATAAATTAACTTAAAGAAAAATTGATATTTCTTTTATGTTGATTGCACAAAAATTTTATATGTTACATGAACAATAAAATTAATAATATGTTGTAATGAAAATGTGTATAAATAAATAGACTTATACTACATACTACACAATTACAGTATTTTTATACAGAAAAAATGTGTATTATTTTTTTTCTCATTAAGGCTCCTACAGCCCTCAAGTGGCGCCCTCATCTTAATTAAATTTATTGCTCGCTAAGTGCATAATGTATCAAAAAAGTAGTGTCACTTTAAGCACTTTTGCCCACTACTAATACAACAAACTATATTTTACTGAGGTTATTGTTTGTAAATAAACTATAGAACCTTAGCTTCAATCTGTACATAAGAATTTTCTGTACATTATGTACAGTCGACCAAATTGAATCATGACCCACCTCAAGGTAATTTTCTTACAGTCATTCAAATACAAGTACTACGCGTTCACTTGGTGATTACCGTCGACGACCGTTATTACGTCACAGATAACGGTACTGTATACAAAAAAGTAATCATGTTTTTCAACTGTTTTTAATTTTTTTCTTGTTCAAAGAGTGTCATTAATTTATATAACAAGTTAGGTTCGCCATTATGTAGGAACTTTACTCTTTTAATCATTATAACAACACAAATAACGAACGTAATGATTAAATCAACAGAAACAAAAATTAAGCTTTGCGTTGCTAGCCGTACTAGAAAGGCGACGCAGGGGGTGCGGTATGACGAAGCGGGCCGGGAGGTAGCGGCAATGATGAAGTGAACGCGTATTGGTTGGTAACGAACCTGTTATCATTTTATTAGACGCTGACAGTCACTGACTAGGCTATGACAAATAGTTCGGACATACTCGACTATACTCGTTCGTGATAACAGAGAAATGCTATTACAGTTTCTGTCATTCATTATATTTTTCTCATTGACTGACTAATACGTGACATCTGACACACTGTCATAATGTCATTTTATAAACCTAACTAATTTTTATGCCATTCGTGTAAAAGCTAACTACGTGACATTGGCGGAATTGTGCATAGACCACAGAGCAAGCCACTCATTAAAAAGATTTCTGTGATAAACGGAAGAGGCCAGTCACTAAAAAAAAAAAAAGATGGTTTCAAAGGAATTATCGGCAAAGTTGATCATGATTCAGTTGGGTCGACTTTACTTAGCGAGCAATAAACTTAATTAATATGAGGGCATCACTTAGAGGTGTATAGGGCCCTTAAATAATATGAATTTCCAGTCCAAAGGAAAATGTTTAAAAAATACAATACTTTTTTGTTGTTAGTTTATCACAAAAAAAAACAAATAAACAGATAAACATAGATCCTTTCTTTGAAATGACTCAATCATAGTCATTTCAAATGAATCAGAGCAATTCCTTTACATATATTATCTATTGTTAATTTTAGTAATCTGTTAAAATGCACATTAACTGATCAATCTGCATACTAAAATGGTTATCTGTAGAAAGTACAAAGGAGAACTGGCATTTACCGTAGAAAATATGCTTAGCTTGTATACAATTGAATTTGGCCTTAAAATAAAGCCAATAATATTTGCTACATTGATCAAGTTCTGTCTTATTTTTAGTGCATGTAGAAACAAAGTTATTTAATTATGAATATTTTTTGATACAGAAAAACTGCGGGAACAACGAGTCGTTGAAAAACGTTCTATTACCCACATCATTACAAAGGGCAGAAAAGCCACTATGAAATGTATACACGACATCACGTCATCACGTCAACATGGTTGCATAGACCATAATTCTTTTCTTTTTTTCGAAATTAAGAAAACTGAATATCAATTTGACTTCCGATTTGGCATTAATACAGCAGATTATGAATCACAGATTATAAAATTCAAAAAAGTATATAACTTCAGCATAAAATGACGGGTCTCCTTTATGTTATTTAACACACTAAATATTCTTAACAATAATACACTAAGGACTTGTTCTAGCTGTCTCATACTCCGACAAAGCAATACCATGATTCGACAACATATGGCTTTTTAAACTACACTTTTGCACGAACGCAGAGCCACATACACCACATTTGAACCTTCTATCATTATTATGGATTCTCATATGTTCCCTTAGAGTTTTTTTCCTCGCATAAGCCTTATGACACACTGTACACTTAAACACTCTTTCACCGTTATGTTTCACCATATGTTCGTCCAGCGATTGTTTTATAAAGAATCCTTGACCACACTCCGGACATATATGATTCCGTTCCATCAAATGCACTTTTTTGATATGAGACGTTAACTTGGATTTTAAAATAAAAGATTTGTCACATATATTGCACTTATACGTTGCTGCAGCGATGTTGTGTTCTTGAAACATATGTCTGTTCCGTTGGTAGTAACTTGTGAATGACTTATCGCAGTGTGGACAAGCTGTTGTATATCTAGCGCTTGTATTATGCGTATATTTCTCATGACACATTTTCCTTACACGAGTAGTAAAAACTTTTTCGCAGAAAGCGCACTTAAAGTTGCCAACATCATGTGTACGTTGATGATTTTTTAATCTATGCTGGTTTATAAAGCCCATATCGCAAACGTCGCAGATATAGTTTCTGTAATGACCATTCATATGCTGCAATAGCATTTTAAAAGTTTCAAACGTGGAGTTACATAAAGCACAGTTCAATATCTCTGTTTCGGTCAATTTGAATTCCAGTATATAATCGTTGACGTCCGGGTAAAATTTTATATCATGTTCTTTAGTTAGGTGTTTTTTCAGATTTGCTACTGTATCAAAGTTAGCGTTACACAATTTGCATTTTAAATCGGTGATGTCCATTTTGACACATATATTGTTTCTGTCCATTCGCTTGTTTTCATGTATATCTTCATTCTTATGTGTGTCCTGTAGATGCGTTCTTAGCGTTGGTAAATCTTGACAAGTCTTTTTGCAGTAAACGCACACGATTCCTGCTAAAGTTTTGTTGGAAAAAGGTGTACAATTTGAGTTTTTCAGTACGTTCCGTATGTTTTGTTGGTGTTTTTTGCTCTCGCTCATGAATCTGAAGGTACTCTGTGGTTTCATCTTATCCATCTGAGAGAACGCTCGGAGAGATAATTTGATTGGCCCGTTTAACATGTTCTTTGATTTGCGATCTGTAATCGAAATGTTATATTATTTTTTGGAGGAAAACTACAAATAACAACTAGTTAAACTGATTGATGCGCTCCTTACTATTATTATATTTATTTATTTTAAGATAATAATTAAACTAAAAAATATACGAATACGGTCCTATTTTCAATGAAATCAGAAAATTGTTCGAGCATTTTTCCGTTTCGTCTGAACTGACCCTAAAGATAAGGGCTGTGTACATTCGGCAAAATGGGAACTGGGGCCGCACCGGCTAACGCATCGAACTTTGGAAAGTCTGCCAGGCTTCAAATTAAAACAGATAAATCGAGCCCTAATCGGGCCATAATGGCGAACCCCACTTCATGATGTCACACAAACATGGATATCTTCTAAATAACTTCGGAGAATAGTACAATACGAAACTCCTTACTTCGATTTATCTTTTTTAAGTTGAAGCTCGGTAGACCCGCCGGAGTTCGAAAAGTTAGCCGGTAGGGCCCCTGAGCACGCGCTATAGTGCGGGCCGAAATGGTGCCAAAGGTTTGCTCGATGGCGGAGGTAATTATCAGGCACGTAAAGCCTGGAAAACTGATTCCACTGGCTTCCACCTTTACAGGCGTTACGCAAGAAAAAAATATAATCATCGGGCTGGCCCCAGACCTACCGGTTTCATTTCCTTGTTTTGCTGTTTTAGTTGAACAGGGGCTACCAGCTTACGCATCGAGCTTCGGAAAGTCTGCCGGGCTTCAAAGTAAAACAGATAAATCGAGCCCCAATCGGGCCAAAATGGCGAACCCTAATTATGATGTCACACTAACATCGATATCTTCTAAATAAATACAATACGAAACTTCTTTCCTCGATTTATCTGTTTTAAGTTGAAGCCCGGCAGACTTTCCGAAGTTCGATGCGTTAGCGGGTACGGCCCCCTGTTCTACTAGAACAGCAAAGCAAAGAAATGAAACCGGTAGGTCTGGGGCCAGCCTTTGGTATCAACAAAGTTAAAAGTTAATTACTTAATTAATAAATTTTAAACCTTAATTAATATTGTGTTATGACGTCCTGAGTAGTGCAGTGGTCAACATGTCGGTCTAGCACGCAAGAGGTCCCGGGTTCGATTCCCAGCCGGGCAGAAATTGAAATGATGAACGGGTCTGGGTGTTACTATATATATTTAAAAAGTAAATTAGTAGTATATCAGTTGTCTAGCACCCATATTACAAGCTTTGCTTAGTTTGGGACTAGATGGCGCTATTTATTTTTTTAATTTTTTTTTTGATTGTGAAATTGTCCAAGCAATTAAAAAAAAATGTACAAAAGTAATAAACTAATAATAAGAAGGAACCTTACCAGGAACTTTCTTCTCTATCGCCAACGTTCGCTTCTTCCCATTCTTCTTCTTGGTGACGGCTTTCTTCTTAGCGGTGACGTCACTAAAGCTGAGCATTTCTTCCAACTGGTCCGAATCGTCCTTACCACCGTCGTAGTCCGACATTTCTTCTTTCAATTCTGTAAAACAAAAAATCATTAGTGCGCTCCGTAACCACAACCGAAACTCTCGGATATGCGAAATAAAAGTATATGCGTAACCGTAACCGAAAAAGTTTCGGATAATTTAGCATAGGGGCGGTGTCTTTATGACAGGTTTTTCTGCCCAGCCGAGCCGACACACTGGCGCGCGTCACTTGCATGAAATGAAATGAAATGAAATGAAATATTCTTTATTCAAATAAACTTAGATATTAAGTGCTTTTGAATGGTCTATATTTTCCTACCACCCATTCGAGACTTTTTTAGCTGACAAGAAGAATGGGCGCAAGAAACTTATCAGCTTTGTCAGAAATCAGAGTAACGATATTTACAAAGAAATTATATCGTTACCAAATACCTTCATTTAAAACAACATAATTAAAAAACAATAAAGTTATTAAAAACTGAAAATCATGTCTAAATCTTACCCGCAACGGAACGTAGAAGGTAAATACGTTTAGGGTGAGAGGCTGTTTGTTTGTGCGCAAACACAAATGTTGCTTTTTCCAGAACGGTTTGACCGAATGATGAATAATGAATGAACGAAGATGCGGTTTTCTGTAATGGGTTTGTAGGTAGATGTTATAGTGTTTAGCCACTAGGGGGCGCTGTACTAATCATTTACCCATTTATCTCCAGAACACTTTCGGTCTCCGGGTAAAACTCGGTCACTATTTGTATCAGGAGAAAGTGTTAGGTTTTTATTTTATTGTACAAATATTTTTACAGGTGCGTCCGGGTAAAATCTTTATTTCACTCCAATGTCCGGGGTTTAAAATTTTTGTCCGGGTGCCGTAATTTAGGTGATGGCAGGCCTACCCAAATGTAATTTCTGAGGGCCTAGTATGAGTTGGAGTTTTCACTTTTCGAATAGTTAACTATCGTTTTGTCTCTTTCACTCATTCACTCCAATTGACTATGAGCAGTCCGATAGTTAACTATGCGAGAAGTGAAAGAAAATACAACTCGTACTAGGCCCTCTGCCGTATTTTAACCAATCAAAACCATTGATAGCGGTCAGGTCGCTCGCCGCTGGCGCCATCTGCGATTAGCTTGCGTCTAGATCCCCATTTTGATGAGTAACACTATGAAAACTCACCTAAGAAATATATATCGTTATCGAAATCAACTTCTTCTTCTTTCACTTTGAGCGTAGTTTCATCTGGAAAATAAAATACAAGTGGTTACATTTGTGTTGTGTATGTTACAGTTTCATTTCGGGAGTGGGGAGGGGATAAATCCCTTCCCAATCAATTCGGGGGACCAGTGTTGCCATGTGCACCGTAATAACGGTAAATGCACCGTATTTAGCACAAATCTACCACCTACCGATGAAGTATGACAACGGTGACAATATCTACCGTAATTTGCAGGGATCGGAATTTTCTTAGTTAAAATAGTCTAGGAGGGAAAAATTGTATTCATGTGGTTTATTATTCCAATTATTTAATAAAAAAACACAATTTCTAACTTGACAACACAGTGACATTGCTTCCAATGTAGTAAGTAAACAAACTGCAAGGTTCTGAACGCATCCCTACGGATGAGTTGAAGCTAGGGAATTCCTCGTGCATCGAGTCAATATAATCTTGCTACATATGAATGGTCAGCGGGTCTACCGCGTAACAATATTGATATGAAGTTCATGTAAATATTGACATTTCAATTCCCTATTTTCATGGTATTTTGGTAGTTTTTTGGTTTTTTTAACGACGCCCTTAATAACGGACGAGCTTCGTTGCAAAAAACAAACAAATCAGCAAAAAAGCCATAAAAAAAATAGGGACCAAGTATCATCATTTATATGAACTTCATATCAAATCAATGTAGTTACGCGGTAGAGCCCCTGTGGTCAATATAATGCTGACAAATTGAGTTGTTTTTTTTTTAATAGTACACCGTTTTTCCAAGTGATTGTTCACCGTAATTTCTTAGAATCTTCCGTTTTTTTTGAGCTGAATCACCATCGACTAGATTTTGGACATGGCAACACTGCGGGGGACGACGATCGCATACCCAAACCGGGCGACCGACTCGCCCGCTAAACTAGGATAAGTCCCGTTGTGATACGAATTTCTGCAGAGATTAAAATGCTGAGGTGGAAGTGTGGTGTGACGCGAATGGATAAAATTAGGAACGAGTATGTGAGAGGAAGTTTGAAAGTAGCACCAGTGATAGAAAAGTTGAAAGGGAATTGTCTGACTTGGTATGGGCATGTTATGAGAAGGGATCAAAGGCATGTTACTAGAAGAGTAATGGATATGAATGTTGAGGGCTGGAAAGTAAGAGAAAGACGGCAGAAAAGATGAATGGATTGTGTGCGGAATGAATGTGAAGGGAGTGGACGAGGAGATGACGAGTGACAGGAAGGAATGGAAGAGAAGGATGCACTGCACTGCGCCCAAATAAAGGGTGATGATAATGCGTCAGTCGGCGCGCAGATTCTACCAATCTGTGCGGGGGCGCAGAGCGTGACGTAAATGAGACGGATCTGCGCCTCTGTGTCGGTCGCCGTCGACCGACGAACTTATTATACAATATTTTATTATAGAGTACGGGTGGAATCAGATACAATTTGGGGCAATGGGTCCAATTTAGCTTTCTAAATTGGCCATTAGATTGGCCAATGTAATTGGTACTTTAATACTGGTGCCGTACCGGCTAACGCATCGAACTTCGGAAAGTCTGCCGGGCTTCAAATTAAAACAGGTAAATCAAGCGCCAATCGGGCCAAAATGGTGAACTCTAATTCATAATGTCACACGAACATCGATATCTTCTTAATAACTTCGGGGAATAGTACAATACGAAACTCCTTATTTCGTTTTATCTGCTTTAAGTTGAAGCTCGGCAGACCCGCCGAAGTTCGAAAAGTTAGCCGGTAGGGCCCCTGATCGGTTACCTTTCACTCCAGATTTAATTTTAGTTTGCAATTCCTTCTGGCAGTGTTGGACTTGGGTTTTGAAGTCGCACGCGTCTCGGAGGCGAGTGATGCAGATCTCGCAAATACCGCCATCCCCTTCAGTGGCATTAATCTGCAATAAACCAATAAATATTACACAACATATAATTTATGACCGAATATCCAAACGTCACTCAGCTTTGAGATGCTCTCAATCATCCTGTCGCATTAAATGCCAAAGACATGATGTTTGTGAGTCCCTCAAACTTTATTAGCACCTCCATAAACTTTATGGCGATTAGCATTAGAGCATTCGGCCATTAGAATATCAATTTACCCACAAACAAAGACAAGCTATATCCTAGGTATCTGTTAAGAGCTGTTTTAGTTGTTTATTATAAGGTAATAATATATGTAGTGTAGTAATAATATATTACAAAATAAAATAAAATAAAAAGCTTTTTATTCCATATCACTACATTATTTTACTTATTTGTTAATATTAGTTGTTTCAGACATGGATCCCATCTGGGTAAAGCCTCCTCCATTGCTTTCCACTTCTTTCTGTCTTAGTTTTTCTTGGATTACTGTCTGTGGTTTTTGTAGTCTTCTTTAATATATTTGTTTGTCTTTTTAAATAGATCTCTTAATTCTTCTTTTTGTTTTTTGCTCTTATTATTGGTTCTTATTAACTCTGTATGTTGGTTATTAAGTCTATTGTCTTTTTTTTTAGTCATTATTCTGTACTTATTATTTTTCTGTTTTTCTTTTTTTGTTTTCAGGCTTGTTGTTATGATTTCTCCTAGTTTGTTAGAGTATATTTCGATATCTTTAGAGTTTTGTAATCTTTGTACTCTTCAATATTACATCCCATTCTCCTCACCTCTGTAAGTCCTAAAAATGTCGCAATTTATTTTTTCTATGGCGTGTGTTAATTCAAGAAATCTTTCTTCTGATGAGAGTTTTCTTACATTATAATCATATCTTGTTTTTTTTTTTTGTTTTCATGTTTTTAGTATGGAGGGTACCCTCCATACTAAATAATAATAAGATGTAATAATTAATAATAATGTTTGTTTAGCAGATGTATAGTTAAGAGCATGTGGTCTGCACACTAGCGCTCATTGGAAAAAAATCATAGTGCTTAAATAAAGACGAAATTGTGAGTTATTTCTCTGTAGTGCACTCCGAAGAAGCTTTGTGATAGTTTTTGTCACTTAAACAAATTTTTCTAGCCTGTTGTTTAGTTAATGGAGTTTTTTCAGCGAAAAGTGGCCTCTTTTAGCAATAAAACTCTATGACTCTTTTCCAATAGCGGGGCTAGTGTGCAGACTATGTACTCTTTAACTGTTGAAACTAAAAGTCTGACATTTTGTTTTACAAAATTTGAACTATTTTATTTTATTTATTTAAAAGACAGAATACATTTTTACACATTTATTTTAAGAGATAATTATAAGGTTTCACATTTAAATTGAACGCCAATAAATGTTGTACAAAACATTTACTTCGGTTGTACACAACATTTATATAGAACAGTAATTTCTAAAAAGTGACAAGTGTTAACCCTTCAGCGCCCGGAAAATGAGACACAAAAGGTATTCCATTGTTATCCGACCACTGGTCGCTTGGGTGATGATGAATTAAGCTAAATATAAAAAAATACAAACGAGACAGAAAACTTTTCATGCATGACAGTAACAATACAAAAGATCAATAATATTCAATAGTCACAATTATGCACCTATTAAATATATAGCTATTTTATTAATGTGTCAAAAGAATAAAACCTTGTTAGAACATACATATCCAAACTGTTAACATTTTTCATTAATAAGATCTGCAGATTCAAACAATGGGTTATTATGGGCTACATTATTATTGCAGACTGGCACAGAGAATAATTAAGGTTTTTGCTTACTAGCGCTTGTTTCAAATGACAAATTGCTCAACAAATACACAGCATCCCACTGATTGTTAAAACTTCAAGTTAATTAATACAATAATGTAAACTTTAAAGACAAAAACATTTATTTCTTCAGGACCAAAAGCATGAAATTTTAACTGAGTAATACATAATATTGCTAATAAATCAGAATTCCTTACATGAATCTCAAAACATTCTTTCAGCATATCAGCGTAAACTTCGGTTTTTCCCAGCATTCTATAGGATGATTTCAAATCTTTATCAGGCGGCCGCAGTAAGCAACACCGACACGACACTCCTAAGGACATTTTGCCAGATTTATTTGCAGCTAAGCCCAATATTTCTATTACAAAATATTATGCAGAATAGAATAGAAAATTAATAAAAACAAGTAACAACGCCAGTCGCCAATATTTGCGACAGACATGACATTTAACTGACAGATCCACAGCACAGATAAGGTAAGTAGTAGTAGTTATATTCGTCCTTTTCAGGACAGGCGAAGGTCTAAGCCATACTGCCAGTTCTTGAGTTGACATTGTTTCACTTAGAGCATTAAGAACGGGAGATGCCAACAACACTCTTCTACACTAGATTTTGTTCACCGATTTTGGAGGGGGACGAGGTATACACGCACAACACACAACTTCATATTCACGCACACTCTTGTACAAAAAAGTCTTGTTGTTATAATTGTGGGTGATAAAATTTGGAACTAACAATCTTAGTACAAATTCTGACAGATCACGCTACGGCAGCGCCAAACTTAACAACAAAGAGCTAGTGAAGAGCCGTCAAGAGACCGATGAAATTGAATGATTGGAAGATGAGTGATTGATTACGAACAAGATTATGTTAATATGGTTTTCATTTGATTTTGTGATCTACACCAACAATCACTAAAATGCGCTTATAATTAAATGTTCAACATACATGTTTTATTTATTTATTTATTAAACAAAGTAAAACATACAATTTATAGAAAAACCCAGCAACTAAAACGTAAAACCCAATTAGGTTTGTCCAGTCACTACGTATTCGTCAAAACAGATAGTCGGTATACAACTAAGCAGTATTGAAAAGAAAAAACAAATAGCTTCATTCTTATGCATAAAAAAAAAAAAATATGAATACAACATGCTACAAAATTACCCCTAATGCCGAATATGGACTATCAAACTGAACAACTTTTACTATGGGACCAATTCTCAAATCGCGAAAAAAAAAAAAAACAGCTGTTTCATACATTTTGATCTGATTTTTAAGGTCTTAAAAAATACTTAATAAACACAATATTTGATCGTAAATGCGTGTGCACAGGATGATGTTAAGAAAAAGCTGACTATTGTTTAAATAAGAGAAATTCTAAGACAAATTTTTGGTAGAAAAATAAATTTTTAGTTTTTGCTTCACACTTTTGTGTTTGAGGTCATCCAGAATAACCTATAATTCTAGGTAGATTGTTAATTATGACAGGAAGAAGACACTCGGCTTTGACTGATTCATAAGATTCTCTCCACTTCTACATAACCGACAGACAGCCGAGGATTAGTAACTATCCCGGGATGACCTAAAAGAAAGAGAAGATTAAAAAAGGAGAACATCACACTCAAAACAGTGTCTCCAATTAATACTATGTATAGATTTTGCAAAAAAAGTCAATACCTACCTATCACATATTAATTATAAAAAATTATCTTTGACAATGTATGTGCTGGTCAGATCACACCAAAATAATAGATAAAACTCATTCACTTAATCATTCATTCGTTTTTAGAGCATAAGCATTCGTTCTCTTTGTCGCAGCACTAAGACTTTTATTATGGTATTTGGCATGTGTTTGGTATCGTTTTGCTATCGCAAAGTCGTCATTAACTTACACAAACAAAGTGCGTTTTCTTCGTAATTATATTATAGTTTGGTAATAAAATTATACTTACGTGTGATAGAAAATCCCGTTCTTAGTAAAATTTGAATTTTCAGATCGTCTTTTGCACGAAAACACTGCACAATTCACCATTTTTGCGGAGCTGCGATCGGCGACATGTGTTCTTACAAAATGTCGAGTGTTCGAGACCAACTAGTTTTTATAAACTGTCACGATCAAATTAGTCATGTACTTTGGTGAAAGGGGAGCGTGTATTTGCCATCTCCCGTTCTTAATGCTCTAAGTTGTTTCATTTTTCCTTAGAGCATTAAGCATTTTTCATTAGAATGCGGGTGCATCGTATTCCAATGCTGCTTGGAGCATTTGGCACCAAGTATATCAAGACAGTTTACTTGGTTAGTTCTGCCGAGGAAGCCACCACTTCAATAAAAGTCGCAGCTTCACATAACCAAGATCACGCCTATTTCAATTATCCCACATATTGTTCAGTTGCGTAGACACTTGTACCATTTAACTGCACCAATTTTAAGACACAATATCCACTATGAATCAATTTGAAAATAATTAAAATAGACACCTAACCGAACTCGACAAAATGGCGCCAAAAACTCCGTGGTGTCGATAAGGTAAGTACAAATAACTTATAGCGTTGTTGCTTACATACATACTCTGGGTACACAGTGTACACACGACACGCGGCACCTCACTATACACGTTGACCTTGAGACCGCCTTTATGCCCTACGTAATAAAAGCTGTTTTCGCAGTTTAACGGTATAACCTGACGTGTGTACAATTATTATATTCATGCGTTTTCTTTATGCGTTATTGAAACTAACTCATGCCTTGACGCATGCCTCCCTGTAGTCATCGAAATCACAAAATAGACTATTCGTGAAATTGAAATTGAAAAATTCTTTATTCAAATAAGCTCACATAACAAGCATTCTATTTTATCTGTGTTCCATGTACAAGTAATCACTAACTACGTTTTATTTTATCAATGGTCTGTGTTCAAAATGGCGGGGGATGCTGTACAGTGAAGAGTTTATAGCGTCGCTTCGAAAAGTGAATTTTATTCAAAAACCTATACGACTCAGTGATGTAAAATTGTGATTGTGAAAATGGAAGGAGCATTGAATAATGGTATATGCCGGTGCTGCGCCTCCGAAGGCACTTTTAAGGATGTTTCATCGAAATACCAATGGATGGGCGAAGAAGAAGTCTACGCTGATATGTTACGAGAATGCTTTGACATAACTGTAAGTAAACCGATAATTAATGCTTATGTAAGTTTACAAAGTATCTATAAATATTATAGAAGTTATTATGCATTAACATGACCAGCTTTACTTATATACCCCCCCATCTTGTAAGCTGTCGCGTGCCGAAAATGGCTGATCAAATGTACACCTAGTGAGGCGTCAATGTATAATGAACATTTGTTTTTCTCCTATTACTAAGCATTAATATTACAAATTATATTTGAATATAGAGAGCATAAATGAAAGTCAAATCATGAAAGAGAATTGTGCGAATGTGGAGGGAACGAATGCGCAAGGGCGTCCCAGAAAAACCTACACAGAACAATTAGAGGCTTTATTAGAAGGCTAGTGTACGCAGTGAGAAATCGCCAGGCATGTATGAAAAGATTGATGGATGGATGGATCCGTATTCTCTGCCTACTCTCATGGGAAACGAGTGTATGTATGTGAATAGTTGGCCATTAGTAACTTTTAATAACTTAATTCACAGCTGTCAAACGCGGAAGAAGGGCAGGACGGTGGTATCTGCGAAGTGTGCATCACTCAGCTCCGCAATGCCGCCAACTTCAAGAAACAAGTCCTGGCCACCGAGGAGCAGTTCAAGAATGGAATGCAGGATCATATGTTTAAAAGTATGTGGCTATTGATTTTTACCCACGACGGTGACATGTCATCTCTGTTCTATTTCAATTATATTTTTTATTAAACACAACTGCAAAATTTTACTTAGTTAATTTCAAGGCAGGTAAAGGCAGCCCCTATGGATTTTTCTTGCATGTGTAATTTATGAATACGGTATCATATGTGGCGGCCCTAAAGGTAGAAATCCGAAAAGCATTATTTATTTTTATAACTTGATGCGAAAAAAGTTTGAAGTATTTGTCCAGCTTTTCATATTTCTCTTTGTTTGCAGATGACATAGTAAAAGTGGAAGTTGCTGCGTTGGATGAAGACGGTAACACATCAGATAATCATTTATCTGACGACTTTTCTGGTCCAGGTAATTTTTTTAATTAAGAAAATAAACAATAATGCTCCCTGTGAGACATGTAAATGCTGTATGGTTCAATTATACCAGATTTTTTTTTAGTAATTACTGTGTTTCAAACTTTCTGGTGGCTGTCAAGTTAGGCACTATACACGTTGCCGTGCCCCACAACTCGTCTCTCACCCACTTACACTGAAATTGATTGAAACAAACTGTACATGCGAGTGAATTCATGTCCAACTATTACTATTGATGTATGATTCCTATAGATATATTGTGTGTTTATATTTGACATTATCTAATTCAAGCCCGATTCACGTAAACAACCTATTATATATATTATTTGGTATAACCTATTATATTTGAACTCCACTTGACAGCACTCTTATCTTCTATCACTGAGGATCGTCACTTGCTTGACCGAGAAGATAGCGTGTTACCGACCGCATAGTTGATGTTGCCGCGCGCGATAGCACTCACGCTTTCTTTCTCGCTCTAGCAAATCCTAAATACAAATACAAAATGCTTTATTTCGTTAACAAACCAGGTGATTACAAAATTGATATGACATACCTAGTAAGTATAAAAATACCTGTAGCAGGAAGCCATCGCTCTTCCATTTTGATTATCTGTCAGGTTATTTTTCATTATCTGTCAGGTTATTTTTCACTATCTGTCAGGTTATTTTTCACTATCTGTCAGGTTATTTTTCATTATCTGTCAGATTATTTTTCACTATCTGTCAGGTTATTTTTCACTATCTTTCAGGTTATTTTTCATTATCTGTCCGGCTATTTAATAACAATCCTCAGTTATGGAAGGGATTAAAAATGCTATTCCGTGCTAACAAGAAAGGTTAAACCCTAGTTTTATCCAAGTTTGGTGGTTATGTTGTACTTTGTATGCATTTATATGTATACAACAACTACCATGACCATCGAAACGAGATATGATATAGCTATCATGTTTGACAGCCAAAAGACAATGGATTTTGACAGTTGAGTGTCGATAAAACGCTATATCACGCGATATTATATTGTGTTTAACTGGTCAAGATAGGGGGCCAGGGTGTCCCAAAACTGCCACACTAAGCGAAAATACCTTAAAGATTGAAATTAAGAAATTTCACTGAAAGAAGACTTCATTTTGATTTTGTAAATAACTGGAAATGCACTCAAAGATTTTTGAAAAATCTGCCTTAACCAGGAATCGTACCCACCAAATACGAAAAAAAATTTTTTACAATGCTGATTGTAAGGGTTACTCAGGTTATTCGGATTATTTTTTTCTTGAGTAACACAGCATCTTAAATAAAAGAAAGACCATTAAATTTAACATTTAAAATTTAATTAATACATATTGCATCAAATGTGGTTTAAGAAAAAAACTTTATAGTATTTAGTTCCCATTATTTTTATAAACAAAATGAAGTCTTTAAGTAAAATTTCCTAACTTCTATATTTAAGGTACTTACCCTTTAGATATCCGGTCTAATGCTCTGACTGCTGAGCTACCGAGTCACCGATCTGGTGCGAGTCGTATTTTTTCTAGTATACAACGTGTTACAAAAGTACCCCTAATGCCGAATATGGTGTATAGGGACCATCAAACTAAACAACTTTTACTATGGGACCAACTTTGAAATCGCGAAAATAAATCAGCTGTTTCATACAAAAATTAATTACGAAAATATCAAATTGTATGAAACAGCTGATTTTTTTTTCGCGATTTCAGAGTTGGTCCCATAGTAAAAGTTGTTCAGTTTGATGGTCCCTATCCACCATATTCGGCATTAGGGGTACTTTTGTAACACGTTGTATTATTTGGTATTATATAAAATAGCATTGTGAATTCTAAAATCTCAATATTTAAAAATTATATAGCTTTCTCATCTTAATCAATTGTTTAAAAATATCTGGAAAGGTATTCAGTTGATGTCGAGGTAATTCCTCGTACAATGGTGAGATGGCGCTGGCTTGCAGTGTAAGAGTTGATATACTAGGAGAAATTCGACGTTCCCACTAGTGACTCGGTAGCTCAGTGGTCAGAGCATTGGACCGGATATCCAAAGGTCGCGGGTTCGATTCCAGTCCAAGAACATGATCTGGTGCGAGTCGTATTTAAAGTGACTCGGTAGCTCAGCGGTCAGAGCATTCGACCGGATATCCAAAGGTCGCGGGTTCGATTCCCGTCCGAGAACATGATCTGGTGCGAGTCGTATTTTTTTTAGTATATTATTTGGTATTATATAAAATAGCATTGTGAATGCTAAAATCTCAATATTAAAAAAAAAATACTTACCCTTTATTACCAAAGTTTTGGGACACCCTGTATATAACTAAATTGATATAACTTTCAGAATATGAAGTGCCAATCAAGCAAGAGATAGATGATGTGAAAGGCAAGAAGCGAAGCAAAGCAACCACTTCGCGCGCCAAGAAGGCGAAACTAGAGAGTGGGGATTCTTCAAAAAGTAAGTTGTCATGACTACGTACTGGGGATGGTGGAATGTGCAAGCAAGACTCTACTTATATAGCTGAATTCAAAAGAGATGTCCCAATTTAGTATAGCTGACTTCAAAAGAGATGTCCCAATATACAACATGTTACAGAAATACCCCTAATGCCGAATATGGTATGTAGGGACCATCAAACTGAACAACTTTTAAAATGGAACCAACTCTGAAATCGCGCAAAAAATAAAACAGCTGTTTCATACAAAAATTAAAATCGAAAATATCGAAATGTATGAAACAGTTGTTTTGAGAGTTGGCCCCATAGTAAAAGTTGTTCAGTTAGATGGATCAGTATATACCATATTCGGCATTAGGGGTATTTTTGTAACATGTTGTATATGGAGTCTGGGCATAGAAAATACAATAGTACTACACATACAGAAGCTCATTCGCGCGATGACAATCAAATAATAAGCTACTCTCGCTGCACGGCAATAAAGTGCAATTTAACAAAGAAAAAGAGACAACAAACGTGAATTTTACGGAACCATCGTGCACGAGTCTAACTCGCACTTGGCCAGGTTTTTTATTCTCATACTAAAGTTTGCTTGCATATTCTTCCTGTTCCCCATTTCATTGGTTACAAAAAAACTATACATCTAGTGACTAATTGATACAAAAACGTACACACATACCGTTCAAAAACATAACCCGCCTTTTTGCTTCGCTAAAGGAGTAGTCGGTTAAAAAATAAGCAATCTCTTTGTTAAGGGGCTGACATGAGCCAACTAGCGCCGCCAGTCAATTTTATTTTATTTATTCTAAATAAGCCCAATTTCTTAAAAAAGGAATTAGTCAAGGTCTAGTGAATGACGTCTAATGTTTATTGAATAACGTTACAACATTACAAAGTGCGTGCAATAGTTTAAAAACGGGTTTGAACCAACAGTGGCCACTTTTAACAAAATCGCGTTTTAAACTGTTTAAATGCCTTTTCAAACTGTAAAGTTATTCAATAAATATTAGACGTTAATAACAAAACCTTGACTGATTCCTTTTTTAAGAAATTGGGCTTATTTAGAATAAATAAAATAAAATCGACTGGCGGCGCTAGTTGACTCATGTCAGCACCTTAAACTGATTATTATGGCTTGAATTGAGTTTAACCAAATGGTAGCTCTTTTGTAACCAATAACTAATTGTAGTCATGGACCAATGATAATTTGGTCCATGTTGTAGTTTAGGTTGTAGATGCCACATGATCAGATTTGTAAGATTATGCATAGTATGTATGTATTATTATAATTAACATGTGTAATTATAAATAAATAAATATTTGACAACATCACATACATTGCTCCGATTCCAAAGTAGCTAAAGCACTTGTGTTATGGAAATCAGAGACAACGGTGGTATCACAAACACCCATACCTGAGCCAATATAGAGAAGTTCGTTTTCTAAATTTACCCAACCGGGGATCGAACCCGGGACCTCAGAGATGGCGACACCTGGAAAACCGGTGTACAAAGCCACTTAACCACGGAGGTCGTCAAAGCAACCATATGATAACCATATTATGTTTAATATCATTTGAGATCACAAGGCATGAGTGTATCAGCTAAAAAGTTATTGTTATAGCAACTTTTCAAAAGAATGAATTTACTGAATGTATTTTAATGTCGTTTTAAAACGGACATCAATGAAAATGTACACAAGATATACGATAATTCAAAAAAGGTATTCCTTCGGGATGCATACTTGGTCCAATATTCTTTATCTTATATTAAATAAGATCTTATAATATAAATCAGCATTGATAATTTATAATGAATTATAATTTATAACATCTCAATATTTATGCATAATTTTGCAAATTTTAGTAGATTAATGTTTTTATTGCATGGTAATGGGTTTTAATATTTCTCTTTTATGTCAATACAACTAAATTAAACTACTTTGAGTATTATCTTCCAAGACAAACCAATTTTAATAAAATCTTTCATTAAAATCGGAGAGTAAAACATAAGTGTTTTTAAAACTGTAATTAATTCGCAAAGAGAAACCTATCGTTAAAAATAGAATCTAAATGGATAAAACAACATATTATAATGAAAAATTGGTCTAAACGTCAATTTTGAATACAGTTTAAAATCTTTTGAGGGAATTTGACTGTTTTTTATGCCCCATAATATGCTGCTGTGTGTATACAGGTTGAAATAACCCTATAAAACGGAATATGGAAAATATGGAATATTAAGTTCTGGTCTAAGATAGTAAGTTCGTGTTTTGTCAACGACACCACTGGACAACACCACTGAGGTGTCGTTTACAACATTTTTTTAGTAACCACACCACCGTAGTGTAGTTCTAATACTAACATTTATCGATATCAATTTAAGTATTATTCGTAAAATACGACATGACATGTTACACATCACTAGTTGGGAGTGGTGTGGTTATCAAAAAAAATTGTAAACGACACCCCAGTGGTGTGCCAACGTCAATCAATCAATCATTTATTTGCAAAACGAATACTTGTCGTTAGAAAGAGATAAACAGACATCATCCGTGTTATTACAAATTTTTAAACACTTTAACTTAAGACGTCCTGTTTAAATGATGCTGATGCTGTGACTTTTTTGACAATATTGCTTGAAAGAGACAACACCACATTTAACCGTAAGTTGCTAAGTACTTACCTACTTACCTGACAAAAATTGGAAATTCTATTTATTCTATTGTCTATGAATTGTACGGCAGTTAATGTGTTCACCAAACGGAAAAATACACAGAAAACTTACAAATTAAAGACATTCTTGGCCAAATATGTATCCTTCTGGATACCTAATACTCCAATCAAGACACTGCACAAAGAAAGACAAATACAAGCTCTAAATCTTGCCATTGTTCTGAATTGCTAGTTACATCTCTTTCTTGCTGTATAGCGAATAAAAGAGACGCACTGATAGCCTTTCAAATAACTGACAAGTTTTAAAAGGTTTTAATACGGGGTATGCGTTCACACAGCAATCCGTTCTACAGGACCGTTTTAACGGATCTTTCGCCACTGGATACAGTAACAAAATCGCAGCGGATTGTGTTAACTGGGCCCTATTTAATAAACGTGACAATTTGTCACCTGTCATGACAATTTTATATCAATAGCGTCGACCAATTTGAAAGTAAAACTACACATAGCTACACCGCAATGTAAACCAAATTGTCACGTTTATTATACAAGGTGTTACAAAAATACCCCTAATGCCGAATATGGTATATAGGGACCATCAAACTGATCAACATTTACTAAGGGACCAACTCTGAAATCGCAAAAAAACAGCTGTTTCATAAAAAAAATAATTACGAAAATATCAAAATGTAATACCAAATAATAAAAATAGCATTGTGAATGCTAAAATCTCAAAATTTAAATATCAAAATGTATGAAACAGCTGATATTTTTTTCGCGATTTGTGAGTTGGTCCCATAGTAAAAGTTGTTAAGTCGGCATTAGGGGTATTTTTGTAACACGTTGTATATCCTGTACCTAGATTTGGTCCTACCCTAGATTCGGAATACTCTGTTGTGTTGTGTGTGGACACGCTCATACAACTACATACGCCATCGCCGATCAAACATATCCCATTACCGATAAAACGCACCTGCAAAACGAACAGCTGTGTGAAAGGGCTCTTGCGAGTAGGCTCTCTGTAATCTTATATATTCGAGTTACTAAGAAGTGCTAATTTCGTAAGCATTCGTTTAAATACGGACATTAATACCAGAAGCAATTAAACTCCTAGCTCTGACAATGTCGCCAGCAATAAAAACTATTTAGTTTATTTGGCAATCTCAATCAAAAGAGCATCATGTGCTTTTGGCATACCTACCTGTCCGCCATTTTGAAAAAAGTCGGTTTTGGAGGCCTGTGGTAAAAGTGGTGCCAATCGATAGAATAAGTTATTACAAACAAAAAGTAATAAGTAAAAAAATCTCGAAAGTGATATACTTACCGAGATATTTGAGTTTAAAGTTGAAAAACAAAATCTGTCATTTTCTAAATCAATCGATAGAATAAGTAATTACAAACAAAAAGTAATAAGTAAAAAATCTCGTTAGTGATATAATTACTGAGATATTTGAGTTTGAATTTTAAAAACAAAATCAGTATTTTTTTTAGATCAATCGATACTGGAGCACACTTTGTCAGCTGAGCCATGGACGCTTCCTACATACATAAATAGCTTAACAACAATATGCATAGACATAACCACTAAATCCAGAATATGATTTTGTTTATCAAATTCAAACTCGAATATCTCAGTAAGTATATAACTTGCGATTACTTTTTGTTTGTAATGACTTATTCTATTGATTAATCCAGAAAATGACAGATTTTGTTTTTCAACTTCAAACGCAAATATCTCAGTAAGTATATCACTTATGAGATTTTTTTACTTATTACTTTTTGTTTGTGATTACTTATTCTATCGATTGACACCACTTTTAGCACAGGCCTCCAAAACCGACTTTTTTCAAAATGGCGGACAGGTAGGTATGCCAGTCTTCATACATAAATAACCGAAGGCTTTTATAACCTGTCCTCAACTATTTTCAATATTTATAGAATCTTTATTTCCGTTTCGATAGATTTTCGTTTATAGACCCATGAGGTCTGGGTTTCGGCCGAGAGTCCTATTTAAACCTTAAAAACCTTATCTACCACGACACCCCCGAATCATGTAAAAATGTGACTCGACTATAAATAAACCTTACTATACAAGGTGTTACAAAAGTACCCCTAATGCCGAATATGGTAGATAGGGACCATCAAACTGAACAACTTTTACTATGGGACCAACGGTCCCTATCTACCATATTCGGCATTAGGGGTACTTTTGTAACACCTTGTATATCCAATGAATATAACATTTCAAACCTAACCATTTTTATTAAAACTAGAAATATTTACTGTACCTATCACTCCAGGTAGTTTTCATATTCTTTGATGGTTATCGGAAGCTGTTTAGCCCAACTAAAGGGATATTAAAGGATGGAAAAAGCCAACCGCACGAAGACCAAAGTAACATAAGCTAGGAAGACGTAGAATGGACCAAGATAATGAGATGTGCTCGTTTCTTGTTATAGGAACGGACGGCGAACCGCCCAAGCGCAGGAAAAAGAAAAAGAAAGGTGATATAAGCGCTACTCCGGAGCGCGTTGAGCACAGGGTAAATTTGACCGCCATCCTACAGTACTCCAACGCTAGCCCGTTCAGAGATAAGACAGCCCGCGGGTTCTCCTGTCTCTACTGCGCTAAAGCCTTCCCAGACATCGAGGATCTACGAGCCCACACAGCCCAACAGGCAGAGAAAGACAGAATTAACACCATGATAGATTACAAGCTCAGCTACAACCCTATAAAGATAGACATCACTAACCTATGCTGCACTCTGTGCAACCAAGACATGAAAGATTTGAACGATCTAAAAGAGCATTTAGTCGCCGTCCACAACAAATTCATCCACAAAAACATTAAAGATATCATCCTACCGTTCCGTCTCGAAAACGGGCAGAATTTCACGTGTGTCATATGTTCCGTAGTCCATATTTCCTTCAAAAATCTTTATCACCACATGAGTAGCCACTACAGAAATTACTGTTGCAATAAATGTGGCGCTGGTTACATCACTATAGCGGCTTTGAGGAAGCACGGGAAGACTCACGCTCAAGGCATATTTCCATGCGATTACTGCGACAAGTCCTACACGTCTGTTGCCAAGAAACGCAACCATGAGAAAGGCGTCCACACCGGAGGATGGTTGAGAAACAAATGCCCTCACTGTCCAGAAATATTCGTCAGCTACTACGATCGTAGTGAGCATCTCGTCAAAGTCCACAACGAAACTCCGATTGTATACCCTTGCAATGCATGCAATAAGACTTACAAGAAGAAATTTGAACTGAACAGACATATAAAACACCACCATTTGCAACAAAAGAGTTTCTTGTGCGATCAGTGTAACGCGAAATTCTTTTCTAAACGCGGTTTGGTGGATCACTTGTCGAGGCACGAGGGAGGCGAGACGTGCGCTTGCGATGTTTGTGGCAGAACATTTTCGAGAGAGAGAACTCTAAAGGAACATATGAAACTACACGAAGATGACAAAAGATACCAATGCGATGTATGCTATAAAACTTTTACTCAGAAATGCAGCTTGAAGAATCACGTGAAACTCCATCAAGACAATTTGGAGATATTTAAAGAGTTTGAAGACGTGAAACATTTAATTGATAATAGGGAGATGACACTGAATCAGATCGCTAATGAGAATAAAAAGAAAGCACAAGCGGCAAAGATGAAGAATCAATTCAATTTGTAGTGAGACATAGTTTTTAATCCAGTGATATTAGTATTCAACTTACGGCCAGCCCTCTGATTACGTACAGTACTCCCAAATTAATAATGCACATGCAGATCTTCGCTTATTGTCGCATTCCCGGAAACATCCGAATTATTATACATAATAATTCTACTAAATTATGCATGAAGAAAATGCACTTAACCACTCTATATACATATCGTCTTCCGACGCTCGGGGAATACGACTGTTGCCGAACAGTGACGAAGATTTCTATGCGCATTATCACTTTGGGAGCACTGTAACTCTGTTGCTAAGAATTCTCGTTTGAATTTAATGAAATTTTACAGCTTCAGTTGCTAACAGAATGCTATAATAGCACTTTGATAATAAATTAAACTGACAAATTTCATTAATTTAAAATGATTTCAATAGATTTGAAACGAGATTGTTAGCAACAGTTACGTAATCAGGGGGCAGATTCAATAATCAATTCACAGATAGGGATGTAAGACTTGTCCAGATCCGTTACTATGTAACGTTTGATATTAATAAAGAATGAACGACAGTTGCTTAGCTATTAATCTGGATTAGGCTTATCCCTCAATCCACATATAGGGATAGGCCTGACGGATAGGGATAGGCCTGACAAATAGGGTCCGGCCTGACAGTTAGGGATAGGCCTGACAGTTAGATATAGACCTGACAGAGGGATAGGCCTGATCCAGATTATTTGCTTCGCAACGTTTGATATGACGACAGTTGGGTAGGTGTTGCCAATATAATTAATCTGGATAAGGTCTATATAGTCTGTTTATCCTTACTTGTCCTATTAAGTAAAAAACGAGCTGAGTTTTTGGCGCCATTTTGTCGAGTTCGGTTAGGTGTCTATTTTAATTATTTTCAAATTGATTCATAGTGGATATTGTGTCTTAAAATTGGTGCAGTTATATGGTACAAGTGTCTACGCAACTGAACAATATGTGGAATAATTGAAATAGACGCGATCTTGGTTATGTGAAGCTGAGACTTTTATTGAAGTGGTGGCTTCCTCGGCAGAACTAACCGAGTAAACTGTCTTGATATACTTGGTGCCAAATGCTCCAAGCAGCATTGGAATACGATGTACCCGCATTCTAATGAAAAATGAAACAATATCTACCACTGAACTATTCAACACTTGACGCTGGCAAAAATTACTTCCAAGAGGAAAGTAGATAGCCAAAACAAAAAAGAAGAAGAAGAAGTAAAAAACTTTTGACAGTTGACATACGTCTTTTAAATTTAAATCGTTATTTAAAAATATTTTGTCTTATTAAATTAAATTGTCACTAATAATTAGTAATTTATTTCGTTATCTACGTGTGGAAAACCATTTATTTTGTTGTATTTTACAATTGATTTTTTCAATAAGAAGTTGGGTTAAGATTGTTTACCAAATAAGACAAGTAAGTATAAACTGACTATACCTATCTGTGGATTGATTCTGGGGCCCTACCGGCTAACTTTTTGAACTTCGGCGGGTCTGCCGAGCTTCAACTCAAAACAGATAAATCGAAGTAAGGAGTGATAAATCGAAATAAGGTATGATCTGGTGCGAGTCCTATTTTTTCTAGTATATTATTTAGTATTAAGGAGTTTCGTATTGTACTATTCGCCGAAGTTATTTAGAAGATATCGATGTTCGTGTGACATCATGAATTGGGGTTCGCCATTTTGGCCCGATCGGGGCTCGATTTATCGGTTTTAATTTGAAGCCTGGCAGACTTTGCGAATTTCGATGCGTATGCAACTACTTACTTACACAAATTATCTGAATAACAAGATTAATAGGCAGCTTTTAAACTGGAAATCCTTTTTTTGTTGTAACAGTTATATACTACTACTTTTCGATAAGACCAGGAAAAATCTTGAGCTTAAATTCTAAAATACAATAAAAAATCTACAATTTTAAATAATTTGCTCAGACAGACAGAAATCGTTCTTTCTCTTTGAGCAAACCCTTTTAAATTACAGAAATTACGTTAAAAACATTTAATTTTTAATTTTTGTTCATTTGTATTTTCAAATAAAAGTATAAACAAAGTTGTTTATATGTATATAAGAGATGTTAGAGACCGATACAGTTATTTAAGTTAAATAATAACCTATTCATTATGACCTGTTTTATTTACACAGGGTGTTACAAAACAAACCGCAATGCCGAATATGGTAGATAGGGACCATGAAACTGGACCATTTTTATTAAGTGGCAAACTGAAATCGCGAAAAAAATCCGCTGTTTCATACAAAAATTAATAACTAATATATCAAAATGTATGAACCAGCTTTTTTTTCGCTATTTCAGTGTTGATCCCATAGTAAAAGTTGTTCAGTTTAATGGTCCCTATCTACCATATTCGGCATTGCGGGTTGTTTTGTAACACCCTGTATAGTATATAATTATGTTACTGTAAAAGCAGAAACTACCTACAACTAAGATATACCGAACATAATATAACGTTTAAGATAAAAACCCGCAAAATAGTATACAAGGTGTTACAAAAATACCCCTAATGCTGAATATGGTATATAGGGACCATCAAACTGAACAACTTTTACTATGGGACCAACTCTGAAATCGCGAAAAAATATCAGCTGTTTCATATAAAAATTAAAATCGAAAATATCAAAATGTATGAGACAGCTGATTTTTTTCTCGCGATTTCAGAGTTGGCCCTATAGTAAAAGTTGTTCAGTTTGATGGCCCCTATATGCCATATTCGGCATTAGGGCTATTTTTGTAACACCTTGTATATGTTTTATTTATATTTTAGTAGTATTTCCCGTATATATTTTTCAATTCTAACTGACACACGGCGAATAGGAGAAATTATACAGCTTAAATTCGGCAGTAAAGTCCGCAAGTTGACTATTACAGCTTTCGAACAATAACAAACTCAAAGAAAATCAGATTGAATTTATACAAGGTGTTACAAAAGTACCCCTAATGCCGAATATGGTAGATAGGGACCATCAAACTGAACAACTTTTACTATGAGACCAACTCTGAAATCGCGAAAAAAAATCAGCTGTTTCATACAAAAATTAAAATCGAAAATATCAAAATGTATGAAACAGCTGATTTTTTTTTCGCGATTTCAGAGTTGGTCCCATAGTAAAAGTTGTTCAGTTTGATGGTCCCTATCTACCATATTCGGCATGAGGGGTACTTTTGTAACACCTTGTATATAAAAAAAACCTTTCAGAAATTAAGTCGTTTGTATGGAAAACGCCCCTATTTTCTTTTGAGCAGTATATTAATATTATCTCTACCCGCAATAATTTTATTTATTATTAAATTGAGATTTTTCGCATTAAAAATGCTATTTTTATATTAAGAGAAATAATATTCTAGAAAAAATCGACTCACCCGTAGCACCTCAGACGGGACTCGAACTCGTACCCTTGGGATTCCGGCCCAATGCACTTTATTTTAGTATTATTGAGTTTGTATCTTCAAGTATTTTTTCTAATATATTATTTATCTTAATTTTACAGTAACATAATACATAAACAAATTGTCTTCTATAGAAAGAATAGAATTGCACTTCAATATGTAATTTTTATAAAATTTTTACCGTCGATATCGTTGTTTCAAGAAATAACTACTAAAAATATACGTAGATAGGTATATCAATTTTTTAATTCAAAAAATTACCTTATGATGTGCAATCCTGTAGTGTTTACGGAATATTCTGGTTCCAATATATTTGAGGTTAAGTTATTAATTTAGTAACACAGTTGACAAATAGATGTGTGTTTTATAATAAAAAAGTACTATATTTAATCCTCTTGGGTTTGATTTACTTCCTACTGTCGCAGAAACTAGCAAGATTTAAGTAAGAAGAGATTCCGGTATGATAGTAATTAATACATTTTATTGTTATGATTTTAAATCAAATTGAAAGGATAATAGTAGTAACTTCGTTTAATAGCTTGGCAACACCACCGCTTGGCTCCACCGTTTCGCGCCATATTTTCCCGCCATTTCTAGTGCAATGGGGAGGTAAGCGGTGGGGATAGGCGGCGGAACGGTGACAGTCAACGAAAGTCAGTTGCAGACACAGTCACTGTTCAACAGTCGAAGAGAGAAGTTGTGTGGACGAACTGCTTACGTATTGTTGCTATAACCTAGTTAAGAATGGTGTACTTCTATGAAGAATATAAAAGCAATCCACCGTTACTGCTGCAGTTTCATTATACGAGTGTGAAAGACTATTTTTCTTTTATAGGTAAACGCAGAATGAAAAAACGGAAACGAATAATTAATAAAGAGGAAAACAGGAGCATTGAAACGGCCAGGTGTACCGAGAAACATCTGCCCGAGTTTCAGAAACAGTGGCATAACCTCATCACTCTCCTCAAATACTCGAATGCCACAATTTTTAAAGACAGAAACGATGCAGGGTACATCTGCGCATACTGTTTCGAGACATTCCCTGACCCTCAGGTCTTAAGAAGCCACACAAAAAACGACCACGCTAAAGAAAAGCCTACATACAAATCCGGAACTGGCTTATCGTGTTTTGTTGCTTTCCTAGATATAGTCGACCTCAAATGCACGATATGCGACCAACCATTCGATAGCCTCAACTATTTAACGGAACACCTAGTCAAAGTACACGAAAAGAAATACTACCTAGGACTAACTGATTACTTCCAACCTTTTAAACTTACCAATGAACCACAGATGAACTGCTGTCTTTGCAATGAAGTGTTCCACAACATGAAACTGTTGATGCAACACATGAATCTGCACTACAACAACTTTATTTGTCCAACTTGTGGAGCTGGATTTGTCAATAGCTTTAGATTGAATCGCCACGAAACGACGCATGTCAAGAAAAAGACAAGTTTCCCATGCAAGCTTTGTGCTCAAGTCTTCGCAGCGGAGTCGAAAAGGAAGGCACATGTTAACATTGATCACAAAGGCATTGCAGGACATAGCGTATGCCAGATCTGCAAAGCTAGATTCAAGAACTATTATCAGAAAACCCGGCATATGATAGCGGTGCATAACGCCGAGGGCATCAAATGTGATCTATGCGACAGAAAATTTAATCTGAAATCTAATTTAATGTTACACATGCGATGTGTCCATTTGAAAGAGAGGCCATACGAATGTTCTGTTTGTAGCATGGGGTTCTTTATTAAGCGGCATATGCTAGGGCATTACATGGCTACGCATACAAATGAGAGGAAATACAAATGTGATATTTGTAGTAAAGCATATGCCACACCAAATAGCAGGAACAAACACATGAAGAAAAATCATGGGATCACCAAAAGTCAGCGTTTGCCAATCAGCAATGATGGCACATAACCTCCTCCTTTTATTGAAGTCGGTTAAAAATATGAATAATTTATCATTGGAATGCTGTAGGATTGAGAACTGAATTATATCACAAAAGTGTGTGCAACAACGAAACGAGATACTTGATTGTTAGATAGCGAATAGCGATACTTAATGGTCCACCTCTACGCAGAGAAAGCTTCAATTAGACCACACAATTTCAAGTGTGCGATATCTAGTCTCAGTGTAGTGTAAACAGAGTTAGCCTGTTCAAATCTTGAAATCGCGTGGCCGAGTCCGCTCGATAAATCGAGTCGATAATATGTGTGGTCTAAATTGTACCTAAGCTTGATGAACAAGTTTTAACATTAGTATGGCGAGCCTACGAATATGCTGGATTTTGCAACAGCTTAACCTGGTCCACACGTTGAAACTTACTCGAGTGAACTGTGAAAACATCGAACATACGTGGGGACCGTAATGATTTTTAATATTCATCGTGAACAGACTTAATAGGAACTAACTAACAGTGAAGAGGTTGAATTACGATAAGTAATTGTGTAATTCGGAATTGTGATTGTGTTTAATGTGATTTGATTATGTTAAGAATTACACTCCTGTAAGTAATATAGTCTTACGGCCTTATTAATAAACAAATAGTAAGTTTACACCTGGTTTAACAGAAAATATTGTTGAGCAATATTAGTCCTTACGTTTGACGTCTCAAAGCATTATATTCCTAAGCAAACTTTTTGGTTAAACTAGGTGTAAACTTACTCTTCGTTTATTAATAAGGGGTTTAGTGTTAAAGTTGCGCGGCGTAAAGTCACGTCAATAAATGGGTTTTCCGCCTAAAGTCAACGTGCGATTTGTCAAAATACCCTTTTTGTCAAAGGCTCGTTTGGTCAGAGATGTGGTTTGCCAAATTCGCGATTCGTCAAAAAATTTTTGTCAGTTGCTTTTGGTCAAAGGTGAGAATTTGCCAAATTCGCGATTCGTCATTTCTCTAATGGTACTTAAGTGATTTCTAACGACCACCTCGAACGTCTTCTCTATTTTGGAAGACCACGACCACACTTCAAATGGGTAGTTAGAAATTAAGCTCACTTATGTCGTGTAGGCTGAGGTGTTCGTAAATAAACTGGGCACTAGGGTAGTCTTAGGCCTCTCGTCCCTGCAAGTTAATGAGACAACGGATTTATTCTTATCAATTTGATTTATAAAATAAATAACCTTTTATCTACTAAATTACCTACTACGCATTTTGACTAAAGGTACCTTTGACAAAAATTGTATTTTGACGAATTGCACTTTTGACAATCAAAATTTGACCAACGGCACCTTTGACAAAAAGGGTGGGTTTGACGAATCGCACGTTTGACCATAGGCGAAAACTCCTATAAATGTGTATACAGTTTAGAACTTTTCTAAAAGCTAAATATTACTTTTTTAATAGAAATTAATGACAAATGACAATTACAACAAAGCGACAAAGTTCTTAACTGTAAGTATACATATTTTTAGACGTGGCTGTATGGTGTATGATTCCGCGAGTTCCGAGTGTAGACTCGGAATGCCGAATGCTCGGAATGCCGAGTGAGTCCTGCCGTAGGGCAGGACTCACTCGGCATTAACCGCTTTGTGGTGAGCCCTGCCTGCGCCTACCTGCTCCCTAATTGCGTTAATCAGTACTACGCGTTCACTTCGTGATTGCCGTCGACGACCGTTACTACGTCACAGCTAACGGTACTGTAGACAAAAAAGTAAACATGTTTTTCAACTGTTTTTCATTTTTTTCTTGTATAAAGAGTGTCATTAATTAATATAACAAGTTAGGTTCGCCATTATGTAGGAACTTAACTCTTTTAATTATTATAACATCACAAATAACTAACGTAATGATTAAATTAACAGAAACAAAAATTAAGCTTTGTTTTCGTTGCTAGCCGTACTAGAGAGGCGACGCAGGGGGTGCGGTATGACGAAGCGGGCCGGGAGGTAGCGGCAATGATGAAGTGAACGCGTAGTAACTCTGTTGCTATCAATTCGCGTTTGAAATCGATCACACAACAGAGTTACAACTTAATTTGTAACTCTGTTGTGTGATCGATTTCAGTTAGTTCAGATTCTTAGTACTAATTAGCTGAGTTAATATACCCATGCCCCTAAGTGAATGCGTGTCTACTGCGCAATTAAAAAAATAGAATCGTTCGCCGCGCCGCCATTCGCCCCTGCGTGTGTGCGCGTGGCCGGGCATATAAAAACTCACTGGCTGTTAGTGTTAGCGATCGTGTACATGATGTCGGTGCTCGACCGGAGTTCAACCGAAAATCGAAGCCGTACCAAAGCCGTGCCGGAGCTTCACCGAAGCGAGTCCGAAACATTGCGCTAATACAGGATGACCCTGTTGCCATTCTGGCCGCTCGTTTCCATAGTATGTATGTAGTCAACGGCACACTGGGCAGGGCTACCATGGCAGGCTAAGCAATTCAATCAATTTTACACTTAAATTTGAATATTTTAAGGTTCAAAATAAATTGCAGCTTTTTGACAGTTTTGTATAACCTGACGTGCTGCTAACTGTACCAAATACGAGTGGAAGAAAAGTGAGGCGTGCATCACCTGCCCGGCTCTAGTCCGGTTTAGGTCCAGTTTCGTCTAGTTTTGATTGATCTCCGGTGCTAAGTACAGTCATGTCTAAAAATATGTATGCAGTTTAGAACTTTGTCACTTTGTTGTAGTTGTCATTTGTCACTGATTTCAATTCAAAAAATTAATAGCCTTAAAGTGACAAAGTACTAAACAGTATACATATTTATAGACTTGACTATACACGATAACTTAGGAGTTTAGAAATTAATGGTAATAATAAATAAGTTAATATACTGCAGCACGAACTAGAAAGATTCTGCTGAAAAAAGAAAGAAAGCACATTTTTTGTTTACTTTCAGTATTATGTATATTTTGATTATCTTTACTACTAGAGCTGAAATGTTTTTTTAAGTAATATATTTTTTTTGACAAACTTAATTTCACTTTGTTCCCACTTCTTCTACTGGACAGTTCTACCGTAGAACTAATGATACATTTTCCCATTAGTACCTACTACGATTAAATACTTAGGCAGTCTACCGTAGAACTAATGACACTTTTTCCTATCAGTACCTACTACGATTAAATACTTAGGCAGTTCTACCGTAGAACTAATGATACATTTTCCCATTAGTACCTACTACGATTAAATACTTAGGCATTTTTTAAATTTTGAGATTTAAGCATTCACAATGCTATTTTATACAATACTAAATAATATACTAGAAAAAATAGGACTCGCACCAGATCACGCTCTCGGACGGGAATCGAACCCGCGACCTTTGGATATCCCCGTCCGAGAGCGTGATCTGGTGCGAGTCCTATTTTTTCTAGTATATTATTTAGTATTGTATAAATACTTAGGCAGTTAAACCGTAGAACTAATGACAGATGAATGACGGATGGTAGTATTTTCACAATAAGTCCATAGTAAATGTGTCAAAATTCTACCACCCGTAAGCAAAACGTATCGTGTCTCGAATATAGGAATGGGGGTAAATACTTAGGCAGTTCTACGCCTACCGTAGAACTAATGACACTTTTTTCCCATTAGTGCCTACTACGATTAAATACTTGGGCAGTTCTACAGTAGAACTTATGACACTCTTTTCCTAATAGTACCTACTACGATTAAATACTTTGTGGCAGGACTAAGGAGAAAAGTTAGGTATCATTAGTTCTACGGTAAATCTGCCCAGTAGAACAAGCGGGGACAAAACTTAATGTCAAGTTTGCTACTAAAATTATAATCTTAGAATGAGATGTCAGTGAGCTTTTTAACATAATATCAAATAGTGCAATAAATGTGCAAATTTTACCGCCTGATCATTGTATTATTTTAAGGATTGCATAATTAACTTATTTAAAAAAATACACTTACCTATTAAATCAATGCTTTTATTTATTTCTATCCTTTAGATATCTATGGACAATAAACTCTCCTTTTGACATAACTTAACATCTAAGGCACAAAACATTTTCTCATATTTAAAAATAACCGGATGTTGCAACAGTTGCCTTGCCATGACTAAAAGACGTAATACCTACTTATATTTATTCTGTGCTAAGAGCCACAGCGATGCGGCGTATTGTTTCTGTGCAATAGGAAGAGTCACAGCGATGCGGCGTATTGATTCTGTGCTAAGAGCCACAGCGATGCGGCGTATTGTTTCTGTGCAGTAGGAATAGAGCCACAGCGATGCGGCGTATTGTTTCTGTGCAGTAGGAAGAGCCATAGCGATGCGGCGTATTGTTTCTGTGCAGTAGGAAGAGCCACAGCGATGCGGCGTATTGTTTCTGTGCAGTAGGAAGAGCCACAGCGATGCGACGTTTTGTTTCTGTGCAGTAGGAAGAGCAAAAGCGTTGCGGCGTATTGTTTCTGTGCAGTAGGTATGCACAATAATTATGATCTGAAAAATCTAACATTTTTGTATTCGTACATTATATTTACGTTATAAAAAATGCGTTATAGGATCACTTACTAGGTACACGTAGCATTAATGGATCGTCGTATGTTTCGTGGGTTCTAAAAGTGGTTTCGAGAAATTTAATTCGACGTTTTTCTTTGTAGGTAACCGCTGGGGCAGTTCTAGTGTAGCTGTAAGTAAAATACTGAATCTTCTCAATGCAAAACCGCCTAAAAAGGAACCGAACGACTGGTCTGTCAGTATCAAGGGAAGAGGCCAAAAAACTATGACACCACTCACCTGTTCTACGAGACGGACCAGACTAACATTGAATTGTGTTGCGACAAAAGTCTTGCCTCCTCCGAACATAAAAAAACTTGGTTCTGTCAAAAGAGTCCTGCCATCTCAGATTCAGAAAAAGCAAAATCTAGTCTTTGGAAGCTCGCTCAAAAAGGAAAGCGGTAGTATACCAGTTTTTGCGAGACTAATTGACAAACATCTTCACAACGCTAGACAGATTCTACTCTGCACCAATGCTACACCGATCAAATCGTTCGATGGAATCGCATATTACTGTGGATATTGCCATGATCGGAGTCCTACCGCCGCTGAGCTGAAAAAGCACTCTTTACAAGAACACGATGACGGAGACAAGAAAAGTTTTAATCGCACTGAATCTTTAACGAGTCTGCTGATCAAACTCGATATCACCGACTTCAAATGCATTATCTGCGACGGCAGTTTGGATAATTTGGAAGACGCTGTCAAGCATTTGCAAACTGTACACAACAAGATGTATAACGTCGATATAGATAATCATATACTAACCTTTAAATTCAATTCTGAAGGCGTTATTTGCACCGTTTGTTCAAGGTTGTATGTTAGTTTCAAACTGGCTCTAGAACACATGAGAGTGCATTACAGCAACTACATCTGTGATGTCTGCCATACACCCTTTGTTAATAAACGCAATCTTCAAAGCCATCAGAACAGGCACAAGCAAGGAGATTTCGCCTGCAGCTATTGCGAGAAAGTTTTTGGCACCCTCAGTAAGCGGAACGACCACGAGAAATTCGTCCACAAGAATCAAGAGTATAAAAGAAATAAATGCTCTCATTGCGGTGAGAAGTTCATTTCTTACAAGAAGAAATTAGACCATGAGGTTGAGGTACATGGAAGGCAGCCCCTACGGCTGAAGTGTATGGCTTGTGACCTCGTGTTTAGTTCCAGAAACAATCTGACGAAGCACACGAGAAGGGACCATCTTATGGAGAGGTCCCATGCATGCCAAGTGTGTGATAAAAGATTCTTCTCATCCAAATGCTTGAAAAATCATATGCTCACACATACGGGAGTGAGGAAATACAAATGCGATTTGTGTTTCAAGGCCTATGGCAGGAAGACGACCTTGAAAGAACATTTGAGGATACATGCTGATGATAGGAGGTTTAAGTGCGACTTCTGTGACGCGGCGTTCGTTCAGAAATGCAGTTTGAAGGGACACTTGCGTTCCAAGCATTCGGAGATTTTGGACATTTAATAATGCTTGGTTTATGTAAGAGACATTTAGATGTTTATTATGTTATGTACGTACAGACGATGGCACATCAGATGTAACATGTCGGCTTTGAGACCTAAATACTACGGTAATAATATCTATCAGTAATCTGTCTTTATACAAATGGTCGGAACGCGCCTCGGATCTCGGTTTACTCTCGGTATACTAGTCGCGAATGCGCCCCAGTAACGGTTTCGTGAGTGATTTGTGAATATTAAGTTGAAATAAAAGTAAGTACTTACTATGGCAAATTGCAATTATAAAGTATATTGTGCTGTTTATAAGAAAATAATTAATATCTTTCAAGAAAATAATTAAACCTATCAGAAGTACTTAAATGGAATAATACTGCTAAAACCGCTTAATTCACCTGTAATTGGATTTTTAAAGTTGAGTACATATATTTTCTACAATTTGTACCTCTTTAATATCCTTAAATTGATCGAAATATCCTTAAATCTAGCGTGGTCGTGCCAGAAAACTCGTCCCGGGCACGACCACTTTAGGTATGCCGGAACGTCCAAACTAGTCAAATACATTTTTTTGTTCAAAAGTACATTAAAGTACATTTATTTTTATATGTACCACAAAAAAAAATATGTAAATCCGTCGCCTTTCTAGTACGGCTAGCAACGCAAAGCTTAATTTTTGTTTCTGTTGATTTAATCATTACGTTCGTTATTTGTGTTGTTATAATAATTAAAAGAGTAAAGTTCCTACATAATGGTGAACCCTACTTTTTATATAAATTAATGAGACTCTTTGAACAAGAAAAAAATTAAAAACAGTTGAAAAACATGATTACTTTTTTGACTACATTACCGTTAGCTGTGACGTATTAACGGTCGTCGACGGCAATCACGAAATGAAAGCGTTAGTAGATGAAATTTAAATATTGTAAGCGGGTAGCCCTATCGGTGCTGACGTACCGCGCGGCTGTAGGTATTATTTTTTCAAGGACAGGACCGAGTCAGAATACTGTATAGAGATTATTACCGTGAAAATACGCAATAAAATCTGTTTTTTTTTTCAAATTTTAATTGGATGTGCTGTCGTGTGGGGTAGTTTGTTTTGTTAAGGACTGGTTATAATTTAGTTTGTTATAAATATAAGAGAAGTGTTAAATTGTGTGTGATAGATAAAAAAATTAAGGATTCCGTTTATCATCACATCACTTATTTGGACAAAAGCAAATAAATAATAAAATGAATGACATGAAATAAGTAGTCTATTATAATATATAAAAAATAAAAATCACTAATTTAGGTACACACGACGGCACCTCAGACTATACATGTTGACCTTGAGATAAAGGTCTCAAAGGCCCTACGTAATAAAAGCTGTTTTTACAGTTTAACTGTATAACCTGACGTGCTGTCGTGTGTACAAATAGGTTAAATAATACATTTATGGAATACCTACTTAAATACAATGTAATTTTACTACTTGCTCTTCTTTTATTCGTATCTACAGATTAGCCTATTGCCGCGCAAAATCCTTAATTATTTAGGGTGTCCGCCTTTTTTACCCAAATGTCCGGCCAAACTGGCTGGTCTGTCCGGCTATTAGGTTAGACGACCTGACAACCCTATTCATAGCTATATGTTTTTATATGAAATCGATAAAACTTTTAAGATTTCAACCTGTTACGGATCCTCATTAAAGGTTACCTACATAGCTGTAGCCAATTTTATCTTTACAAAACAGATGTTACATATATCGTTACAAATACCAGAACGTTAATTGATATTCTTGTGAGATTAAATTAATTGTATTAATTAAGTAAGCTGTACTTATATTAAATGGACAGAAATAATTGCGTGGCACTTACAGATACAAAAAAAAGTACTTAAAAGACTGTCAGTATTTTAAGTACTTATTGTGAATTGATGATACAATAAATTTAAATTTTCTAGAGTTTTCTTTTTTATTACGAAATTAGAAAAATTAATGTAGATACTTAACTTATTTGTTCTACTGAACATGTGAACAATCAAGGAAGTACCGCGCTCAGATCAAGTTCTCTGGTTCTTTTTAAACTTAACTATTTGAATTTCATTGTTTTAGGTGAACATGGATATAATCTGCAAATTCCAGCGAAGAACAAAGAAAATATTATCAATATTATGTTTAATTCCAATGCGTCTTTAATTAGGAGCAAAACCGATAAAGGGTACAGCTGTTATTCCTGTCCTCGACTGTTTCAAGACCCTAAAGATCTCAAAATTCATTTTCTAGCAACGCATAGTTCAACAGTATACAAAACAAAATTGCACACTAAATATCGGACCATCAAAATAGACATAACAGGCCTACAATGTAACATTTGCGGTACAGGTTTTGACAACATTGAGGTTTTCGGTAAACATCTTGTGGAACATAATATCTCAATGCATTTAGACGTCTTCAACCTGATAGTTCCTTATAAATTTGATAGCGAGGTTTTCAAATGCGCCATTTGCAATAAAGAGTGCAATAATTTCAAGAACCTACGGGAACATACTAATAAGCACTATAGGAACTTCGTATGCGATGTATGTGACGCTGGTTTTATCACACATCAACTATTAAGGAAGCATAAAAGAACACATGTTGAAGAACAACATGAATGTAGTTATTGCGAGAAGGTATTCAAAAGTAAAGAAACTCAGAGAGACCACGAAAAGATGGTTCATATGGGGTACAGAAAAATGAAATGCAATATTTGTATGATCGAGTTTACCAATCAGAGGACTAAAATGAACCATTTGGCAAAGGAGCATGGCGTATATGGAACACCGTATGCATGTGAAGCTTGCAACAAGGTATTCGCCCTCAAATCATTGCTTCTTCTTCACGAGAAACGGTATCATTTGATTTATCAATGCGATCTTTGTGGAGAACGGTTTCTTTCGAAGAAATCTTTGGCAGTGCATATGAAGAGCCATGTAGTCCAGTTGTCAGGTAATTCTGTCTGGAAATAATCAAATCATTGCTTCTTCTTCAAGAGAAACGATATCATTTGATTTATCAATGCGATCTTTGTGAAGAACGGTTTCTTTCGAAGAAATCTTTGGCAGTGCATATGAAGAACCATGTAGTCCAGTTGTCAGGTAATTCAGTCTGGAAATAATCAAATTATTGCTTCTTCTTCAAGAGAAACGATATCATTTGATTTATCAATGCGATCTTTGTGGAGAACGGTTTCTTTTGAAGAAATCTTTGGCAGTGCATATGAAGAGCCATGTAGTCCAGTTGTCAGGTAATTCTGTCTGGAAATAATCAAGTTTTGATTTCTTGCGCGTCAGATAACACTAAAGGCTGTTAATAATATAATTGAAAGCTCTGTGGAAGTTTAAAAAACAAAATTATGATGGAGCCCTTGTATTTTAGATAATATCTGAACTTTAAAAAAAAATATGTCATAAAAATAAATGGTAGGAAAGCAAAGGGGACTAAAGCAACAAATTATTATACTGCAACATCAGTACAATCAATGTTTGTATAAATAAACATGTTTATTATGTTGTCACTCTTTAACTATAGATTTATTTTTCTTTTTTAGACACTATTAAAAATTCAATATGATTAACAGCATAACAGCCCCCGGTTACGTTTAGTGCTATTATATCTGTTCTGTGTCTCAGTGCTATTTGACTCACAAGATATCAAAACTTCCTTGAAGTATTTCCAACCAGAGTAGATAATATACCGACCTGGACAAATAATGTATTAAAAAGAAGAGACATAATAAGGTTTAATTACCTACCCAATAAACGTTATGAAATTAAAAAAAAGGAAACAAAAACTTCTTTTTATTTCAACTCTTAAACACAGGCCCCAATTAAACATGCACACTATTTTTACCGACTTCATGTTAGTTCTATTTTGGCGAGTTCTAGTTCTAATCGAACCTATCCAAACCAAATCCGCTTCGTTCGGTATGTACACACGACGGCACCTCAAAACTATACATGTTGACCTTGAGACCGTCTTTATGCCCTACGTAATAAAAGCTGTTTTCGTAGTTTAACTGTATAACCAGTGGCCCTACTATGAGTTGATGCAAACTGTTTACGTTACCTTAAACTATCGTTTTCTCTCTTTCATTCGCATTGACTGTGAGCAGTATATCCGATAGTCACTGACGTGCTGTCGTGTGTACCATTTACTATAATTATTATTATTTATTTTATTCAGACAACAAATTATCGTTATTAGCAAAGATAAAAAAAATAACTAGGCACACCTCGGTCGCTCCACGTCTCGTTCCTACTTCTATTACAAATAAAACAGAATTACGTCTGTACACACTGCGTATGTGTGGGTAAAATGTTCAGGGTTACCTGCCTTTTTTTTGTTAACGCAGGGGTATGATTGATTATGCACTTTTTTAAATATTCGCTGAAAGGCTAATTGTTATGAAAACTTATGTTATCACACTTATGTTACTTAATTATGATTGTCTTTATCAACATATTACAAAAGTGCTCTTTGCAACTGTGGAATCGAGCGACGACGGCCGTCAATGATGATAAAGTAAAGCGCTCGTAACAATCATTTGGGATTGTCAATTTTTGCGTAATTGACGCACATTGACGCGAAAATTTATCGTTTGCATGTGCACACACCGGTGTGGTAAATTGGTGTGATGACGGGTCGGTTGGGCAATTGAAGCGATTGTCAATTGTCAACAATGTCATTGACAAAAAAATTGACAATCGCAATTATCGTTACCGGGGGCCTTTACTCGCCAACCTAGTGCCGGGCGGGGTGCGGTACCGCCAACCGATGGGGTGGGAGGGTGCTAGTGGCCATTCTGTACGTCAGTACTTAACATGACTTAAAAATAGCGGGCGATATAATCATGCGAGTCGATACCTAAGCTCCTAATACACACTGCAATAAGAAGTTTGTATCATTCGAATCGAACTTATGATTTGCAATCTATCGGAGAGCCAGACCTGCGCCGCACCCAGAAACGTGATTATGCATTTGTTTGGCTCTCGCAAGTTACTTACCTACTTAGCAAGCGTAAAGCCATCCTCACTCTCCATAAATTCGGGCAGTCTGTTCGTTTCGCGCCTCGCATCGTTACGTACAGTATGGATCACGAGAGATGACCACTGCGCAGAAGTCATTTTTAGGCCCACTTTGAGGTGCGGGGTGAGGCGCGGGCGGAATGCGTCAAGGCCGGAGCGACGCCATTGGTGGGCGCGCGTCGCGGCACGCGTGATAGGACGCTCAGTCGCTATTCGCCTATCGCGGCATTGACGCGGTCCCAGTGCTCTGCCAATGTTCTCGACTTTAACATGAACCTGCGCAGACGGCCGCCATTTATGGTCATCTTTCGTGATCCGTACTGTACGTTACGTTACGTACCGAGCGTACGAGCGAGGCGAAATGAGAGGGGGCTGACTACACTCTCGTACTTGTGTCATCTCGTATTGCCTCTCTAGATTATGGATCAACATAAGAATAATTAGGAGGCGATTCACATGAAGTGTAACATTTGGCATTCTATCCTTACGACATAGGTACAACACCCTCTCCCTATCTATATCAAAACTAACTAAATTCTATTCGGTACGTTGTTATAATGCTTTATTTCTTCTTGCATGGGAACGTTAATCATATTATTTTAATCTATAAAAACAGCAGCAGCACATACAAAACCTACTCCTCTTTTCAGATAAGCGCATAACACGGAGGAGACATCACGTCAGCCCCGAAAAGATAACACTCGATAAGAGAGTCAACTTCTCGACGTTCATAAACATCAAACCGGCAGGAGTTACCACCAAAGCAGACAAAACGCCCAAATCTCCCCCGGTGAAAGAAACGCCGAAACCAGTTCCGAAACAACCAACAAGAACGCCGAGAGCAAGACCTCCAGACAAAGTGATCCAAAGACGCTTAACTGAACTCGACCTCCATTACGACAATATAAGAACAGTGCTACGCTGTTCAAATGCCACACCAATTCGCTGCAAAGTTGGAGATAAATACTTTTGTAGCTACTGCCGTGACGAGTTCGGAAACCCTCGTGAGTTAAAAGCTCATACACTCGACATTCATTCCGATACTGATGCTAAACCAGAATGTCTATGCATCCGATCTCTTTCTAAATACTGCGTACATTTAGATGTTACCGATTTGAAATGTGAAGTTTGCAATGCTAATATGGAGAAGCTGGAAGATTTAATTGATCATCTCAGGTTGGAGCATGATGAGTTGATACATTCGAATATAAGGAACTTGATGGTTCCTTATAAATTTGAGAGTGGGGAAGTCAATTGCGTTTGCTGTCTGAAGCAATTTGACGATTATGTTGATTTGCAAGATCATATGAGTGAGCATTACAAGAATTATGTGTGCGAGTTCTGCGATAAAGCCTTCTTGTTAAGAAGCACTATGATTGAACATAAGAAGGTAGTGCATCGTGTTTAGGCGCCATCTCCACGAGCGAGAGAATCGCGGCGATATTATCGTCGTGCCTCGTATTTCTAAATACTCTATGAATGCGTCTCCACACGGCGATGTTATCGCGGCGATGCGACGATAGAAGAAGCGCTTACTCGTCGCGATTCTCTCGCCCGTGGAGACAGCGCCTTAGAGTGGCTGGCTTGTTTTTCAATAAAGTAGCTATTGAATCTCAACTGTATGTTTTATTTACAAATACGGTAAAAACACATATTTTTCAAACGCATCAAATTAAACTTAGGCATATTCGCTGCGAGATGCGGGCGCGGCAAATATAGCGTGAGTGCTATCGCAGGCAGCATCGGCGATGCGGTCGGCAACACGCTTCTCGTTCTAACAAATGACGATCCGCAGTTACAGAAGAGGATAGAGCATGAAAAATGCTATTCCGTGCTGACAAGTGAGGTTCACCCACAGATACTATTTTACAAGGTGTTACAAAAGTACCTCTAATGCCGAATATGGTAGATAGGGACCATCAAACTGAACAACTTTTACTATGGGACCAACTCTGAAATAGCGAAAAAAACTCAGCTGTTTCATACAAAAAATAATTACGAAAATATCAAATTGTATGAAACAGCTGATTTTTTTTCGTGATTTCAGAGTTGGTCCCATAGTAAAAGTTGTTCAGTTTGATGGTCCCTATATACCATATTCGGCATTAGGGGTACTATTGTAACACGTTGTATATTCTGCGCCACAGATAGCTAAGTATGTATTCAACCCATTACACCCGTTTGCACTAAACTTAAGAATCGCTTAAATCTTTTCTTAACTACCACTCTACCAAGATAAATAGGCGCATGAAAGCTGCATGACAGCTAAGTTACACCGCTTCAATTTGGTCAAGTTGTAATTAGGAACAGAAAGGCGATTCTTAAGTTTAGTGCAAACGGGCATTAATCTATAAGTTTCTGTAACCTGTATCCGTGCCGTATCCTTCAAGGCTTTGCTGTCAATTTTCAATTCAACTCTTTGAAAAATAATATTTATAAATATAAGTAATAAAACAAGTAGGTACGATCGGCAAGATAACCACGTCCTTTACCACTAGCAGAAAAAATAGTGTGCGCGCGTATCGCCCGCGTAGGGTTGCCAGGTGTCCGGTTTTTAGCCGGACATGTTTGGCTTTTTGACCTCTTGTCTGGCCAAATTTGACTGCGTCCGGCCTGTCCGGCTTTTGTTAGGCTTTTTGTGGCTGCCGCGTGAGTCGCAAGTAATGCCACGACACGACACCCCGCTGACTGACCGCTGCAAGGCGGTAATAAATATTATCCGGCTTCTGGAACATATGTTCGGCTTTTAGGATAAAGTGTCCGGCCAAATTAAGCACCGAGTCCGGCTTGTGTTTTTGGACCTGGCAACCCTAGCCCCAGGGACACTATTTTTGAAATCATTCGGCTGGCGTCGAGCCATGGCTCAGCCATGACAGCCATCATGGCTGTCGAATAAAAATTAGTAGTAAAGAGCGCTCAGTGTCAACCGAACGATTTCAAAAATAGGTCCCCGTCCCACGAACTAAACGTGTTAGTGACGGGGCGCGGCGTGCAAGCGATGTTAACCTTAGTAGTGGTACAGCGGAAGTGTTGTCGATTGTACTCACGACCGCACCTCAGACAATACATGTTGACCTTGAGACCACCTTTATGCCCTACGTAATAAAAGCTGTTTTCGCAGTTAACTGTATAACCTGACGTGCTATCGTGTGTACAGAGGCGTAGTTATCATATTAAACTCTAGTGTTTGTCACTGCTGGGATTCGAACCCGGCGCCTTCTGTTCGAGAAGCAGGATCGCTGATGTACACACGACAGCACGTCAGGTTATACAGTTAAACTGCGAAAACAGCTTGTAGGGCATAAAGGCGATCTCAAGGTCAACATGTATACTCTGAGGTGCCGTCGTGTGTACATTATTTAGTCACCACGACGGTGTGTCAGTCAAAGCTGAAATTGATTATCTTGACACAACAGCATGGTAGGTTAAACAGTTGAACTACGAAAACAGCTTTTATTACGTACGGCATAAAGATGTAGGTAGTCTGACGTGCCGTTGACTGTACATAGTCAGATTGATCGCATTGTAAAGTTTCAACTGGCATGTACACGTTTCCAGTACTCATGCTGGGCCCTATTTAATAAACGTGACAATTTGTTACCGGTCATGACAAATTTTCGAGGAGCCAGGCGCTAAACCCTAGTGGCTCTGCGATTGCGGAGGTTAAGCAACTTTTGTAAGGGTCGGTCATGGGAAGGGTGACCAAAACTTTTATTATCTCGAGCTCTTCCGTGCTTTGGAAGGCACTTTTGCAGTCGTTAACATCCACCAATCCGCATTGGGTCCGCGTGGTTGGTTTTGGCCCATCCTCCTTATCCACACATAAGCAAGGCCTGTGCCCCAGCAGTGGGGACATTTAAAATGGGTGATGTCATCATGACAATTTTATATCCATTGCCTCAACCAATTTGAAAATAGAACAGGCTACTCATAACTACACCGCAACGTAGACCAAATTGTCATGACATATTAAATAAGGCCTTGAATGCATGCATTCTTTACCACAGAATAAATTAATAATAGCCTCTAACTTATCTAATTACTATAATGGGAATCAAACCCACGACCTTTCGCATAAGATAAGAGGTATCCACATATTCCGATCCCGCCGATCCGACCTGACCAATTTTCTAAATTTTGGGCAATATTTAACTCTAAAGGCGTGTTGTCGGACATTTTAAATCGGAAGGTGTAGAGAGGTCTTAATACTTTGTTTTATCTCCTGGACCACAGACCTTCCTTATAGATGGATAATGAAGTTGAGTCATCACTCCCTGGATTGTTTTTAAAATTTATTTATTATTGAACAAATACTTACAACATTCGGTGGCGTTAGGAGCGACTTCTCTCTTCATTGCAGAGTTGTAGCCGCGAACGTTAGTGGCGGCGCCGCCACACCGGTCGCGTTCGTGGCCAGCCAGGCCATTGGGTGGGCCTGTTTCCCAAATCAAAAAGTAAGCTCTGAGTAGCTTACTTCACAGATGATTTGACAGTTGTTATCTTAAAAATATGTCAAATCACCTGTCAAGCTACTCAAAACTTACTTTTTGATTGTGAAACAGGCTCTTAAGTTTAGTGCAAACGGGCATAATGCCCGTTTTTCACTAAACTTAAGAATCGCCCAAGTCTTTTTCTAACTACAACTTGACCAAATTAAAACGGTGTCACTAACTTAGCTGTAGGGCATGCAAAAACCGGGTAGTTTTAGGAAACCGAATATTTCGGTTTTGACAAAAAAAAATCCGGGTAACCCGGTTTTTTCGGGTATTTCGGTTTTTTTAAATAAAATTCAATAAAAAGGGTAAAATAATAAAAACTGTTTATTTTCTTTCGTTTTCGAATTAACATTAGTTTCTGAACACATTTGAGATCAATCACGTAACTAAATTATGTATGCCACTATGCACTTATTAACCTTAATAAAATTCTAACATAAAAATCAATAAAATCAACAAATCGTAAAATAAAAAACACGTCTTTAGAACCTTTGAGGTTAATAACAGAGTCAAAATTAAACATAAGAGAGAGATTGAGATAAAATATCTTTTTTTTAAACATACTTATATGCATTTCATATTGATGAAATGTAATGTAATGCAATCAGGTTAATGCAAAGCATGCTTAATTGCTATATGGGTTAATGTTAAATTGTTCAATAACAATTATAGAACTCTGATATCACAAATCTTTATTTAACAAGCAGGTAAGATTAACAAACCCTGAATAAAAAGTGCTTTTAAGGTTAGGTATCGGTGGTTTGTTTATAAAATTCTCTGAGTTTTTTTGTTGTTGTTGTTTTTTAAATTACAACTTCAGCCGTGAGTTGGCTGAAGTTGTTATTTAAAAAACAATTACGTCCTTGCTTATATTTCCTTTCACAATTATTCAAAAAACAAAAGTTGAAGAGCTTACCTGTATCGTGAAAGTTTCTTTGCGTTTACTGTGACTTGGCACTTGCCAGAGAGTGAAGGCTGGTTTATACGAGGTAAGCAACTGACTCCGAAATCGAGACAAGTCAGCGCTGACCCAAAAAAACCCAATGTAAATTGGTTTGAAGTCAGTACAGCGGCATGAAGTCAGCGCTGACTTGAAAATTCCCACACGAATATTTTGAAGTCAGTCGGTACTGACTTCTGTACTGACTGACCCTGTGTAAACTTGTCTTGACTGACAAAACAAAATGGCAGCCAGCCGGTAACGTCAATTCAAGAACTAGAGACAAAAATGCGTTTCATATGTATACACGCTTATTACTTTCCTTGAATACCATTGACTATTGCATTTTTGAGAAAATAAGAAAGTTTTTGTGTAAGCTGTGTGTTAAGTGAAGTAACCGAAAAACCCGAATAATTCGGTTTTATGACTAGAAAAAACCGGGTTCAAAATTCTGTCGGTTAATCGGTTTTTTCGGTTATCCGGTTAACCGGTTTGCATGCCCTACTTAGCTGTCATGCAGCTTTCATGCGCTTATTTTTCTTGGTCGAGTTGTAGTTAGGAAAAGACTTAGGCGATTTTTAAGTTTATTGCAAACAGGTGTCTGACTCCTATTTTATTCGCTAAATCTGACTTCAGCGTAAACATTCCCAGACATTTCATACGCCGTCGGTCACTTACAGGCGTCAGCGTCACAAAGTACTGTTGTGGTCTTTTTCAGACATTGAAGTCGGTGTCTAAAATGTATAGGAATGTTTACGCTGACGTCACCGGAGTAAACCGAGACACCACTTTATACAGGATGACTCCGTTACCATAGTAACAACCAGTCGCCATAGTAACAACCCTGTTCCCATAGTACCAAATACGTGTGAAAAGGGTGAGACGCGTGCCCCAGAGAACCAATTATTCCCAGGAGTCCCCTCTAACACTGTCCCCGGGGTGACAACTGGGATTTTTTTCCCCAGTCGTCACGGACAGCAGTCCGGCTCCTGGCCGAGTTTCGGTTGACTTCCGGTCGAACTCCGGGGGCATCTACCTCCTCCATAAGGATTCCTATTTCGTATTACTTAAATATTATTTAGCTAGCGTAATATTTATGGGCATTTTGGAATGCATGAAAACTGCGTAAAATTACATAGATGTGCTTAAATTATTATACTTAACTCCATACATTTTAACAGGTAAACCGAAGGAGTCCATAGCCACACGTCGACGGAAAGTCATCTCCATTAATCCGAAACCACGCATCCAGTTGAAACGACAGAGCGAAATTGACAAGCATCAAGAAAACATACTCATCATTCTAGAAAATTCAAACGCAACACCGATTCGAACCAAAGGAAGCATCGGTTATGCTTGCTGCTACTGTCCTAACGAATTTCCAGATGCTAAAGACTTGAAAACACACACATTAACCGGTCACGATAGTAAAAAACCTAACTTTATGAAAGCATACACAATGCCCAACTTCTTAGTCAAGCTGGACATCACCTCGTTACAATGCAACCTTTGTAGTACCAATCTCAATGTAACCGAAGACCTCGTGGCACACTTAACGTCGAAACACAACAAGCAGTTCCACACAAAACTTAAAAACTACATAGTCCCTTTCAAATTCGACACAGAAATCCTTAAATGTGTGGAATGCCATAAAGATTTCAACAACTTCAAAATACTTTTAGCCCACATGCACTCCCATTACAGAAATAATGTCTGCGATGTGTGCGGTGAAGGTTTTGTGAATAAGAAAATCATGCTGAAACATTGGTATAGGCACAAGAAAGGAGTTTTCAACTGTTCTCATTGCGACAAAGTATTTGACAATCAAGTTAAACAGAAAGAACATGAAAGAGCTGTTCACGTTAATATGAATAAGAGGTATAAATGTGGGTATTGCGGCGAGAAATTCTCGGATTATACAAAGAAAAATGATCATGTCGTAAAGATTCATGGAATGAAACCGATAGTGTTGAGCTGTCAAGCTTGCAACAGGACTTTTGATAATCAAAGGGCGTTGACTGTGCATACGAAGTCATACCATTTACTGGAGGGTCGTGTTAAAAAGTGAAGTTTTAATGAGTTGATATAATTTAAACACGAATTTCTTTTGAACGTATTTTTATTTTTCATAATCTTAGATAAGTAGAGGTACACACGACGGCACCTCAGACTTATACATGTTGACCTTGAGACCGCCTTTTGCCCTACGTAATAAAAGCTGTTTTCGCAGTTTAACTGTATAACCTGACGTGCTGTCGTGTGTACCTATTTAAGTTACAATAATTTCTTAGGCTGGCCCCAGACCTACCGGTTTCATTTCTTTGCTTTGCTGTTCTAGTTGAACAAGGGCTACCGGCTAACTCATCGAACTTCGGTAAGTCTGCCGGGCTTCAAATTAAAACAGATAAATCGAGGCCCAATCGGGCCAAAATGGTGAACCCTAATTTATGATGTCACACGAACATAGATATCTTCTAAATAACAGCAATACGAAACTTCTTACTTCAAATTATCTGTTTTAAGTTGAAGCCCGGCAGACTTTCCGAAGTTCGATGCGTTAGCCGGTACGACCCCCTGTTCTACTAGAACAGCAAAGCAAAGAAATGAAGCCGATAGGTCTGGGGCCAGCCTTAATGTAGGTAGTTACTTAGCGAGATACTTATAATTATAGGTAACATGAAAATAATTGACTGCAAATCGAATTCGATTCGAACACAAACAAAATAATGTCAATTGGAAATATTATTTGCTTTACGGATGAGGTAAGTGGTGATATTCGCGTACACTAGTTAAAAATATGAATAATTTATCATGGAATGCTGTAGGATTGTGAACTGAATTATATCACAAAAGTGCGTGCAACAACGAAACGAGATGCTTGATTGCTAGATAGCGAATAGCGATACTTAATGGTCCAGCTCTACGCAGAGAAAGCTTCAATTAGACCACACAATTTCAAGTGTGCGATATCTAGTCTCAGTGTGGTGTAAACAGAGTTAAACTGGTCCGCTTGATAAATCGAGTTGATAATATGTGTGGTCTAAATTGTACCTAAGCTTAATGAACAAGTTTCAACATAAGTATGGCGAGCCTACGAATATGCTGGATTTTGCAACAGCTTAACCAGCCCTTCTATTGTCTAATTTCAAAATCTATCGCAATCGCTTTCAAGATGTAACACATTGATGCTTCTTTTTGGCATAAATAAAAACTTACCAAAGAAATGCAGCAATGTGTCACATCCATCTGTCAAATGAAAGCGATTGCGATAGATTTTGAAATTAGACGATTAGCCCCCTGGTCCACACGTTGAAACTTACTCGAGTGAACTGTGAAAACATCGAACATACGTGGGGACCGTAATGATTTTTAATATTCATCGTGAACAGACTTAATAGGAATTAGGAACTAACTAACAGTGAAGAGGTTGAATTACGATAAGTAATTGTGTAATTCGGAATTGTGATTGTGTTTAATGTGATTTGATTATGTTAAGAATTACACTCCTGTAAGTAATATAGTCATACGGCCTTATTAATAAACAAATAGTAAGTTTACACCTGGTTTAACAGAAAATATTGTTGAGCAATATTAGTCCTTACGTTTGACGTCTCAAAGCATTACATTCCTAAGCAAACTTTTTGGTTAAACTAGGTGTAAACTTACTCTTCGTTTATTAATAAGGGGTTTAGTGTTAAAGTTGCGCGGCGTAAAGTCACGTCAATAAATGGGTTTTCCGCCTAAAGTCAACGTGCGATTTGTCAAAATACCCTTTTTGTCAAAGGCTCGTTTGGTCAGAGATGTGGTTTGCCAAATTCGCGATTCGTCAAAACATTTTTGTCAAAGTTGCTTTTGGTCAAAGGTGAGAGTTTGCCAAATTCGCGATTCGTCAAAACTTTTCTCTAATGGTACTTAAGTGATTTCTAACGACCACCTCGAACGTCTTCTCCGAGGGAGTCGTCAGAAATGAAGCTCACTGACGACCACCTGTAGGTTCTGTGTAGGGTTGTCTTTATAAAAATACTATTTTGGAAGACCACGACCATCCTTCAAATGGGTAGCTAGAAATTAAGCTCACTTATGTCGTGTAGGGTGAGGTGGTCGTAAATAAACTGGGCACTAGGGTAGTCTTAGGCCTCTCGTCCCTGCAAGTCAATGAGACAACGGATTTATTCTTATCAATTTGATTAATAAATTAAATAACCTTTTATCTACTAAATTACCTACTACGCATTTTGACTAAAGGTACCTTTGACAAAAATTGTATTTGACGAATCGCACTTTTGACAAACACAATTTGACCAACAGCACCTTTGACAAAAAGGGTGGGTTTGACGAATCGCACGTTTGACCATAGGCGAAAACTCCTATAAATGTGTATACAGTTTAGAACTTTTCTAAAAGCTAAATATTACTTTTTTAATAGAAATTAATGACAAATGACAATTACAACAAAGCGACAAAGTTCTTAACTATAAGTATACATATTTTTAGACTAGGCTGTACATGGTGTATGATTCCGCGAGTTGTGAGTCTACGGCAGGGCTCACTCAGCATTAGCCCTGCCTGCGCCTACCTGCTCCCTGATTACGTAAATCAGTACTACGCGTTCACTTCGTGATTGCCGTCGACGACCGTTACTACGTCACAGCTAACGGTACTGTACTGTTTTTTTCTTGTTCAAAGAGTGTCATTAATTAATATAACAAGTTAGGTTCGCCATTATGTAGGAACTTTACTCTTTTAATTATTATAACAACACAAATAACGAACGTAATGATTAAATCAACAGAAACAAAAATTAAGCTTTGCGTTGCTAGCCGTACTAGAAAGGCGACGCAGGGGGTGCGGTATGACGAGGCGGGCGGGGAGGTAGCGGCAATGATGAAGTGAACGCGTAGTAACTCTGTTGCTATCAATTCGCGTTTGAAATCGATCACACAACAGAGTTACGAAATAAGTGTACTAATTACTAATTAGCTGAGTTAATACACCTATGCACCTAAGCGAATGCGTGTCTACTGCGCAATTAATAAATGAGAATCGTTCGCCGCGCTGCCATTCGCCCTTGCGCGTGTGCGCGTGGCCGGGCATATAAAACCTCACTCACTAGTGTTAGCAATCGTGTACATGATGTCGGTGCTCGACCGGAGTTCAACCGAAACTCGAAGCCGTACCAAAGCCGTGCCGAAGCTCTACCGAAGAGAGTCTAAAATATTCTAATACAGAATGACCCCGTTGCCATTCTGGCCGCTCGTTTCCATAGTATGTATGTACAGTCAATGGCACGCTGGGCTTCCATGACAGGCTAGGCAATTCAATCAATTTTACACTTAAATTTGAAGATTTTAAGGTTCAAAATAAATTGCAGCTTTTTGACAGTTTTATATAACCTGACGTGCTGCTAACTGTACCAAATACGAGTGGAAGAAAAGTGAGGCGTGCTTCACCTGCCCGGCTAGTCCGTTATCGGTCCAGTTTCGTCTAGTTTGGATTGATCTCCGGTGCCAAGTACAGTCATGTCTAAAAATATGTATGCAGTTTAGAACTTTGTCACTTTGTTGTAGTTGTCATTTGTCACTGATTTCAGTTCAAAAAAGTAATAGCCTTAAAGTGACAAAGTACTAAACAGTATACATATTTATAGACTTGACTATACACGATAACTTAGGAGTTTAGAAATTAATGGTAATAATAAATAAGTTAATATACTGCAGCACGAACTAGAAAGATTCTGCTGAAAAAAGAAAGAAAGCACATTTTTTGTTTACTTTCAGTATTATGTATATTTTGATTATCTTTACTACTAGAGCTGTTTTTTAAGTAATATATTTTTTTAGACAAACTTAATTTCACTTTGTTCCCACTTCTTCTACTGGACAGTTCTACCGTAGAACTAATGATACATTTTCCCATTAGTACCTACTACGATTAAATACTTAGGCATTTTTTAAATTTTGAGATTTAAGCATTCACAATGCTATTTTATACAATACTAAATAATATACTAGAAAAAATAGGACTCGCACCAGATCACGCTCTCGGACGGGAATCGAACCCGCGACCTTTGGATATCCCCGTCCGAGATTCCCGTCCGAGAGCGTGATCTGGTGCGAGTCCTATTTTTTCTAGTATATTATTTAGTATTGTATAAATACTTAGGCAGTTAAACCGTAGAACTAATGACAGATGAATGACGGATGGTAGTATTTTGACAATAAGTCCATAGTAAATGTGTCAAAATTCTACCACCCGTAAGCAAAACGTATCGTGTCTCGAATATAGGAATGGGGGTAAATACTTAGGCAGTTCTACGCCTACCGTAGAACTAATGACACTTTTTTCCCATTAGTGCCTACTACGATTAAATACTTAGGCAGTTCTACCGTAGAACTTATGACACTCTTTTCCTAATAGTACCTACTACGATTAAATACTTTGTGGCAGGACTAAGGAGAAAAGTTAGGTATCATTAGTTCTACGGTAAATCTGCCCAGTAGAACAAGCGGGGACAAAACTTAATGTCAAGTTTGCTACTAAAATTATAATCTTAGAATACGAGATGTCAGTGAGCTTTTTAACATAATATCAAATAGTGCAATAAATGTGCAAATTTTACCGCCTGATCATTGTATTATTTTAAGGATTGCATAATTAACTTATTTAAAAAAATACACTTACCTATTAAATCAATGCTTTTATTTATTTCTATCCTTTAGATATCTATGGACAATAAACTCTCCTTTTGACATAACTTAACATCTAAGGCACAAAACATTTTCTCATATTTAAAAATAACCGGATGTTGCAACAGTTGCCTTGCCATGACTAAAAGACGTAATACCTACTTATATTTATTCTGTGCTAAGAGCCACAGCGATGCGGCGTATTGTTTCTGTGCAATAGGAAGAGTCACAGCGATGCGGCGTATTGATTCTGTGCTAAGAGCCACAGCGATGCGGCGTATTGTTTCTGTGCAGTAGGAATAGAGCCACAGCGATGCGGCGTATTGTTTCTGTGTAGTAGGAAGAGCCATAGCGATGCGGCGTATTGTTTCTGTGCAGTAGGAAGAGCCACAGCGATGCGGCGTATTGTTTCTGTGCAGTAGGAAGAGCCACAGCGATGCGACGTTTTGTTTCTGTGCAGTAGGAAGAGCAAAAGCGTTGCGGCGTATTGTTTCTGTGCAGTAGGAAGAGCCACAGCGATGTGACGTATTGTTTCTGTGCAGTAGGAAGAGCAAAAGCGTTGCGGCGTATTATTTCTGTGCAGTAGGTATGCACAATAATTATGACCTGAAAAATCTAACCTTTTTGTATTCGTACATTATATTTACGTCATAAAAAATGCGTTATAGGATCACTTACTAGGTACACGTAGCATTAATGAATCGTCGTATGTTTCATGGGTTCTAAAAGTGGTTTCGAGAAATTTAATTCGACGTTTTTCTTTGTAGGTAACCGCTGGGGCAGTTCTAGTGTAGCTGTAAGTAAAATACTGAATCTTCTCAATGCAAAACCGCCTAAAAAGGAACCGAACGACTGGTCTGTTAGTATCAAGGGAAGAGGCCAAAAAACTATGACACCACTCGCCTGTTCTACGAGACGGACCAGACTAACATTGAATTGTGTTGCGACAAAAGTCTTGCCTCCTCCGAACATAAAAAAACTTGGTTCTGTCAAAAGAGTCCTGCCATCTCAGATTCAGAAAAAGCAAAATCTAGTCTTTGGAAGCTCGCTCAAAAAGGAAAGCGGTAGTATACCAGTTTTTGCGAGACTAATTGACAAACATCTTCACAACGCTAGACAGATTCTACTCTGCACCAATGCTACACCGATCAAATCGTTCGATGGAATCGCATATTACTGTGGATATTGCCATGATCGGAGTCCTACCGCCGCTGAGCTGAAAAAGCACTCTTTACAAGAACACGATGACGGAGACAAGAAAAGTTTTAATCGCACTGAATCTTTAACGAGTCTGCTGATCAAACTCGATATCACCGACTTCAAATGCATTATCTGCGACGGCAATTTGGATAATTTGGAAGACGCTGTCAAGCATTTGCAAACTGTACACGACAAGATGTATAACGTCGATATAGATAATCATATACTAACCTTTAAATTCAATTCTGAAGGCGTTATTTGCACCGTTTGTTCAAGGTTGTATGTTAGTTTCAAACTGGCTCTAGAACACATGAGAGTGCATTACAGCAACTACATCTGTGATGTCTGCCATACACCCTTTGTTAATAAACGCAATCTTCAAAGCCATCAGAACAGGCACAAGCAAGGAGATTTCGCCTGCAGCTATTGCGAGAAAGTTTTTGGCACCCTCAGTAAGCGGAACGACCACGAGAAATTCGTCCACAAGAATCAAGAGTATAAAAGAAATAAATGCTCTCATTGCGGTGAGAAGTTCATTTCTTACAAGAAGAAATTGGACCATGAGGTTGAGGTACATGGAAGGCAGCCCCTACGGCTGAAGTGTATGGCTTGTGACCTCGTGTTTAGTTCCAGAAACAATCTGACGAAGCACACGAGAAGGGACCATCTTATGGAGAGGTCCCATGCATGCCAAGTGTGTGATAAAAGATTCTTCTCATCCAAATGCTTGAAAAATCATATGCTTACACATACGGGAGTGAGGAAATACAAATGCGATTTGTGTTTCAAGGCTTATGGCAGGAAAACGACCTTGAAAGAACATTTGAGGATACACGCTGATGATAGGAGGTTTAAGTGCGACTTCTGTGACGCGGCGTTCGTTCAGAAATGCAGTTTGAAGGGACACTTGCGTTCCAAGCATTCGGAGATTTTGGACATTTAATAATGCTTGGTTTATGTAAGAGACATTTAGATGTTTATTATGTTATGTACGTACAGACGATGGCACATCAGATGTAACATGTCGGCTTTGAGACCTAAATACTACGGTAATAATATCTATCAGTAATCTGTCTTTATACAAATGGTCGGAACACGCCTCGGATCTCGGTTTACTCTCGGTATACTAGTCGCGAACGAACGAGCGAGTCAGTGACGAACGAGCGGTGTAACGGTATCATGAGTGATTTGTGAATCGTAAGTTGAAATTCAAGTAAGTACTTACTATGGCAAATTCCAATTATAAACTATATTGTGCTGTTTAAAACAAAATATTTAATATCTTTTTTTTAAATCGCAAAAGGGATGAAACCTGTTCAAGACAACTTATTTATAAAATTAAACGTTTTTTTATATTTTGCTTATCTATAACCACAATATCATAGTTTGCTTGCTTCGTAAATTATACTTAAGTATGTCAAAATATAATTTTTTACTTGTTTTGAACTCTGACCATTAGTTTTATTAACCTGTTTTATTGCATTAAAATTAGATTCCAATAGGTCAGAAACTCGATTAGGTACCTACTACGCGTTCACTTCATCATTGCCGCTACCTCCCGGCCCGCTTCGTCATACCGCACCCCCTGCGTCGCCTTTCTAGTACGGCTAGCAACGCAAAGCTTAATTTTTGTTTCTGTTGATTTAATCATTACGTTCGTTATATGTGTTGTTATAATAATTAAAAGAGTAAAGTTCCTACATAATGGCGAACCTAACTTGTTATATCAATTAATGACACTCTTTGTACAAGGAAAAAATTAAAAACATTTGAAAAACATGATTACTTTTTTGACTACAGTACCGTTAGCTGTGACGTAATAACGGTCGTCGACGGCAATCACGAAATGAAAGCGTTAGTAGATGAAATTGAAATATTGTAAGCGGGTAACCCTATCGGTGCTGATGTACCGTGAAAATACGCAATAAAATCTGTTTTTTTTTCAAATTTTAATTGGATGTGCTGTCGTGTGGGGTAGTTTGTTTTGTTAAGGACTGGTTATAATTTGGTTTGTTATAAATATAAGAGAAGTGTTAAATTGTGTGTGATAGATAAAAAAATTAAGGATTCCGTTTATCATCACATCACTTATTTGGACAAAAGCAAATAAATAATAAAATGAATGACATGAAATAAGTAGTCTATTATAATATATAAAAAATAAAAATCACTAATTTAGGTACACACGACGGCACCTCAGACTATACATGTTGACCTTGAGATAAAGGTCTCAAAGGCCCTACGTAATAAAAGCTGTTTTTACAGTTTAACTGTATAACCTGACGTGCTGTCGTGTGTACAAATAGGTTAAATAATACATTTATGGAATACCTACTTAAATACAATGTAATTTTACTACTTGCTCTTCTTTTATTCGTATCTACAGATTAGCCTATTGCCGCGCAAAATCCTTAATTATTTAGGGTGTCCGCCTTTTTTACCCAAATGTCCGACCAAACTGGCTGGTCTGTCCGGCTATTAGGTTAGACGACCTGGCAACCCTGTTCATAGCTATATGTTTTTATATGAAATCAATAAAACTTTTAAGATTTCAACCTGTTACGGATCCTCATTACAGGTTACCTACATAGCTGTAGCCAATTTTATCTTTACAAAACAGATGTTACATATATCGTTACAAATACCAGAACGTTAATTGATATTCTTGTGAGATTAAATTAATTATATTAATTAAGTAGCTGTACTTATATTAAATGGACAGAAATAATTGCGTGGCACTTACAGATACAAAAAAAAGTACTTAAAAGACTGTCAGTATTTTAAGTACTTATTGTGAATTGATGATACAATAAATTTAACTTTTCTAGAGTTTTCTTTTTTATTACGAAATTAGAAAAATTAATGTAGATACTTAACTTATTTGTTCTACTGAACATGTGAACAATCAAGGAAGTACCGCGCTCAGATCAAGTTCTCTGGTTCTTTTTAAACTTAACTATTTGAATTTCATTGTTTTAGGTGAACATGGATATAATCTGCAAATTCCAGCGAAGAACAAAGAAAATATTATCAATATTATGTTTAATTCCAATGCGTCTTTAATTAGGAGCAAAACCGATAAAGGGTACAGCTGTTATTCCTGTCCTCGACTGTTTCAAGACCCTAAAGATCTCAAAATTCATTTTCTAGCAACGCATAGTTCAACAGTATACAAAACAAAATTGCACACTAAATATCGGACCATCAAAATAGACATAACAGGCCTACAATGTAACATTTGCGGTACAGGTTTTGACAACATAGAGGTTTTCGGTAAACATCTTGTGGAACATAATATCTCAATGCATTTAGACGTCTTCAACCTGATAGTTCCTTATAAATTTGATAGCGAGGTTTTCAAATGCGCCATTTGCAATAAAGAGTGCAATAATTTCAAGAACCTACGGGAACATACTAATAAGCACTATAGGAACTTCGTATGCGATGTATGTGACGCTGGTTTTATCACACATCAACTATTAAGGAAGCATAAAAGAACACATGTTGAAGAACAACATGAATGTAGTTATTGCGAGAAGGTATTCAAAAGTAAAGAAACTCAGAGAGACCACGAAAAGATGGTTCATATGGGGTACAGAAAAATGAAATGCAATATTTGTATGATCGAGTTTACCAATCAGAGGACTAAAATGAACCATTTGGCAAAGGAGCATGGCGTATATGGAACACCGTATGCATGTGAAGCTTGCAACAAGGTATTCGCCCTCAAATCATTGCTTCTTCTTCACGAGAAACGGTATCATTTGATTTATCAATGCGATCTTTGTGGAGAACGGTTTCTTTCGAAGAAATCTTTGGCTGTGCATATGAAGAGCCATGTAGTCCAGTTGTCAGGTAATTCTGTCTGGAAATAATCAAATCATTGCTTCTTCTTCAAGAGAAACGATATCATTTGATTTATCAATGCGATCTTTGTGAAGAACGGTTTCTTTCGAAGAAATCTTTGGCAGTGCATATGAAGAACCATGTAGTCCAGTTGTCAGGTAATTCAGTCTGGAAATAATCAAATTATTGCTTCTTCTTCAAGAGAAACGATATCATTTGATTTATCAATGCGATCTTTGTGGAGAACGGTTTCTTTTGAAGAAATCTTTGGCAGTGCATATGAAGAACTATGTAGTCCAGTTGTCAGGTAATTCTGTCTGGAAATAATCAAGGAGTTTTAATTTCTTGCGCGTCAGATAACACTAAAGGCTGTTAATAATACTTACATTAAATTTGCGACCTTGAAAGCTATGTGGAAGTTTAAAAAACAAAATTGTGATCGAGCCCTTGTACTTTAGATAATATCTGGGCTTTAAAAAAAATGTCATAAAAATAAATGGTAGGAAAGCAAAGGGGACTAAAGCAACAATTTATTATACTGCAACATCAGTACAATCAATGTTTGTTTAAATAAACATGTTTATTATGTTGTCACTCTTTAACTATAGATTTATTTTTCTTTTTTAGACACTATTAAAAATTCAATATGATTAACAGCATACCAGCCCTCAGTTACGTTTAGTGCTATTATATCTGTTCTGTGTCTCAGTGCTATTTGACTCACAAGATATCAAAACTTCCTTGAAGTATTTCCAACCAGAGTAGATAATATACCGACCACTACTGGCTACTGGACAAATAATGTATTAAAAAGAAGAGACATAATAAGGTTTGATTACCTACCCAATAAACGTTATGAAATTAAAAAAAAGGAAACAAAAACTTCTTTTTATTTCAAGTCTTAAACACAGGCCCCAATTAAACATGCACACTATTTTTAACCGACTTCATGTTAGTTCTATTTTGGCGAGTTCTAGTTCTAATCGAACCTATCCAAACCAAATCCGCTTCGTTCGGTATGTACACACGACGGCACCTCAAACTATACATGTTGACCTTGAGACCGTCTTTATGCCCTACGTAATAAAAGCTGTTTTCGTAGTTTAACTGTATAACCAGTGGCCCTACTATGAGTTGATGCAAACTGTTTACGTTACCTTAAACTATCGTTTTCTCTCTTTCACTCGCATTGACTGTGAGCAGTATATCCGATAGTCACTGACGTGCTGTCGTGTGTACCATTTACCATAATAATTATTATTTATTTTATTCAGACAACAAATTGTCGTTATTAGCAAAGATAAAAAAAATAACTAGGCACACCTCGGTCGCTCCACGTCTCGTTCCTACTTCTATTACAAATAAAACAGAATTACGTCTGTACACACTGCGTATGTGTGGGTAAAATGTTCAGGGTTACCTGCCTTTTTTTTTGTAAACGCAGGGGTGAGATTGATTATGCACTTTTTTAAACATTCGCTGAAAGGCTAATTGTTATGAAAACTTATGTTATCACACTTATGTTACTTAATTATGATTGTCTTTATCAACATATTACAAAAGTGCTCTTTGCAACTGTGGAATCGAGCGACGACGGCCGTCAATAATGATAAAGTAAAGCGCTCGTAACAATCATTAGGGATTGTCAATTTTTGCGTAATTGACGCACATTGACGCGAAAATTTATCGTTTGCATGTGCACACACCGGTGTGGTAAATTGGTGTGATGACGGGTCGGTTGGGCAATTGAAGCGATTGTCAATTGTCAACAATGTCATTGACCAAAAAATTGACAATCGCAATTATCGTTACCGGGGGCCTTTACTCGCCAACCTAGTGCCGGGCGGGGTGAGGGTGCTAGTGGCCATTCTATACGTCAGTACTTAACATGACTTAAAAATAGCGGGCGATATAATCATGCGAGTCGATACCTAAGCTCCTAATACACACTGCAATAAGAAGTTTGTATCATTCGAATCGAACTTATGATTTGCAATCTATCGGAGAGCCAGACCTGCGCCGCACCCAGAAACGTGATTATGCATTTGTTTGGCTCTCGCAAGTTACTTACCTACTTAGCAAGCGTAAAGCCATCCTCACTCTCCATAAATTCGGGCAGTCTGTTCGTTTCGCGCCTCGCATCGTTACGTACAGTATGGGTCACGAGAGATGACCACTGCGCAGAAGTCATTTTTAGGCCCACTTTGAGGTGCGGGGTGAGGCGCGGGCGGAATGCGTCAAGGCCGGAGCGACGCCATTGGTGGGCGCGCGTCGCGGCACGCGTGATAGGACGCTCAGTCGCTATTCGCCTATCGCGGCATTGACGCGTTCCCAGTGCTCTGCCAATGTTCTCGACTTTAACATGAACCTGCGCAGACGGCCGCCATTTATGGTCATCTTTCGTGATCCGTACTGTACGTTACGTTACGTACCGAGCGTCGTCGGCGAGGCCAAACGAGAGGGGACTGACTACGCTCTCGTACTTGTGTCATCTCGTATTGCCTCTCTAGATTATGGATCAACATAAGAATAATTAGAAGGCGATTCACATGAAGTGTAACATTTGGCATTCTATCCTTACGACATAGGTACAACACCCTCTCCCTATCTATATCAAAACTAACTAAATTCTATTCGGTACGTTATTATAATGCTTTATTTCTTCTTGCATGGGAACGTTAATATTATTATTTAAATCTATAAAACAGCAGCAGCACATACAAAACCTACTCCTCTTTTCAGATAAGCGCATAACACGGAGGAGACATCACGTCAGCCCCGAAAAGATAACACTCGATAAGAGAGTCAACTTCTCGACGTTCATAAACATCAAACCGGCAGGAGTTACCACCAAAGCAGACAAAACGCCCAAATCTCCCCCGGTGAAAGAAACGCCGAAACCAGTTCCGAAACAACCAACAAGAACGCCGAGAGCAAGACCTCCAGACAAAGTGATCCAAAGACGCTTAACTGAACTCGACCTCCATTACGACAATATAAGAACAGTGTTACGCTGTTCAAATGCCACACCAATTCGCTGCAAAGTTGGAGATAAATACTTTTGTAGCTACTGCCGTGACGAGTTCGGAAACCCTCGCGAGTTAAAAGCTCATACACTCGACATTCATTCCGATACTGATGCTAAACCAGAATGTCTATGCATCCGATCTCTTTCTAAATACTGCGTACATTTAGATGTTACCGATTTGAAATGTGAAGTTTGCAATGCTAATATGGAGAAGCTGGAAGATCTAATTGATCATCTCAGGTTGGAGCATGATGAGTTGATACATTCGAATATAAGGAACTTGATGGTTCCTTATAAATTTGAGAGTGGGGAAGTCAATTGCGTTTGCTGTCTGAAGCAATTTGACGATTATGTTGATTTGCAAGATCATATGAGTGAGCATTACAAGAATTATGTGTGCGAGTTCTGCGATAAAGCCTTCTTGTTGAGAAGCACTATGATTGAACATAAGAAGGTAGTGCATCGTGTTTAGGCGCCATCTCCACGAGCGAGAGAATCGCGGCGATATTATCGTCGTGCCTCGTATTTCTAAATACTCTCTATGAATGCGTCTCCACACGGCGATGTCATCGCGGCGATGCGACGATAGAAGAAGCGCTTACTCGTCGCGATTCTCTCGCCCGTGGAGACAGCGCCTTAGAGTGGCTGGCTTGTTTTTCAATAAAGTAGCTATTGAATCTCAACTGTATGTTTTATTTACAAATACGGATTGAAAAAACACATACTTTTCAAACGCATCAAATTGAACTTAGGCATATTCGCTGCGAGATGCGGGCGCGGCAAATATAGCGTGAGTGCTATCGCAGACAGCATCGGCGATGCGGTCGGCAACACGCTTCTCGTTCTAACAAATGACGATCCGCAGTTACAGAAGAGGATAGAGCATGAAAAATGCTATTCCGTGCTGACAAGTGGGGTTCACCCACAGATACTATTATACAACGTGTTACAATAGTACCCCTAATGCCGAATATGGTAGATAGGGACCATCAAACTGAACAACTTTTACTTTGGGACCAACTCTGAAATTTGTAACACGTTGTATACAAGGTGTTACAAAAGTACCCCTAATGCCGAATATGGTAGATAGGGACCATCAAACTGAACAACTTTTACTATGGGACCAACTCTGAAATAGCGAAAAAAACTCAGCTGTTTCATACAAAAAATAATTACGAAAATATCAAATTGTATGAAACAGCTGATTTTTTTTTCATGATTTCAGAGTTGGTCCCATAGTAAAAGTTGTTCAGTTTGATGGTCCCTATATACCATATTCGGCATTAGGGGTACTATTGTAACACGTTGTATATTCTGCGCCACAGATAGCTAAGTATGTATTCAACCCATTACACCCGTTTGCACTAAACTTAAGAATCGCTTAAATCTTTTCTTAACTACCACTCTACCAAGATAAATAGGCGCATGAAAGCTGCATGACAGCTAAGTTACACCGCTTCAATTTGGTCAAGTTGTAATTAGGAACAGAAAGGCGATTCTTAAGTTTAGTGCAAACGGGCATTAATCTATAAGTTTCTGTAACCTGTATCCGTGCCGTATCCTTCAAGGCTTTGCTGTCAATTTTCAATTCAACTCTTTGAAAAATAATATTTATAAATATAAGTAATAAAACAAGTAGGTACGATCGGCAAGATAACCACGTCCTTTACCACTAGCAGAAAAAATAGTGTGCGCGCGTATCGCCCGCGTAGGGTTGCCAGGTGTCCGGTTTTTAGCCGGACATGTTTGGCTTTTTGACCTCTTGTCTGGCCAAATTTGACTGCGTCCAGCCTGTCCGGCTTTTGTTAGGCTTTTTGTGGCTGCCGCGTGAGTCGCAAGTAATGCCACGACACGACACCCCGCTGACTGACCGCTGCAAGGCGGTAATAAATATTATCCGGCTTCTGGAACATATGTTCGGCTTTTAGGATAAAGTGTCCGGCCAAATTAAGCACCGAGTCCGGCTTGTGTTTTTGGACCTGGCAACCCTAGCCCCAGGGACACTATTTTTGAAATCATTCGGCTGGCGTCGAGCCATGGCTCAGCCATGACAGCCATCATGGCTGTCGAATAAAAATTAGTAGTAAAGAGCGCTCAGTGTCAACCGAACGATTTCAAAAATAGGTCCCCGTCCCACGAACTAAACGTGTTAGTGACGGGGCGCGGCGTGCAAGCGATGTTAACCTTAGTAGTGGTACAGCGGAAGTGTTGTCGATTGTACTCACGACCGCACCTCAGACAATACATGTTGACCTTGAGACCACCTTTATGCCCTACGTAATAAAAGCTGTTTTCGCAGTTAACTGTATAACCTGACGTGCTATCGTGTGTACAGAGGCGTAGTTATCATATTAAACTCTAGTGTTTGTCACTGCTGGGATTCGAACCCGGCGCCTTCTGTTCGAAAAGCAGGATCGCTGATGTACACACGACAGCACGTCAGGTTATACAGTTAAACTGCAAAAACAGCTTGTAGGGCATAAAGGCGATCTCAAGTTCAACAGTATACTATCGAGGTGCCGTCGTGTGTACATTATTTAGTCATCGTCGTAGTCAGTCAAAGCTGAAATTGGTTATCTTGACACGACAGCATGGTAGGTTAAACAGTTGAACTACGAAAACAGCTTTTATTACGTACGGCATAAAGATGTAGGTAGTCTGACGTGCCGTTGACTGTACATAGTCAGATTGATCGCATTGTAAAGTTTCAACTGGCATGTACACGTTTCCAGTACTCATGCTGGGCCCTATTTAATAAACGTGACAATTTGTTACCGGTCATGACAAATTTTCGAGGAGCCAGGCGCTAAACCCTAGTGGCTCTGCGATTGCGGAGGTTAAGCAACTTTTGTAAGGGTCGGTCATGGGAAGGGTGACCAAAACTTTTATTATCTCGAGCTCCTCCGTGCTTCGGAAGGCACGTTAAGCACGGCTACATTTGCAGTCGTTAACATCCATCAATCCGCATTGGGTACCGCAACGTAGACCAATTGTCATGACATATTAAATAAGGCCTTGCATGCATGCAGGCTACTTGGTAATAGAATCGGGGCTTTACCACAAAATAAATTAATAATAGTCTCTAACTTATCTAAGTACTATAATGGGAATTAAACCCACGACCTTTCGCATAAGATAAGAGGTATCCACGTATTCCGATCCCGCCGATCCGACCTGACCAATTTTCTAAATTTTGGGCAATATTGAACTCTAAAGGCGTGTTGTCGGACAATTTAAATCGGAAGCTGTAGAGAGGTCTTAATACTTTGTTTTATCTCCTGGACCACAGACCTTCCTTATAGATAGATAAGAAAGTTGAGTCATCACTCCCTGGAATGTTTTTTTAAATTTATTTATTATTGAACAAATACTTACAACATTCGGTGGCGTTAGGAGCAACTTCTCTCTTCATTGCAGAGTTGTAGCCGCGAACGTTAGTGGCGGCGCCGCCACACCGGTCGCGTTCGTGGCCAGCCAGGCCATTGGGTGGGCCTGTTTCCCAAATCAAAAAGTAAGCTCTGAGTAGCTTACTTCACAGATGATTTGACAGTTGTTATCTTAAAAATATGTCAAATCACCTGTTAAGCTACTCAAAACTTACTTTTTGATTATGAAACAGGCTCTTAAGTTTAGTGCAAACGGGCATAATGCCCGTTTTTCACTAAACTTAAGAATCGCCCAAGTCTTTTTCTAACTACAACTTGACCAAATTAAAACGGTGTCACTAACTTAGCTGTTATGCAGCTTTCATGCGCTTATTTTTCTTGGTCGAGTTGTAGTTAGGAAAAGACTTAGGCGATTCTTAAGTTTATTGCAAACAGGTGTCTGACTCCTATTTTATTCGCTAAATCTGACTTCAGCGTAAACATTCCCAGACATTTCATACGCCGTCGGTCACTTACAGGCGTCAGCGTCACAAAGTACTGTTGTGGTCTTTTTCAGACATTGAAGTCGGTGTCTAAAATGTATAGGAATGTTTACGCTGACGTCACCGGAGTAAACCGAGACACCACTTTATACAGGATGACTCCGTTACCATAGTAACAACCAGTCGCCATAGTAACAACCCTGTTCCCATAGTACCAAATACGTGTGAAAAGGGTGAGACGCGTGCCCCAGAGAACCAATTATTCCCAGGAGTCCCCTCTAACACTGTCCCCGGGGTGACAACTGGGATTTTTTTCCCCAGTCGTCACGGACAGCAGTCCGGCTCCTGGCCGAGTTTCGGTTGACTTCCGGTCAAACTCCGGTGGCATCTACCTCCTCCATAAGGATTCCTATTTCGTATTACTTAAATATTATTTAGCTAGCGTAATATTTATGGGCATTTTGGAATGCATGAAAACTGCGTAAAATTACATAGATGTGCTTAAATTATTATACTTAACTCCATACATTTTAACAGGTAAACCGAAGGAGTCCATAGCCACACGTCGACGGAAAGTCATCTCCATTAATCCGAAACCACGCATCCAGTTGAAACGACAGAGCGAAATTGACAAGCATCAAGAAAACATACTCATCATTCTAGAAAATTCAAACGCAACACCGATTCGAACCAAAGGAAGCATCGGTTATGCTTGCTGCTACTGTCCTAACGAATTTCCAGATGCTAAAGACTTGAAAACACACACATTAACCGGTCACGATAGTAAAAAACCTAACTTTATGAAAGCATACACAATGCCCAACTTCTTAGTTAAGCTGGACATCACCTCGTTACAATGCAACCTTTGTAGTACCAATCTCAATGTAACCGAAGACCTCGTGGCACACTTAACGTCGAAACACAACAAGCAGTTCCACACAAAACTTAAAAACTACATAGTCCCTTTCAAATTCGACACAGAAATCCTTAAATGTGTGGAATGCCATAAAGATTTCAACAACTTCAAAATACTTTTAGCCCACATGCACTCCCATTACAGAAATAATGTCTGCGATGTGTGCGGTGAAGGTTTTGTGAATAAGAAAATCATGCTGAAACATTGGTATAGGCACAAGAAAGGAGTTTTCAACTGTTCTCATTGCGACAAAGTATTTGACAATCAAGTTAAACAGAAAGAACACGAAAGAGCTGTACACGTTAATATGAATAAGAGGTATAAATGTGGGTATTGCGGCGAGAAATTCTCGGATTATACAAAGAAAAATGATCATGTCGTAAAGATTCATGGAATGAAACCGATAGTGTTGAGCTGTCAAGCTTGCAACAGGACTTTTGATAATCAAAGGGCGTTGACTGTGCATACGAAGTCATACCATTTACTGGAGGGTCGTGTTAAAAAGTGAAGTTTTAATGAGTTGATATAATTTAAACACGAATTTCTTTTGAACGTATTTTTATTTTTCATAATCTTAGATAAGTATAGGTACCTATTTAAGTTACAATAATTTCTTAGGCTGGCCTCAGACCTACCGGTTTCATTTCTTTGCTTTGCTGTTCTAGTTGAACAAGGGCTGCCGGCTAACTCATCGAACTTCGGTAAGTCTGCCGGGCTTCAAATTAAAACAGATAAATCGAGGCCCAATCGGGCCAAAATGGTGAACCCTAATTTATGATGTCACACGAACATAGATATCTTCTAAATAACAGCAATACGAAACTTCTTACTTCAAATTATCTGTTTTAAGTTGAAGCCCGGCAGACTTTCTGAAGCTCGATGCGTTAGCCGGTACGACCCCCTGTTCTACTAGAACAGCAAAGCAAAGAAATGAAGCCGATAGGTCTGGGGCCAGCCTTAATGTAGGTAGTTACTTAGCGAGATACTTATAATTATAGGTAACATGAAAATAATTGACTGCAAATCGAATTCGATTCGAACACAAACAAAATAATGTCAATTGGAAATATTATTTGCTTTACGGATGAGGTAAGTGGTGATATTCGCGTACACTAGTGACCCTAGAAAAAGTTGGTCGTGTGCAAGTCCACTAAACATGTTCCGGATGATGCTTCACCATGTGGTAACTGAGACTCGCTTTCTGCACAAATCGCGCTTCACAGATGTGGCAAACTTTCCGTTTGTCCCCCGTATGTATCTTTTCATGCGCCCTCAAAGCGTTTCTCCTAGGAAACTTCTTCTTACAAAATCTACACTCAAATTTTTTGACGGGATTATGTTTCACCATATGCCTCTTCAATTGACAAACACCAAAGAACTTCATATCGCATTCGGGACATGGCAAGTTCCTCTCTTTCATATGCACTTTCCTTTGATGTACAATCATTTTCAACTCAATCCTATTCTTATACCCGCAAATGCCACAAGTAGGTATGGGCGCACCATGAACCTCGTTCCTATGATATGGTAACTCATTTTTGTTGAACTCTAAACAACATTCTGAGCAGCTGTATAGTTTATGAACTTGTTTAAAATGTTTGTTGAGAAGATATCTTTTGCCGAATTCCTTTTGACAGACGTCGCAGATGAATTTCATACTGGACATTAGAGCTTTGGGGCGACTTACTCTGTTCTTGTCCTTGCCGTGCTTGTTTTCTAAGTGTCTATCGAAAGTCCCTGTGGGAAAAAGCATGAACAAATAAACTTAGGTTTCGAAAAAAAATGTGATATTAAAAGTCAAAGTGCTTCTAAATAGGCAACATTTTTCCCCTTATAACTTTTCCAAATATGTAAAACAAAATACATCGACCACACCAATACCTAATAATATGTGGAAAGGTACTGTACATGAATGATGACCATGCCATACATACGGTGGCGGCAAAATAATTAAGGACACCAGTCGATTATCATACAAACGAGGTTACTTTGTAGCCTTGGTTCTTCGCCAAGGATTGACCTAGCTGTGATCTGATGATGGCCATCCAGGGAATGAATGGAGGAGATTCAGATCGCTATACACACCCAACTGATCTGATCAGCACTCTAAGAGATATAAGGATCAGAGTTACAGGATTTCCATACATTTTTATGCTAATTTCGCAGTTGTTTAAAACATATCCTTATATCTCTTAGAATATTGATCAGATCAGTATATATCAGATCGAGATATATCGTGTTTCGGTGGTCATGCTAGGGGGGCATGGCACATTAGGATAATGGGGCCCTTATAACTTTGACAGAGAACTATTTTATTAATAGAAAAATAAAGTAGATAAGCAAGGTCCTAACTAGATCTAGTAAGCAAGTAGTATATTATAGTCGGCTATTATTGTTGTTTTCAAAATACCTAAATATGATTTATATGTTTTTGGTAATAAGCATCCGTTATTGTTTAGCGATCTGGCAGGAACTAGAGGGCCCCTATTGATTGCGGGGCCCTGCACATGTGCCCAAAGTGCCCAGAGGGAAAGATGGGCCTGGTTTGATGGTCACGATTGTGTGCTTTCACAATCGTCAGTTATTATTTTGTGATACCTAAAGGTTTTGTCAGTTAGAAGATTATGCTGAATGAAACACAAGCACAAGAAAGATACATGTTGGAGTAAAACCGTAAGTGTTGAGTGTTACAACAGAACTTTTGATAATCAAAGGGCGTTTGTGCGTCCGAAATCATACCATTAACTGGAGACGGGAGGGTTGTGTTAAAAAGTGAAGTTATACATGGTGACCCAGGAAATGTTTACCAGGGGCTGTTTGGTGTTAAAAGTCACTAATACCCATCTATTTCACCCCCATGTGTATGTCCGCGAAATCGGAGTTTTTTACTTATTCTTGTAAAAGCATGTTTTGCTCTAATAACGACTTGATTCAGAAAAACATCTGTATCTTCAAAAACATTAGTGCTAGACTCCCAGTTCTTTTACTGAAACGTAGTGCATTAATAGATCTCTCAAACTAAAATACAGTTTAGGCCCTCACGACTGCGTTAAGACATCATAATACCTTTGAAAGAAATTCTGTTACTGTAAAGTTCTCTAGTAAGAAAAAAGTTCCCTATATTTTTTTTGGTGAGTATCTTAAAAAAATCTTGTTTAGTTAGCTAACAGCCCTGTAAATTTCATTTGTCTGCTTTGACGCTTTCATATCAAAATATCGATTGAAATCATTTCTTTTGACAAACATTTCTTTTGACTACCTCAAAAACCTTCAAAGTTTGCATGCATGCACAATAATAGAAATTTAACAAATAATAGAAATTTATATGTGAATGATCGATGAAAGAAGTTTTTAAGATGGTCACCAAAAAAAAATTGTAGCAACTTTTTTCTTATTAGAGGACTTTACAATAACATTGTTTTTTTTTCAAAAGTATTAAGATGAAAAAGAAAAGTACAAAGAAAGAAAATTATTAAGAAGTAAAAAGAAAAGTATTGAGATGACTTACCCCTTTTGTTTATTTTCAAACTGGTTTACGTGAGGGCCGAAATTGCATTTTTGTCTGAGAGGCCTATTAATGCACTAAGTTTTAGTAATAAAAATAGGAGTCTAGCAGTAATAATGTTGAACATACAGATGTTTTACTGAATCAAGTCGTTATTAGAACAAAACATGCTTTAACAAAAAAGCTCAAAACCATACATGGGGGTGAAATAGATGGGTCTTAGTGGCCTCTAACACCAAACAGCTGTTGATACACATTTCCTGGGATATCCTGTATAATTTAAATACACGAAGAGGTTGATATAATACAAACACGAATTTCTTTTGAACATATTTTTATTTTTCATAATCATAGATAGAAGTTACAATAATTTCTTAATGTAGGCAGTTACTAATTAGGTACCTAGCATGAAAATTTTGGACTGCAAATCGAATTTGTATCGAGCGTAAGTGCTAGTGCTAAGGTAAACGATCATCAATCCTAGCTAGAACTGGGGCCCTACCGGCTAACTTTTCGAACTTCGGGGGGTCTGCTTCAACTTACGAAGTAAGGAGTTTCTTATTGTACTATTTGCCGCAGTTATCTAGAAGATATCGATGTTCGTGTGACATCATGAATTGGGGTTCGCCATTTTGGTCAGATTGGGGCTTGATTTATCTGTTTTAATTTGAAGCACGGCAGACATTCCGAAGTTCAATGCGTTAGCCGGTACGGCCCCTGGTCGTGTGCAAGTCCACTAAACATGTTCCGGATGATGCTTCATCATGTGGTAATTGAGACTTGCTTTCTGCACAAATCGCGCTTCACAGATGTAGCAAACTTTCTGTTTGTCCCCCGTATGTATCTTCTCATGCGCCTTCAAAGCTCCAGTCCTCGGAAACTTCTTCTTACAAAATCTACACTCAAATTTTTTGACAGGATAATGTCTCACCATGTGCTTTTTCAACTGAAGTTTATCAAAGAACTTCATATCGCATTCAGGACATGGGAGATTCTTCTCTTTCATATGCACTTTTCTTTGATGTACGATCATTCTCGACGCATGGCTATTCTTATACCCGCAAATGCCACAAGTAGGTATGGGAGCACCATGAACCTCGTTTCTGTGATATGGTAACTCCCTTTTGCTGAACTCTAAAGAACATTCTGAGCAGCTGTATAGTTTATGCCTCTCGTGAAAATGATTCACGAAATTTTGTCTACCAGTGAATTCTTTTTTACAGACGTCGCAGATGAATTTCATATTGGATTGTAGAGCTTTGCGGCGACATACTGTGATCTCTTCCTTGCCGTGCTTTTTTTCTAAGTGTCTATCGAAAGTCCCTGTGGGAAAATGCATGAACAAATAAACTTGTGAACGGACCAAACTTAATAAAAACAATGCGTCGTTCAAAGTAAAGGTGGTTTTAAACGGGCTTTGTTTTTGCTGTAATATGGATTCCGGTTAGATATCACAGAATAATTTCAGCCTTATCAAAAAATGTGTGGGTACTTGGCAGGCCATAGATATTGCCGTTTAAAGCATTGTCTGACTGAACTGTTTCTAGGTACCTATAATGGCCGGCAACTGCAGTCATAGAATAGAATAGAATTCGTTTATTCGCAGAAAACATGGCACAACTCAGATTTGGGAATCTGTAGACATGAGAATCTGTAGACATGGGCATAAATATCTCATAATATATAAAGTTCATACATGTTTTAACGCTCTCTGGCGATATGCAAATAATAATTTAGTCGTCATGCATCTAATTATGATTCAAATAAAATCAAATAAAATAAAATCAAATAAAAAATAACAATAAACACACGATAATGTCAAAATCAAAATGTCAACAATATAGGTGTCAGAGTAATGTAAGAACTTATGTCAAAAAGAAGGCTTGAAACTTGCTTGAAAGTCAATAATTAAAACAGCAATTACAAAATATGGAATACTATAGCTTAAAATGTCAATTACACATAGATATCATACAAAAAACAATGTCAAAATTTCAATTTACTAAAGCTTAATTTTATTTAACATTCTTGATTTTACATACTTGACCATCAGCCATGAGGATGATGAGCCATACCCACCACGCGGGCACAATGCGGATTGGTGAGTGTTAACGACTGAAAATGCAGCCGAGACCAACAGCTTAACGTGCTTTTCGAAGCACGAGATAATACATTTTTGGTCACCCATCCCACACTTGCGAAAGTTGCTTAACCTCCACACTTGCGAAAGATGCTTAACCTCCGCAATCGCTGGGCCAGGCGCTAAACCACTGCGCCATCGAGCTCCTCTGTCGCGATCATACATTGCAATAAAAATATTGCCCGTTTAGACACCTCGATATGTGAAAGGAGAGAAGTTATACGCCATAAAGGAATCATCTGGCTGATTTTACAAAGCGCGCGATATCTGACTGAATAGTCAATAGTCAAAATTTCTTTATTCAAATAAACTTAATAATTAAGCACTTTTGAATCGTCTATATTTTCCAACCATCCGTTCCAGACTTTTTAACTGACAAGAAGAACAGGCGCAAGAAACTTATCAGCTTTAACAGAAATAAGTAACGATATTTACAAACTTAAATATATCGTTACCAAATACAGTACAACAGGATTATTAACAACAAAGTACTTATGTGTTACATGTTACATCAGTTCCACGCATTTCGGTCTTTTAGATAATCGTCTACTTTATAATAACCTTTACCCATAAGCGTCTTTTTAACATGGTTTTTAAATTCATGCAAATTAAGATCAATCACTTGTTGTGGAACTTTAAAAAAAGGCTATGCCTTTCCCCAAAAATAACCCTCTAGTTTTTGCTCTAGAATATGTCATACAACAGACGATACGCTCGACGCGTCATCGGTCAGATATGATCAGAGCCTGCGCCCACAGCCCACTGATAGCTTGGAACGGCAAGGACTTTATAAGACGACCAGAATACGTTAATTGTAGAAAAATCACGACACGGAATACCGATGCATACATAACGTTGCGGGCGTTATTATGCACCTACGAATATTATCAATCAATCTTGTCGTGTAGGTAACACACTTAAGTTTATATTTCTGCTCGTTTCATGAACTCCACTGCCGTACCGTGTCATCACACCGGGCGTGGCGGCCCTAAGTAGAAAAATAGTTACTTTTTCTATTATTTTATTGCTTCTTCCATAATGGCGGTGCTTGTCGTGGAAGCTTGTATTGTACGCATGGAAGCGCTGCATGAAAAGTGTACTTATTACAAGGGGGGCGCGCCCCACTGGTTGAGAAACCCTGCTCTAAGGTAACGGCACACCCCACTCCATACAAGAAGTGCGTTTTAACTACAACATAAACAGATTACGTTTGTACACGCTGCGAATGTGTGCGTGAAACTTTTAGGGTTGACTCTTGACATTTCTGTTGAGCTCGTATGTTAGTATAAACAACTCGCGCGCGCGATATGGCCCCGGAGTATGAACTTCTGATCTTACTACCGGTTGTGGGGGGAGGTGCGGTATCTCGGATCGGCGGTAGGCGGAGTGTGGCCGTTCTGTACGTCAGTACTATACTAATTCTGTGGTAACGGAAAAAAACTAAGCAGCAATCTGCTATCGCATCTATATAGAAACCAACAACCTACTGTAACCTACTAGTGTAAGGTGTGTACGTTACTTATAAGGTGCTAGGCGATCGAGAATCATTGCAAATCACTTGTTGTGTCACTTGATATCTTGAAAGTTTAGATCGTAAAATAATGAAGGTTAATGAAGTGGAGTTTGATAGGTAGCCCAACATTATCGGTTTCAATCAAAAGACTTGTCTTTTGAAGATTGTAGCGACGCCATCATACCCCTACCTATAAGCAATCGACAAACAACGAAGAGATGCAGAATCAGCGAAAAGTACAATCGTAAACGCTACCTACACGCAGACGTGACGTCGCACTACGTCAAGCTAACATCGAGACAAAATGTATGAAAACCTGAATCTTGATATCGAAGTTTATTACTATACTGCAAAAAGGTATACAAGTTCCACATCCACATTTTGGGCCATGGTCCCCAAGCACAGTCAGCTCGGTAGAAGTCTTTCCCTATTCGCTGAAATAGCAATACGAAAGACTTGTACTATCAGGTATATGTGTTCTGTGTGTTCAGGTATATATCTCCCAATGACATTCGTTACAGCAAAAACTAACTGACACTTAGCTAATAAAAAGCATAAGTGCTCTATGGCGTGGCGACCAGCCAGTTTCCAACAGTCAGGTTAATTAAGTAAATTCTTTACGGTTGTAAACATTTATTAGGTATTTAGTCCTTTTTTATTTTTACAGATATTTTAAACTAGGTAAATAGAAATAATTTCTTATATTCTTATGTTACATTAACCTTCTTTAAATCAAAGATGGTAGGCAAACGGCTTGGGGCCCTATTTTTGAATCCTTCAGCTAGCGTCGAGCATGCGTTTACTACTGATTTTCATTCAACAGACAAATCCGTATTTTTTGTGTTGTACCCGTAATCGAATAATTCATAGGGCCCCTGACTGATGGTATTCATTGGTGCTGCGTCCCCTGAGTGGCGGCGCATCGCGCATACGAAATCAGCGGTGACATTATGACATCGACTAAATGAATATGAGTAGTAAAGAGCGCTCGCCGCCTTTCGAAACGCTAACGCATCGACGGGCTTCAAATTAAAACGGATAAATCGAGCCCCAATCGGGGAAAACTGGTGAACCCCAATTCACATGATGTCACACGAACATCGATATCTTCTAAATAACTTCGACGAATAGTACAATACGAAACTCCTTACTTCGATTTATCTGTTTTAAGTTGAAGCTCGGCAGACCCTCCGAAGTCTGAAAAGATAGCCGGTAGGGCCCTGGTCGTGTGCAAGCCCACTAAACATGTTCCGGATGATGCTTCACCATGTGGTAATTGAGACTCGCTTTCTGCACAAATCGCGCTTCACAGATGTGGCAAACTTTCTGTTTGTCCCCCGTATGTATCTTTTCATGCGCCCTCAAAGCGTTACTCCTAGGAAACTTCTTCTTACAAAATCTACACTCAAATTTTTTGACAGGATTATGTCTCACCATGTGCTTCTTCAATTGTAATGGACCAAAGAACTTCATATCGCATTCAGGACATGTCAAGTTCTTCTCTTTCATATGCACTTTCCTTTGATGTATGATCATTTTCGACTGAACGCTATTCTTATACCCGCAAATGCCACAAGTAGGTATGGGCGCACCATGAACCTCGTTTCTGTGATATGCCAACTCATTTTTGTTGAACTCTAAACAACATTCTGAGCAGCTGTATAGTTTATGCACCTGGCTAAAATGATCGACGAATTTCTTTCTACAAGCGAATTCCTTTTGACAGACTTCGCAGATGAATTTCATATTGGCTTGTAGAACTTTACGGAGATCTACTGTGACATCTTCCTTTCCGTGCTTGTTTATTAAGTGTCTATCGAATGTCCCTGTGGGAAAATGCACGAACAAATAAACTTAAGTGTGAACAAAAAACAATGAGACATTAAAAGAAAATAAAGGTGGTTTTAAACGGGCTTATTTTTGCTGCAACATTCCGGTTAGGTATCACAGAATAATTTCAGGCATATCAAAAATGTATGGAAATGGCATGGCAGGCCCTTCTCAGAATATTGCCGTTCATAGCATAGTCTGACTGAAATGTTTCTATTATTTTTTTTATTTTGAATAACAGACGGTCATTTTCAAAAACCAGTTGTATTATCTAAACTAAATTATCTAAACTAAAGGATGATCTTAAGTGCCAACAAACATATAATAATTTTTAAGTGTAACAGGGACGAAATAGGTAAAAATTCAAACCATGACATGATTGATTTTGCTAACGTTAAAATTTAGGGTCTTAGGGATTAAAACTCTAATAATACGAGTATACTATAGATTTAGCATAGAGAAGCTATTGATATAATAGAATTTAACGTACTTGGATATAATACTAAGGATCCTTACGACAAAGAGTATCATACGTAAAACAGGGGCGAAATAGGCACATTTAATAACAATAAAATTGTTGATAAGGTCAAATAAAGCTGAGTTTAAGTACTAGTTAACTAGGCAGATCGAATAGAAATTCAGATTTAAATTACAAAAAGTATGGTAATGTGATCAGATATTCAGGACAAGCCATAGTCTAGCATAAATCTTTTTAATTCTTTACGTCGGCATGATAATGGTCGACTACTGCGGTTATACCTACATTGAAAAAAAATATTGCCCGTTTTGAAGCCTCAATATGTGGAGGGAGTTATGAATGTTATGATATGAGCTATAAAGGAACTATCTGGCTGATTTCACAAAGCGCGCTTACATATCTGACGAAGATGTCATACAATACAACAGATGAACAGGGGCCGTACCGGTTAACGCATCGAACATCGGAAAGTCTGCCGGGCTACAAATTAAAACAGATAAATCGAGCCCCAATCGGGCAAAAATGGCGAACTTCAATTCATGATGTCACACAAACATCGATATCTTCTAAATAACTTCGGCGAATAGTACAATACTAAACTCCTTATTTCGATTTATCTGTTTTAAGTTGAAGCTCGGTAGATCCGCCAAAGTTGGAAAAGTTAGCCGGTGGGGCCCAGATGATACGCACAACTCGCATCGTCGTCGGTCATCTTCGATCAGATAATTATGTAAGCACCCTAAAGAGCTTATTCACCCACTGATGGCTTTGCACGGCAAGAGACTTTATGAAACAAGTAGAAAATTCACGACACGGAATCACAGAACATATAATAGTGACGGAATGGCGATGCATACCGCAACGTGATATTTGCATTTTGCACCTACGAATATTATTATTGTTTCGCTTCACAGATGTGACAAACTTTCTGTTTGTCCCCCGTATGTATCTTTTCAACTTCTTCTTACAAAATTTACACTCAAATTTTCTGACAGTATTATGTCTCACCATGTGCCTCTTAACTGTAATGAACCAAAGAACTTCATATCGCATTTGGGACATGGGAAGTTCCTCTCTTTCATATGCACCTTCCTTTGATGCAAGATGACCCGCAAATGCCACAAGGCCCACAAGTAGGTATTGGAGCACCATGAACCTCGTTTCTGTGATAAGGTTACTCCTTTTTGCTGAACTCTAAAGAACATTCTGAGCAGCTATTTTGAGTTGAGTTTATGCACCTGTCTAAAATGTTTGTCTAGAAAATTCCTTTCGGCGAATTCCTTTTGACGTTACAGATGAATTTAATTGTAGATTTTAGAGATTTGCGGCGACTTACTCTGTTCTTTTCCTTGCCGTGCTTGTTTTCTAATCCCCTTACTAAAAAGATTGTATAGTTGCACACTGGTTACTCTCTGTCAAACTATTTAAGTTTGACATTAAAAAGAAAGAGACAAAACACTGTAACTATGCATCTGCTATACAATCTTTAATAGTAAGGGGGTAAGTGCTAAAGTCCCTGTGGGAAAATGCATGAGCAAATAAACTTAGGTGTCGGAAAAACAAGATTAAAGTCAAGGTTCTTCTTAAACAGGCAATATCAAACAAAATATTTTTAGGTTTTAAGTATGCAATTGCCGTTTTGTATGGAGAAATTCAATGAATTTAAATTTTCCATACTACTCCACTACTCCATACATTTTCTTAATTTAGATTAAGATTCAGATTCAGTTATTCACATGGAACAAAAACTTTATGGACAAATAAAATGTTAAATTCATCAACGCCCGAGCGGACGCAGGCGGCAGGATAACAATGGAATATCTATTGTCTCATTTCCCGGGCGTTGAAGGGTTAAACACTCAGCTAACTAATGCCACCTAAGTTAAAAATAAAATATCGGTTAAGTTACAACGAATTAAGTGGTACTAACTGCTAACAAAAAAGGAGTTACTTATAATATGGTACTCTTTCCTAAAGTTAAGGAAAGAAAAACAGAAATATTTTTATTGCTGACAGGTAGTTGGCCGTCATGATCATAATTCGAAATAATAACAAACAACTGAAAATTTTTTAACATCATAGAAGATATGAGAGTCTCTGTGTGTGAGAAAAAAATCGGCAATTTATACTTTAACTCCTATTATGTGGCTAGGAGGTGCCGATGGTCATGTTATACTGAGATCGAATATTCTCGAATATTGCAGTAAAATTATTGCCCGTTTAGTATAATTAGACTCCTCGAAGGAATTAGGATTATGATTTATGGGCCATGAAGGAACCATGTAGTGTAGACTAGGAATAGCCTTGTAGACTAGGTAGTTTATAAACGAGAAGTGAACTTTGACACAGGGTTATTTTGTAAAACACCAACAACCTCGCAGGATATTCTAACATCAGAAACAACATTTGTTCTGCGACTTTTCCGAAAAAGACAAAAGAAAATCTACTTTCCATACAAATGTCCGAACAGCTGATCGAGTTTTGTATGAAAAGTATTTTTCTTTGTCTGACTGAATAGTATAGTGATAGGATATGAGTTTATTTGAAATGACAGAAGAACGAGGGCATGTAATGACTAAATTCTGTTCCAAAAGTATTGAGAGTTCCTAAAGGTACGTAAAAGTGGTTAATTCTTCAGTTCCCACACCATCTACATACTATGAGAACTCGCGGCTCATGTTTGGATAGGCAAAAAGCACCACACACCTCAATTTAATACTCCCAAATCCTCGAAATTGAGAGAGGACAGAAGTCAAGCAACGCACACATAGACAGCTCTCATCAACATGGAATCTCAGCTACGCTCAAAAACAGTTCGAACAAGACTGAACGAGACACTTTCACGCGCTTCGCGGGGATTATCGTGGATTTTCAGTTAATCGGATTGTGATTGAAGCTCGGAAACAAATTCATATTATGACTGCTTAGTCAGGTTTTTAAATTGACATTGAAATTAAAACAGTGAAATTGGTGAAATAGTTATTGGGTCAAAATCCTGGGACCACGAGAAAACAGGGGTTTTTAATACATGCAGAGGCCTCGGAAAGGTAAGCAAACAATGAATTTTGTTTACTAGTAGAATTTATGATTCACTTACAAATAGAAATGTGATGATTCGTTTAATTTACGAAAATCAACAGCTTATTACAATAATAACAATACAAAGTGACAGTTTTTCGTACTAAGCTTACCGATCGTCAGTCCTAGAAACAGCTGTTCGTGTGCGAGTCCACTAAACATGTTCCGGATGATGCTTCATCATGTGGTAATTGAGACTAGCTTTCTGCACAAATCGCGCTTCACAGATGTGGCAAACTTTCTGCTTATCCTCCGTATGTATCTTCTCATGCGCCCTCAGAGTACAACTCCTAGGAAACTTCTTCTTACAAAATTTACACTCAAAATTTTTGACAGGATTATGTTTCACCATATGCCTCTTCAAATAGCTTCTAGTAAAGAATTTCATACCGCAATCAGGAGCAGGGCATGGGAAGTTCTTCTCTTTCATGTGCACCTGTCTTTGATGCACTATGATGTAGTGTTCAAGGGCATTCTTATACCCGCAAATGCCACAAGTAGGTATGGGAGCACCATGAACCTCGTTTCTGTGATATGGCAACTCCCTCTTGCTGAACTCTAAACAACATTCTGAGCAGCTGTATAGTTTATGCGCCTGTTTAAAGTGTTTGTTAAGAAGATGTCTTTGGCTGAATTCCTTTTGACAGACGTCGCAGATGAATTTTATAGTGGGTTGTAGAGCTTTGCGGCGACTTACTGTGACCTCTTCCTTTCTGTGCTCTTTTTCTAAGTGACTATCTAAAGTCCCTGTGGGAAAATGCATGAACGAATAAGCTTAGGTTTCGGGAAAAATGCTTTATTTAAGTAATGCAACGTTTTTTGCTTTAATACATTTTCCAATTCTGTCAAACAAAATGCATCGGCCATACCAGTGCCATACATCGACATGCCAAACTTAGATTAGATAGAATATTATTGCAGTAAAATTATTGCCCGTTTAGTTCAGATTTCTTGACAAGTGGATAGAATGAATTTAGCCATTAAGGAACCATCTGGTTGACATTATACATCAGTCTAAATAATCAACTTAGGTAGTTTATGAAAGGCGTTTCCTGTTTGTGCCACCAGGGGAACAAGTTGGTGGTACGGCGAGGAAAAAGATTTTTTAATGTGAAAGGAGAACGAAGGCTGCTAACTAACGACTTCTGTTTCAAAAATATTGAAAGTACACCCGACGGCACCTCAGACTATACATGTTGACCTTGAGACCGCCTTTATGCCCTACGTAATAAAAGCTGTTTTCGCAGTTTAACTGTATAACCTGCTGTGCTGTCGTGTGTACATAAACCTTACTAAAAGTAGTTTTGCCTTCAATTCCTGAACTATCTACATCCTATGGGAACTCGCGACTATGTTTGGATGGGCAACATGCACCACACACCTCAATTTCTCTAACTCCCCCAACTCCTGAGTCAAGCTGGACATCACCTCGTTACAATGCAACCTTTGTAGTACTAATCTCAATGTAACCGAAGACCTCGTGGCACACTTAACGTCGAAACATAACAAGCAGTTCTACACAAAACTTAAAAACTTAAATTTCGTGTATTGTCAACCACACCACTGGACCTCACCACTTGGGTGTCGTTTACATTTTTTTAAGTAACTAAACCATTGACAACTAGTGGTGCCGAGATCCTACGAATGATAATCAATTGATAGCGATAAATGCAAGTTTAGTATTAGAACTTCACTACGGTGGTGTGGTTACCTAAAAAATGTAATTGACACCCAATTGGTGTGGTCTAGTGGTGTTGTTGACAATACACGTCAAATTCGACACAGAAACCAGGAAAACAGGGTTTAATGTGTGGAATGCTTTAAAGATTTCAACACCTTCGAAATACTTTTAGCCCATCCATATGCATTTCCTATTTTTTGCGATGTGTGCTGTGAAGGATTTATTATTACCATGGTTTTGTCAATAAGATCATGCTAAAACATTGCTATAGGCATAAGAAAGGAGTTTTTAACTGTTCTCATTGCGATTAATTATTAGCAGAAAGAACATGATAGAGTCATAGAGCTGTATAAACAAGAACCAGAGGGTACAAATGTGGTTTTATACCCGAATATTCCCCGATTAATACAAAAATAATGATCATGTCATGTGGTATAGATTCATGGAGAGAAACCGATAATGTTGGGCTGTCAAGCTTGAAACAGGACTTTTGATAAAGAGCGTTGACTGTGCATACGAAATCATACCATAATACCTTTGCTGGAGGGTCGTGTTAAAATAAATTTTCTTATTAGGTAGGTAAACTACAATTTATTAAAACACGAATTTCTTTTGAACATAGGATTTGTATTTTTCATAATCTTTGATATTAAGTTACAATGATATTCTTGTAGGTAACGAGATACTAATTAGGTCCCTAGCATAAAAAAATTACCTAGTGCAAATAGAACTCGTCAATAGCAACAATTAAAATCAAAATCAAAATGCTCAGTAGCACAAATATCAATTGGAAATCTTATTTCCTTCACGGAGAAGGTAGTCGGGGCTGTCTAGTGATAGTGTGACAGGTTTTCGTACTAAGCTTATCGATCATCAGTCCTAAAAACTGGTCGTGTGCAAGTCCACTAAACATTTTCCGGATGATGCTTCACCATGTGGTAATCGAGACTGGCTTTCTGCACAAATCGCGCTTCACAGATGTGGCAAACTTTCTGTTTATCCCCCGTATGTATCATTACATGCGTCTTCAAAGCTCTAATTCTCGGAAACTTCTTCTCACAAAATCTACATTCAAATTTTTTGACAGGATTGTGTTTCACCATATGCAACTTCAATTGATATGGACCAAAGAACTGCATATCGCATTCGGGACATGGGAAGTTCTTCTCTTTCATATGCACTTTCCTTTGATGTACGATCATTTTCGATTCACGACTATTCTTATACCCGCAAATGCCACAAGTAGGTATGGGAGCACCATGAACCTCGTTTCTGTGATATGGTAACTCCTTTTGGCTGAACTCTAAGGAACATTCTGAACAGCTGTATACTTTATGCGCGTATCTAAAATGATCAAGGAAATGTTGTCTATCAGCGAATTCTTTATGACAGACGTCGCAGATGGATTTCACAGTTGATTGTAGAGCTTTGCGGCGACCTACTGTGACCTCTTCCTTGCCGTGCTTGTTTTGTAAGTGTCTTTCGAAATTTCCTGTGGGAAAGCGCATGAACAAATAAACTTAGGTTTCGGGAAAAAAACATTAATGTCAAGATGCTTGACTTTAAATAATCAGGCAATATTTTAGCTGAACGACTTTTGCAAAATGTCAGACAAAATGTATCGGTCATAGCAAAACTATGTGCCATGCCATACCTAGATAGAATATTGACAAATATTGCAGTAAAATTATTGCCCGTTTAGTTCAGACTCCTCGACAAGTGGAAGGAGTTATGAGCAATGAGTGAATAGGTAGATAGCATCATCGCTTACAAGCATAGATAGCACCTCAATTTCTCTAACACCCCATATGTCCGCCTGGAATCGAGCCAGGGTACAAAGCTCGTGAAAGTGCGAATAAGAATGGTTCGGGTAAAGAAGAACCTAAGTATTGCATAGGAACTAATAATCTGACAGCTCTGCTGTGCGCCAAGCGTATCGTAAAAATGAAACTCGAAACACAACAAGCCGTTACACACAAAAACTTAAAACTACAGTACAGTAACCTTCAATTTCGACACAGAAATCCTTAAAATTATGAAATGCCTTAAATATTTCTACAGTATTACAAAATCGGTACCTAGTTTTATAAAGCCCGTCATACTTATGCGTCATGCTCGTGGACGGGTCTGCCAGTCGGAATGGGTCTATTTCTGACTTAAAATGTATCGAGCCATAATCATTGAATCGTGTTTCTGGTTACATGTCTGGATAAAGATATAAAAAAATATACATCGTAATTTCAGATCAGTAGGATTTTTAGCGACCTTTGGCATTACATCAAAAAGTGTTATTTTCTTAACCCTCATCTTAACTGTGAATACGAAATTACGAATTCATACCATTTACTGGAGGGTCGTGTTAAAAAGTGAAGTCATAATGAGTTGATATAATTTAAACACGAGTTTCTTTTGATGTATTTTTATTTTTCATAATCTTAGATATTTAAGTTACAATAATTACTTATAGTAGGTAACGGGATACTGATTAGGTAGGTAGCTTGAAAAATTGACTGCAAGTCGGTCTTCGTCGGTCGAATAATTGGAAACCATAATTCTTTAAACCAACCTTCCTACTTCAATTCTTTTAAACCTTAACGGAGTTAGATGGCGCTGCTGCTGTCCAAATTTCTAGTGATAGTTTTTGTTACCAATCATCAATCCTAGGAAAAGCTGGTCAAGTGCAAGTTTGCTAAACACGTTCCGGATGATGCTTTACTATGTGGTAATTGAGACTCGCTTTCTGCACAAATCGCTCTTCACAGATGTGACAAACTTTCTGTTTGTCCCCCGTGTGTATCTTCTCATGCGCTCTCAAAGCTCTAATCCTCGGAAACTTCTTCTCACAAAATCTACACTCAAATTTTTTGACAGGATTATGTTTCACCAAGTGCTTCTTCAGCTGAGCTGTATCAAAGAACTTCATATCGCATTCAGGACATGGGAGGTTCCTCTCTTTCAGATGCACTCTCCTTTGATGTATGATCATTTTCGACTAAAGGCCATTTTTATACCCGCAAATGCCACAAGTAGGTATAGGAGCACCATGAACTTCGTTTCTGTGATATGGTAACTCCTTTTTGCTGAACTCTAAAGAACATTCTGAGCAGCTGTATAGTCTATGTACCTGATTAAAATGATAGAGGAAATTGTCTCTATTGGTGAATTCCTTTTGGCAGACGTCGCAGGTGAATTTCATATTGGAATGTAGAGCTTTGCGGCAACCTACTGTGACCTCTTCCTTGTCGTGCTTGTTTTTTAAGTGTCTATCGAAAGTCCCTGTGGGAAAATGCATGAACAAATAAACTTAGGTTTCGGAAATAATATGATTTTTAATGTCAAGGTGCTTCTTAACAGGCAATATTTTTGCTATTAGAATAAACTATATCGGGATTTACACCATGTACCTGTTTATTTTTGAGATTGATTGATGGGTTTAAATTGTCAAGTGTCTGGAACCCAGTAACCGGTTGTGTAAAAACAACAAGAAATGTAAAAGCGCCGTCTCGCGTAGGTACAGATACAGTGAGTGTAGTGTGTCGTGAACAGATTCGAGTGAGTAGTGAGTTTGCAGATAGTGGTACCGGTATTGAGCGTAATAACAAAGACCTAGACGGAGGGTAGACCGATTCGTCTGCCAATAACATCTACCCGCACGCAACAATCGACAGTTCTTCCGTGACCATGGCGCATGCCGCAACTGCGCCGAAATATCGGAGTCTCAAAAATAAACAGGTATATGGTGCAAATCCCGATATAGTTTATTCTAATAACGTCAATAACCATGAAAATTTAAAACAATATTTTTGCTGAATAACTTATCCAACATTTCAAACACAATACATCGGCCATACCAAAAATATGTGGATGCACGCCATGTCATACTTAGATAGAATATCGTCAGTTATCGCAGACTTATTGCCCATTTAGGTCAGACAACAAGTGGAAGGAAATTATGAGCCATGATGGAACTATCTGGCTGATTTTATAGTATCTAAGTCAAGGATAGAGAAGATACCAGTATACCTACTGATCGACCGGTAGGATGGTTTTTAGAACTAAGAAGTGACATTTTTGTGAAAGGAGTATAATATTTGAAATGCAAAGAGAGGGATGAGCGCACGAGGGCTACTACTACAAGAGTCAAAGTACATTTCAAAAAAATACCTTGGTCACTTAGTTGCATAATAATAAGCCAACAACCAAGCGAGAATAGTTAAACAGACATTATTAGCATAACTTAATGAAACCCGAGTCAAAGTTCGTTAGGTTCCGACTAGACTAAAAGTAAAGATGGGTTTTTCCTCCAATTCCCACACCTTCACATACTATGAGAATAAGCGGATCATGTTTGTTGGGCAGAAATTCCCCAAAACACCTCAATTTCTCTAACACCCTATATGTCCGACCGGAAGGACCTTTCGAGCCTTGTGACAAACAAACTTGTGAAAGTGCGAGTAAGAACGGTTCGGGCGAAGAATGAGAGCCCATCATATTATATGCAGCTAAGTTATGCAAACATTCGACTAAGTAAGTTGCATATAGTAACTTAAGTCAATCAAGATAGCCCTACTGTGCAACAAGCGTAGCGTAAGGATAAAACTCGAAAAACACAACAAGCGGTTCCACACAATAAAACAGTCAAGAGCGAGTCAGACTCGCGCACTGAGGGTTCCGTACCATAATTCTGAAAAAGTTTACTATTTAGAGACATCGTTTTATAAAAAAATAAATGCTTGAGAATGTGCAAGCAGCTCTTTCATATGATACCCCATATGCCCTAGTAGCCTCACTTCGAATTTTTAAGACCCCCCTTTCAGTCCCTGTTGTAAAAAAATATAAATATTATTATTTCTCTCTTATTTGCAAAATAGTTGGACAAACGTCATCTAAAACTATTCGAAATTTCAAGTTGTTAGTAATAGTAGTTCTAGAGATATCCAGCTGTGACAGACAGACAGACTGAGTCGCACCATAAGGGCTCCTTTTTACCATTTTGGTACGGAACCCTAATAACAGAGACTACTAGCACAGTATTTTAAACCACCTACCAGTAGTCCAACTCCTTTGTTGTTAAATGCATGCCGCCACTGCGAGAACGGGCACTTATTCTGATTGTAAAATCATCATTAAAGCAATATTTAAGTTAAGTGAGATAGCGCTATACGCAACGTATAGCTCTGTCTCTACCACAACTTTCAAAATTCAAAACTCATTTATTCAGTCTAGGCTGTTACAAGCACTTGTGAATGTCAAAGAACGCCATCGGTTCGCAAACCCTAAGCGGGAGACCTTGTAACGAGAAGAACCGGCAAGAAACTCGTCAAGGGCTGCTTTTTTCTCCCTGTATATTTCATACAGTCGTCAAAATTTGAAAAATGAGGTCGGCATTTAAAGTGACGTCATTTTTCATTACAATAATTAACAAAGTTTACATTCAATGGGTAGCTAAAATAAATTTCAACTTGTTGAGAAATCGCTGTCTACTACTCGATAACACATAGCTAAGAAAATCATTGTATGATATGAAGAATTAGCCCAGGTGAATTAAGTCTACGACGGGGCGACTTTGATATCACTTATTTAATACAGCCCCCTGGGGCCGTACCGGCTAACGCATCAAACTTCGGAAAGTCGGCCGGGCTTCAAATTAAAACAGAGAAATCGAGCCCCAATCGGGTCAAAATGGCGAACCCCAATTCATGATGTCACACGAACATCGATATCTTCTAAATAACTTCGGCGAATAGTACACTACGAAACTCCTTACTTCAATTTATCTGTTTTAAGTTGAAGCTCGGCAGACCCGCCGAAGTTCGAAAAGTTAGCCGGTAGGGCCCCTGAACGTGCCTTCATATGAGCGAAGTCTCACATTAACTCTTGTGGGTAGTAAGTGTGTTAAACGCCCTAAAGATTTCAACAACTTCAACACTCCTATTCTTCTTCTTTTTTGTTATGGCAATCTACTTTCCTCTAGGAAGTAATTTTTGCCAGTGTCAAGTGTTAAATAGTTCAGTGGTAGATATTGTTTAATTTTTCATTAGAATGCGGGTGCATCGCATTCCAATGCTGCTTGGAGCATTTGGCACCAAGTATATCAAGACAGTTTACTCGATTAGTTCTGCCGAGGAAGCCACCACTTCAATAAAAGTCTCAGCTTCACACAACCAAGATCGCGCCTATTTCAATTATCCCACATATTGTTCAGTTGCGTAGACACTTGTACCATATAACTGCACCAATTTTAAGACACAATATCCACTATGAATCAATTTGAAAATAATTAAAATAGACACCAAACCGAACTCGACAAAATGGCGCCAAAAACTCAACACTCCTATTACAGAAATAATGTTTGTAATGCATGCGGTGAGTTTTGTGAATAAGAAGATCATGTAACTCCAGTATAAAATCCAAAGTTATTTATTCACTTCAGGTTGTTACAAGCTCTTTTGAAGCTACGCCATGTCGGTTAACAAACCCTAATATACAACATGTTACAAAAATACCCCTAATGCCGAATATGGTATATTGGGACCATTAAACTGAACAACTTTTACTATGGAACCAACTCTGAAATCGCGAAAAAAAAATCTGCTGTTTCATACATTTTGATATTTTCGTAATTAACTTTAGTATGAAACAGCTGATTTTATTTTCGCGCTTTCAAAGTTTATCCCATAGTAAAAGTTGTTCAGTTTGATGGTCCCTATCTACCATATTCGGCATTAGGGGTATTTTTGTAACACGTTGTATAGCTAGCCACGGAAATAGGTTTGCAAATAATAAAAGCGTGTTACGTCACATTTTAACGGAAAAATAAACACTTACTTACTAATAAAGATTGTATAGCAGATGTATAGTTACACAGTGTTTTGTCCGTTTCTTATAACCCCCTTACTAATAAAGATTGCATAGCAGATGTATAGTTACACAATGGTTACTCTTTGTCGAACTATTTAAGTTTGACATTAAAAAGAAAGGGACATAACACTGGGTAACTAAACATCTGATATACAATCTTTATTAGTAAGGGGATTATAAGAAAGTGACAAAACACTGTGTAACTAAATATCTGTTATACAATCTTTATTAGTAAGGGGGTTGGAAAAGATTCTTGGAGTGAAACCAATTATTATTTATTCCGTAGTGAAACCGATAATGTTGAGCTGTCAAGCTTGATACAGTACTTATAGAACCTCCTCCTTTTTTTTGAACTCGGTTAAAAAGAGGGAATTAGCTGTGCATACGAAATCATACTAATTACTAGAGGTTGTGTTAAAAAGTGAAGTATAGTGTGTTGATATTAATTTAAACACGAATTTCTTATGAACGTACTTTATTTTTTCATAATCTTAGATATTTAGGAAAGACTTATATGTATACTACACTAGACAGGCTGTACAGTACCGAAAAATTGGTCATTAAGGTACGGTGCATGCACCGAAACTCCTTGAGTCTATTGCGAGCGACCGATAGAAACAGTCGATACGCCGCGAAGGTTGGTTGTGACACAATTTTAGTTTTGAACAGCTCGTCTATGTAATTGAAGTCATTGGGTTACAATAATTTCTTAATGTAGGTACCTACTTAACGTGATACTAATTTGGTAGTATGAAAAATTATTGACGGCAAAACGAACTTGTTTCGACCTCAAATAAAATAAAATCATATGGAAATTTTAGGTCCGTATTTATAAACCGCTCTCAACGTTGGTTGTTGAGAGCTATCTTGAGATAATACTTGAGATGCTCTTCTTATAAGAATATTATCTATACGATTGACGTACTTCCGTCTTCGCACTTCGATTCACTGCAGTTTGACCTCCATCTTGCTTTCGTGTTAATTTGGATAAATATAAATAAATATTTGACAACATCACATACATTGCTCCGATTCCAAAGTAAGTAGCTAAAGCACTTGTGTTATGGAAATCAGAGACAACGGTGGTATCACAAACACCCAGACCAGAGCCAATATAGAAAAGTTCGTTTTCTAAATTGACCCAACCGGGGATCGAAACCAGGGACCTCAGAGATGACGACACCTTGAAAACCGGTGTACAAAGTCTCTCGACCGCGGAGCTCGTCATAAAATATTTGTAATCCTAAAACATCATACTAGTTTTTATAACAAGACATGACAAAGATGTTATACAATATCGTGCGGTATATTTGAATAAAACATCGTCTGGATTTGTAGATTTTATTTAACCTCGTCTCATGTTAGTTAATTATTTATATTGCAAACGCTGCACGATCCCACAGCGCCATCACTTTGACAATAGGTTATGGGCTCAGCACACTTCCATTGCGCCATCACTTTTCCAATATCTCAAGATAGCTCTCAACGTTGAGAGCGGTTCATAAATACAGACCTTAATTCCATTAACGGAGTTAGGTGGCACTATACAAGTTTCTACTGACAGTGTAATAGTTTTTCGTAACAAAGCTTACCAATCATTAGTCCTAGAAAAAAGCTAGTCGTGTGCAAGTCCTTTAAACATGTTCCGGGTGATGCTTCATCATGTGGTAATTGAGACTCGCTTTCTGCACAAATCGCGCTTCACAAATGTGGCAAACTTTCTGTTTGTCCCCCGTATGTATCTTCTCATGCGCCTTCAAAGCTCTAACCCTTGGAAACTTCTTCTCACAAAATCTACACTCAAATTTTTTGACAGAGTTATGTCTCACCATATGCTCCTTCAGATGAATTTTATCAAAGAACTTCATATCGCATTCAGGACATGGGATGTTCTTCTCTTTCATATGCACCATTCTTTGATGCAAGATGATGTAGTGTTCAAGGCCATTCTTATACCCGCAAATGCCACAAGTAGGTATGGGAGCACCATGAACCTCGTTTCTGTGATATGGCAACCGTTTTTTGCTGAACTCTAAAGAACATTCTGAGCAGCTGTATAGTTTATGCGCTCGTCTAACATGTCTGAGGAGATATTTTCTATTGTTGAACTCCTTTTGACAGACGTCGCAGGCGAATTTAATATTGGATTGTAGAACTTTACGGCGACCTAGTGCGACCTCTTCCTTGCCGTGCTTTTTTTCTAAGTGTTTATCGAAATTCCCTGTGGGAAAATGCATGAACGAATAAACTTAGGTTTTCGGAAAGAAAATAAAAAAGTATTTAAATCCAAGTGCTTTTAAACCATAAAATTAATATAATATACATTTCCGAGGAATATTAACTTTTTGTTCTAAAAAGGCAATATTTTTTCTGTGATAACTTTTCCAATATGTCAAACAAAATGCATCCAGCATACCAATAATATGTGGCTATAGGTACATGGCCAAATGGCCATGCCATACTCAAATAGAATATTACCAATCGATTATTGCAGTAAAATTATTGCCCGGTTAGTTTACACTCCTCGATAAATGGAACCTTCTGGCTGATTTTATATATTATCTATTTATTTCATAAAAGATTATCAGGTAGCTAGTTTATAACCGAGACCTGTGTTAGTGAAAGGAGTTTAAGTGAAAAGAGAAAGAGGGCTCCACGACTAAAGTCTGTTCTAAAGTATTATCAGTAAAAGCGAGTTGGTTTTTCCACACCATCTGCATACTATGAGAACTCGCAGCTCATGTTTGGATGGGCAAAAAGCCCACTCGTGATTACACCTCAATTTCTCTAACACCCTTGATATGTTTGACCAGAAGAATCCGCTTTTCGAGCTCGTGAAAGTGCGAGTAAGAAGGGTTCGGGAGAAGAAGGAAAGCAAGCATTTACGCAAACGAGTTTTCCGGAAGGCGCTATTCAAATAAGTAAGCATAGGAACCAACAATTACTGCCGCCACCCTGTTGCGCGCCAGGCGTAGCATAACATAAAAACTCAAAACATCAAGCTGTTCCACACTAAACTTAAAAATCTACATAGGTTAGGTATTACCCATACTCTTTAAACTCGACACAAAAATAATGTGTGAAGTGCCCTAAAGATTTTAACAGTTTCGGCACTACTAATACAGAAATAATGTTTGTATAATATATGTGGTGAAGTTTTGTGAATAAAGAGCTAATGTTAAAACACTGTTAAAGGCAATAGAAAGGAGTTTTTATCTGTTCTTATTGCGGCAGAATATTTACCAACCGACTTAAGTAGAAAGAACTCGAACGAGCTGTCCATGTGAATCGGGTATTGAGACGAGAAATTCTTAGATTATACCTCAGACCAACTGAGGATTATACGAAGAAAATTAATCACTTAGTAAAGATTGATGGAGTTAAACCGATATTGGTGAGTTGTCAAGCTTTTCGACAGAACCTGACACAACCTACTAATAAGGTATCTACCTACATTGTTCATGTTCATATTCTAATTTACCGTTTTAGTATTATTTTTATTAATCATAGGTGGCAAGGCAAGGCAAACGGTCCGACTGTTGATGTTGCGTCCTCCTGAGTGGTGGCGTGGCGCATCGCGCATGTATAAAATGCGGAATCCGCGGCGGGCGAAACTAATTATTCTAGACATGTTTTGCTATGCTACGTCTAGGTACACCAATGCGCTTTCTTGGCTATAACTTCTTAAAGGAACATCAGAATTCGTATTGCAAACGCTTGACGCATCACGAGTTGAAAGTTGAAGACGAAAAATGAACATGAAAGTCCGTCCTCTAAACATTTTCCGGATGATGCTTCACCATGTGGTAATTGAGACTCGCTTATGTACAAATCGCGCTTCACAGATGTGGAAAACATTCTGTTTGTCCCCCGTATGTATCTTCTCGTGTGCCCTCAAAGCTCTTATCGTCGGAAACTTCTTCTCACAAAATCTACACTCAATTTTTTGCCAGGATTGTGTTTCACCATAAGCGTCTTCGAACTGAATCTATTAAAGATCTTCATATCGCATTCGGGATATGGGAAGTTCCTCTCCTTCATATGCACCTTCCTTTGATGCAAGATGATTTGGTGTTTAAGGCCATTCTTAAACCCCAAATGCCACAAGTAGGTATGGGAGCACCATGAACTTAGTTTATGTGAACTGAGCTAACTGTGCAGCTGTATAGTTTATGCACCTGTCTAACATGATCGAGGAGACGTTTTCTATCGGTGAATTCCTTTTGATAGACGTCGCAGTTGGATTTCACAGTAGGTTGTGAGCTTTGCGGCAACCTACTGTGACCTCTTCCTTGCCGTGCTGTTTTTCTAAGTGTTTATCTAAAGACGCTGTGGGTAAATGCTTGAACAAATAAACATAAGTATCTGACTCAGCAATAATATGGGAATAAATGAAATGCTTAAAGTATACTTAGGGTGCTTTTAAACGGGCTATATTTTTGCTGCAATATTCCGGTAGTCACAGAATCATTTCAGAGCTCCGGGCTGGGTGGGATCACGGGCGGCGGATATTATAATCATTCATATAAGGAAGTGTCGGTCAATAGTTGTGAGAGGTTTTAAATATTATTCGGTCTTTTGGCATTCAACAATATAATATTATTATATGAAACCCCCTCAGCAGAACGCGTTCTGGGGGAGTAATACAACCTCTTAAAACTTGTCAGGTTTATGAAATACAATTCAATTCAATTCAAATAGCTATAGTTACATCCTTTTTTAAAGAGACATTGATAGCTCTTCAGAAAACTGGTGGCATGTTTTAAGAGGTTGTAATACAGGGGCTGGTCGTTGCCCCATCGCATTGTGGTCGTATAGCATGCAAGCCTAAACGCGTCATAGGTGTTTTATAAGAGAACTCGAATTTGATACATCGCCATGTGGATATTTTACAGTGACCACAACAACGCGTTGTGATGTGAGCTGTTTTTTCACCCAATCAGCGTTTTCGGTCTTTGAGCTAACAAAATGTAACAAATCACAAAATAGGCCTGTAGATTAAAGGTCGCTGTATACGTGACGGGAAATACCTCGAACACGTTACGTATACAGCAACCTTAAGTCTGCTCGCCGAGAGTTGATAAATAAATAGAATGGACATGTATCGAACTCGCAATCTGAATGACGGGCGTCGTATCGCCGCGCGCATTGAGTCTTGTGTACGAGGCACACAGCTGTTCTCAAGCCTACGGCCGCCCTCTCTGTCCTACTAGTCCCATTGACCCAGTCCAATGATGGGACAGGTGGGACACTAGTCCCATGGGACCACTGATACTGTCGGCGGGGCGCCGGCGCCGCCATTATAGGGAAACAACTAGAAACCTAAATCTAAAGAGTCTAAATTATAACAGTTGTATTACGTCACTAACTCTGTCAGAAAAATAGCGCCTCTGTGCTGAGACTGACACAGAGGCATAAATGTTGAGGCAGGGTATTTAATGGCCCCACATTAATATACACCTGTTTAATTTTTTTATAAGTATTATTAATAGTATAAAATTATTTTTATTAGTATAAAATCTCTTTGTTTTCTGTAATTATTCTGTGCCTTTGTTCTTTTTCGTTCTTATTTTCTGTAAATATGTGTGAGTGCGCCAATGAATGTTCAATCTATTCTATTCTAAAACCATGTTTCTTAATCAACTCTCCGCGAACAGTCTCAAGTATACGAAACTATTATGCTTCAGGCAAACACAGCGAATACTCGCTGCAATAGGCACTAGCAGCGAGAACTCGCTGTGTGTGATTCGCTATTCGCTGCGAAACGAAACTACAAACGCGATCTGTAGTTGATTTATTCGCAACGAATATTCGCTGTGTATGACTGAAGCATTATCAATAAAACACTTACCTTTGAGTTTAAATTTTCTTTTGCAGTGCTTACAACTGTAGGGGTGAGTCTGAATGGTATCTGAATGTTGCGTATTGATGTGGTTGCGTAAGAAGTTAACGCTGTTGAGAACGTGGTCGCACTGCTTGCAACGGTATCTCTTCTTGCCATTCTCCATGGACTCTGACATGTATCCTGACATGTCGTCACCCGGCTGGATGATCGGTTCTGGGGATTTATACACCTGCTCTTAGATCTACCGTCTTATTGGCCTGATCTAGATTAGTTGCGAGGCGATGCAACGTTTGTTGCAGTTTAAACAATGAACTACAGTAGCCTGTTGTCTAGTATTTTGTTTTTGTAACATATTATTTATCTTAATATAAAAATAGCATTGTGAATGCGAAAAATCTTAATTTAATAAAGATATAAATGTAACAAAGAAAGTGGCGCTACCGTTGGTTAATTTGGGACGCACACTTACACACTGCTCTGTAAACTACAACTGCCTATGTGTCAAATTTTTACTTTTACGCTACTCGTATCTAAAGCCTCAATTTTATCCGCTATGTACGCATACCTTACAAATAATTACCTTAATTCATCAACGCAACGCCCGAGCGGCCGAATGCGGCGGGATAACAATGGAATATCTACTGTGTCTCATTTTCTGGGTCTTGATGGGTTAAATCTTGTGATTTTATTCCGAAATCCAAACATTTAAACCAAACAAACACAACCATGATGCATTTGTTTTATGCGACATGTTGCGAAACAACATGCAACATGTTTCTCACTTTAGTGGGGTTGTGAAAGCTCATGAACGAAGTCAGTGGAACCTTTTCTTGATTTAGAAGCAAAAAAACAAACAAACACAACCGTGATGCATTTGTTTTATGCGACATGTTGCGAAACAACATGCAACATATTTCTCAGTTCAGTGGGGATGTGAAAGCTTATGGCCTAAGTCAGCGAGACCTTTTCTTGAATAAGAAGCAAAAAAAAACCTAACCAAACATACACAATCATTGTGCATAAGCACTTAACACTGAGAAAGACACAATAACACCTACAAAAAGGTACCTAGAAGTAGGTATGCAATGACTGTTCGACATTGCGCAAAGTACAAGAACTAGGTAAGTGTAATAAGTATTTAATAAAACAAACAATGTTTACTTCTTCTTTTTTAATATTGTATATTTTTACGACTTTTCTTGTCTGGGTGATGGCATTTCATATGAAAGCTCAAGCTGCCACTTTGTACAAAAGTTAAGCCGCAAACCTCGCAAGTGTATGGTCTCTCCCCAGTATGTATCCTATAATGTGATTTAAAGCATTCCTTTCGCGCGAAACTCTTCGAGCAAACGTCACACTCGAAAACCTTCAACTGATTATGGGTAATCATATGATCTTGTAAGTTCGACTCCGTATAGAATCCCTTGTTACAAATCCCGCAGATTCTATTCTTTTCTTTCAAATGCACTTTCCTTTGATGCCGAATAAGAGCGCTATCCGTCAACTTCCTCAGACCGCAGATTCCACAAGTTGGCATAGCAACACCGTGAACATCGTTCAAATGAAACAAAAACCTCTTCCTCACAAACTTCAAATCACAATGCAAACACTTCTTTTCGATGTGGACATCCATCATGTGCTCAGCTAAAGTATTCTTTCTTTTAAACTGCCTATTGCAATCACCACAGGCGAATTTATCCTGCCTAATAGTAATGTGATTCAAGAAAACATGGTGTTTCCTCTGACTGTGGTACATGAAAGTCTCAGTGCAGTATTTGCATTTAATGAACTTTTGCTTCAAGTGAGCCCTTTGAATGTGGTACCGGAGATCACTGATGCGTTTGTATTTAACCTCGCAAGCCCTGCACGAGTACTTTTTGTCGGTTTCTGTTGTCTCTGTGACGTATTCGTCGACGGTGGCAGTAGCACCTACAAATAAAGAAGAGCGTCATGGATTTTTACATTTGAGCCACCGCAAAGAATCGACTTTTAATCAGAATGAAATGGGCGCATATAACGACTTACAAAGATTCGGTATTTGATACTTTACGGGTCCTACCTACCTAGCACACATGCTTCATGAAGCATTGACAATAGACGTGGGAAAAATGAAAAAAAAAGTTTACCCTATATCATTATAGAAACCATAATTCCAAACTTTGATAAGTATTTACAAAGTTATTGTGAATAATTAATCTGCTTAAAACACATCCGCGAGCCGGCGCCATTTCGAACGAGACTAGCGTGAAATGGAATCCGATGACGTCATCGTATCTTTCTGGCTGTCACCACGGTAGTGATTGCTTGCAGCAATCGAGAGTGATAAAGCTCAAGTATCTGTTATGATAATACTAACCATTTTGAAATTAAAATAAAACACATATAATATTGGAAATAACATTATAATTGAATAAGAAACTAAACAATACTTATTTAAAAAAAAATTAACGAAATCTGATCGTAGACTGAATCAAATCAAATATTAGTCACCGAAACTTCAATAATGAAACATTTACGGTAACTCTGGGTGTTTTTTCGTTATATGATACTTCAGACTTGACTGCTGCACAAACGACTCCTGGCATAATGCGCACACGTGCGGTCTTTCATTCAAATGTATCATAACGTGTGTCGTCAAATTCTTTTTCCACTTAAACCCTTTGTCGCAGAACTTGCATATGTACGGTCTTCTCGGCGAATGTTTGCCTGCGATGTGAACCGACAATGTATACCTTGCTGTGCACTTGAAATCGCATTGAGGACATTGGAAACGCTTTTCATTCATATGGTATATTCTCTGGTGTGTTATCACCTGGAATGTTTAATTTACAACTGTAGTCATAGCCAGTTGAGTTTTGTATTGGAGAAGAATTGGGCATATTATTTGGAATCTTTAGTGTATTTATAAGGGCGTTTTTCAAAAAAGATACACGTGACGAACCGGAACTGACTGTCTTTTTATTAAATAAATACGTGACGATTCTGATGTGACGAATAACATATTAACTAAACTTCAAACTTCATTTCATGGCTACTTTTGACTTTTTGATTAGGGAGGATCCCTGAATCAAAAAGTGGTTTTAAAGCTTTAAAGTGCAAATATTTGTTAGAGTCATGTTTTTCTAGTGACAAAGCCTCTTTAGGATCATTTAAAATGGAAAAGTTGGGAATGTTAAGTATTTTAAAATTTGAAGATGCGGTTTGCCGTTCTTCATTTATATTGTAAAAGTTTAACAAACATTGTATAGTTAGGTTAGGTTGCCGCCGGGTCCAATAAGGTGAATCCCACAAGGGTCCCTTAGGACCAACCGGCGGCGAGAGGGCAAGTGCCGGAGTTTTTAGTGGGTATTCCCTCCTCCCGGGATCCCACCGAGCCACTCGGCTGGGTGGGATCACGGGAGGCAGTCGTGGAGGGAGCCGCAACGTTGAATGTTGCGGACCCCTCCTGGCGAGTCCCACATACCTCCCTCTCGCTCACCTGCGGGAGGGGAAGCGCGTAAACGCGTTTTCTTCGGCATAAAAAAAAGGGATTAGGTTAGGTACTAACTATACTTAGTTACAGTCGTTAGTTGTGTAAAACAGGAAGCAAATAGTTTATAAGTAACCATATTTGGTAACTGTATAAGGTTACTGCGGGCGCGTGGCCTGACACGCACTTAGCCAGTTCTTTGTGATATTTTTTATGATATGAATATATAAATATTTTACAACATCACATACATTGCTCCGATTCCGAAGTAAGTAGCTTAAGCACTTGTGTTATGGAAATCAGAGACAACGGTGGTATCACAAACACCCAGACCTGAGCCAATATAGAAAAGTTCGTTTTCTAAATTGACCCAACCGGGGATCGAACCCGGGACCTCAGAGATGGCGACACCTTGAAAACCGGTGTACAAAGCCACTCGACCACGGAGGTCGTCGAAGTGTGGTAGTCGATATGTGTGGGGTAACTTAAATATGTAACTATTAATAATAAATATGCGTTTTTAAGTATGGTGCATACAAAAAATATACAAGGTGTTACAAAAATACCCCTAATGCCGAATATGGTATTAATGGGACCATCAAACTGAACAACTTTTACTATGGGTCCAACTCTGAAATCGCGAAAAAAAAAATCAGCTGTTTCATACAAAAACTAAAATCGAAAATATCAAAATGTATGAAACAGCTGATATTTTTTTCGCGATTTCAGAGTTGGTCCCATAGTAAAAGTTGTTCAGTTTGATGGTCCCCTTATACCATATTCGGCATTAGGGGTATTTTTGTAACACTTTGTAAATAAATTGCTTAAGCTTTGGCACACACCAAATTCGCAAAGTACATATTTTATGAAAAACGCCCATGAGTAAACTACATGTCAATATTCACTAAAACGGATTAAAGAGAAAATTTACTAAAACGGATCGTTAAACATTTTACCAAATTGTCCTTCTGAAAGGAGGGGATCTGTTTACGACTGTCAATGAGTCTGTTAAAGCAATCAACACCAAGAACTTAACGAAACATAGAAGCTCAAAATGATGTAAAAGGTCACTCATCTGATGAAAAATGCTTAACTTTTGAAAAGCGAATGAGAGAGACCATAAATTGTTTTTTTTTTCACACGCCATTGAGCGACCACTTTAGAAACTATAAAGCTTGTCACAATAGCGTACCTGGCTTTGGTACGCGAATTTTTTGCCGCAAGCATTGCATTTAGGCCTCTCCCAACCGTGCATCTCCTCCATATGCAACGGTCTCAAATGCCCAGGAACTTTCATCGGGCAAAGATTGCAGGAGCGAAGTTTCGGCCGCATCTTTAAGTGCACATGTTTGTGATGTTGCATGAAGTGCCCGCGTTGGGCGTACAACCGTTGGCAAGTGATGCACTGGTATTTAACCGAGTCGCCATCCTTGATTGTCTTATACAGCCTCTGTGAGTCATCCCCTGGAAAAGAAATTTTGAATTATTACTTTTCCAGATGGGATGAGGCTGACAGTCGGACTCATACAACAAGGTGATATTAAAATCACGCAATAATGTGACTAACTTTCTGGCTGGGTTCAGTTAATGAAACTGAACAACATTCTCTAAGAAGCATAAGTCAAAAACGAAAATAATTTTAAAACTATCCATAGAATCAGCATATGAGATAGCTTTATTGACGTAGGTATTTTATTTAACCTATGTTTCTTACTCTGAGGCCACACTAAGGGCAAACGCCATTGATTATTGCAATTGATGAACCTTATGCGTATAGACATAAGGAAAATTAGCGCCATAATTAATGCCGTTAAGCCTTAGTGTGGCCCCAGCATTAGAGAAAGTTGTTCAGCTTAATCGACTGAACAGTGAAAACACACTGTTTTTCACGTGACTTGAAAATCACCTGCAGAAGTGACAGATCATTACAGGAACATTGGCCCCGCGATTTTGAATAGGTTAGACTAAAGATCGATTACCTCTTAAGTTCGGGCTTAGGGATTTTCTGAAGTGTTATCCCAGATTTAAAATTGACACTGAAGTGTGTGAAGAATTTATTTATTTACAACATAATTTAACGGGGTTAACCCAATTACGTAATTATGTATAGTATATTTACTCAGGAGCTTATAACTATTTTTTTTTAAAGATTTAGGATTGTCTGCAAACACATCAACATCGGTGTAAGCCACAAGGAGTGCTAAGGGCCTGATGCATGCGACATTGCGGTGACTACGAGCGCGCTACAGTGCGACACGGCGGAGGCGCAAACAGCCGATGCTTACGACTGGGTCGAATGCGCAAATAATAAAAGGTCACATAATTGGTACATTTAGCCGTAAGTTGACTGGACTAAAAGCACTAAACGGCTTTTCGGAAGCTAGATGCAGCAACCAAAACTGCACACCTCATACGTAAAAGTGGATTACAGCAATCGAGAGAGACTCAGACGATAGAGAAACGCTAAACCCCAGACTTGTTCGAACGTCAACGGTTTTACATTCCTACACTATGGTTGAGTTTGTTTGCATGGTCATTTCAATAAGACTACATAAAGTAGCACAAACTGTATGTATATTTGATTTAGTTTCAATAAAAGCGTTTGATTGCGTCGACATATCAACATTACTTAAAATACCATATTTTTTACTGTTATTACAGTACTACAATTTATTTTATTATAGGCCCTCTTATAATACTCATATAAACAACTTTACAGCTATACAATACTGCATCACCAACGTTATACTTATAATCCACAGGCAACAAAAATGCTGCATATGGTTTACCTCAAGGGTGCGATTTAGGTCCCAATTTTTATTTCATAAAGCTCAAGTAAGTATACAACATGTTACAAAAATACCCCTAATGCCGAATATGGTATACAAGGACCGTCAAACTGATCAACTTTTACTATGGGACCAACTTTGAAATCGCGAAAAAAAATCAGCTGTTTCATACAAAAATTAATTACGAAAATATCAAAATGTATGAAATAGCTGATTTTTTTTTCGCGATTTCAGAGTTGGTCTCATAGTAAAAGTTATTCACTTTGATGGTTCCTGTCTACCATATTCGACATTAGGGGTATTTTTATAACACGTTGTATATTCTGAACTTAACCACTTCGAAATTGAAATAAAACACATTTTAAAGGAAACAACATTATAACTGAACAAGAAACTAAACAAAATTTTGAAATTTGAAATAAATTGTGCTTAAACTAATCATCATTTAAGCTAAATCTGGATGTTTTGTCGTTACATGGTACTTTAGGCTTGACTGCTGCACGAACGATTCCTGACATATTATACACACGTGCGGCCTTTCATCCAAATGTATCATAACATGTGCCTTCAAATTGTTTTTCCACTTAAACCCTTTGTCGCAGAACTCGCATTTGTAGGGCCTTCTCGTTGAATGTTTGTCTACATGACGCGACAAGCGATACCTCGATTCGCACTTGTAATCGCATTGAGGACATTGGTAACTCTTTTCGTTCATGTGGTATATTTTCTGGTGCTTTATCACCTGGAATGTTCAATAGGAACTCATTGTAACATTGTCCTTAGTTGGCAATTATTTTCTGCAACTGGTCGTAGCAATTGTAGTTTTCTAAACACTATTTTGGAGAAAAAATATTATTGGAATTGGTAAGAATAGGTGGTATTATACAACCCATACTCATATATTACCACATTTATCACGAGTATATAACCATACCATAAAGCGCCTATGTATTTTGAATTAGAATTTGGAGAGAGTGAGTGGGACTAATGGAAATAGTTCACATGCCGTCGGACAGACGGTTTTCGAAACTATAGAGCATGAATTCACAATATCGCGTACCTGGTGAGGGTACGAGAACTTTTTGCCACAAGCATTGCACATGGGCCTCTCCAAACCGTGTTTCTCTTCCATGTGCAACGATCGCAAGTGCCCAGGGACTTTCACCGAGCAAATGTGGCAGGAACGGGTTTTCGGCCGCAACTTTAAGTGCACATGGTTGTAATGTTGCATGAAGAGGTTGCGCCGGGCGTACGACCGTTGGCAAGTGTTACACTGGTATTTAATCGAGTCACCGTCCTCGAATGTCGTATACGGCCTCTGTGCGTCATCCCCTAGAAAAGACATTTTTAATTATTACTTTTCTAGAATGGGATGAGGCTGGCTGGTCTCATAGATATAAATACATACATGACAGGCCACAGGGTGATTTTAAAGTCACGTGACTTACTTTAACCGTGTTCATTCAATGAAACTGTACAACTTTCAGGTCGGAATACGAAAATATTTTGAAGACTATTCATACATCAGAATACCTACCTAAAAATTCAATTTCAAATTTCAACTCGTCGTCGGGGCGCTTCGATAAATCAACATTACTTAAAATAGCATTTTTGTACTATTATTTATTGTACTACTATCATTTCTTTTACTAGAAGATTTCTTATAATACCCATATAAAGTAATATAAACAACTTTACAGCCAGTCAATACGACATAATTATAGTTATATCCACCCACAGACAACAAAGATACTGCGTATGGCTTACCTCAAGGAAGCGATTTAGATCCTAATTTTTATTTTATAACGCTTAAGTAATATCTCTTTTTGACTAACCATTTTAAAATTGAAATAAAACACAAAATGTATTGGAATACAATTATAATTGAAGTAATCTTTAAAACAATACAAAATCTGATGATAAAAACACTTAAATTTTCCTAAAACTTCTATACATATTTAAACATTTAAGCTATCTCTGGATGTTTTTTTGTCATATGGTATTTTAAGCTTGACTTCTGCACGAACATTTCCTGACATATGACACACACGTGCGGTCTTTCATTCAAATGTATCATTATGTGTGTCTTCAAATATTTTTTGTACTTAAACCCTTTGTCGCAGTACTCGCATGTGTAGGGTCTTCCCGGTGAATGTTTGTGTAAATGAGACGACAACCTAGTTTTCGTTGCGCACTTGTAATCGCATTGGGGGCATTGGTAACTCTTTTCGTTCATGTGGTATATTTTCTGGTGCTTTATCACCTGGAATGTTCAATAGGAACTTATTGTAATATCTTCCTTAGTTAGCAACAATTTTCTGCAACTGGTCATACTCGTAGCAATTGTAGTTTTCTAAACACTATTTTGGAGAAAATATATTTTGGAATCTTGAAGGTCTAAATATCCACAAGAGCTGAGGTAAGCTGTGTTGCGAGGATTTTTTTTGAAGCAACAATAGAATCACTTCATTTACACACTCTGGTGGATGCACACCCTAATTCTATTTTACTATACCTATATTCTGTGCATTAAGTATAGGTAGGTAAGAATAGGCATAATAATATTACCACATTTACTACGAGTATAATATAGAGATTATATTTTGATTTTGAATTTGAAGCGAGTGAGAGACTAAATATTGGAAATATTTTTTTCACATGCCATTGACACTCACAGATTGTTTTAAAAACTCTAAGTTAAAGCTTGAAATCTCAATATCGCGTACCTGGTGAGGGTACGAGAACTTTTTGCCGCACGCATTGCACATGGGCCTCTCCAAACCGTGTTTCTCTTCCATGTGCAACGATCGCAAGTGCCCAGGGACTTTCACCGAGCAAATGTGGCAGGAACGGGTTTTCGGCCGCAACTTTAAGTGCACATGGTTGTGATGTTGCATGAAGAGGTTGCGCCGGGCGTACGACCGTTGGCAAGTGTTACACTGGTATTTAATCGAGTCACCGTCCTCGAATGTCGTATACGGCCTCTGTGCGTCATCCCCTAGAAAAGACATTTTTAATTATTACTTTTCTAGAATGGGATGAGGCTGGCTGGGCTCATAGAAATACGGGGTGTTACAAAACAAGCCTCAATGCCGAATATGGTAGATAGCACCATCAAACTGAACAACTTTTACTATGGGACCAACTCCGAAATCGCGAAAAAGTCTGCTGTTTCATATATTTTGATATTTTCGTTATATTTTTTATGAAACAGCTGATTTTGTTTCGCTATTACAGAGTTGGTTCCATAGTAAAAGTTGTTCAGTTAGACGGTCCCTATCTACCATATTCGGCATAGCGGGTTGTTTTGTAACACCCTGTATACAGGTTGTATAAAGTCACGGGACAATTTTTCAGGTTGTGTTCACATTATCCTGACAGTGTACGTTGTTACTTTGTGAAGCGTGTATTCCAAAATTAAAAATAACATTGACGTGGGCATATAAATAATAAAAGGTGATATGCACATTATTGCTATTTGATAAGAAACTGTTAAGTCTAAACTCAAGACTAGTGACAAGACAAGTTACTTCGACTTATGACCAAAATCATGCCAAAACCCTTATCACTATTACGTAAGCCTCCTAACATTTTCAACTAATTATTCCCTATGTCATGTTCAACTAATTCCCTAGACATGTTCAACTAATTATTCCCTAGACATGTTCAGCTAATTATTCCTTAGACATGTTCAACTAATTATTCCCTATACATGTTCAACTAATTATTCCCTAGACATGTTCCACTAATTATTACCTATACATGTTCAACTAATTATTACCTTCACATGTTCAACTTATTATTCCCTAGACATGTTTAACTAATTATTCCCTATGTCTTGTTCAACTAATTATTCCCTAGACATGTTTAACTAATTATTCCCTACACATGTTCAACTAATTATATCCTAGTCATTTTCAACTAATTATTCCCTATGTCATATTCAACTAATTATTCCCTATTGTTAAACATGTGAGTGACTTGCAATAAATATATATGAATATGAATATGTTCAACTAATTATTCCCTAGACAGTTTCAACACTGTAAATTATTTATGAAATGACAGCAAAAAGCTATGGTATACATTGTTTTTAAATGGTTTTCTGCTTCCTTGATGTATCTATACGAAGGAGCTCTGTTTTGACTGGCTGTTAAGTTTCATGGGTATAAGAAGTATTTCTTTCACAGGTATTAAACGTGTTTAAACTAAACAAACATAGGTGTTTAAAACACCTAAGTACCTTTTCCCGAGTCTAATGTTTAGTTTAAACTGGTTTAATACCCGTGATTTGAATCTAATAATTTTATTAGATTCGTTAAAATTATTAGATTCAAATCACAGTTATTAAACCAGTTCGCTTTGCATTTGCAAAGTGAACGTTTAAAAGTGTAAGTATAATGTCTTTCGAGAGTTTCGAGTAACAATGACGACGAATTCTTATAACATTAAAGTAATAGATGGTGGCGGTAATACTTAAAAACCGTCGAGATAAACTATAAATTAAACGACGTCATAAAAGTAAGTAAAGTTGATTTATTTTAAGAGTCCGGCGAACAGTGAGCTTCCCATACAAACGTAACACCAAAATGATTTGCAATTTGAGCATAATTAACTCTTCTTGTGATGTTATTCGGATTAAGGCAGTATTTGTCTAGGGTTCTATTAAATAAAAAATCCATAATACCAAACCAAATAAAAATTAATGCGATTTACAGTATGTAATTGGCATTTATTTTGAATTGGGTTGGGCCAAGCAAGCCACAACCTTTGAGAAAAAATTTACCACTAAATAGTATAAAACAAAGGCGCTATTAATAATAATAATAATAATATAATAATAATAAATATTTGACAACATCACATACATTGCTCCGATTCCAAAGTAAGTAGCTAAAGCACTTGTGTTATGGAAATCAGAGACAACGGTGGTATCACAAACACCCAGACCTGAGCCAATATAGAAAAGTTCGTTTTCTAAATTGACCCAAACGGGGATCGAACCCGGGACCTCAGAGATGGCATCACCTTGAAAACCGGTATACAAAGCCACTCGACCACGGAGGTCGTCAAAATGCTATTAGTGTGTCTGTTTGTTCGCTCAGTTCTTCTACGCAACGAATTTTGATACGGTTTTCACCATAACTTTGTTAATTTCTTCCGGAAGGTTTATTAGCGATGTTTATAATACACTAGCTAGTACTTTCATAAATTGAAAATCTCCACCATTATTATATTACATATCTATATTTCAGTTACATTAATAGTGATTCTTCGTAGCATGCTTCTTCAGTGAAGATTTCTGAAAATATCCTTTCCCACACACATCACAGTTATATCTCTTCTCTCCCATATGCACTAAAATATGGTCCTTCAAATTATTCTTCCATCTGAACTCCTGTCCGCAAACATCACACTTAAACCTCTTTTCACTAGAATGAGTCAGCATATGCGATTTCAAAGTCTTATTGTCAAAAAATCCCTTATCACAAACACTGCATGTCACAAATGTTTCACCCATATGAACTTTTTTCTGATGCTGTAACACGTAGCAGGGGTAACGAAACCTTTTTTGACATATACTACAAGATGGCGCCGGGACGCCATGTGCTTCCTCTAAGTGGTACGCGCGCAAATAAGCTGGAACTTTTTGGTCGCAATGTGGACATTTTCTCTCCCTAGGTCGTCGCTTTAGGTGGACGAATCGGTAGTGCTGTGATACCAACGGCTGCGACGCGAAGGTGCGTTGACATAAGTTGCAAACGTACTGGCTGTCGAGAACGTGGTAATAGTCCGGGTGTCCTAAAACAAAGATGGCCGTCACTGTTCTGTCTTCTGATTACACAGCGGTCGCGTCACTATTTCAACCGTTAGTATAATTAAGCTTTTTTTAAATAACCCTTCTGTAGTTAAATTTCGTTTTATCGTTTTTATGATATATTAAGATTAAAAAAAATATATGAATCACATTTTATATACTTTTCAGAGTTTTCAGTAATTTGATAAATAGATTTTTTGCATTTCACAATGCTATTTTTATATTAAGATAAATAAATAATAGAAAAAGATCGACTCACCCGTAGCACTTCAGACGGCACTCGAACCCGCACCCTTGGGATTCCGACCCAATGCACCGACCACTTGTCGCATTTCGCCACTCCCACTAGCGACTCGGTAGCATAATTGGTCAGTGCATTGGGCCGGAATCCCAAGGGTGCGGGTTCGAGTCACGTCTGAGGTGGTACGGGTGTTGTAATATGTTTGTTATAATGTTATACCATATTCCTAGTCTAATGCCATAATAAAATTTACTATCCCCCAACCCTAACTACATTCTTCTAAAAATCCTCGTATACAAGAGCAAGAGAAAGTTGGGGCATATAATTAACGACAATTATAATCAATAATAACTAGTTTTATTGAATAAATTATATTACAACTGTACTTATAATATAAGTTATATCATAACACAACTATTTCGTAACAGAACAAAAGAAAATATTATTATTATCAATTTTAGTATTGGTATTTTGATTTCCCGACATTTCAACACCTTTTTTCGCTGTAAAATTTCACAATTTTCGGGGCATAACTTTTTGGTGCCCTCCAGTGCGTGATTTAGTTGGATTAAAAAATAATTACTATTATAGTCTCGTAAATGAATTTTATGCTCCGTAGTCTGCACACTATAGCGCCGCCATTGGAAAAAAAATCATAGTGCTTCAATAAAGACGAAATTGTGAATTATCTCTTTGAAGTGCACTCCGTAGAAGCTTTGTGGTTCTTTTTATCGCTTAAACAATATTTTATAGTCTGACGTTTAGTTAAATGGAGTTTTATTGTTAAAAGTATATAAACTTATCGCTTATATTTTCCAATGGCGGCGCTAGTGTGCAGACTACGCCCTCTTAAAGGTCGTTTCAACTCAGTTCGTTACACGTTACAGCCTGCGGGGACGTATTGAGGTAGCATTTTCATATACGCTTCCGGGGGCCGTGGTCACGGGACTAGATTTGAGTCGTTCGTGATTGAATCCTTCAATTGAACTAGTTCCCTTATCAAGTACTCCTTCACTCGTTCATTCGGCTCCCAATTACTTCAGTACTTCATTTAGTTCACACTTCACTGAAGGAGAGTAAAGCGGACAGACAGATTACGACCACCGCATGCGGAAGCGAGACAGTTGCACGGCTCGGCGGCTAGCAGTCGGTCGGAGTCGGAATCCGCCCGCACTCAATTTGACTTCAACAACTCTATTGCGCTAATATTAAGGCTTATTTTTACATAACGACAAAGTGACTCAAATAGACTACTGAAGTACTGAGCCAAGTGAACTAGATGAACTAAATGTGTGATATACTTCATCTAGTCCAACTGAACTATATCACTCTTTACACTTCAGTGAAGTTTTTTGCGCATGTCTACACGGGACTACTATATATAATATACAATACAATAAAAGAACAGGTAAATTATTTTTAAATATTTTTAGAGTTTTTATAAAAAAATACAGTCTTATAATTCAAAACAGATTAAATAAATAGCTAAATAAATTCATATTCTACGCCAATTTGCGAAAAATAATATTGTAATTATGTTTTATTTAAGCATAAACAATAATTGCGTTTCCCTAGTTTCAAAACAGTCTTATTATGCAAAAAAAAAAGTAAATTGTATAATAATATTATTTTATATGGTATAATTATTTGAAATTGAAATAAAAAAAAGATTTTTTTACAATATAGAATTATACTTACAGATCATAAAAAAATATACAACATGTTACAAAAATACCCCTAATGCCGAATATGGTATATAGAGACCATCAAACTGATCCACGTTTACTATAAGACCAACTCTGAAATCGCGGAAAAAAAATCAGCTGTGTCATACAAAAATTAAAATCGAAAATCAAAATGTATGAAACAGCTGATTTTTTTTCGCGATTTGAGAGTTGGTCCCATAGTAAAAGTTGTTCAGTTTTATGGTCCCTATATACCATATTCGGCATTAAAGGGTATTTTTGTAACATGTTGTATAATTCAACTAAATCCAAGTAATTTTATTATGTCCATTAAAAAAAATCACAGTTTAGAGTAAGACATTCATTTCACTAGAAGCTTTCAGAGCAACTTGTTCGCACCAACAACAACTTTAATAGTGAAAAAAAGTTTTTATTAAATTTTGATATTTCACATTTACAACGGCATTGTTATATTATAAATATTTTCATGCTCAGTTATCATCTGGTCGAGGCAAGCCATCTCACAGGGTTTTTGATACGTATATGATTAAACGATAATTTAAAAACAATTGTGATGATATCTATTATGCTATGTGATATATCACTCGGCAAAATTGCACTTCACCTTAAGGCTGCATAGTCTGCACACTAGCGCCGCCATTGGAAAAAAAACATAGTGCTTAAATAAAGACGAAATTGTGAATTATCTCTCTGTAGTGCACTCCGTAGAAGCTTTGTGGTTCTTTTTATCGCTTAAACAATATTTTCTAGCCTGTCGTTTATTTAAAAGGAGTTTTATTATTAAAAGTGTCCACTTATCGCAAAAAATCTCCATTATACTAAACGACAGGATAGAAAATATTATTTAAGCGTTAAAAAGAACCACAAAGCTTCTACGGAGTGTACTACAGAGAGACAATTCACAATTTCGTCTTTATTTAAGCACTATGCTTTTTTTCCAATGGCGGCGCTACTGTGCAGACTACGCCCTCTTAATGTCACCTAAAGTCCCAAGTCAAAAATGTCCCATCACTGGCACTAAAAATTCACTTCCGGGTGGTACTTCGTCATATGATAATTCAAACTAGCCTTTTGCACAAACGCCTTACTGCAAACGCTGCAGACCTTCCGCCTATCGCCAGTATGAATCCTTTCGTGCAAATCTAAAGTTGTCTTCCTCAAAAAAGCTTTCCTACAAAACTTGCAGTGGTAATCCTTCACAGTCTTATGCTTGAATTTGTGCTTGTACATACCTTCGAAACTAAAAGTCTCGTATTCACAAAACTCGCATTTATACTTCTCACCGAGCATATGAAAACTCTTTATATGCTTCCGCAGCTGTAATTTTGTATTGAACGCGCCTTTACAAGCATTGCATTTAAACCGGTCGTCTACGTTATGCTCTTTCAATTTGTGGATTGTTAGAGGTGCTGGCGTCATGAATCCTTCAGAACAGTAAGGGCAACCGAACCGCGGGATGTTGTAATGCTTAGTCTTCACGTGGTATCGGAGTGACGTCATTTTGTCATACGGCTTGTCACATTTGCTGCATTTGTATACGTCACCTTCTGAGGTATAGTCGGTGTCGCGAAGGTAGAACTTAGGCGCTCGCAGGAATAACTTAGGCGCGTCCGGGCTTTCGCCTAGAAGACAAAAAAACATATATTCAATCGGTTCTCTCCTCTTCAGTCTTGCGTCTTGACAGTGGGGAGATTTTGACATTTTCGTTGGGACTTTAGTGCCAGTGTGTTACGGCTTTATTTCAGATTTAAACAAAGCCTTTCGATTGTTTTGTAGATAAGTTTGAATTTAAATTGGAAGTAATTTCCAGTTTATGCGTATTAAATTCCAGCTGTTATGTCACACGCTCAAAAATTATGATTCATAAATGATCAACAATAATTGAATGCCATATTTCTTCTCTTACTAACTACAATATGTTTGTTTGTTATGCTTTCACGTCTTGTATACGTTGTGAGGAGTGAGGGTTACCAGAAAAAGCCACCTTTTATAAAAAAAAACTGGGATAGAAAAATATTATTTGTACATTTGTATCGCTTGTTTATGCCTTTATCATAAGTAATTAATAATTACTACTATTCAACTTGAGGAGCTCGGTAGCGCAGTGGTATAGCGTCTGACCCAGCGATTGCGGAGGTTAAGCAACTTTCGCAAGGGTCGGTCATGGGATGGGTAACCAAAAATTTATTATTTTGAGCTCCTCCGTGCTTCAGAAGGCACGTTAAGTTATTGGTCCCTGCTGCATTTGCAGTCTTTAACACCTACCAATCCGCATTGGGCCCGCGTGGTGGGTTATGGCCCGTCCTTATCCACCCATAAGGAAGGCTTGTGCACCAGCAGTAGGGACATTAAAAATGGTTGATGGTCTAGCACCCCAACAGTAGTACTGTAGGGGTGACTGGGCCGTGTTGGTTGACAGAACAATGATAAGATGGGGTGCGGGGCAGAGGGCGTCCGCCCACCGCTACCGCGCAGGCCTAGAGGTACAAGTACCTAACTTTTCACTACTAAAAGTGCGGTACTGCAGTCTGTACTAGTCGCCATTAATTTGCCTGCATTCATCGCCCAGACAAAGGAGTTACCTCACTATAGGAGTAGTACATTACAGCCGAGAACGGGAAGTTAGCAATTACAGTGTCGAGGATGATTTGAAGCCCGAGCCGTAGGCGAAGGGTTTAATCATTCGTGGTAATGTAAATTGCTTCCAGCACAAGGCTTGTATAATGTATAGTGGAGGAAATACATTTTTCTTAGTAAAAATGTATTTTTTTAAATGGGTTCTTGTGGCCATGTGTCATGTCACCACAAGTCATGCAGCTTCATAAAAATAAGCTAGCTGATGAGTTCTACCGTATTGAATCTGGAATACTCGTGCGGGAAGTAAGTATTGAAATTCATTCTCCGCACTGAATTTCAAAATTAAAAAGTTATGCACCGGACCACCACGTAAATGTGGAACCTCCCGCGTTCTTTTTTCAAATGTAATGATCATATTTCAGAGCATAAGTGAGAAAAATATATTATTATTCACTAAGCTAGTAATATGAACGTTCAGCGTACAGCTTAAACTATTGGAACTATTAATAATGAAAACGTTGTTTAGGAAATAGAAATTTACATTTGCTATTTATGTAAGTAGGCACGTGTTTTCACGGCGTTTAACTAGAACCTACAGTGTTAATATAACAGTAGTACCTACATTACAGACGAGTGCGGGAAGCTATCATTTACATTGTCGAGGATGGTTTGAAGCTCGAGCCGTAGGCGAAGGCTTTAATCATCAAACGCAATCTCCGCACTGAATTTCACATTTAGAACCTGATGAACCAGACCACCACGTAAAGGTGGAACGTCCCGCATTCTTTTTTCAAATGAAATAATAATATTTCAGAGCATAGAGAAAAAAATATTGACATGATATTTTTATCACTGCCTTTTGGCAGTCAGCTTTTAACATCACCCAGAATCCGGACTCAGAAAAAGATCTTCAACGTACAAAGAATGATTGAGGCTTTAGATATAGCGACACGTAATTCGGAACAACATAGCCGTCTTACTATACGAGTAAGTAGAATAACAAATAAATAAATATAGGCCAACATATTCCATTAAAACGCCATAGTAGAAAAATTTTGTTTTTGCAAAGAGAAAAAAGAAATACTAAAAAAACATTAATATATTAAAATAAAAACTTTTTACTCGCAATTTTACTAAAAGATTTTTGATCACACGTCACCACGGCAGGCAGCTGTAAAATTGGAACGTCGAGAACACAAAATTCACTCAAAAGTTTTTTATAAATAAGGTCTGACGGATACGAAAAAAAAGTATTTTATCTCATTAGGAAGCATGTATATTTTCGAAGTGCACGAAATAGTTTGTATCTACTACGATGTCTTGCGCCATGCCGTATCATTTAAAGTTTAAGGGGTCGTACAACGTCAAGTACACAAGACAGCACGTCAGTTTGAAAACAGCTTTTATTACGTAGGGCATAAAGGTCTCAAGGTCAACATGTATAGTCTAAGGTTCCGTTGTGTGTACACATAATTGATGCAACGATTTCACAGGACAGTATTACTTTATTAATCGGTTCAAAAAAAAATGTAGATAGTAATCAGTTATGTGATTGGCAGAACACGAAAGTGAAAACTTTCTCAGTAAAAAAAATCGTAGTGACCTCCAATTTTGTAATTTTTAAATGCTGTGCCCTCCATTATAACATCTATTACACCTGTTATCTTGAAACTATAATAAAAAAGCTCTCTAGTTTTGTGATGAAACGTTTTCCATAAAAGTAAATAGTTTTATTAGTAATAAATTAAAAACGATAATATTTTTTTCAATAATTTCGTCTATGTTTCTTGCAGCTTTGTACGGCCCCTTAAGAAATACCAAAAAGAAAACTAAAACGTACCATCAGCAGCACATCACGTAACGACGATTTTGACATTTACTACTTACATGTTTAAGTTTATAATCGATTACAGAAAGTCATATTTGGTTAAGTTATGTGCTGCTGTGTGCGTGAAAAAGTTTGTAAGGCCACTAGTCATAATCATAATGCCACAAATAATTGACAGTTTGTTCACAACAAATGATATAAATATACGCAAAGTTCTAAGGCTCAGTTTACTACGCATTCACTTCGTGATCGCCGTCGACGACCGTTATGTAACAGCTAACGGTACTGTAGACAAAAAAGTAATCATGTTTTTCAACAGTTTTTCAGAGAGTTCAAGAGTCATTAATTTATATAACAAGTTAGCTTCGCAATTATGTAGGAACTTTACTCTTTTAATCATTATAACAACACAAATAACGAACGTAATGATTAAAACAAAAATTAAGTTTTGCGTTGCTAGCCGTACTAGAAAGGCGACGCAGGGGGTGCGGTATGACGAAGCGGGCCGGGAGGTAGCGGCAATGATGAAGTGAACGCGTAGCACAGGAGGAATGGACAGTGATGCCAACTAATAATGTTTTAAATTTCCATGGTTTTTGACGTTATTAGAATAAACTATATCGGGATTTACACCATGTACCTGTTTATTTTTGAGACTCCGTGTACCTGTTTATTTTTGAGACTCCGATATTTCGGCGCAGTTGCATGCGCCATGGTCACGGAAGAACTGTCGATTGTTGCGTGCGGGTAGATGTTATTGGCAGACAAATCGGTCTACCCTCCGTCTAAGTCTTTTATTATTACGTTCGATACTTTTATTATTGCATGCGCCATGGTCGTACTTTTATTATTACGACCATGGCGCATGCAACTGCGCCGAAATATCGGAGTCTCAAAAATAAACAGGTACATGGTGTAAATCCCGATATAGTTTATTCTAATAAGCAACTTTATACCTAGTTCTAGCTATTATTTGGTGACAGACAGCTTTTAATGAAACTTGTAGCTAAACTTTTTCAGTAAAAAATTGTCATATTAAACATTTAGCTAGTCTAGCAACTTTTTGGGGCAAAAATGCCAATCTAGCAACATTTTGAGAAATGTCTAGAACTGGGTAAAGCTAGCAGTTGGCAACACTGAGAATGGAATGGAAGCGAATTTCGTAACAAAATTGTACATAGTATAATGAGTCTTATCTCCATTGTGTAAAATGCAAACTAGCTACGAGCAACAATTTCTTTCTTTTTCAAAAAATCTATTGTCAATTAGCCGTTTCACATGATGATGTAAGAATTCTATAACCCTACACATCCAAATCTGTTCAGGCATTTGGAAGCTACGGTGGAATAAAGAAACTCACATACATACATACAAGAATCCTAAACACAATACACTCCTTTTTTGGGCAGTCGTGTAAAAAGAGGTTGTGCGTCGTCTGCGCGTTTTCTCGAGCATTCCCGCAGTATCTAATTCGTGGTCGTGCAGTGCGGGAGGTGGCTTATGTGTCGTATTTTCGCAATTTCACAAATTAAATATGAAAATGACAAGTGGCCCTACAATTGTACATAGAACGTCTTATTTCTGAATTACACTCTTCGATCAAGAATATCTTAGATGTCCGGTCAGATCTCAAAAATGGCAAATAACGCCCCACTTACAAACGGGGCTCCGTCGGTACGCACGCAGACGGCAAAATATGCACCCACTGCGCGAAAAAAAAATCTGCTGTTTCATACATTTTGATATTTTCAATTTGAATTTTTGTATAAAACAGCAGATTTTTTTTTTCGCGATTTCAGAGTTGGTCCCATAGTAAAAGTTGATCAGTTTGATGGTCCCTGATAAAGTTCGAATTTATCTGCTTTCGTCTAATAGGGTCAGGTTCAAAATAAGGCGAATTCTTCGGTTATACAGTTTCGAATATATATTGACTTATATTACAAAGTTTTTAAAGGTATATAAAAAAAAAAGGTGAGAAGTGAGAATTTATTTGAAGTGGTCGTCGTCTTCATGCGCAGCCCAATATATAGCTGGAATTAGCGCCCTCTGGTGTTGTTTCTCTGGTACTGTGTAATCCATATAAGCCGATCGATGATCGTCGTATAAAACCACCTGCGTGCGGCGCTTCTCGCTTAGTCCACTAGATGGCGCGTGAACATCCCGGCGGACCTTGAGAGATCCACTCTCAACAGTGTGTCATGTCGGACATCGAACCTGGTTCCTCGACGACCGGCAGTGGACATATTTTGGAAAATGCCCGGTGAATGACGCCCGTTGCTGTACGAATGATCGCAACCCTGGGTACACTGTCCTTGCCTGGAATCAAAGATAAAATACGTCCCAAACGCCATTTGAGCGGGGGGAGGTTATCTTCCTTTATGACAACTAAAGTTCCTGCTTCTAAGTTGTCATTCTTCGTCTGCCATTTAGTGCGTCTTTGTAGTTCTGAAATGTACTCTGTGGACCATCGCTTCCAGAATGCTTGTCGTAGTTGTTCGACTCGTTGATAGCGGGATAATGAGTGCGTGGGCGTAGTGGTCACGTCTTCCTCTGCTGGAGCTGTCAGCGGCCGGCCAATCATGAAGTGGGCAGGAGTAAGAGGAGTGTAGTCACTAGGATCTGAAGATAAAGGATACATAGGGCGGGAATTCAGGACAGCTTCAATCTGTACTAAAACTGTGCTGAACTCCTCATAAGTCATATGTGCATTTCCTACTACTCGAGTAATATGGTGTTTGCAGGATTTGACCCCAGCTTCCCATAACCCGCCAAAATGAGGTGCGTACGGAGGTATGAACGTGAATTTAATGTGATTATCTGACGCATAATCAATGATAGACTCTGAATTCTTTTTGAATAAATCTGAAAATTCACGAGCTGTCCCCACAAAGTTCCTACCATGATCAGAAAATATTTGGGAGGGTTTTCCTCTCCGAGAAATGAATCTTTTCAAAGCTGAAATATAACCTTCTGATGACAAACTAGTAACAAGTTCTAAGTGTATGGCACGCGTGGAAAAACATACAAATAGACATATATAACATTTTTCAAGTTTGGAACCCCTACCCTTTCTATTTAAAATATATAGGGGCCCTGCGTAATCTACTCCACAAGTAATGAATGGAAAGCTTGCAGTTACGCGTTCAATAGGTAAGTTACCCATTATAGGTTTTAAAATATTACCTTTCATACGACTACATATCACGCATTGTTTTACAATTTTTCTTGCCAAATTTCTACCACCTAATGGCCACCATTTATCTCTGATATGAGATAAAAGAAGTTGTGGACCAGCATGTAATAAATTTAAATGTTCACTTTGAAATAAAATATGAGTAAAAACATGTTTACTACATAATAAAATGGGATGCTTTTTATCATATGCAAAATCTGAATTTACTAGTCTGCCTCCAACTCTTATAATCTTATTTTTATCTAGAAATATATTTAAACTAGAAATGTTACGATTAGATTTTAAAATTTGATTATTTACTAGTGCATTGTATTCATAAGGAAATGATTGCATTTGAGCTTGCTTTATTATAAAATTTAAAGACTTATCCAGTTCGTCTACATTTAACGGCCCCCGCAATCTTTGATCATTATTTTGCACTCGTGTGTTACGTATAAAGCGTATCATATATGCACACGTTCGCTGTAATCTAGAAAATTTCGAAAATCTATTAAAATCAATAATCTCGGTATTTTCAAAATTGTTATTACTCAAAATATTAACAGTATATTGTTTCAATTCAGGTAAATTGTCATTTTCTAAAGTAACAAACTGGTTTTGTGACCAAGCTGTCCCATCTTCACGCAAAAACTTTGGTCCGTTCCACCATAACTCAGATGAATTTAATTCGGGTAGAAATAAACCGCGCGAAACTAGATCAGCTGGATTATGTGATGAGCTAACGTGAAGCCAGGTCGAGTCGCTTGTTAACTCATTTATCTCAACCACACGGTTCTGTACGAAAGTCTTTAAATTATGTGGAGACATTCGCAACCAGCCGAGAACAATAGTTGAATCTGTCCAAAATAAAATCTTATCAAAAGTTAAACGCAATGTTTTTAATATTTTATCGCCTAATTTAGCGCCTAACAATGCACCGCATAATTCAAGCCGAGGAATGCTAACCGGTTTCACTGGCGCGACGCGGCTCTTCGAACATAACAACCTCGTTGTGACGTCACCATTGCTACTGCATGTCCGTATGTAAGCACACGCGCCGTACGCAGTCTCGCTTGCATCCGTAAATACGTGAAGTTCTATTTTAGAATAATCGCGTCCTATGACATAACGCGGTACACGAATAACTTGTAAATATTCCAACGATTTAATAAACTTTTCCCAAATAATTGATAATTTCTTAGGAACTATTTCATCCCAATCTAGTTTACATAACCATAACTTCTGTAACAACGATTTTCCTATAATAATAAACGGGCTTAATAAACCGAGTGGGTCGTATACCTGTGAAACGATTGATAATATTTGACGTTTAGTAATTTTATTGTTATTTTCTATGTTTATTTTTGTTGTAAAATGCAATTCATCACTTTTATTATACCAACCCATACCAAGGGTCCTATTAAAACAATTTTCATCGAATGATAAACTTTTAGTTTGGTTAATACTGTCTACATCGTTATCAAAAGTAATGTCGGATGTGTTAAAAATCCATTTTCTTAATGAAAAACAACCCGATAAACAAGTATCCGATACGCCCTTACATATCTGCGATAACTTAAGTACTGAGTCCGCCCCTATACATACATCGTCGATATACATATTTTCTAAAATAGTGCGTGATACGTCTTCGTCCGAGCATTCTAATCCTAATTGCTTAATGCATCGATTGCTAAGATAAGGCGCGGACGCAGTGCCGTATGTGACCGTATTAAGGCGGTACACACTAATGGGATCGGACGAATTTTGTCGCCATAAAATTAAATGTAAATATCTTTGATCTTCGTGAATTAATATTTGTCTGAACATTTTTTCTATATCAGCACATGCTACAAACTTGTACTGACGAAAACGTAAAATAATAGAAAATAATTCATTTTGTAGTGCCGGGCCTGTCATCTGAACGTCATTTAATGACTTACCGGTTGTCGTTTTTTGACTTGCGTTAAAAACTACTCGTAACTTTGTAGTAGTGCTCTGTTCCCTCATTACACCATGATGCGGTAAAAAATAATGAGGCGACGCATAATTCTCAATTCGCGTCATGTGTCCTAAGCTTAAATATTCTTGCATGAAATCGCAATACATTTTTTTATATTCTGGTGATTTTTCTAATCTACGTTCCAATGACAAAAATCTATTCTCAGCTATTTTGTAACTATCACCTAACTGATCAAGTGAATCTCTCACTGGAACCCTAACCGAAAAACGACCGCCGTCTACCCGCTTTGTCGTTTCGGTAAATAATTGTTCACAGTAGCGTTCTTCGTCTGTCTGGTATTGTTTAGGAGAAACAATTTCTTCTAATTCCCAAAATTTACTTAACTGTTTATTTAACTGAACTGTTTGCATATAATGACATTGTACTCGATTATTATGTACGCGACTATCATAAATAATACCAGATATAATCCAACCTAGCGTAGTATTCTGTAGGTATGGACCTGTTTTCAAGCGTATTTTACCGTCTATCAATAAGCCCCAAAACACATCTGCACCGATCAATATATCGATTTGTGACGATTTGTAAAATAAAGAATCGGCGAGTTGAATATTGTTTGGAATTTCTAATGAATTATAATTTAAGCTGATTGACGGTAATGCAGTAGTAATATGATTCAAAACTATGCAATTAAAGCGAGTATTAAATTCACCGTCTAACGATCTTAGTTTAATTTCACACGACTCCGTTGAGTAAGTGTGCGACTGCCCTATACCCGTGATATGAAAAGCGGACTGTATCGATTTAACGTTTAACTGTTTGCTTAAATTTTCTGTAATTAAACAATGTTGACTACCGCTGTCTAGTAAGGCACGGGCCTTAACGTAGACATTGTCGCTGCCTGCTACTTCCACTAATGCTGTGGATAATAAAACAGTTTCCGACGCGCTTACGATATTACTCGCGGTTTCCTTACAACCAATATTAATGCGTGGTTGCTGGATCGTATGTAAAACGGATGACGCGTGGGGTTCGGGGTTCGATTCCGATCGACCTTCCACGACTGACAATAATGCGCTTTCGATGATATTATTTTGGTGTAATAAGCTGTTGTGTTTTTTATTACACTGTTTACACGCACCAAAATAACAATCTGAAGCAGAATGTCCTGCACGTAAACAATTAATACACAATTTCATATTATTAACGAATTCTAATCTATTCTGGATTGTAAAGTCCAAGAATTTTGTACACGTATAAAGCGAGTGATTTCCGCTGCATAATGGACATGTGCGGGTAGTACTCTTTAAATTATTTTTTGTTGAAGTGAAACTATGTACCCTTTGTTGAACAGGTCGTTTAATAGTTTCTGGAATGACTTTATTATTAGAAAATGAAGAAGAATTATGCGCTTTAATCATTTCTAAAGTATCTGCTTTATTTCTCAAAAACGAAATAAGATCGTCTAGCTTGAAACTTTTATTAACATGGGTAGTTAAATTATTTTTATATTGTTCCCATTCTTTCTCAATTACAGAATCTAATTTTGAGGTGATTATGAAAATAATGAGTGTGTCCCAATACTCAGTGGGTTCGCCAAGAGTCTTTAAAGCGCGTAAATTTTTTAAAATTATATCTATTAATTTTCTAATGTGAAAAGAAGACTCTTTATTCAAACTTTGCATAGAAAATATTGCTTTTACATGATTGTGTATTAACAGTTGAGTGTTATTATATCTCTCATAAAGCAAATCCCAAGCTATTACGTAGTTTTCTGACGTAAATTCAATTGACTTGATTACTTGAGCAGCATTACCTAACAGTGAGGAACGTAAATAATGAAATTTCTGAATTTGTTCAAGTTGAGTAGAATTATGAATCATAGAAAAGTAGGTGTCCCTAAACTCCAACCAATTATCGTACGAACCGTCAAAAGATGGTAGTGAGATCGTAGGAAGCTTAACTAACGATTTTGCGCCACACTTAGACTCACAACTAGCTTGATCAGAACTACTTAAACGTTTAAGCAAAGTATCCACTTCCGCCATGGTATCGTAAAAAACATTTTCAAACGATTCTCGAATTTCTAACTGAACTGCAATATCGTCTTCGGACGCCATTGACATTTCAATTGAGTTTTGAATATTGTTAAATTCACTGATTAACGGTTTAGATGCATCGCTACGTAACTTTAATTCCGTTACTTGCTTATCGTTTAAATCAATATTACGGAACGAGCTCACAAATTTTACGAATAAAGTTAGTCTACCTTTGATTGAACCGCGTTTTTTATTCAATTCTTTAATCACACTTTCATCTGATTCTACACGTAAATTAGAACTAGCACTAGGAATAGGAGATTTACTGCGAAAAGTTACGTTTTCAACACTCATTTTGACGAATTATAAAAAGTAGGGTACTCACCAAATTTCTGCCTGTTGATGAGGCGAACACCGGAATCTAATGGTAAAAAGCACAGTTTTAGCACAAATTGAAATGGGATAAGACGGTATAGGGAGATAAAGGAACGAATTGGCCAGACCCTTCGTGGTTCCCTCGATGATCCTGGCTCGTAGGTCCAATGATAAAGTTCGAATTTATCTGCTTTCGTCTAATAGGGTCAGGTTCAAAATAAGGCGAATTCTTCGGTTATACAGTTTCGAATATATATTGACTTATATTACAAAGTTTTTAAAGGTATATAAAAAAAAAAGGTGAGAAGTGAGAATTTATTTGAAGTGGTCGTCGTCTTCATGCGCAGCCCAATATATAGCTGGAATTAGCGCCCTCTGGTGTTGTTTCTCTGGTACTGTGTAATCCATATAAGCCGATCGATGATCGTCGTATAAAACCACCTGCGTGCGGCGCTTCTCGCTTAGTCCACTAGATGGCGCGTGAACAGTCCCTATATACCATATTCGACATTAGGGGTATTTTTGTAACATGTTGTATAACATTTATTGTTCGTTTACGTGTATGTTAATTTTATAGTGCGACACGACTTAAAAATCAAAATGGGGACGGAGTACTATGCCAAAAAAATATTAAACCCCTTAAAAAGTAAACTTTATATCAGTGCTTTGCAATCACTGAGTTTTTGTCTTTTTCTGTTGATGCGCCACGAAGTTCGGAAACTTCGGAACGTCTGCCGGGCTTCAAATTAAAACAGATAAATCGAGCCCCAATCGAGCCAAAATGGCGAACCCTAATTTATGATGTCACACGAACATCGATATCTTCTAAATAACTACAATACGAAACTTCTTACTTCGATTTATGTCACTGCGGGAACCAAATTATTAAAAAAACACGCTGTATACCTTGTAGGCACCCGGGAATACTGACGCAGGCAGGGAATTCCACTCCCTGGTTGTGCGTATAATGAAAGATTAGGAATAGTAGATTATTAGACAAGGGTCAAAAGGAAGCCATTCCCATACGAGATATTTAGACTATAGTTCGGGTATGGAATTGATGACTTACCCGTGTTAAACACTCTACTTTTCATTTCGAATATAAGGAAAGTAAAAAATCGTAGTTTGTCCAGAATATTTATTAATAAAAACATGTTGTAACTACATAGGTAGTTCATATTTATTTATTTCTTATTTCAAATTTTGAACAGCCCGCGTCGCCGCTCCGCCTAATGTTTTTAATTTTGACTGGCTGTTATACCAACTCTATGGTCGACTATGTAACCAAATTCAGTTCTATTTTTTAAATTCTTTTACACCCTAGGGTGGAACGCAGAGTTTTTAACCCGCTGCTCAGTTTAAATATACATCACTTTCCGAATATCGGAAATTAAAAAGCGCTTTGTACGCGAAGTGTGTGTATGTAATGGATATAAACAGTTTTATCTATATAACTGTTTTGAAACCAGAGTGTAATTCAAAATAAGACGCCACAGAGTATAATCAACTATCTCCTACCTTTTTTCCCGCCATCTCCATCCTTTTCCTTCTTGGGCTTGACGGTTGGCTTGACTGTTGGCTTGATGGTTGGCTTGACAATCGGTTTGCTAGGACGTGGTTTTGGTTTGCTTCTCACTGTTGCATTAACCTTTTCGGTCTTAACTTTTTTTGCCTTTAGTTCTTGGAGATCAAGGTCCATTTCGAAATCATCATCGCCTGTTGGGAAATAAAATACATTATATTTATTTAGCAACAAATGAATCATTGATTGATGTAAAAAAAAAACAGTCAAAAGCGAGTCGGATTCGCGCTCCGAGGGTTCCGTCCTTTCCATCATCATTCTAAAAAAGTTTACTATTTAGAGACATCGTTTTATTTTTCCTGTAATCTTTACATAAACTTCTATCACATAAAATAATTTCAAATTTTTCTCTATGCAAACTTCGGAGATAAGGGGGCGCGAAGTTTTTTTTTTTCATCAAAAGTCGAAAACTATGCGGCCTAAAAAAATGAAAAATGTTTGAGAATGAACAAGCAGCGCTTTTTTATATGATACCCCATATGCCCTAGTAGAATTTTTAAGACCCCCTTTCAGTCCCTGTTGCTACCTCCTTGGTCGAGTGGCTTTGTACACCGGTTTTCAAGGTGTCGCCATCTCTGAGGTCCCGGGTTTGATCCCCGGTTGGGTCAATTTAGAAAACGAACTTTTCTATATTGGCTCAGGTCTGGGTGTTAGTGATACCACCGTTGTCTCCGATTTCCATAACACAAGTGCTTTAGCTACTTATTTTGGAATCGGAGCAATGTATGTGATGTTGTCAAATATTATTATTATTATATTTTAAAAAATATAAATATTTTCATTTCTCTCTTATTTGCAAAATAGTTAGGCAAACGTCATCTAAAATTATTCCAAATTTCAAGCTGATAGCATTAGTAGTCCTCGAGATATCCAGCTGTGACAGACAGACAGACTGAGTCGCACCATAAGGGTTTCTTTTTATCATTTTGGTATGAAACCCAAAAATGAACCTTTTTTTGGTTTTTATTTTAAATTAAGTAATTTTGACGTACCATCATCATATTGGAAACTGGAACCATAATCATCATCGTCCGGCTTCACATCTGTCAGTTAAAATAACATAGATATTATATTATATTTTATAAGAGGTCCCGGCCGGGTTCGATTCCCGGCCAAGCGACTATTTGTAGCAAAGTTAAATTTGTATTCTATATGTATATTTTGTATGGAAAAACCAATTTATACTTGCAATTGTATACTCTTGGAAACACCGACGCATAGCAAGTTTGATTTTTTTTTCAGATAGACATTGTGTGATAGATAACTATACATATACAACATGTTACAAAAATACCCCTTATGGTATATAGGGATATGGTATATTGTATACAGGGTGTTAGTAGCACCCTAGCGAAAACTTTAAGGCATAATCCTACCCTTAGAGCGAAGCAACTTTCTCTATGGCACCACTTGTCTTCTTCTTCTTCTTCCTAATGAGTGGCTTGCTCTGTGGTCTATGCACAATTCCGCCAATGTCACGTAGTTAGCTTCTACACGAATGGGACTTTATGGGACTTTTTTTTTTTTTTTTAAAGTCACCCTAAGCAGATTTACCTAGAATAAAAACAGCACATCCAACAACACAAACATAAGACTTTAAGCAAAGCAGAGGGAGCTTAGAATTTTAAATTGTTATAGGAGATAAATTTGGCCAGAACTTTTATAAAGGGGGTATTGATGAGGGATAAAAGGTGTTTCATATTTACGGGGCGGGGAATATTGTGAGGAAGGATATCGTAAAGTGACACTTTTAGTTTGGGGCAGTTAAAGAATAGGTGGTCAACGGTACCTTCTTCTTGTTCGCACTCACAAAGGGGACTGTCACGAATTTTTAATCTGGCTAGATGAGTGGGAGTACAAGCGTGACCTATGCGTAATCTGCAGATAGTAGACACTACTTTCTTGTTTAGCTCTTTGTTTCTAAAGAACCAGGGTTTGGGTGGTATTTCCTGCTGAATGTCAAAGTAGTACTTTCCCGCGCGATCTTTCGTCTGCAACCATTCAGTTCTCCACGATTTTTGAAGGTGTTGATGAGCCAGTGAGGAAACGTCCTGGTAAAAGATTTCGGTGTGTTCTAGAGAGCCGGAAGTTATAGCATGTTTTGCACAGGAGTCTACCGTTTCATTGCCAGGAATTCCATTGTGGCCAGGGATCCAGGTCAAGACAACTTCAATGGATTTTTTTTGACACCTAATCAACGCTTGCCTAATGTTTAAGATTACTGGGAATTTGGATTTTGAGCGAAATGGGTTAGACATGATCGCTTGTAGACAGCTTAGTGAGTCACTAAAAATTATGGACTTATTAAGACAATGGGACTCTATGAATAGAATGGCTTCGAAGATGGCAATAGCTTCCCCGGTGAAAACCGAAGAGAGGGGGGGAATTTTAAAACTCAAGACAATTTTATGAGACGGGATCCAAACCGCGGCTCCAATAAAGCCGTTTTCTTGTAATTTAGAAGCATCCGTGTATATAGGAAGCCAACCATTCCAATCTGATGAGAGCAACTTAATGAATGACTGCATTGCGTGTGGAGAGTCTTTATCAATCCCAAAATAAGTTTTAACGGGAGGGATGAAAGTCAGTGACTCAAAACTGTTGTCAAAAAGGGGTTGACGTGAAAATTGCTTTATTGGTATTTGGGGTTGGTTGAACTTATTGAAGCTGTGAAGGATACAGGGAGTTTTATTAATAGGATCAGATTCTGATAACTGAGAGAGTCTTTTTAATTTTGCAAGTAGGGGGTGGTCTGATGAGGTGAGGATTTTAAGGATGAAGCGGTCACTGAGATATTGTCTGCGCAGAAATAGAGGAGGGTCACAGCTCTCAATTTGGAGAGCATTGATAGGGGACGATCTCATAGCTCCCAAAATGATACGCAGACATTTGGATTGAATCTTAGTAATTCTGTCCAAAGGAAGCTTATTGCATGGGTCTAAAAGAAAAGAGCCGTAATCAAAGTGACATCTGACGATGGCGTTATACAGTAACTTTTGGCTATAAGGATGAGCGCCCCACCAGACGCCCGACAAGGCTCGTAGAACATTTAACCCCTTTTCAGCTTTCTTGGCAACATTCTCAAAGTGAGGAATACCCGAGAGGCGGGAGTCCAGGACCAGACCCAAGAATTTAACTTGATTGCGGGGAGGTATGAGATCACCCTGAAACTCAATATGAGGGTCAGAAGAGTTGCGTTTCCTGGAAAAAGCCACGGCTGAACATTTAGCAACCGAGAGAGATAATCCATGGTCTGAAAGCCAGTCACCAAGGTAGGATAGAGCTGTATTCAATTTAGATGAAGCCTCTAAAGAATTACTGGACCTTACATACAAAGCTACATCGTCTGCGTATTGAAGGATTTGGCAAAATGGGTTAACTACAGTTTCCATATCGTACGTGTAAATGTTATATAAAAGAGGGCTTAGGACTGACCCCTGAGGAAGACCCTTCCATACTGTTCTTGGTGGTAACGAAGCACCTTGACATCTGATTTCGATGTTTCTGCTAGATATTGAATTTAGTATAAATCGAACCAACTTCTCTGGGACGCTCAGCTGACGCAATTTTTGCCTGAGTATCGGAAGCAGAACGTTATCGTATGCTGAAGCAACATCTAGGAACACGCCTACTATTTGCTCCTTTTTCTTGAATGCCGTTCGAATATCAGATGTCAAGATGCTCAAGTTGTCAAGAGTGCTACGGCCCTTTCTGAATCCGAATTGGGACTTGGCTAGACGGTCCTGGCTCTCCAGGAACCATTCCAATCGGTTTCTAATCATATGTTCTAAAATTTTGAAGAGGGTGGAAGATAACGCTATAGGTCTGTATGAACCAGGGTCCTGGGGGTCCTTCCCAGGTTTAAGGATCGGAATAATTATTTGTTTACTCCATGTGACAGGGATAGTGCCTAGATCGAAAAAGGCATTAAGCAAATTAAGGAAAAATTTCTTCGTCCTATCCGTAGCTTTCACCAGGAACGAGTAAGGGATTCCATCGACACCAGGGGAGGAGTCAGAGAGACCAGAGAGTGCGGTTTGTAACTCTTCCAAGGAGAAGGGGTTGTCCAATATATGTGTAGGAGGCATAACACTGAAGGGAATAGAAGGGAGACATTCGATGGAGGGAACGAATGGAGGAGCAAGTTTGTCGGCAAAAGAGTCTAACCAAATTGATGGGTTGTTAGATGTGGGGTTAGAGCGGTTCAAGGCTCCACGGAACCTTTTAATTTGTTTCCAAACTACAGATGGAGGGGTGCCGGGGGAAATCGACTCGCAAAAATTTGACCAGCCCTTCCTTTTCCTCATAGCAAGGTACCTCTTGGTTTGAGCATCAATTTTTTGGTATTCTATGTAGTTCTCCATAGTCATGGAAGAGTTGTATTCCGATTCAACCTCTTTCCTTCTCTGAACCATATCAGAACATTCAGAGTCCCACCAAGGCGGAGATATTTTTTTAAAGGAGCGATTCTTTAGAGGAATGTGAGAATCTGCCGATGACTTTAACGCCTCGGCAAATGAGGAATAGACTTCGAGGCAATTTTCGGTGGAAACAGTAGGGATGGAATCTAATTTATTATCTACTTCCGAGGAAAAAGTAGGCCAATCCGCTTTTTTTAAATTATATTTTAGAAGGGGGGGTGGAGCGATACAAGAAGGGGAGTCGAAAGGGAAAGATATAAAAATGGGAAAGTGGTCGCTTCCGAAGGTACTGGGAAGGACATCCCAGGAGAGTGCCGATGCCAAATTCGGAGAACATATGGAAATATCGACTGCACTAGGGTTCTGTGATGGAGATGTTCTCCTAGTAGGGCGACCGTTATTCAGTACGCAAAGATTTTCTCCATCTAGCAAGTCCAGCAGAAGATTGCCGAAGGAGTTGGACTCACCTGAGCCCCATGATTCATGATGGGCGTTTAAATCGCCCATAACTACAATTGGCGGCGGAAGAGCCCTAATAATATTTTGTAGCTCCTGGAGAGCATGGGAGTTGGGATGAGGAATGTAGACAGAGGCAAAAGAAATATTACAAGATCTAATAGCTACTGCGTTTATAATATTGGTGTCGTGAGGAGGGATATTAACCAAATCAAAAACTAGGGAGCGCTTAACAAGCAAAGCACTCCCAGCCCATCCATCTTCCCTGTCATCTCGGAGGCAAGAAAAGCCGGGAACCCCAAAGTGTTTACCTGGGGCCAGCCATGTCTCCGAAATGGCAAAGAGGGATGGGGAGAATTTATTAATGAGGTAAAGGATTTCAGGATATTTGTGCCTAACACTTTTACAATTCCATTGGATCGTGTTCACCGCCAATGCTGAGTGAATTAAGGAGAGGCATAATTTTAGAGGCAACGTTGGGCGGTAGAGGGATGTCGCTAAACTTGGACAAAATGTTTGCTACAAGTAGCCACATAAGGTCCAGAGTGTCGTCGTTAGGAGAGTCATCGGAGAGTTGTGAAGTGTTCCCCAGCAGAGCGCATCCATTGGGGAGTGAAGATGGTACATTAGCTGTGATAATTCCATGAGCAATCTTATCGTATGATTTGCTTAATGGAGCTCTTGGGCGAGGAGTGCGGGTTATAGTTTTGACGTAAGAGGAAGGGCTACAAGTGGCAGGAGATCGCGGCTGTGAGACCGGAGATGGTGCAGCGTATGAAGTTTTAGCCAAGTCAGCGTAAGATTTTCTGGATTGAGGGTATAGTTGAGATGCTTCCTGATAAGAGATGTTATCTTGTGACATGCTGATTTTTATGGATTTTTGGCGGGACTGTTCCGGGCAAGACTTATTTGTGGCAAAGTGAGAAGAGGAACAATAGAGGCAAGTAGCCTTATCCTCTGTTACAGAGCATTCATGACCAGGATGTGGCTGAGCACAACGGAAACACCGGGGCTTTGAACGGCATTGATCCTTGATGTGGCCAAATCTGCAGCAGTTATTACACTGGATTGTGGGTAGAAGATAATTTTCTACAGGGATGGCAGTGTAATAGGAAAAAACTCTTTTAGGCAGTGATTGTCCTTTGAAGGTGAGTACCACGGATTGAGTAGGAGTCCAAGAGACCTCACCGTTAACAATTAGTTTGCGGTTTAACCGCCTAGCTTTAAGCACTAAACCGCAACCTTCAGGGAGTACCAAAGATTCTACCAGCTCTTCCATGGTCAATTCAGTAGGGATGTTTCTTATAATACCCATTCGGGTGACATTGTATGTCGGTATAGCGACAGTGTATTTGTGTAAAGCCAGTAGGGGGTGTGTCAAAAAATTATTTGCAGATTTGTAGCATTTAAATTCTACAGCAATGCGATTACGGCCAACTTTTTTAATGCCGTCATTGGCAATATTTTTGATATCATTTTTAGACAGAAATCTGCCAAAAATGATGGGGCGAATGGTGGTTCCAGACGAGGGTGAAGTTTCCGTACGTGAAACGTGAACAATATAAGGGCCTTTATCTGTGTCCGAGTAAAGTTTGGAAGAATCGTCTTTAAGTGACGGGTGTAAGTAAATAGTCTGACCTTGACCCGGAGACGATGGCGATGCTTCGGTAGTAGTTTCTACGATTGTTTTTTTAGGTGGGACCGACTGGATCTCAGGCTCAAGTCGCCTTTTTGTCCCAGATTGGGAGAATAGAGGAGGAGATAACTCCATCGTTTCCAGAGGCAGGTCTCCATCCGGAGGGTCAGGAGGGTCAGGCGGGACCTTTTCCATTGTTTACGGAGTAAACAACGGAAAGGGTGGGTTTTGAGTTGTTAGGCTAAGCACTTACCGGATTGAACAGCACAATACACACATAAACACAAAACTAAGTAGAAAAAGCTTAGGAATATAAACTTAAACTAAAATGTTTGGAAAGACCGGATAGAGAATAATCCCACGAACACGTGTATCCACTAACACTCGTGAGCACGGAACGCACCACTTGTCGCAAATGCATAGTTGAGATTTTGATTTTTCATTGAGCGGCAATGGACGCGTAACAACTCCATAACATCGCGGGAGCGCGCGCGCGCATACAACAAATCCACGACCATCGACCACGAGGAAATAGCTGTTGTTGTACATTACTTTTCTGTAAAAGGTTCTATGCATCTAAAACAGACTTTGTGTGATAGAAAAAAAAAACACTCAACTTTTGATGAATTTTGCGACAGACAAATCCACTTAAGATAGACTTAGAATCATGAGTCGACTATGCCCTGAAAGTTTTCGCTAGGGTGCTACTAACACCCTGTATAGTAATGTGTAAAATAAGGCAGCAAGGATGTATGTATAGAGATATTTACCTTGATCATCGTCAGTTTCTGTCTTCACCTGTATTTCAAAGGTGGAATTTGAGACCACTGAAACAAAAGAAACATTATAAAAATTAATTATTTTCTTGCTACCAAATAAAAATAATAAAAAAAATCAACCAAACTGAGAATAACCTGCTCCGTTTTTATAAGTCATTTAAAAATAAATAGCCTTTTTCAACAATTCAAACTCGTCTGTATTCATCGATTTAAAATAATATTGGATAATGTCACATACATTGCTCTGATTCTGAAGTACAGTCACATCTATAAATATGTATAAAATTGAGAACTTTGTCATTCTAAAGCTATTATTTTTGAACAGAAATCAATTGACAAATGACAACTACATACAACAAAGTGACAAAGTTCTAAACTGAATACATATTTTAGACTTGACTGTACATAGCCAAAATCTCTTGTGTATAATGGAAATCAGGTAGGTACACTGAGCAACAAAAATCTCTTAACCCTTTAGTACTTGCCTTAACTTTTTGATAGATGCCTCACAGTTTGAAACAGTGTTAAAAAATTGTAATGACAAAGTACTAAAGTGTTAAGCTACTTTTGCTGCTGCATTTGTTGGAATGTAGTGACTACGAAATAGTACAAGTAACCAAATTAAATTAAGTATTAATTACATTTTATTATAAACTGAATAACATTATTTGTTAGCGAGTTAGTGATAAATAAATAGATACATTACCTTGGATAACACTCTTTCCATACAGCTCCTGGAACCGCTTCTCACACTCTAAAACTTGCTTCTTGAAATGGCATGCGTCTGACAACCGTTGTATGCACTCATCGCAAATCTTGTATGTGGCGGCACACAGTGCTCCTGGCACCGGGCTGAGCTGCAATAAATTATTTATAAGTTTATTACCTGGCTCTCACACAGGATTCTAGGAATCGATTCCCAGTTAGCAGAATATCAGGTCGGAGTGTTATCATTTAGACAACTCAATTATTGTAATACTAGTTTTAAAGGTGGGAAAAATTGGTGTACAAGCCCCGAGACCGATCCTTATGCTTCGAATTTAAAAAGGTAATTGTAGTGTAAAAACAACATCATAGCATAGACTATACTCACATTAATGCTCAAGTATTTTTGTAGCATACTGGCATACGCCTCTTGTTCGCCCAGCTCTAAGCAGGAATCCGACAAGCTCGTATAACTTCCATCGTTGAAACAGCAGCGGCACAATCCTTTTTCTACTTTCAGTGTTCCAAATGACATGTTGGTGTTAGTGCCTCAATAAAATTAGTTTTGAAACACAAATTGTAATATACTTTAGACTAATACACTTTAATAAAAATTATCCTAGCTAATTAAGTAGTTCTGTTTTCGGTAAGAATTAAGGATTAACAGTCATTTTTAACAAAATTACAATACGATACAAGCAAGCACAAGCAAGCAGCCATGTTTTTTTTCCACAGACAGGACAAGACAAACGGCGCGGCGGTATCGGTTAAAAACATTGATGTTCATATTAACTGTTTTGATAGATGTATGTAATACATTGCTAATTTTCTTTGGTAAGTTTTTATTTGTGCCAAAACGAAGGAGCAATGTATCACATACATCTGTCAAAACACAGAACATGAACTTCAATGTTTTTAGCCAATAGAGCCCAAGATACATGACAGAATTGGGTGCATTCAAGGTGCATCGCATCACTTTGATACAAGATTAGTGTCCTACACTGTTTAGTATGTCCATAACACAGAAGTTTTAAAGGAAATATTAGTAATTCAAATGAGCACGTGTTTTATAAGTATCTCAAGGTAGCACTTTGTCGCTTCTATGCGGGCTCGCCTGGGCGCTGGTTTTGCACGGTTTTCACCAGCGGCAGTATCGGCTAAAAACATTGAAGTTCATGTTAACTGTGTTTTGAGAGATGTATGTGATACATTGCTACTTTGTTTTGGCACAAATAAAAACTTACCAAAGAAAAATAGCAATGTATCACATATATCTGTCATAACACAGTTAACATGAACTTCAATGTTTTAAACCGATAGAGCCGCTGTAGTTAACCAATGATATTATAAACTATAGATATGCACTACCAGCTATACACTCTCGCTGAGACACCACGAGACAGAGGAGACAGGCCATGTTCTCTCTCGCACTCGCACCCAGGGCACTCGTGCGTACTCTCGTACTAGTGCACTCGGGAGAGAGCGTACAGCCGCCATAAGACTGACCCCAGACCTACCGGTTTCATTTCTTTGCTTTGCTGTTCTAGTAGTGCCGTACCGGCTAACGCATCAATCTTCGGCGGGTGTGCCGAGCTTCAACTCGTGTTGTACTTGTCCTATTCGCCGAAGTTATTTAGAAGATATCGATGTTTGTGTGACATCATAAATTAGAGTTCGCAATTCTGAATGAGATTCATGCACGTTGTACAGTCAGCGGCACGTCAGACTATACATGTTGACCTTGAGACAGTGTTTATGCCGTACGTAATAAAAGCTGTTTTCGTAGTTTAACTTACCGTGCTTTTGTGCGTACATTATTTTCACTACATTATAATGTACAGCTATTTTACATAACAACTAGCCATTCGCTTCTACAAAGCGACGGAGAAAAAGAATGTGGCTTGTTTTAACGCACCCTTTGTTGTGCCCTAACAACCCTGATTGACGAGTTTTTGGCGCCATTTGTCGAGTTCGGTTTGGTGTCTATTTTAATTATTTTCAAATTGATTCATAGTGGATATTGTGTCTTAAAATTGGTGCAGTTATATGGTACAAGTGTCTACGCAACTGAACAATATGTGGGATAATTGAAATAGGCGCGATCTTGGTTGTGTGAAGCTGAGACTTTTATTGAAGTGGTGGCTTCCTCGGCAGAACTAACCGAGTAAACTGTCTTGATATACTTGGTGCCAAATGCTCCAAGCAGCATTGGAATGCGATGCACCCGCATTCTAATGAAAAATTAAACAATATCTACCACTGAATTATTTAACACTTGACACTGGCAAAAATTACTTCCAAGAGGAAAGTAGGTAGATTGCCATAAAAAAAAAGAAGAAGAAGAAGAAGAAGAACCCTGATTGACTTGGACCTCACCATCAGCATTTAGTTGGGAGTCCACCACTACAACAGTAGCGAGCATGTGACGTTTGGAGATTTCTCAGCAAGCCGCCTATTTTATTATGTGCGCTGGGTTTTATTTGATATTAACGTGGACTCTAAGTGATAGTGGTTAAGTGTGTATAGGTGTGTAAATGAAAGTGGAAATAAATAAATATAGATATATACAAGGTGTTACAAAAGTACCCCTAATGCCGAATATGATAGATAGGGACCATCAAACTGAACAACTTTTACTATGGGACCAATTCTGAAATCGCGAAAAAAAAAAAAACAGCTGTTTCATACAAAAAATAATTACGAAAATATCAAAATGTATGAAACAGCTGTTTTTTTTTTCGCGATTTCATTGTTGGTCCCATAGTAAAAGTTGTTCAGTTTGATGGTCCCTATCTACCATATTCGGCATTAGGGGTATTTTTGTAACATGTTGTATATTATATATTTTTTTTTTATAAATATTTTTCTGCATAAAATTGTATTGTCCTATTTATGTGTAGGTACTATCATTTTTTGCCTGAAACTAATATTTTGTCAGCCGCGTCCGATAATATGTTTTCAGCTTGAGAGTAGTCACAGAATACGATTTAATAGGTACCTAGTACTAACATGTATCTTTCCATCTTTACTTTTGGTAAGGAAATTGTAGGAGGTTACATAGTGCATGAATTACGGACACACGACAATTACAACTACCTTTTATCAATATCAATTTATTTCCAACTATTTGTTATTAAGAATATTTTGATTGGATTTGGTTTTACAAAGGCTAGTTTTACACTAAATTATTTAATACATAACTGTATTATACCTGCCCGTGCCAACATTGTATTAATTTTCAACAAACAAATGTTTAATTACACAAACGAGTCGGCAGTAGGTATAAATTCTTTGTCCCATTTTAGATCACAATTTATGTAAATGTAACCACGATAAGGATTACCATTCGATAAATGAAAAATCGGGACAATAGACTTGGTATAAAAAAAGTCCCAATCCCAACAACAAAATAATATAGAATACAGACACATTAAAAAGCCAGACAAAGTCCGGTTTTCAGTTCAAGCGGGTCTACCGCGCAAGGGTCGTCGGTATCCTTAAGTTTCATACAAGTTTTGTATACAACATATTTTATACATGTTTATGAATGAGAACACAAATCAAAACAATTGCATAAAACTTGTATTATGCTTGTATTATACCTTGGTAAAACGAGGGGTTTGAGCATTGCTAATGCTCTAAGTCGGTATCAAAGTCAAAGTCAAAAGTCAAAAATATCTTTATTCAAATAAACTAACAATTAAGCGCTTTTGAATCATCTAGACCTCCTAGGCTCCTACCACCCGTACATACATCGTTCCTACCATCCGTACATACATCGCTATCGGTTTTATTTGACAGATGGATTGTGATGTGACACATTGCTACTTTTCTTTGGTAAGCTTTTATTTGTGCCAAAAAGAAGTAGCAATAGGTTACATCCATCTGTCAAATTAAGCAAATACCGATAGTGATGCCCACCGACGACAGTAGACCCATTGTACAAACTTCGAACTTCAAATATGGCACAGAGAATCATAAGCATTATAATAAATTAGTGGTTATATCTAGGATAGCGATACATTTGTCTCAAAATAATATTGTCTAAATTATAATTACAACTTATGTACCCACCATATTAGCAAATAAATGCTAACTTACTAGTTTATTTCCGGGGTTGTATTCATGTTATTACTATTATCTACCATATTCGGGATTATAATATGGGTATTGTAGGTATTACCCACTCACGTAAATATACAAGATCAGGGCTACCGCGCAAGTGTCTTCGGCGCCGCTGTCGGCTTCATTTGACAGATGGAAATTGTACGAGCCAGCACGTACAGTTTTGTCTTGTAAGCATTTTACGCCACACTCGTTATTTTAATGTTTAACAGTTAGTTCGTCATCGATAGTTTTACTCATCGCGCGCGTACTCATTACCACATATCATTTATAGCATAAGTTGCAATTTTATCAATATATTATCAATTTATTTTCTATCAAAGACTTTCATTCATATCAACTATCATAAAAGATCGTACCTAACCAGTACAGAAGTGACACATTGCTTGTTCTTTTTGGCACAAATAAAAACTTGCCAAAGAAAAGTAGCAATATGTCAAATCTATCTGTCAAATGAAGTCGATAGCGATACCGATGACACTACCGCGCAGCCCACAGCACTTACCGCGCCGAGGCACTGCCACTTCAAGTCAGCCCACAGGCTGAGTTCCAGCTAATGTCAGCCTAGGGCTCAGTGTAAGGCCGACAAGGAAACAACTCACCAAAAGTGCGATTCCAGGTCAAAAACACAAACATTAAGGAGAATTAAAAGTAATAGCATGTTGATATCGCGGTCTTAGTCTGATCTTGTTGCGGTCTTTACCTAATCTTGTTGCGATTTTTGTCTTATCTAGTCGACGACGGTAGTTTTAGCGACTTCTGTAAGTGAGAGAGATACTCGTAAGTTAAATTTAAAATGTTTATTGGTTTCAAAGCTACATCCTCCACGGTTTAAAAGTTTGCGCGTTTTTTATGGCGGTAGTGAGGTTAGCTTCTCTTGTATATTTATCTCAGTGGTATTACCAAACATCCTTTACATCGAACCATGCTCATGGTTTTTCAGCTCACATACACTTTGATAGTATGGCATTGAGGTGGCATTTTCCTTATTGATTAATAGTGATGAGTTCATCTGCAAGGAACCGAAAAGAAAATATATATTTTTGTTTTAGAATAGTGTCTTTAGAACAACGTACAGCTTGACCATAAAGAGTTGTCAAAAAATGAGAGCGCCACTTTCTATGCAAACACGTCAAAAACACGAATAACTTGGCAACACTGACTATATTTTGTACTGAACAATTTTAGTTCCATTTTATTTAACTTCTTCTCTTTCTGGCCAAGCTGTAAGTGATTAGCATACCTGTCACTTTCATGAGCTCTCATATGCTCCTTCAGAGTATAGCTCCTAGCGTAAGATTTGCCGCAAATGTTACACGAAAATGGCTTCTCCCCCGTGTGTTTCAACATGTGCTTCTTCAAGCCGTGATTCGTAATAAAAGCCATACCACATTCAGAACACTTCTTGTTCTTATTCCCATGAGTCTGTCTAATGTGCGTCGCCAAATAATGCTTTATATTATACTCCCTGCTACAAATAGGGCATTGGAATTTATGCGTTATGTCGTGGACTTCAGACATGTGTTTGATACGATCATTGTAATGTTTCATCGGCTTAAAACATATCTGACACTTCATCTGGCGTTTAGAATGAGCATTCGCAATATGATTTGACCTGGAAATCTTTGTCGTTAACACTTTTCCACATTCTGTACAAGGATAGTGACCAGCATCGTGTGTGCGTTTATGAACTTTAAGTCGTTTAGAATTCAGATACGATTTGCCACACACGTCGCATATACAGTTCGCGTAGTGCTCGTTCAGATGAGTAGTTAAAGTCCTAAATACGTGGAACTCTTGTTTGCATATGTGACAAGAGTAAGGTCGCACGTCTAACTTGAAATCAGCTATGCATTCGCTGTATATAACTTTATTATGGATGTCGCTAAGATGGCGGCGCATTTCATTCACGTCCGTTAAATTCAAATGACAATCGCGGCATTCCAAATTTGAAATATCTATTTGTAATGAACGCGGATAGCGCTTCATATTCTTGAGTTCCGAATCGAGGTCGGAATGCGTTGCCAAAGTATGATCTCTCAGTTGATTAAAATCCATAAAATCTTCCGAACAGAAAAAGCATTGGAACCAACTTTTGTGGTGTCTAAAGGGACAAGCGGTGGTGTCTCTGAGGACGGTGTGGCATGTCAACATGCCACGTTTACGTTCCGAAACATGTTTTATGTCGTTTAGTGCTGATGTTTGAAGTAAACCTAAAATACAAAGTGTATAAAATATTATTATTATTTAGAAAACTTAGTATAACAGAACCATTTGTTGGAAAAAAAAGTTTCGCTGTTCTATGCTTATGACCTCCTATCCGCCTTATATTGTTTTCAGCTATCTAAGTCGGCACAGTACGATTGCAAAATACATCTTAATCTAGAAATATTAATATAACATTAAACTCACCTTTAGAAACAATATCTTCTCTTATCCTAACATCTGTGTTATTAAAATCATCAGAAAATTTATTTTCATCTAACAACATTGAAATAGGAGCGTCCGAATCATAATCTTTATCCACATCCTTCCTTTTCTTTCGTCTCACTTTAACATTCTTTAGTTTCTTTCTTTTTACTTCGTTTTCTTTTCCATTTCGAGTTATACCTTTTTGTATTGACTGAGCTTCAATTGTTTTTTTATCTTTACCTAGCAATGATAACAAAAAATGTTACTACGAATAATTTTGATATGTAAATGGAACAATTAAATTATTAAAACCACTGACCTCACACATTGACTACCAACCAAGACCTTATCAAAAATGTGAACAAAACACTACAAACCTTCATCCTCACTAGGCACTATTATATCGTCTGCTAATGAATCTGTGGCAGGAGTTTGAGACAGATCGTTTTCAATTTTTATCAAATTAGTCTTTTCTGAAAAAAGGAAACCAGAATGTTACACATTTCCGTTAACTGGTTAATAAACTATAAAATCAACCATTACGATTACGACCCGTGCGCAAAACACATATACCTTTACTATCAAGGTATTCGATAAAAAACTTTTCAGCTCGGAGGACCTGCTGCCGGAAGCTGCAAGCATCGCGAAGATTCCCGACGCACAGCGAGCAAACCATGCGACTTGGACCCCAATCTGTTATATTCGAGAGCTGTAAATAAAATGTTCGTTCGTGGCAATTCGTGGCATGGCAGTGGCTGCCATGCTACGAAACTGAAGACAGTGTTTTTTTTTCTATACACCAAAAGTTCATCCATCATGTAATATATTATCAAACAATTTTCGAATTGGTTTTATTAAAATATTAGGTTTTGAAATGATTGAGCATTTGTTCAAGTGGTATCTTAGCAATGCCTAGCAAACAATGGTGCATATGGAAATGCCTGTATTCTATCTAATATTTTATTGCTTTGAGCTTAACATAGATAATACTATATTTACACTTACACCAGCCTTAATTCGATGAATTTATAATTATAATGTCCTACAACATCATAACAAGATGGTCACCCTACCCCCTTTTTTTTACTTATTACCCTTCATAACAATGTCTTCAGTTAATGAAACAACAATTACCTACTTACAGATTTATTTTTACTTCACAAATCATTTAAAATATCAGTGCATAAAAACATGAATGCCAAGAAAAGCTAATTATTAAATAGTAACAATAATGTTAAAGCAATATTTTACTCTAAGTAAGTAATACAATGTACCCCTTACTAATAAATATTTTATAGCAGATGTATAGTTACACAATGGTTACTCTCTGTCAAACTATTTAAATTTGACATTAAAAAGAAAGGGACGAAACACTGTAACTTTACATCTATATGTATACATATACATATATGTAAGTATACTAAACGTCTGTTATACAATCTTTCCCAAACTAGATCTTTAACCACACTTGTGGTTATTACAACAAATAAATCTAGGAGAGTATTGAAGTTGCTGTATATGTAACGGGAAAATACCCCAGACGGAACGGGGACGTGCTGTGCATCATATTTTTTTCCCCGGCCTGTCTGTGATCTCGCTGCATATATTTTGTTATTACTATATTTTTATATGCAATGATGTCAAAAAATCGCCCCGTTCTGTCCCCGTCCTGTTTCGTCCAGGAAAAACATGTTACATCTACAGCAACTTCTAAAGAATTCATCTCTACATGATATCTACATTTATTAGTAATAAACAGATAGATAAAATGTGTAAATATTACTCTGACAAAAAAAAGATTTTTTTTAATGTTTCATCCATAAAACGGTAAACTTTATACAACGTGTTACAAAAGTACCCCTAATGCCGAATATGGTAGATAGGGACCATCAAACTGAACAACTTTTACTATGGGACCAACTTTGAAATTGCGAAAAAAAATCAGCTGTTTCATACAACAATTAATTACGAAAATATCAAAATGTATGAAACAGCTGATAGTTGGTCCCATAGTAAAAGTTGTTCAGTTTAATGGTCCCTATCTACCATATTCGGCATTAGGGGTACTTTTGTAACACCTTGTATATGTAGGTACATAAGGTAGATACAGAATTCCTTTTTAGAGGAAAGACAAATAAAGAAAATTTGGATCATCCTGGCGGGCCTTAAAAAGGATTAAATGGGATTGGGTAATTATAATTTAATACTTCACCCCTAGACCTACGTAGTTACTTACAGTGATCCCGAAACAATTCTGTAACATTTCGTAATAAATCTCTTTGGTTCCTGATCCAGAAATGTATGATGCAGTCACATCTTGGATGCCGCTGGTTGATAAACAGCAACGACAGACATCCGGCCGGGATACCCAGCTTCTTCTGTTCTCTAAATCAGTTTCCATTTTATAAAACGATCACAGGATCAGCAATATTCGTCACATTAAAAATTAAATAATCCCGAAAACAATTTTTCTTTGTTTTTTTCTTGTTTTTTTGACATAAGTCATCAAGTGACTTTAGCATCAGACCGATTGTTTATAGTCTGTGGTGAACTTGTGAAGTTCGTTCGTGTGCATTGTGCGTAGACAGAGAAGGAACAGAGCAAAATATTTCACTGAAATACTGAAATGTAAAAAACAAGCGAGTTTTTAAAAAGGCGGGAAAAACTAGTCTAGTAATAAATGCCAAAAAAAAAACCAACGAGAACGAGTCGCGGAGTTGATTCGATAAACGTCAATTTTTGCAGTTAAGTTAACTTTAGTTAGGTAAGTATTTTAGTTAAAATAACTATAGTTTTAGTGTGGTTGTCTTAATTTTTTTCTGTATATTCCAGGCTTTCCAGGTATTTTGTGTTTGATACTTTGTTAAAAGATTTGGCTTTGAGATAATAATTTGTAACCTTTCATCCAAAATGCGTAACATTGAGATCAAAGCGAAAATAACAAACTTGGAAAACATTTGCGAGATAGCTCAGCAGCTCAGCGGCGGACCACCGACAGTAATTAACCAAGATGACACGTTCTACAAAGTAAATAATGGTCGATTAAAAATGAGATTCTATACCGATTCGTCGGCTACCTTAGTTCGCTATGACCGCGATGATGAAGGCGGACCGAAGCTTAGTGATTATGATCTTTTTGAGTTTTCCGTAGCACAATGTGAAAAAGCTAAATTAATGGATAAAATGCTGACTAAATGCATGGGAACGAGAGGAAGGGTAGTCAAAGAAAGGTATTTAATTAATGTTATAATGAAAATTTCAAGTTTCAAGAGATTTTAATGACATTAACTCTGTCTTATCTACTAAGTCAAAATTAAGATAAACCAAGTTCTGAAGTTAATCATAATTTCATGAATTTGCTAGGTATTTATATTCTATTTTCTAATACACAAGCTTATAAATAAAAACATCTGTTTTAACTTTGTAAATATCTTTAATATAATCTAGATGTCTTTGAATTTTTCAGAAAGCTTTACATGGTAGGTCAGACTCGAGTCCACATAGACAGTGTACAAGACCTAGGCGAATATATGGAGTTGGAGGTGGTTCTCCGTCCGGAGCAAACAGTCCAAGAAGGCCAGAAGATAGCTAGGGACTTGCAGATCCAACTAGGAGTGAAGGACGAAGATCTTATTGAGTGTGCTTATGTCGATTTATTGAATAAAAAAGCTTAATTTAGCTCTTATTCCAAACTAGGTATTGTCTGTGATGCTAAAATTAAATGTTGATCTGTATACTTCGGTACCAAACTTTTTATTTTAATATCCTGTAAGTATGTACCTACCAAAAATAGTGTTACTTTTTTAACATTGTTAGTATAACTGTAGGAAGGACTCATTCTAATTTAAGTCTACCAAATCTATCATTTTTGTATTTGTCTTTATTATCAATGATAAGTACTAATATAAGTTACTTACTAACTGATAATATTATCAGTTAAGGCGTGTCTCCTGCGCCTAAAAATATCAAAACAAACTAACAAAACATTTTCAAAACATGTTAGCAAAACATTGCAGTCTCCTGCGACTTTTAAACACGAACAAAACATCTACCTACTCGACAAAATGTTTGCTAACAAAACATTCAGGCCACACCTATATTTTGTTAGATGTTTGATGCTAGGTGTTAGAAAACACAAAACAGTCGCAGGAGACACAGCTTTAGGAAGAAAAATCGGGTTACTGTAATGAGTACCTAGTTATTATTTTAGAGACTGGCAACAAAATTACCCAGGTGTCAAACAAATTAGGGACGTAGTCGATCGGAGGAAATAATTATCTATTATCGATATTTTTGAAGTACATCCAATTCGATATATCGGAAAAAATCGTCTGTAATATTTGAAGAGTGAATATGGATATTTCAAAATTCTAGTGTTTTAGCTTAATATCACTTTCGAAATAAAATAAGTTTTTGAAAACTAAATAAAAAATATGGATATTTATTTTAAATATGAGCGGTTTCCAATGACTCTTTATAGAAAAAAAGTCACAAGTAGGTTGCGTCGTTAATAAGTGTTATGTCAATGTCAAAATTGAGATTGTTTACATTTTGTATCCAGGTAACAAGAATAGCTGAGGTAAGTACCCCAGTGAATGAACACCCTCCAGAGAACGAAAGTGTTATCTAATTAATTTAAACAAAACTGAGTTTTTTATAACTCAAGAAAGGCCGGACGGATTTAGATAATATTTGGTACCCAGATAGTTTATAAACTAGAATAAAACACTTTTACTTTAATTGTAAAATTACAATAAAAATATAAAACATAACCACGGCACATAACGGAACTATTTTATTTTCTTAAATGTGTCATTGAAAACCAGTCATTCAAATAGGTATTAAAATAACATTTTCTTACCTTTATCCCCTTACTGCATGGTATTATTCAATATCTAATGATGTTATTTTTTTAGTTGTTTTTGATATGCGTTCATTACACTACATGGCCAAGTTCCTCGTTGAAGTTACCCTAGTACGAGGTGCGTCGCTACTCTAATCGGGAGGACGTTATAATCGCTCACATTTTAGATTGTTTTAGTGACCAACTTAGAGGTTTTTTTTTACCAAAATGACAAAAAACATAATCACGGAACATACCGTAAGTTTTGTCACATCATTTTGATGTAGTTCTTTGTCATTTGTCATACATTTCCATTCCAAAAAAGTAATAGCTTTTAGAGTGACAGAGTTCTAAAACGTGACGTGACTGTACAAGTTGTAAGTAGAGTTAAGACTGGTATAAATCGTAATCTTTTCGCCCAAATCGACACATCGTGACATCGATATTTTTTCACAAGACTAGCTCAGTTAGCTGTCATTATCAAACAAACAAACGTCAAAAAATCAAATCAATTTGTTTTCTTTTCTTTCTCAGAAAGAAGAATAACTTAACTTTTGTTTGTTATTCTTCAGGTTTCTTTCTTTTCAGGCCAGTTTTAGCATCGCATCTTGTTGTATGTAGTACCTTATGTAGTACCGCAGTTTTCGCATTAAAATGGAGCTTATAAAAAGACAAACAAGCTACGGGCAATGCAGATGTTGCTTAGCCAAGGGATACCACCGCGACATCATGAGGGAATATTATTGCAATGGGATACGCGAAGTTTATTACGACATCTTCATGGAATGTTTTAATTTATTTGTGAGTATCTTACTGCATTTTTGTTTATCATCGTCAACAATATTAAAACAATATACCAAAGAAAACAAGAGATTTAGAATTCATAAAATAATTCAAGTAAGTAGGTACCTATACAAATTCTGCTTCCATTCTGATTTCTGATGATCTAAAAGGCATTTTATCGGTCGGAGAGTCAGGTTCAGATCTACCTAGGCTTAGCCAGTGTTTCAAATATGATGTTCACATATGCATTGCTTGAAAAAAGTAATTTTGTTGTTCCTAGTATGGAGAGCTGCCTGAAAAGCTAATTAGTATTATTTCAGTGTAATTATTAAAACCTCAGACTATACATGACATGTTGACCTTGAGACTCCCCTACATAATAAAAGCTGTTTTTGCAGTTTAACTGCTGTATAACTTGACACACTGTTGTGTGTTTAAATGTAAACAGGTGGTGGCTTGCAATAAAGATTAAGAATATCTTTTCAGTTATCAACAGACATGAATTTGAGCAAGCTGATATGCCAGTCATGCGTACAACGGCTCAGAGAGGCGAGCAGCTTTCGCATGATGGTGGCGGCTACAGAGCGACAGCTGCTAGAAGCACTCAGGGAGACCGACAAAAAGGAGATGGTGTTTGTTAATGGTAAAAAAATTAATGAGCTTGAGAACAGCAATTCTTTCAATATTTTTTTTATACATATACATTTTAACTTAAAATATGTAATTTTTTTCCATAGCCCTTCTACTTAATTCACAATAAAATATCGAAAATGACCATGTGCTAATGTTTTCGTAACAAGCATTGAGCAAGTATTCACTACTACTACTACTACAGGTCTAGGTCCGATGACGTCATTGGATTCCATTCTCTCATTAGTCTCGTTCAGAAAGGAGGACCCATGGGCATAGCACCGACTCGTGGATGCAAACCTAATAGGGTTTTTTGTTATTTTTTGCAGTAAAAACAATATACTGATGCAATGAGATATACCTATGTATTTGTTTATTTATTCACATGAAATAGATTGTTTTTATGTCAAACAAAAAATAAAATATTATTATAATATATTATAAATTGGTATTTAAACTATATATTTTTTGATATAATAATTTAACACAAACTGATTCAAATTATTAATAACTAGAAATGGGACTTATATCTTTGTTGATATTTTCTCAGTGCCCGTAGAAGACATTCTGGTTGACTCATCTGTGAAACGAGAAGAGCTGGCCATCAAGTTTGAACCTAACGACGATGACTGCCCCGACCTGGACCCAGATTATGTGCCTGACGAGGAGTATGAGGAGATTGGTAAGTAGGATGTCTGAATAGATGACAAAAGCCACGATGTAAGTACTGAAGAATAATATTTTAAGGACCACATAATTATGTCAGCACCAAACCGACTTTTTCCGTCGTCCTATCCTTTTCTGTCGCTCAGAACCGCCGCATTTGCTAAAGCGAGAAAGATAGCGGGTTGCCTATCGCCTCAAGGATTCCGCCGCGTGCTATCGCATTCCCGCTATCTTTCTCGCTCTAGCAAATGGCGATTCCGAGCGACAGAAAAGGAAAGGGCGACAGAAAAAGTCGATACCGTGCTGACAGATGTCCTAACAATATTTTTCTTCAGTACTTACATCTTGCTAGAATATGTAATATTAATAGTTACGCGATATATCCACTGAATCTCCTTTAAGGCCTGTTTCATAAACAAAAAGTAAGTTCTGAGTAGCTTACTTGACAGATGATTTGACAGTATTTTTTGATTGTGAAACAGGCCCCTAGTCAAATGTTATTATGTGCTTTAGTTTATCAGCCCTTAATAATTTCCCAGCAACAGCAGAAACACCAGTCAGTACTGACCTGGTGCCAGGCGAGGCGGAACTCATATCCAGGTTTCCTTTCCGAGCGTTGCCCTCCAGGAACAATATGCACAAGATATGCCCCGAGTATGCCAGAAGACTCAACTTACTCAAAGGTAAGACGGTATCTTATGAACGGTTTAAGGTCTTTAATCAAAAACTCGGTTCTGAGTAGCATACTTGATTGAGCATACATGATTTGGCATATTTTTCTTATCACAACTGTCAAATCATCCGTCAAATAAGCTATTCAGAACTTACTTTTTAATTGTGAAACAGACCCTTAAGTTATCTCTTTAATCAAAAAGTCAATTCTGAGTAGCATACTTGATAGATGATTTGACATTTGCGATATGAAAAATATAACGACTGAACAAATTATCACTGTTTCTTTTAACTCGGACGTTGGCAGAATCGTCACGTAAAGAGACGCAGCCATAGGACCCAGAAATTTATTGATTGTCAAATCATCTGTCAAGTAAGCTAACTTTGAACTTATTTTTGATTGTGAAACAGGCCCTTAATTTTTGGTAACTCGATACTTCAACATCTGTCATTTTTAGTGCCCCCTCTGATAGGGTACAGGCCTTCCCTTAATGAATCGATACCATACAGTGATTTATCGTTTTTAACTGTAATAAGACAATAGATATCGACGCTATATCACGCAATAATGTCGTGTTTCGGTGTTTATACTACAAAAGCCGAGCTCTTTAATTAACTATCTTATTTTTATTACAGGAATAATAGTAATGCCCAGCACAATCGGAAAACTACTCGAAGAAGACCTTAAATCTAAATACAGCTACAAAAGAGTATTCGTCTCAGAAAAGATGGCACAGATTATAAATGCTTCCACACTTCTAGAACATTCAAACTTAACTCCATTTAGAAGCAGAAGTAGAAACGGATTCCCTTGCTTTTACTGCAGACATCTTTTTGACAATCTTGACAGATTAAAAGAACACACTAAAGAACATAAAAAGAGTGAATTACAAAAAGTGTTAAGAACTTATGGTGCCGAGTGCTTAGTTGTTTATGCTGATGTCACTAACTTATGCTGCACTATATGTAATACAACAATACCGAGCTTGAATGAACTCAAAATACATTTGACAAGAGAACACAAAAAAAACATGTATTTGGATCACAACGACCGAGTTATACCTTTCAAGTTATCACCAAACAACATATACGAGTGTCAAATCTGTGGCTTCAACTTTGAAACCTTCGGATCAATAGAGAGACATATGAATGTTCATTTCAGGAACTACGTTTGTAAAGACTGTGGCACTGGATTTGTGACTAGATATCGTTTAAAAGTGCATGTTAAAAGTATGCATGTAGGGGGCAGTTTCCCTTGTGAAATATGCAAGAAAGTCTTCAGTACCCAGCAAAAACATAAAAACCATGTGAATGCTGTGCATAAGTTAATGAAAAGGTTTAAGTGTACTAAGTGTCCGGAACGGTTTTCTGAGTACTTTAGGAGGCAACGGCATATGGTTGAAGAGCATGGGTTCGCTCCTTTACGATACAAGTGCAATGTTTGTGATAAATCTTTTGATAGAAGATATACGCTTTCAAGGCATATGAAGAGAGACCACTTAGAAGAACGAGACTTCCAATGCCATTTGTGCTCGTATAAATGTTTTACTAACAACGAATTAAGGGTACACATGATAAAGCATAATGGTGAAAGAATATATGAGTGTTCTGTTTGTAAGAAATCTTATGCTCGGAAGAAAACTCTTAAAGAACATATGAGGATACACAATAATGATAGAAGGTTCGCTTGCGCGGTTTGTGGACAAGCTTTTGTTCAGAAATGCAGTCTGAAAGGGCATTTGAAGACACATCATCATGAATATAATTTGCAATGAAGTTTTATTTGCCGCAAAGGACCTATTGTAAGCCAAAGGATTATTAAATTCTATCTAATGGGGATTGTCGAGGACAGCAAAGGAAAGTGCGGTTGGAAGGGGAAAAAAGGAAGATATAATGGAGATAAAGAAACACATTAATTACAAAAACAAAGAATAGAGACAGGAAAAGAGCAGAGAGATAAGAACATAGTATAGATATTTACATAGTATAAATAAACACTACACAGGATAATAGAGTATTGTAAATTATTAAAAGTAAAAACTGACTGTAAACTTAGTTGTAAGCACGTTTGTAAAAGTTTAGAAGACTAACGCGCCCATACTGTTTTATCAACAGCTCCATGCCGCTGATTGGCCGCCCGCCCCGCCCTTCTGGCGAGGACGATTTTCCCGCACGTAATGGCGGACTACGCATTCCTTTTTTGTTCCACTTTCAAAACTTATTCCAATATGTATTTACATGCTCTACCGATGATTAATTGATTGTGAAACATCAAATCAAACAGTGTATTACAAGACTTAAATGATTGTAAATAGGAATAAAAATAATCTCTCATTCTGTCTTTTTATTTATTTATTAAAACACTACTAACTGTTGTATAAATACAGTAAAATTCGTACAGAACTCTAATCGCAACACAAACGTAAGTATGTACACAAACACTAGGGTAGTGATCAATATGAAAAAATAAAGAAAAGGAACTGAACTGAGATGGTGTGGCGCCGCCAGCGCTCCAATCCAAACAACTTCGTGCTCCTATCATCTGGGTCTAGTTTACAAGCCGCACCGGCAATAATACCTGAATAATAAATACTGAAACTAAACGCAACTGGACGTTCATTTAAGTCGATCGATTATAATATTTTCAAGCACTGCTAGTATGTGTACATACATCACTATATTTTTTTGACAAGTAAACAAGTAAAACGTGTGTCTATCACTGCGCAATCTGGGACTGGGATTGATTTTTGATTTTTCTATAATGTTAAACCGTCAAGCACTTAACATCTCATCTACTTACTCTTTGATAGCAAGCAAGCGTCATTGTGTCAATGTCAATAACGTTGGTTTGTTATTGTGTTGATTCTAAAAGAATATTTTCCTAATTATCTTCGATTTTCTTTTGAAATACTTAGTCATGGCTTGCGAAGGATCTTCGACCGAGTACGGACAATGTCGCTGTTGCACTAGCAAAGGCAACCATCGAGATATAAACAAAGAATATTGTTGGGAAGGCATCCGTGAAGTATATTACGATATTTTCGTGGAATGTTTCAATTTACGAGTAAGTAAGTTTTTGGTTACTACTATGCCTCGTTCGTTACACACATAATTTAACACAATAAGTTTCAAATGTTTGGTTTAGTTACACATAGTCGATATTTTCTAAGAAACAGAGAACCTCTCAAGTTTTGTGATTTATAATATCCATCAATTGCTTGATGTTTATATTGAATTAACACCATGATAGTCAACCGTTAGTGATAATAAAATCCTTATTTTAGTTTTCTTAACATTAAAAATCCTTGAGAGTGACTCCTTTTTTTGATGGCAAAAATTAAAACATGTGACCAATGTATAAAAAATAGTTTTGGCTAGGTACGTACGTTGGCCAAAACTATTTTTGGTGCCTAACCAAAATGAAATAAGTAAGTTTAATGTACAAACATTATTACATAAAAGTTTAGTTACATTAGGATTCACGGTTTTTAAATAAATTAAAAAAATGTTAGTATGAAAAATATTGCTTCTTGAACATTCTTCATACAAATTTGCAATTTAATAGATAACCCATAACGTGTTATCGATGACTATTTCAATTGTCACTTATCTATTAATTTAAGTAACCTATTAATTTGCAGATATCAAGAAATCCAAACTTGACCACACTTATTTGTTCTGAATGTATCAACAGACTGAGGGATGCAAGTAGTTTCAAAATCCTTGCAGTGAATACTGAAAAACTACTTTTGGAAACAGTCGAGCAAGGAATTGAGAGCAATATATTAGTAAGTTGTGGTATGTATTTTGTAATTTTTCTTATTGATAAATTGTAGCTGTTCAATAAACAGCTTCTGACAATATTATGTTGTCATGTTACACAAATGAATTGAAACTAAGAAGTTAGGTTTATTCAAATCGACTAGCACAATGAGTAGTAGGTACTTTTGGGAAAAGGATTATGCAAGAGTTTTTGCCCAAGCTGAAGCAGAGACGCAGAAATGGTGTATAGGTGTAATGGTGTAATTTGGATTAGTACCTCATACCTAGATAGAAGAATAAAATTGTTACAATATAATAAAATTGTAACAATAGAATACAAAGTAACTGCTATAACTGTCACTTTTGAGAAAAACAATTTTATTTTTCTTAGATTTTAATTAAAGTTATGTTCTTTTATGTCTTTCACAGATACAAGTAAAACATTTGATGGGATAAAAATAGAGGACCAACGAGATGTTAAGGTGGAATCATGGCTGTTGGGACACAGCGATGACTATTATTCAGATAGTATAGAAAGCAAGGATAATATATTTGAAGGTATGGTTTTAATCTAGTTTAAAAATATAGCCTTTTTAAAATGAAATGGCTGAAACAAGTTGGTATAGACAAAAAGCAGAATCATTTTGAGGAACTTTTCTTTATTAGGTGATCTTAAATTTGTTGTTTAAGATTGTTTTGTGTTTCAATTAAAGGCAAAATATTGCAAAATTACTATTATAACTAATCCCTTATTTTCATTTCCTTTTCTACTTTTTTTTATTACAATCATTTTAATATATATAGTATAGTCAGTAGTTTTGTACATTAAGGCATATGAAAAACTATTGGATATTAGTTTCAATTCGATGTCTTAACATCGGTAGCCTAAGTCCGAAGCCCATTTCTGCGGTGGTGTCGTGTGAGGTGGGTCGTTAAGTTTCCTCAAATATGGTTGAGTGAAGATGGCTGGTCCGTGCGTCATGCTCGTGAATGGGTGCTGCCAGTGGGAATGGGTTTTCTGGGGCTTCTGACTACCTATCTTAACCTATATTGAATTGTATGAATTGCATTTTTGTAACAGCCTGGCCTGAATATTACTTTGAATTTTGAATTTAGCTTGAATCCTGTAATTTGATTCATTAAGAAATGTTCTTGTGAATTATGTTATTTATTTATATTCATCAATGCCCGAGCGGCCGAATGCGGTTGGACAACAATAGAATATGTATTGTGTCTCATTTTCCGGGTCTTCCATCTGATAAAGCTGATAAGTTTATTGCGCCTATTTTTCTTGTCAGCTAAAAAACGTCATAATGGGTGGTAGGGTAAAAGAATTGACGATTTAAAAATGCTTATTATGTGAGCTTATTTGAATAGAGAATATTTTCATTCATTCATTCATTCAGTGGCCTCATATAATAATTAAAATTATTAATATTGTTTGGTTGGACTTGCAACAATTTAAATCCAATTATTAAGTCAAAAAATAAGCATAGTTTGTACATACTATACATATAATTGATATGATGTAGGTAACTAATAATACATAACTTTTTTACAGATAGAATATCACCCGTATTGAACTGCAAAAGCCTCGTGGATGGTGAGTTATCACTGCTGTCAAGGTTTCCAAGAAAACAATTAAGACCTCTACCATCCCGCTCTTCATTAAAGCACATCTGCCGGAATTTCGCAGACCATCTACAGTCATTAGAAGGTATGTCAATCACTTTATTCAAATTCAAAATAAACTTAATTCAATACAAATAAGTTTAAAAATTAAGAACTTTCTAATATTCAATATTTTCAAATTATTAAACTTATGCAATAGGTATGTTTTAAATAACCATAATTACACATGAAACTAACTTAACAAAATCTATTTCAGGAAAAGATATTCTAGGAAAGTCTTTGGAAGCTTTACTTGATAATGATACATGTCCAAAGAAAATAAAAAGAAATACAAACAAATTGCATTCTAAATTAGATCCGCCCAAGAAGAAAAGAATACAGAGGACAAAACACAGAGAGAAAGAGCTAGACATAGAAAATGAAAAAAATCCTTATGCCATGGAACGTCTCAGCCACGCAACAAATATCGCTGTTCTGTTAGAGTTCTCTAATGTCACCGCATTCCAATCTAAACATCAGCGGGCATACCCTTGTTTCTATTGCAAAAAACTCTTCGAAGATTTTGAGGAGTTGAGGCATCACCAAATCCTTGAGCACACAAAAGAAAACATGAGTCAATGCGTTTTGAAAAAATACAGCAAAGGAAAACCGGATAGCTTAGTAGTTTACGTAGATGTGACAGATCTTAAATGCACGGTTTGTGATAAGACAATCAATTTCAAAGATTTGAAGACACATCTGACCGCAGTCCATAAGAAGAAAATGTTTTTAGACCTATCTGATAGAGTGATACCATTCAAAGTCCGCGAAAACAATTTCGTATGCCAAATCTGTGGGAATTTCTATGAAACTTTTGGCGCTATTGAGAGGCATATGAACACACATTATAGGAACTACGTTTGTGAAGAGTGTGATTCCGGTTTTGTTACAAAACAAAGGTTGAGAATACACGGCTACTTGATGCACACGAACCGACAGGAAAAGTACGTTTGTGACATTTGCCAGAAGCAGTTCACTACGCAGCAGAAAAGAAAGATTCACGTTGAAACTGTTCACGAAAATATGAAAAAATACAAATGCAACAGATGTCCTGAACGATTCAATGAATACTTTAGGAGACACAAACATATGGTGTTAGTTCATGGCGTAGCTCCGATAGAATATAAATGCAACGTGTGTGACAAGTCGTTTGATCGAAGGTACTCGTTATCCATCCACATGCGAACACATATACAGCAGAAAGATGTATACTGCGAAATCTGTCCCTATAGATGTTTCACAAAAATAGAATTGAGGAATCACATGGTGAAACATAACGGGGAAAGAATATTTGAATGCCCAATTTGCAAGAAGTCTTATGCCAGAGAAAAAACGCTTAAAGAACACACGAGAATCCATACGAATGATAGGCGATTCGTGTGCCCTGTATGTGGGATGGCGTTTATACAGAATTGCAGTTTGAAAAGCCATATAAAAAGCCATCATAAGGAATATGGTTTAATGTGATTTAGTTTAAGCAATAGATTGTAATCAGAATCTTTAAAATAATATATTTATGGCATTTAATTATTCATTTATTTCCTAACTAAACAATATCACTGTTGGCAACAAGGTTGGTTACAAGCTCAGAGGTCTCCCACTTAGGGTTTGCGAACCGATGGCGTAGCTTTTTTGACATTCACAAGTGCTTGTAACAGCCTAGACCAGGGATGCCCAAACTGTTTTGGGCAAGAGACCCCTTTTCCTGAAATGAAAATGAACTGATACCTCAGACCCCCATAGCCAAGTTACTTTAAAAATCTTATCAAATAACAAGTGTTATTACTCTGGGAACTCGATTTCGACCCCAAGGGGTCGATATCGATCACTTTGTGAATCCCTGGCCTAGACTGATAAATGAGTTTTGAATTTTATAAGTACTTTAAAGCCAGAATAGATATTATTTTGTTATGTTGTTTTATAAATCCGGAAATATATTATCGGATGCGACTTTTGAGTATTGTACTATAAAAATACACTGAGGTGTGCACAGCCGGCGTCGCGTCGTCGAACACGCTTTTGCCTGTTTGTGCGTTCCGTATGATCTTGGAAACATTTCAATGGCGTCAAGTTATTGTGGTGCGTTTGGTTGTACAGGTTGTACAAACAATTCAAAAACGATGCCACACTTAAGTTTTTTTAGGTTGCCCAAAGATGAAGAGAACTGTCAGCCGCGTCCATAAGCCGCTTCCAATTATATGTGTCCAGTTTAACTATCCAGTCTAGTGAGAAGAAGTGCAATATTATACTGTATTATGATATGATTGAGTTTTATTTCAATAAGAAATACATTTTTATAAAATTTGTCGAATTATATGATAGGTTTGCGAACTAGCTTAGTTACTAAATAAAGTTAATTGCGACAATTTGTGGCGAGGCAAATGAAAAATTCTAAACGCAATTTTCGAAGGAGCAACAGAATCGATCGATTCTATTTGTGTTCCTGGTTCACTCGCAGCTCAGCACAGCGCTATCTTACTGACAGATGTCAGTGTGCTGTCATTCTATAATGTCATAAAAAAAAAACAAACGAAATGTTTTGTTTATTGCTTTGCTTGTTAAACTTTTGGTGGTTAAATAAATTAATTTAGAACAAAATGGAAACTATTAAGAACATTCAAAGTTACGGACAATGCCGCTGTTGTCTCACTAAAGGCAACCACTTAGATTTATCGAAGGAGTACTGTGTTGATGGAACTCGTGAATATCGTATCGTTTCGTATTCTGATCTTTTTGTGGACTGCTTTAATTTATTTGTAAGTATCTATCGCTATCAGCTTTTAAATAACAATACCCACCCACCCTATTTTATAGGCAACTCCTAGCGGAGTTTCTAGGGCATCGAGTCTTAAGTTATATAAATCGAAGCGCCAAATGGTAAAAAATTCGATGTCAATTCTTTTTTTTGTTAAAACTATTAACTTATTCAATGTAGGTAGTAAGTACAGCGTTTTTATTTATCTCATCATATGTACTGATTAAATTTAACAACGAAATGCATGTTTATTAGAAGGATTGTTAGTATAATATAATATTAATATTCACTAACTAACCTTTTAACCTTTTCTGATAAAATTTATATATTATCAAATTTACAAATTCATTTTCAGCTTTGCAACGATGTGAGGATGACTACACTAATATGCACCCTATGTGTCCAACAGTTAAAAGATGCGTTATGCTTCAAAACAAAAGTGCTGGATTCTGAAAAACTACTGTTGGCATCATTGAACTCAGAAACTGAGAACTTGACAGTCTATCTCAATAATAATGGTAAAAAAATGAGACATTTTAATATAACATAGGTAGATAAAGAAACAAAAAACTATTATTCAAATACTTTTCATAATTCACATTTTCTTATTGTGATTTTCATTGTAGAGTTTTGTTGAGAAAATGATGCAGAATATTTTGCATAGTTTTAATGACAGCCAACTGCCAAGATAAAGAAAAACTAGATATAGATAGATCATCAGGGTTGAAAAATATCGAAATATTGGATTAAATCCACTTAAAATAGTGTGTGAAACCACAATGCGCTTTTGTTTTACTTATTTGACACTTTAATTCGCAAGAAACACAAGAAAAGGTCAATAAAATAATTATAAATGAAATGAAATTTTTTATTTGCAACTAAAACATACTATGACAAAAACAATAGTGAAAGTTAGTGGCCGCATTAGTTGAAATACTGTGTTGCAGACACTAGCGAATGCCTGTGGCCTGTTTCATAAACATTACAATTTGTTATTTACTACAGTAATTCGCATACATTGCGGTTTCTGTGACTAGGTTATTTTCTGGTTTCAAATTGGCGACACAATGAACACCAGACAATTGGTGTAATTTACTACAGTAATGTTTATGAAATAGGCTTCCCTGGTGGAAGATATAAGCATAGAAGATTTGGCAGTTATTTTTAGAAAAAAAACGAAAGTTTATTTTAACATACATCTGTATGTGTCTATACATTATGTAAAATTAAGATTTTTTTTTCTATACAGATAGGAAAGAAAAAAACCTAATTGGTTTAATCAATGATTTTTTACTAAAAAAAGCACTTGATTTAAATCGAAGTGATTTAATCATGCAAACCCTTGATCATTCTTGAAAACTATGCTTTTAATAATTAGTTACTTTAAACACCTACTACTTCTAGATGAAACTTCAAATTTTCAGATGTATCAGGTGAATTAAAACTGATTTAAATCGAAGGGATTTATTCATGCAAACCCTTGATCAGTCTTGAAAACTATGCTTTTAATAGTTAGTTACTTTAAATACCTACTACTTCTAGATGAAACTTCAAATTTTCAGATGTATCAGGTGAATTAAAAGAAGAATTTGATATAAAAGAAGAAATAAGTGACAACAGTATGGATGTGTTACAATACGAGCCAGAATGTATAGATGAAGGTTTGAAGTTGAATTATCTTTATTATGTTTATACTGTTCGCGCCTAAATACGCACGGGGCGAGGGGCGGAGCGGGGAATTGAACCTGCGACCTTTGGAAGTCCGGGCTGATGCTCTTACCAATGAGCTACCGATTCACTCAGTATTCCTGTCCGAGAATATGATCTAATGCGAATCGAATTTTTTCTAGTATTTTATTTAGTATTGTATATAAATAGCATCATGGATGCTAAAATCTTCAATTTAAAATTTATTATGTTTTCTATTGCGGTGACACTCGGATTTTAGTTTAATTTGGGATTTAATGAAATGTCTGATTGGGAGATAAGTTATTGTATACAATCGCTTATACTCTCAAATACGTTATTTAATCCTAGTATTATATTTTAATAGTTGATTATATTTAAAAAAAAAAATTTTTTTTTTCTTATTTTCAGATGAACAGTTGGATTTCCGGGAAAAAGACTTATTGAACAGATTTCGTCCAGACACTCTGCCAATGTTACCGACCAAGTTAAAACTACATACACTTTGCGCTGGTTACTTTAGAGAACTGGAAAAACTAAAAGGTATTGTAATTATTTTGTGTCATTGGTAAATAAGTCAATACTCAAATATATTTCTAGACCCAAAATTACATGATTTAATGAAAAATATATAAAATAAATAAATATAAATATATTAGACAACATCACAAACATTGCTCTGATTCCAAAGTATAGCTAAAGCACTTGTGTCATGGAAATCAGAGACAACGGTGGAACTACAAACACCCAGACCTGAGCCAATATAGAAAAGTTAGTTTTCTAAATTGACCCAGCCTTGGATCGAACCCGGGACCTCAGAGATGGCGACACCTTGAAAACAGGTGTACAAACCACTCGACCACAGAGGTCGTACAACAATGATTCGGGAACGAATGCATATTGTACATCGCAATCAACATAGTCATAACTGCAAAAAACGTAGTTTCGAGATATTGCGTTTCAAAGATTTGAAAAATCATAGTTCCTAACTGTGAAGTATTTATGGCCTGATTATCGTTGGAAAGCTACATTCTCCTACTTTGTATAAGTACTTAAAAAATATTAGGGCTAATATACAACATGTTACAAAAATACCCCTAATGCCGAATATGGTATATAGGGACCATCAAACTGAACAAGCGAAAAAAAAACAGCTGTTTAATACATAAATTAAAATCGAAAATATCAAAATGTATAAAACAGCTGATTTTTTTTCGCGTTTTCAGAGTTGTTCCCATAGTAAAAGTTGTTCAGTTTGATGGTCCCTATCTACCATATTCGGCATTAGGGGTATTTTGTAACATGTTGTATAAGGATAAACAAGCTACTTTCTAGAACCACTTAAGAGAGAGTATTAACTAATAAATAAACAATACAGTAATAACTCAAAATAACTATTAACTTTTATAAAAGTTGACAGGCAATACAGTATCTAGACAAAGTTAATATATTTATTTAATACGCTATTTGTAAATAATTTTTCAATTTCGTGTTTTAATTCGAAATACGGCACACACTGACGTCGTCGTGGTAGCCTCGGTATAGGAAAGACCGTCTCATAATGCAATGCAAACGACTTAGGGTCCTTACACATTGCGACTTTTTCGAAATCGTCTACCTTTACACTATTTCTCAATACTAATCGAGATCGCTGGTGTCGCGATGCAGTCACGCGGATGTCGAACGCGTGTTTGTATCGCTGCAAAAAGTCGCAATGTGTAAGGGCCCTTAGAGTTATGACTGTTTGTAGAGAAAAATAATATTGATTCCGAATATAAAATAACTCAAAATTATTATTTTTTGTGCTAGGACTATGTTGATTGTCATGTGCGATTATGTTCTTTACAAAAATTTTCCGCCATCTGCCCCATTAAAAACGTGATAATTTGTGAAGTGTCATGACAATTCGGTTTACGTTGCGGTGTAGCTAAGGAGTAGTTTGTTCTCTTTAAAACTGGTTGACGCAATGCATTTAAAATTGTCTTGACAGGTGACAAATTGTCAAGTTTAGGATTTATTTGTTAATTGTCATGACAATTCGGATTACGTTGCGGTGTAGCTAGGGAGTAGTTTGTTCTCTTTCAAAATTGGTTGACGCAATGGATTTAAAATTGTCATAACAGGTGACAATTTGTCACTTTAGGATTTCAACCCTACGAACTGTACCCCAAACAGTCGTTACTTAATAAAAATTTCGACGACCTCCGTGGTCGAGTGGCTTTGTACACCGGTTTTCAAGGTGTCGCCATCTCTGAGGTCCCGGGTTCGATCCCCGGTTGGGTCAATTTAGAAAACTTACTTTTCTTTATTATTGGCTCAGGTCTGGGTGTTTGTGATACCACCGTTGTCCCTGATTTCCATAATACAAGTGCTTTAGCTACTTTGTAATCGGAGCAATGTATGTGATGTTGTCAAATATAAAAAAAATACTTTTTTTTTAAATGATTCCTTCAATTACAGGGAAAACGATCACAGCGAAAATGCTAAAATGCTTATTATCCAATACAAAAACTAACGCTATACCTTCAGACAGAACCAAACTTAAATCGCCATCAGAAAAAATGGGTCATGTCATGAACATTACTACACTTCTCAAATACTCCAACTTAACAGCCTTCAAATCGAAATACAAAAATGGCTTCCCATGTTTCTACTGTGGTGCTCATTTCGAAAACTTACCCCTGCTTCGAACTCACCAAAAGTCCCATAAGAAAGACAATTTAATGGAATTTGTGAGGAAAAAATACAAACCGGGACGTCCGGACTGTTTAGTGGTTTATGCTGAAATTACAGATTTGAAATGCACAATATGCGACCAGAGTCTCACAAGTCTCCAAGAACTGAAAAGTCACTTGATAAATATACATAAGAAGACTATGTATACCCAATTCACAGATAGAGTGATTCCGTTTGAGATATTCGACAGCGGCTATCAATGCCAAGTGTGCGACTTTTTCTTCGAAACATTCGGAACAATAGAGAGACATATGAACACTCATTTCAGGAACTTCGTCTGTGAAGAATGTGGCGCAGGTTTCATAGCCAAAAACAGGCTACAAGTGCACAAATACACTGTACACAGCAATGTTGGCGAGTTCACGTGTCAGATATGCGAAAAAACTTTTAAAACTCGCCACAAATTGAAAGTACACTTCAGCTTAATACATAAATTGGTTAAGAAAGTCAAATGCCATAAATGCCCAGCTAGGTTCGCGTGCTATTTCGTTCGCCAGAAACATTTGGTCGATGTCCACGGTGTTACACCTATAAAATATCGGTGTAACGTCTGTGATAAAGCGTTCTCTAGACGATTCTACCTTTCTACACACATAAAGAAATATCATTTGGACGAAAAAAACTTGTCTTGTCAAATATGTTCGTATACTTGCTTTAGTAATACGGAACTAAAGGTTCACATGGCAAAACAACATGCGGAAACATAATTTGAATCTCCTGTCTACGAGAAGTGTTATGCTAGTAACAGCTGGCCTATTTTGTAACTCAACTGACAGTTTAAAAAAAACGGGTCGAATTGAGTTCCTCCCTCCTTTTGAAGTCGGTAATGATCATCACTGATCAAAGTTGCAAGTGCATTGCAGCAACAGTTAAAATCAATCTGACAACTCTCTATAAAAACCAGCAATATCTATAAAACCCAGCAATCTCTATAAAACCAGCAATCTCTATAAAACCCAGCAATCTGTATAAAACCGAGCAATGTCTATAAAACCCAGCAATTCTATAAAACCCAGCAATCTCTATAAAACCCACCAATCTCCATAAAACCCAGCAATCTCAATTAAACTCCGCAAACTCCATAAAATCTAGCATCTCCATAAAACCCAGCAATCTCTATAAAATCCAGCAATTCTATAAAACCCAGAAATCTCTAAAAAACCCAGCAAACTATAACACCCAGGAATCTCTATAAAACCCAGTAAACTGTATAAAACCCAGCAATCTCCATAAAACCCAGCAATCTATAAAACCCAGCAATCTCTATAAAACCCAGCAATCTCTATAAAACCCAGCAATCTCTATAAAACCCAGCAATCTATAAAACCCAGCAATCTCTGTAAAACCCAGTAAACTCTATAAAACCCAGCAATCTCTATAAAACCCAGCAATCTCTATAAAACATTGATTGAGTGATAATCATTTTAAGCTGTCAGTTGAGTTACAAAATAGGTCAGCTGATCTCTGAAGCAACATTTAAGAAGCTTAGAATAATAACACCTAGAATCCGAGTCCTTGTTATAAAGTGAGGAAAAAAATACTGAGCCATAATGGCTTAGTATTCAGATTTATATCCTTCACTGTTACTAATATCCAATAAAATAGCAACTAATACAACGTGTTACAAAAGTACCCCTAATGCCGAATATGGTGTATAGGGACCATCAAACTGAACAACTTTTACCATGGGACCAACTTTGAAATCGCGAAAAAAATATCAGCTGTTTCATACAAAAATTAATTACGAAAATATCAAAATCGAAAATATAAAATGTATGAAACAGCTGATTTTTTTTTTCGCGATTTCAGAGTTGGTCCCATAGTAAAAGTTGTTCAGTTTGATGGTCCCTATATACCATATTCGGCATTAGGGGTACTTTTGTTACACGTTGTATAATCTAAAGGTAGGGAAATTGAAACTATTTCGTTCTATAGGTACGATTAGGTAATGTGGGACAAAATGGGTGGGACCACGTAGCGTTGCCAGAATGTTACATTTGTTACATTTTATGTTACTTTTGACCCTCTCATGTTACACAACTCAAAATATTACGTTTACGTAACTTTTAGGACTTAAAAAAATACGAATATTTTCCAGCAAACAAAAATTAATCTTGAAATGGAACGCAACAAAGGAAGCTTTCATTCGTCGTGTTGGCGCACTTAATTTTTAGCTGTTGGTCGTGTTTATCTCAGAAGAATAACTTTTCTTTCTCTTTCTCACACTTGAAGAATGAGGAACATCGCAAAGTTTGTTTTTAAAACGGTTTTGAAAAAAAACTTTTTTGGTTAAAGACTTGAAGAGTCGAGTCGTGGAGTTTTATTTGTTCCATTGGTTTGTTTGCTGTCGACTTGTGTGTGCTAACAATAATCATAATTAAGTGCCATATTACAGTTAAAATCATTTTCTACATTAAATAAGATGTTATTTTGTCGTGAAAATGTTACTTTTTGAGTTACCTTGTGTTACTTCTGACTATCGCTCACTGGCAACACTGACTGTCCATGTATTCGACTGAAGGACTCTGTATCCAAGTCATGAATAAACTATTTTAAAAAAAAACGAGTCAAAAACCAACATATTATCTAGGATAAAAATCTGAAAATTCTTTGCCCCACTTGTGACAGTGCGCTTTGTAGGGAACTATCGTTCTATGTTGTTATTATTCTAACCCACTTACTCATAAAGATTGTATAGTTACTCTCTGTCAAACTACATCAAAAAGAAAGGAACAAAACACTAACTATACATCTGTTATACAATCTTTATTAGTAAGGGGGTATGTGTATAGGTAGAAAAAAAATGTGTACTTGATATTAAAACAAATGATACAAAATAATGTTTATTTTATTGAATAAACAAATCATCCACGTAATTTAGGTGTTTTATTATTTAGATAAGATTTTCTTAAAACATTTAAGTATTATTAATGTACACACGACGGCACCTCAGACTATACATGTTGACCTTGAGACAGCCTTTATGCCCTACGTAATAAAAGCTGTTTTTGCAGTTTAACTGTATAACCTGACCTGCTGTCGTGCGTACCTATCCATCCTTTATCATATAAAATAATGGAGGAGGGTTCCGTTTCCGTTTTCAGATTTGTATTTTTCAGCTTCCGATAAACACCCCCAAAAACATGTTACAAAAATACCCCTAATGCCGCATATGGTATATAGGGACCATCAAACTGAACAACTTATCCTATGGAACCAATTCTCAAATCGCGAAAAAAGAATCAGCTGTTTCATACATTTTGATATTGTGGATTTTAATTTTTGTATGAAACAGCTGTTTTTTTTCGCAATTTCAGAGTTGGTGCCATAGTAAAAGTTGTTCAGTTTGATTGGTCCTATATACCATATTCGGCATTAGAAGTATTTTTGTAACATGTTGTATATCTATTCTGTGCTACAGAGGCAGATTTAGTGCATCTAAAAAGATGTTATGTACTACATACACATACTTATTCATGACCAGTGTTATACGATTACACAAAGATAGTAATGCCGAATATGGTAGATAGGGACCATCAAACTGAACAAATTTTACTATGGGACCAACTTTGAAATCGCGAGAAAAAGCTGTTTCATACAAAAAGATCCACAATTACGCTATAACTTGGCGTGACAACCCTAATCACGATATAAAACCATCCTCTTTAAAATGCCTCTTTAAGTGGCTCCTCAATTCCATCAACGTAACGAAGTTCTTCCCGCACTGCGTACATACGTGTTTCCCGCTCCCTGTGTGTCTTTGCTCGTGCATTTTCAACTCGTGTCTAGAAACGAATCCCTTAGCACAATACGAGCATTTATTCTTTTTTTCCTTACTATGCACTTTCCTCAAATGAGCCAAATAATAGGGTCGCCAATCAAAAGTCTTCCCGCAAATTTCGCAAGTCCAAATCCTTACTTTCTCACTGTGATTATCAACAACATGTAAATGTCTCTCGTACTCCGCATGAAATCTCTCAGCACAGTATGAACACTTGAATATTTTAAACTTCTTATGAACCATAGCTTGGTGTTTTTTCAAGTACTTTTCTAAGGTAAACACTTTCCCGCATTGATCGCAAGAGTATTTGCCAGTATTATGTATTTGTATGTGATGTTTCATTCTTGTTTCGGTTAAAAAAGATTCCCCACAATCCGAGCACATGTAGTTACAATAGTGGGAGTTCATATGATTGTCCAAAAATGAAAAGTTTACGAATCTCTCATCGCATAGAGCGCAATGCATGAACTCCCTACGCAATTTGAAAGGCACCAGTCTCGTGTAAGATTGGTCCATTTCAATTTCATGTACTTCTTTGAGATGGGAAAACATATCATTCCATGTCTTGATCGGTACATCGCACATTCTGCACTGCAAATTTTCGATGTCAATTCTTAGAATTTCGTTCAGGAACTGCGGTCTTAGTATGTAGTCTATATTTTTGAGCCAGATTTCTTCGTGGGATGATCTGATGTGAAGCCGCATGTCATCTGGGTCGTCGAAACTTTCCCTGTAGCAATATGGACAGAAGTATTTGCCATTTTTTATCTTGAACGGCAGAGCGTTCGTGAGGGAGAGTACTTTTTTGATCTCGGCGATGAAACTCTGCTGTTTCTCGTTGTTTATCGCCTTTTGGATCTCCTCTGGGGTCTCTGAAAAAATAAGCATGTAAATTAGAATAAACTATATCGGGATTTACACCATGTACCTGTTTATTTTTGATATAGTTTATTCTAATAACGTCAAAAACCATGGAAATTTAAAACATTATAAAGCATGTAAATTATTAGAATAATGAAAATGTCGCAAAGCAAATTTATAAAATTCTCTCCTGGACCGGGTTTTGTCTGTCTGATGCAGGGTGAAATATTTTTGAGATTTTAGCATTCACATGCTATTTATATACAATACTAAATAATTTACTAGAAAAAATATAACGCACACCAGATCATATTCTCGGACGGGAATCGAACCCGCGACCTTTGGAATTTCGTCCAATGCTCTGACCGCTGTGCTACCGAGTCACTAGTAGCATCATCGAATAGTATATCCCAGTCTTACGAAGCAAATAAATTCGACGATGCCTATAACGATGATAGAACCCTAGACAAATACTGTCTTAATCCGAATAACATCACAAGAGTTAATTAAGTTAAATTGCAAATCATTTTGGTATTACGTTTGTATGGGAAGCTCACTGTTCGCCGGACTTAAGAAATATATCTAGGAAAATATTTAGTTGATCCTTTCTTAAGGAGTATGATTATTTTTAATGAAAGCAGCTCCACCGTGCTTTGGAAGACGTGTTAAAGCGTTGGTCCCGGCTGCATTTGCAGTCGTTAACACCCACCCGTCCGCATTCGGCCTCAGGATCCGGCTCGAGGGACCAAAATGAAGACGACGGAGCAAAATTAAAAACAGAGAATTAAAAATAGCACATCTTGTTTCAGCAAAAAATTAACAACAAAAAAAGAGCACAATCTAGTCTCTACAAATGACAATTATGAAAATTAAAAATTCACCGGCTCTGAACATTATAGTTTTGCCGCGTCGCTAACAGGCGGGTCATTTATGCCTCATCCTCCTTGTCTTACTTAACCACATCAAGTCTAAGACGAAGATTACACGATCAGTGGGGCATCACATCAGTTCATTCCATCAGTCTGTATAGTCTTTGAATTTCTCTAGATTGATGATCCAAAATTTGTACCAGACGTTTTTTTTAACAAATTACATTTTCCATACTAGCATTTTTTTCATAAGTTATCTAATATCATAATACTAATCTATGGGAAAATTACAACATGTATGCTGTCGCATGTACTTACATACATACTACTTAACTTAACTTAATTTAACTATACAACATGTTACAAAAATACCCCTAATGCCGAATATGGTATATAGGGACCATCAAACTGAATAACTTTTACTATGGGACCAACTCTCAAATCGCGAAAAAAAAATCAGCTGTTTCATACATTTTATATTTTCGATTTTGATTTTTGTATGAAACAACTGTTTTTTTTTATCGCGATTTTAAAATTGGTCCCATAGTAAAAGTTTATCAGTTTGATAATCCCTATATACCATATTCGGCATTAGGGGTATTTTTGTAACACCTAGTATGGTTAAATTGGGAAAATATAAAAATCAATTTTCGTAATAAATTGTTGTATTGGAACCTAAACAGTCAACTTACAGACTTAGGGGCTGTTTCACAATGTAAAAGTAAGTTCGGGTGTGCGTTCCGTCGTTTTGGGTGTTTATAAGTTTAACTCGTTTGAGTTACAACCAAGCCACAGAACGATCGAGTTGTTTTTATGACCTAAAAGAACTTTAGATGTCATTAAGTACAAAGTTTTCGTTTTCTATTTTGGAATACGGATAATTTAAACATTCTTATAAACAAAATCAAATAAAATCTGTTTTTTTGATGAGCAACCATGAACTTTTAGTCTCAAAAATATCTAAATACAAAAAAATGTCAAATGACATTGACATTATGACAAAAGATAAACGTCAGAGCGTTTTTCAACGACCGATTTAGGGCCGTGTTCCGATTCACACCAACAGTGCTCACAGCGTGTGACGTCATGCTATACCGGTCTGAATCATTAGCACGCTGTCAGCACGCTCACGATACTATTGATTTGGACCGCTTGTGAAAGCGCTTACGCCGCTAAAGTTAGATTGTTTATGACAACGTAACCTCAAAAAATAATATTGGTAGTTATTATATGGATTAACTAATAAAAATGACTATGAATCAAGTTTTAATGCAAGCAGCTGCTTTAATTTTCGAAAGCGATGAGTATACTGATGCAGAAATGTTATTATTTTCATCATCATCAAGCGATGACGAAAACGATCCAAGGCCAATAAATAAAAGAGGCAAGTTAGAAAATGTGAAAATCACAAATTATCACTAGGTACCAAAAAACCACAACATCCACTACAATTTACAATTATTACAAACAATAAAACCGCGTATTTTTGATTTTGTCAAGAATTAACTTTGACTTTGACAAGCAAGTTTGACAGCTACACTGACTACGCTCACAGTGCTTTGGTGGAATACGCTGAGCGTCGTTAGCACATGCGATGACGTCATCTCTGACGTCACTTCAACTTACGTGAGCGTTGTAAGCATGAATCGGACCGGGTGTTAGCGCGCTCACAGTGCTGTAAGCGTGATTCGGAACGCGGCCTAGGTGGTTGTTTGGTTGCTGCACTCTGAGCCACGGAACGGGTGAAACTACGCTCTGACAGCTGTCAGAGTAAAATTTCACCAAAGCCACTGAACGGTCAGAGTGTGCACCAGAGCGCGCTCAGCGAGCGAAGCGACGGAACGCACCCCTGAGTAACTTATTTGACAGATGATTTGACATATTTTTCATAGTTATCACAACTGTCAAATCATCTTTCAAGTAAGCTACTCAGAACATACTTTTACATTGTGAAACAGGCCCTTAAAAATAAACTCGTCTTTAAAATAACAATGTAACAATATAATGGGCAATATTTGGCATTTTTTGAAGGAAATACCTACATTTAAAAAAATATTAATCATAAACTTTAAAAAAACTTAAATAGGCATTAATCAGGTACCTCATAGTTTGAGAAGATAACAGAATGGAATTAACTAATATAAACCTATATTTTAATAATAAAAGCATATTGGAAGAACTCCATAATAAAAATATTATACTTAATAACTTTTTTTTAATTGTCCCTCTAAAACAAACTGGTGGTGATTTTAAATAAAACAATAAAACACAAACAAAAATCTTATTCAATTGATTAAAACTTAAAATAAATAATTTCATATTAAAGATAATTTGTTCTTACTTGTATTCACAACCAGTATTCCATTAAACTTAATTAAACTTTATAAAGTACTTACGATAATCCAGTTTTCAATATACCTGTTACAAAAATACCCCCAATGCCGAATAAGGTATATAGGGACCATCAAACTGATCAACTTTTACTATGGGACCAACTCTGAAATCGCGAAAAAAAAAAACAACTGTTTCATACAAAAATTTAAATCGAAAATATCAAAATGTACGAAACGGCTGATTTTTTCTCTCGATTTGAGACCATATTCGGCATTAGGGGTATTTTTGTAACATGTTGTATAACGTGGAACCAAATTATGTAACAATACTGAAACAGGTAATAGTGTTGCTTAAACTGAACAACTTTCTCCAAGGAACATAGGTCGAAAAACGATTTTTTTTTCGTCATACTAAGTAGATCAGCTAACCAATACATTTTGTATGGGAGGGTGGTTTTTTTTTAATTGGACCCATGTTTCTTGTAGAAAGTTGTTCAGTTTAAACAACAGTATTACCTGTTTCAGCCACCTGATTACGTAACTCTGTTGCTAACAATTCTCAATATAAATCGATTGAAACAACAGTAAGATAGTTTTCACACTGGTTCTTACTAAAGCAGCCATGTATGTAACTGCGATTTCTGTCAGAGTTGATTGCAACAATTTTACAACATCAGCCCCCAGTATTGTTACATAATTTGGTCTGTTTCACAAATGTAAAAGTATGTTCTGAGTAGCTTACTTGACAGATAATTTGACATATTTTTCATATCACAACTGTCAAATCATCTGTCAAGTAAGCTACTCACTTACTTTTACATTCTGAAACAGGCCCTTAATCACATAAGTAACAGATAGTTGCGCACGCGCACCATCGAAATAGATCATTTAAAACTTATCTTCATGACTTTTCATGTGTTTTGCAATCGAATGCTTATCAGTAAATTTTTGATCGCAAAATATGCACAGGTATTTCTTCGTTTCTTCGCGTCCGCTTCCCGTGTGCTCTTTCATGTGATTCGATATATCTTCGGCTCTATGCTTTTCCATGTGTTTGGACAACAAAGATTTTTTATAAAAAGACGTATCGCATTCCGAACACTGATATGGCTTCGAAACGGGATGCAACTTTTTCGTGTGAATATTTAAAGCTGTGTTGTTGTCGAAATCTTTGCCACAGTTGTTACAATTGAAAATTCTATAACTCCCATCGTGGATCGATCTTTCATGTTCCGATTTCTTAACTGTATTCGCGAATTTCTCAGCACAGTAACTACATTTATGGGTTTTTTTCTTGTGTACGTGAAAGACTCTTTCATGGTCGCGTCTCCTCATTTTGTTGTCGAACGTTTTCGGACAAAAACTGCAGAAGTAAACTCCAGATTTGTGCCGTTCTTTATGCATTTTATATCTTTGCTTATTAATAAATGGAGTGCCACATAATTCGCACTCGAAGTTGCGGTAATGTTCGCTCATGTGTTCCGCTAACAACTTGAAAAAGTTAAAACTGTGACAGCATACGGCGCACTTCATTTCTTTGCTGTCAAACTTATACGGAACCATTTGGTTGGGCACATCTGTATGTATGATCACCCCATGATCGATAGCTAAGTGTGCCATTAAGTTTTCAAGCAAATTGAAGTCCTCACCGCAGAGTTTGCATTCAAGGCCTGTGATATCCAATTTGATGCTGAACCCAAAAGAGACTTTAATCTTAGCTGCTATAGACTCATCTTCGTGTAACTCTAGCGTGTGTTCTTTCAATGCCTTAGGTTGGGTGTAAGGTTTTTGGCAAAAGTTGCAAGTGAAGAACATGCCTGTCTGGCTCTTAAAGGGGGTCGCGTTGGAATATTCTAGAACTGCCCGTAAGTTCTCTCTGTGCCTCTTTACTTCTGGTATCGGATGCCGTTCTCTTCTTGCGCAAACCCACGAAGTATCTAAAAGAAGAATATCTTTTCGGGCATCAGTTCATTTCAAAGAGCCTAAATTTTGAGTTGTCAGTAGAGATGATGAGATCCATCTTTCTTAAAGTCAGATGTAGACTGGTTCTGTGAACACCGTGTAGAAGGGATGCATCTGGCTAGCAACTTGTGGCTTGACAACTATTCTTGCCTGTGCGTTATCTTTAGTACGCATTTTAGAACTTAAGGACCAACTGAAAGAGCGCTAGCATGCGCCGTCGTCGTCGGTCGTAAATAACCACAGGATATAGGAGGATAGCGTTTAATGGCACGTAAACATAATAATAAACAATAGTAAAAATCAAGGCCAAAATACAATCGTCTTTTTAAGTCAATAGTCCCTTTTTTCCCTGCGTCAGTGTCAGTCATGCTGGCAGCTGGTCGCGATGGCCAGCGTCTTGGTCACAGTACAAAAGTCTATAACATTCCCACCTCTTTCTCTATAAAAGGTTGCTGAAACAGTTGAGCTTATAGCCAACATTTAAAGAACCGGTGTCATAGTAACCTCAATATCCGAACGAGTCAAGGCTGGTCGCCCGCGAGTTGCATTATGAATTCAGTACAACATTATAACACTGGTTTGGATGATATAATGACGGAGGCGGTCGCGGCAAACGCGGGGTTATTCTGCTAAAAGTTTAGCAAAAAAACTCCAATAAACTAAACGACAGGCTAGAAAATATTGTTTAAGCGATAAAAAGTACCACAAAGCTCTTCGTAGTGCATTACAGAGAGATAATTCACAATTTCGTCTTTATTTAAGCGCTATGATTTTTTTCCAATGACGGCGCTGGTGTGCAGACTACGCGCTCTTAAGAAGCCGGCGAACAGTGAACTTCCCATACAAACGTTATACCAAAACGATTTGCAATTTGAGAATAATTAACTCTTCTTGTGATGTTATTCGGATTAAGATTTTCTAGGGTTCTATTAAATAAAAAACAAAAATACTAACCCAATTCAAAATAAATGCCAATTACATTTTTTCATTTAATTTCTCATTTAATTTTGGATTTTTTATTTGATAGAACCCTAGACAACTGTCTTAATCCGAATAATATCACAAGAAAAGTTAATTATCATGCTCAAATTATTATAATTTTGTTTTTTTTTAATTCACAACGGTATAGCGCTTGGCCTTCACCTCACCTGATGTTAAGTGACGATAAGGCCGAAGGTGGTATCACTACACCCGGAATCCTCACCACTGAGGAACTGGCTATCTTACCTCTAACTGCCAGAACACAACAATGTTTAAATTGTTGTTATGGCGTCAGACTTAGGTAAGATGGTGGTAGCTAGCCAGGCGGACTTGAAATAAGCCCTACCACCAACCAAACCGAGTACAAATGTACCCTTCTCCTGGGAATCGAACCCGGGACTCCTGCGTCTTACACGGATGGGCGAACTACTAGACCACAGAGGCGGTATTACGTTTTTATAGGAAGTCCACTGTCCGCCGGCTTCTTAAATGACACTGCTCAAGATCCGTGCCGAGGCCTGTACCCAATTATTGTGTTACACAATATGGTTTGTCACATACATTCAAAAGTCAATAATAATATACATATACAAGGTGTTACAAAAATACCCCTAATGCCGAATATGGTATATAGGGACCATCAAACTGAACAACTTTTACTATGGGACCAACCCTGAAATCTCGAAAAAAAATCAGCTGTTTCATACAAAAATTAAAATCGAAAATATCAAAATGTATGAAACAGCTGATTTTTTTTTTCGCTGTTTCCGAGTTGGTCCCATAGTAAAAGTTGTTCAGTTTGATGGTCCCTATATACCATATTCGGCATTAGGGGTATTTTTGTAACATACAACATGTTCAATGTTCGTATACCATTAGGTGAATCATGGCTGTACCTTTTTTTCTTTATATGTGACATCTTGTTATAACCCATGGTTATGAAATAATAAATGATTGATTGATAGAAATAAGTTAAAAAAACTAACCTGGTTTCTTCTTGTTCTGATCGCTGAGCTTAACACAGATAGTCTTCCTCGGAATCCTGAACAGGTTGCTGGCTTCGGAGATGCTCATAGATTTATCTCTAACAGCCTCTAGACACTGCTGTAGCTGTTCCGCAGAGTAATTCTTGTACACTCTTCTTATATCCCCTCTTTTCTTCTTCTGTGGCCATTTTGGCTCTTTTTTGGGTTGCTCGTGTTCCGCTTTGACTGTTGTAAGATCGGTTTCTGTAGAGAAAAGTTTTATTCATCATAATATACTTATATCTATTGGTACTATTATTCTTTTAGTTTTCTAATCAGCTCAATATTTCATTCATGGTGACATATTGTTTGACGAGTGTTGTCTATTTAATAAAGGTTTTTTTAAATTGCTTAAGTAATTTTTCTTTCATTTTATTCTTATATATTTTTGTTTTAAGTCACATTTAATTTTATGATATTTCTGTTTATGTAAATATGTTTTACGCAAATGTAGTTTACTAAGGCCCCTATATTCCTCAAGTGGCGCCCTCATTTTAATTAAATTTATTGCTCGCTAAGTACATAATGTATCGAAAATTCACATGTACAGATTGAAGCTAAGGTTCTATAGTTTATTTACAAACAATAACCTTAGTAAAATTTTGTTTGTTGTAGTAGTAGTTCGCAAGTGCCAAAAGCGGCCACTTTATGAACGGCCACTTTATGAGCGGCCATTTAAAACCGACCGCAAACGACACAGTCGATACGCACCTTAAGGCTAAGGTGCGTATCGACTGTGTCGTTTGCGGTCGGTTTTTAACGACGCGGCAAATGAGTGTCAGTCAGTGCGTTATGCGCGCGCAGTTGGGACGGATCTCACGTATTTTAGTAGATGCACGCAGCGAAAACATAGATAACGACAAGTGTCGTAATGTGTTTTGATTATAGTGCCAATACGATTCCAATGGAACCTGTAAATGTAGTGAAATATATTGTAGGCTAAATGAATCCCCAGTTGCTAAAAATCTTTAAGTGATAGCAAGTCTTTCGGTCAATGAAATGGCTTCTCGAGAGTGAATGTCCATTTTTTTACTCTGGGCTCTATTTATGATATTAAAAATTCGAATACATCTGATGTAATTCTCAAAAAAAAAAAATATTGTTTCTTCGACAGCTTCGTATCTCATGTTTTCCATTAGTCTCACACTGCCATGTAGCCATTCATTCTATTCATATATTTTTTTTTATCTACCAATTTTCGCTTCAATCTCTTTAATGATAATGATAAAAGCAGAGGCTGCACGTTGCAGACGTAAAACTTCGATGGTTGCCCACGTTGAGGGATTGGCTGCATCGCAACAGTAAAATTGTGCGCTAAAAATGGTTTGCGAGCCAAAACACAGGACTGCCGCGCCCGAACAATGCTCGCGCGAAACCGATACGCACCTTAATAGAGGTTTTAATTTCTTTTTTGTATGTTATGTACCTTCATTTAATTCTATGTCATCTTCCAAATATTCCACTTCGTAATACTCCGTCTCACTCATACTAGGCTTGTCTTCCGAGTCATCTTCCGGAACATTCTTCTGTTCGCAATCATCAAAATCTTCCAACACTTCAACTTTACACAAGCTTTCATCTAAATCTGCAACAGGAAAGTTAGATAAACTATACTCTTACTAACTGTTTTCCAATTAGTGGTACGTGTCCTCCCAGGGGTACGCGAGGTTGGATCAAGGGGTACACACAGCAATCTCATCTACATGATTTCATTTCATTTCTGTAATAAGGGGTATGCGAGTTTGAGGTCTGTCTTCAAACATAGAAAAAGCTATTTGGGAACCACTGCTCTAGCTAGTTTCTTAATAGCCCTTGATCCAGCGAACTCAAGGCTATGGAACAAGCATTCCACTCAAAAAATAGCATCGCACAAAAATTACAACTAAGTGGAGCTAAAAATGTAGGCATTTAGTTATGCAGCACAAAGCGACTGCTGGTTGCATAATAGTGACCATAATCTGTATACTCATAGATGTTTTCTGTACTAAAACTGAAAAAATATTTAATACTAATATAAAATAAAAACTGCAATGCCATGTTGGGGGGACAAGGCCGATTACCATCTGATTACATTCAAGTTGCATTGAAAATGACAATTAAAAAAGAATTTCAATCCTGCATCTGTCCCTGAGCTAATTTTTTTCAATTATTTAGTAATACTTTTCCTACCATGTGAAAGATACATTACCTTCAAACTCCTCATACATGAGTTGCTCCGATGCCAGCACCTCTTTCTTGAAGTCATAAGCGTCCCTCAATCGAAGCACACATGGCTCGCAGATGTAATCTTGCGAGTCATCCAAGGACTCCCACTAAAATAAGTGTAAATTGAGAACTATTGATATATAACAGTTGTTTGTATGATACTATGCATTTTAACAAAATATATTAGCCAAATACTGCCTGAGAGTTGATTTAATTCTTACAAAACCATGAAATAGCACTATTAAACGCTATCGTTTGCATACATTTTATTGGTGTTGATAAACAGTGTGAGCTTGTCCGTGAGTATAAGGTTATAAATTTTAGATCACATGTTTAGCAGATAGAATGAAATACTACAAATGTGTCATAAATGTATTTTGTTAAGAACTTACAGTTAAGGAAAAAGTCTCCATCAACATTTCTCCGTAAATCTCACGAAACCCGTCCCGTTCGTATTCGGACCACATACTTTTCATATAACCATATTCAAGGCAACAACGGCATTTACCGAAAAACGTGTTTATATCATGTTTAGATGATTCTGAGGAAGGCTCCATTTTTTACTTTTTGAATTATAGTAAAACAAAAACATAAATGCAGAAAATAATCAACGCTAAATTCGTTTGTCTTCTTTCGGCGAACTGTCAATTTTTTTTTCAGACAGAATTCCAGTTCCAGATGCCAGTCTCAAAATCTAAGCTCCCGTTTGTTGTTGGTGTTCAATCAATCAATTTTCAAAATAAAATGTTGAAAATTATGAATCATTGGCATGACAACAATTTTCAAATGAAACTACCTATAATGTCGATCGTCGTTAATTGATATTGTTATCTTTTGTGAACTGAATAGTCTGAGTCCAGAGTCAACAGAATAGATAATTGAATATAAGAAAAATCACACAGTCAAAGGGAAAAGGTTATTTATGGCAACATAAAATATACTAGTGATGTACATTTCAACACAATCGATCGACTAAAAGCTCTGAAATCATCTGAAATGCAGTAAAAACAAAACGCATCTGACGTTTTTGTTTTTTATTGACATTTTTGGTTGGCGTTGGCGTGAAGAGAAAGCTTTTGTCGGGCTGGCTCTCAATTTTATTTTTGTGCTTGGGCCATATCCTAAAAATTCGGTGCTTCGAGTTCAATAAAACTTTACTATTGATGTGAAAATTACAGAAGGTTGCCCTGTTTTCGCAAGAAATCGAAGAAAATGAGCACCCCAAAGAATAATGGTCCTTTGATAGACCCTGCTTTGTGTCGCTGCTGCCGAGCTATTAAAAAATGTAGAATTCTAACAGCTGAATACACTTTTATGGACAAGAAAGAGGTCTATGCCGATATGGTGATGGATTGCTTCGGTATTTTGGTAAGTTTAATCTCCCTGTATGTCGTATTTGTTACCAATAATATCTGCCTTATCTCTTCCTAATTACTGCATATTTGTGTAAAAAAAGTTCTATGTGGGAGGCTTTATTTATTTTAGGATACATTTTAGTCCTTATTTCCATTAGTTGACATCGAATTTAGTAGCGCAGAAATGCTAATGCATACTTCTATTAAATGAACTTTTAATTTCACCCTTAAAAAATAGTATGATCAGCTAGTTACTGTAATTTTTCGCCAATAAAAGTTAGGAAAGGCGATATCCCCTAATGGGACAGGGTCCCTGATAAAAATTTAGTATATGGACCATCAAATTAAGGATTGGGGGGCAGGGAAACCCCCCCTGCAAATTGTAGGAGTGGTTTTTGAGAAAAATATAAATCATATTTCGAGGTTACTTTAAAATGACAAGATTTCAAATGTTTAGGTCATTTAAGCAAGGGGAAAACAGGAGATTGGTGAAGGCAGGATTCGCCCATCCTCCCACAAAAACTTTATAGGGTATCAAGAAAGTTATTTCAGTTCTAACAAAAAAAAAACTCAAAATTTAAGGCTACAATCCACTGAGCTTTGCGCTCGCCTTAAATTTCTAACCTATCACATGACCTACAGGAGTCAACCAGTTTTCGATTTCAGTTAAGTACATAAATATAAAATTTATAAGGACAGTTTAAAAAAATATAGAATTTCAACTGTTATGAACTAGCCGAGTAAAAGCTATGCAAAAAATTGATTTAAAAGAACCATGGAAAGATATGAAATAAAAAAATATCAAAAGAATGCATCTTCTCACCAGGAATCATGTATCATTTGAAAAGGGAGGAGAGACTTGAGTTTTACAATTGCAATATACTTCAATTCTGAAATCCTGTGTTTAAAGCCAATTTTTCAAATGCACTTTTAGGGGACCCCCTTAAAATGTTTTCTGTCCAATATCTTGTTTCTCAGTTATCCCACGTAGACGAGAGTGATCGCGACAGCGGCGTGTGCGCGACGTGCGTGGTGCGCCTGCGAGACGCGTGCGCGTTCAGACAACAAGTGCTGCAGTGCGAGGAGCTGTTCCTGCACGCTAAGCTCTCTGACAAGGAGACCGAAGAAGGTAATAATAATTATTGTCCCATTCCCAGATCACACCATTTCCGTTTGGTTCAATTACTAGATGGTCCTATAACCGAATCGTTCCACTCCCCGTTCGGCCCCTTAGCAGAATGTCGCATTCCCGTTTATTCCTATTGCCAGATCATGCCATTCCCAGTTGGTCCCGTTCCCAAATCTTCTACTTCCCATTTATTTTTCCACATAATTCCTTTTGATCGAAAGATGGTCAAATCAGATCAAATGGTCCCATTCCAATTAGTCCCGTTCCCAGATTGTCCCATTCTTGATCGGATATGGATGAGTAAATGTTAAACTTGTTTACAATAGAATAATTTACTTGAACATTTCATATTGTTTTTCCAGAAGTAAAAAAGCCATTAGATATAGAACCAAAGCCGGAACCCAAGGATGATGTGAGTGACCACCACTCCACCGGTGCAGACCACGATGACATGTCTATGGACAACTACCCCATAGATGATGGTAATGGTGAGTATTGTCTATGGCTACTGTGTTGTTCTTTCGGGACCCCAAGGTCGAAAACGACCTTTCGACCTGTCGAATTTAGTTAAAAAGGCAAAATAATATATTTTAATTCAAATAAAAATTACATGCTTTTGATGTTTAGTGTAATCCGTCAAGTAATTTTTATTTCATTAAATTATTAATTGACAGTACAGGTAGTATAAATTATAGGAATCAAGCAATTTTCGCAAGAGTCGGTCACAGGATGGGTGATCAAACCAAACAGATTTGAAACTCCTTCGTTCTTATACTATAAGAATAAATAATATACTAGAAAAAATCTCTGGTTACCAGAATTGTCTCAGGCGGTAATTGATCCTTCGTTCTTTATAAATAAGGCACGTTAAGCCATTTTGTCCTACCTACATTTGCAGGCGTTAACACCCATCAATCCGCGTTTGGCCCGCGTGGTAGTATATGCCCAGTAGTAGAGACATTCAAATGGCTGTTAATTAAAAAAATATAACTTATTTCTACCACCAGATATCCCACCAGTGAAAGACGAAGAGAGCAAAGACAACGTCCTCCCACCCATAGACAATGAACACAAAAACACAGATGAGAGTGTAGAAGAGTCGTATGCCTCATCTTCAGACTCCGACAAGCCAATCAAGAGGAAGCGAACCAAAAAGAAAGCGAAAAGTAATGGAACCGCTAAGAAAGCTAAAACTAAGAAACAGAAAGCTGGTAATTATCCACAATCACAGTCCACAACAGTCCAATTTATTATATTTTTTTTAATATACACTGACACATTTCATTGGTTTTGGAACCGAAAACGTCATACTATAAAAGAAGTGTTGTACACACGACGGCACCTCAGACTATACATGTTGACCTTGAGACCGCCTTTATGCCCTTTGTTATAAAAGCTTACAAAGGGCATAATTTTCGCAGTTTAACTGTAGAACCTGACGTGCTGTTGTGTATACCCTTTAAGGAATAATAATCGCCATACGAGTAAAGATAAAAAAGTGACTTTTGGTTGAAAACACATTGTCCATATTATTATCTACTCGTATACCGTGACCCCTATGAACTTACCCGCGTTGCTTTCGGCTTTTTTGGTTTTTAGTTTCGGGTCCAAAACTAATGCAAAGTCTCTGTGTAGATAAGTTGTAGTTTGAAATTAGTTTAACTGTTTAATACTGTTGGGAGTCTGCCAATGCTTATTGAAGAAACTGTATTTGGCAAATGCATTATAACTTGACCATTGTCATTTTTATTAAATAAATAAAACATTCAGTTTAAGTAAGGGTAACCATCTGTTCGGAATTTTCCGGACATTTTTCGGACTCCGGCCGGATTTCATGAATCATCAGTTAGAGGTGAAATTATTGCACATTAAGACAAAAAAACACATTACAGAGAAACGAAAACACACAAAAAGCAGTCTTATTGCTTAATAGCAATCTCTTCCGGTTGTAGTGCGCTTCTTGTATAGAAAAATGATTAAAACTATTTTTAACAATTTAATTTTCCAGGCTCATCAAAAAAATCTTCCAAAGTCAAAAAACCTCCCATAGAAAAGAAAAACAATTATGACAGAGACCTAGATTGTATGTCCGAAGAAAATCTACTGACTATCATCCAATATTCCTACGTAGTTCCATTCAAGAACCGTCGTAACAACTACTACTGTTTTTACTGCAAAGATTATTATCCAAAACCTGAAGATCTGAGAGAACATACGGTGACACACGACACAAAACCATTCCAACTGCTAATGGGTTATAAAAAAATGCCTAAAATAGACATCACAAGAATAGATTGCAGATTGTGTCCAGCCAAAATTGAAGATTTAGGAGTATTCAAACAACATGTAGACCAAGTACACGGAAAAAAGATATTCTTCGAAGCTCCTGACAAAATGTTATTGTTCAAGTTAACATGGAACGACTTAGTGTGTGTAATGTGCAATGATGTGTTTGAGGACTTTAATACTTTGAACACTCATATGGTAGGCCATTTTAGTAACTACACTTGTGATATTTGTGGTTTCTGTTTCTTAGAAAAACCGCGTTTAGACGCCCATTTGAAACGCCATAAAGATGATGAGAGGCATACTTGTGAGGTGTGCGGTAAAGTGTTTAAGTCGAATCATTATAAAGATATGCATGTCGATATAGTGCATAAGAAAAAGGCTATAATTCGCTGTCCGAGGTGTGATGAGTGTTTTATGTCTTACGCTTTAAAAAACAAGCATTTGACCGAAGCCCATGGTCAAAACAGGACGTATCCGTGTAATTTGTGCGATAAAGTATATAATAGGCAGAAGACATTGACGGAACATCAGCGGAGAAACCACCAGAAAGTTCTGAAGCATCAATGTGAGTATTGCGATCAAAGGTTTTACTTGCCTTCTAGGTTAAAAGAACATATGGCCACGCATACCGGTGAAAGGAACTTCAGATGTGAATACTGTGAGAAATCTTATCCTAGGTTGAAGTCTTTGCAATACCATATAAGGACTCATACAAATGATAGGAGATACAGATGTCATATTTGCGGTCAGGCTTTCATACAAAACGCTAGTTTGAAATCTCATATTAAAAGCCACCATCCGGAGTGTGATATTGACGGATGTTATTTTTAGTCTATCTGTGTATTTTTACTGATATTTGTTGTATTATTTGTAAATAGGCTTTTTAAGTAGGACTTTGTAAGTATTCTGCGAATCTCATATTTGAGAACACTAGTTTTTTTAGTAGATTTATTAAATTTTAATATTAGGGCATTTGCAGACAGCGATAGAACTTCTGAACTTATGCAATAGTATGTTTTTTTTCTACAGCTCTTATCTCTTTTCGTAATACAGAAACAATGTTAATTAAAGAGAGAAAACCACTCATCTGCTTATGCATCATTGCCGCTATCGAGTGGTATTTTTATTGTAATAAACGATATTTTTAGCGGCGGAAAGATTTATGAGACCTCCGTGGTCGAGTGGTTTATACGCCGGTAGATCCCCGGCTGGGTCAATTTAGAAAACAAACTTTTTTTTAAATTTTGAGATTTTAGCAAATGATTTTAGCAAATACAATGCTAAAAGAACAAGATCTGGTGCGAGTCGTATTATTTCTAGTATATTATTTGGTATTAAACGAACTTTTCTACATATTGGCTCAGGTCTGGGTGTTTGTAATTTCACCGTTATCTCTGATTTCCATTACACAAGTGCTTTAGCTACTTACTTTGGGATCAGAGCAATGTTTGCGATGTTGTCTAATATTTAAAAAATAACTTCAACTTGTATGGTGAAGAGCTGCGTCTCGTTTTACGTGACGATAAAAATGATCGTCTATATGTGCAATAGAAGCAACAATTGTAAATCCTTCTATCTATGGTATTGACGTAAAAATTGACAATCGCAATTGACCGTTTCGGCGACCTTTTGTCATGGTACATTAGGTCAGAGTCGGACACATACAAAAGTGCGAAAATATTCCGATCCGGAAAAATCCGGACGCATGGTAACCCTAGTTGTGAACGAATCTTCCACTCACATGACTATACTTACAATTTGTAAACTAGATCCGCCTCTGCTTACATCACTTCAGTTTAGAATTTAGTTAAAAAAATGCATAAATTTCATCTCAACTTATTCACTTATTTTATTCTCTATTTATTATTAAGTGATAAGAAATTATTATTTATTATTTTTAAGAAAAAAAACACAACTTGTATCTCATGAAAGCGTCAGTATTATTTATTGTTTATTTTTATTGTATATTTTGGCAATAAAATAATGTGTTCTGAAGTTTCAAAAGTATTAAAATTATGAATGCCTGTTGCATTTAAAATAAATTTTAATATAGCTAAGTCTAGATCTAGATTAGGTCATCTGTTGTTATCATTTATTTTCAATTACTTTTTTATCACTTGATCTATACAATGTGTTAAGTGGGTGATAGACGTACGAGTAAGTATGCATAAAGATCGCATTCTCCTCTTGTTACAAAAAAAAAAAAAAAGTATGCTTACTTGAGGCTCGACGGCCTTTTTTGGTCTATGACTGTATCATCACCATAAGTACTTACGCGTACTATAAAACCCGCCGAAAAAGTTTGTCTGGTTTGGATTTGAAATTTCGCTCGTAGCTCGCCACGGTTGGCATAAAACGTGAACTGCTTAGTAGTATCACAGGATAATAATAGTTTATGATACAAGGTTGGTAAGGAGGTTTTTAAAACCTTAACAACCATGTGCCATATACGTTTTTCAATATATTTGCGAGACAACATTATAGGTACCTTCTGAATTAAAATAAAACAAAAGCGCACGGTGGTGGCGTGCGGTAAATTTAACTTTCCGCACGCTGTACTAAACCGTAAACAATAACGCACGGCGTGCGGTAAATTCAACTTACCGCACGCTGTACTGTCATCGAAATGTGATACATTGCTACTTCGTTTTGGCACAAATAAAAACTTACCAAAGGAAAGTAGTAATGTATCACATACGTCTGTCAAAACACAGTTAACATGAACTTCAATGTTTTTAGCCGATAGAGCCCCTGTTCGCCAAATTGTCTTGCTACCTTAAAAAGTGGGCGTCGCGTCTCGGCGTGAGTTGATACGTAAAGATTTGATTGTATACAAAGGGCCTAGTGCGAGTTGATGTTATCGCTGCTCGAAAAGTTAACTATCGTTTTCTCTCTTTCACTCATTCCTCACTCACATTGACTATGAACAGTATATCCGATAGTTAACTATGCGAGAAGTGAAACAACTGCAGTAATACTACGCCTTCAGAAAACTTGAATGTGAAAAAGCTAGTGTATTGGGCATTGGGAGTTTAATAAATTAAATTCTATGAACTAGTTCGTAGAAGCAATATTATAATACGGAGAACGCTTATTAGATGTAAATAGTTAGAGATAAGTATTTATTTATAAATTCATCTACCTACTGAATTGTAATCAAGTAAACAATAATATTATTTATAAGTTTTCTAAATGAATTATTGGAAATTATATATTAAATAAGTACTTTTGTTTTTTATTTTAAAACAAAACATTTGTTCGTAAATCATTCTGTCCTTCTTACTAAGAGCATGGACCAATTTGGTTCATGCTAAGAGCCAAGAGCACCCAACGGTGACCATTATTACCCTCTAAAGACTTTGTTACTTATTAGGAATTCTGTGCTCAAGAATCAAAGTAATGGGGATCACCTGCCAGGCCGGGCTCTATCGGATAACTTACATTATTTTTTTCTTTGGTAAGTTTTTATTTGTGCCAAAATGAAGTAGCAATGTATCGCATACATCTGTCAAATCGCAGTTTACATTAACTTAATTGTTTTTAGCCTGTGCAAGTGCGTAGCGTATATGCTAAAGTACAGACTGGGCCGACGAATGTACTTTGTACTTCGGCAAATAACAAAATGAAGTAAATAATTTTAAAGGAGTTTTTCTCACTATTCCCTTGACATCCGTAATCTCACCACTTCATTAAAAAAAAGTTAACTGTCAACTGTGCATTACATCAAAAATGGCTGTGTGCAAAAATGACAATGTCAAATCAGAATCAGTCTAGGGATGCTATAAAAAAATATCGAAATACCGTATCGATATATCGATACTTTCAAAAATATCGAAACCCTTTTCGATTTATTGGGGAAAGAAATATCGACATATCGGTAATATTTGTATTTAAAATAATGACTTAAATTTTTTAGTGTTTTGGCTCACTAATATCGTTGTCTACGTAAAATCTTTTACGTACACACGACAGCACGTCAGGTTATACAGTTAAACTGCGAAAACAGCTTTTATTACGTAGGGCATAAAGGCGGTCTCAAGGTCAACATGTATAGTCTGAGGTGCCGTCGTGTGTACTTACTTATTTACGACTTTATTTCAAATCTTAATCAAAAACATTGATATTTTTGTATTAACGTAATTCAAAACATATGCAAAATTTCGAAAATTAATATCTTTTGATACTTTTTCGATACTGGATATTATTATTATTTATCGGCATATCAATATTTTCTGGCGATATTAAATATCGACTGAAAAATATTAATATTTAAAAAAATGTTGTTTATACAATTTTTTCGACATCCCTAATTGCAATGAGATTAAATTGACAGTAGACAGTTTTGTATTGTATATAAATTTTATCATAGGGATGGGCAACTGGAAATATGTAATATCGTATCGATGTTTTTAAACTGTATCGAAATTCTACGAAAAAATCGATAATTTGATATAGGTGCAAGGTGTAACAAAAAAACCCGTAATGCCAAATATGGTAGATAGGTACCATCAAACTGAACAACTTTTACTATGGGACCTACTCTGAAATCACGAAAAAATATCAGCTGTTTCATACAAAAATTAAAATAGAAAATATCCAAATGTATGAAACAGCTGACTTTTTTTTCGCGGTTTCAGAGTTGGTCCCATAGTAAAAGTTGTTCAGTTTGAAGGTCCTAATCTACCATATTCGGCATCACGGGTTTTTTTGTATTAAGTTGTATATCTTTAATTTTGCACAAGGCGTGGAAGTAATAACAACACGTGATACCTAGTGATTGACAGGTCAAAAAAATTACGAGCTTGACAAGTCATGCTTGATCGTTTGGAGGGTAGGTATATTCTATAAAGATACGTTAAAAAAAAATACCGAATTTGATACTCAAAAAGAATTATTGAGTATCGATATATTAAGATTAAAAATATCGACAATATACAAAATATATCGATCTCGATATTTTGACATATCGATTTATTTTCTCCAGCCTTCAGTCAGAACAGAATCAGAATTCAGAAATAATGATAAAACTATGGCTGAAATCGGCTGGTTGGGCTGACCGCTGAATAATTTCATTAATTCATTTAGTTTATTTTTTTGGGATCGATCGGGGTAAATAACATATGGTCGTGATCCATAGACCGATAGTCGATTGTGTGTGATGTTTAGGTGAATCAAAACAATAAGTTTGTGTACAATAAGTCAGCGTCGTCTTCTCTTCTAAAAACCTGGTACATTGCAGCACATACAAGAAAAATCGGAATTACAAGCAAGCAAAATGTCTGCTGAAACTGAAAAGAAGAACAGCACTGTTATAGACCCTGGGTTGTGCAGATGCTGCAGATCTATTAAAAAGTGCCGTGTGCTGACATTAGAGTATGAATGGAGAGGAAATAAGGAGGTCTATTCTGATATGTTCATGGATTGCTTCGGACTTATGGTAAGGGAACACAAATACATTTTTAAACTAGCTTCTTCCAAGCATACATCAGCTGATGCTTCCGCCTCAGCCTTCAGGTCTTGCTCGGTTCCTGCCCACAAACATTAAATACCACCGATGTGTGGACATCGGAGGACGGCATCCGCAGATAGAATTGCTGATGACTGTCAATGTGTGGAGGAGACAAGGAAGTTCCATAAAGGATATTGAATGATCCAAATTGAGGCAATATAGATTCTTTTCAGCTCTGATTTGATTTGATTTGTGCCAATAAGATTGAAACATTTTTTATGTTTGAATAATTTCACTCTTTTTTGAGTGACTCGTAAAATTTGCAAGTAGTTTTGTGTCATAATCCGCCGCCATGTTGCATATTATTACATTAACAAAACAATAACAGTCAGTGCCTCTAAATTGGCCATGTCAGATACACGTGGATGTAATGTAGCTCTAAACAACTAGCCTCTATGTAAAGTGTATGAAGACCGACGCGCCCAGATCGGTGTACGTGGCCCACGTGGGCTTAATGTATCTCTCACTACTCGTCAGCTCTCGCACTTGGACGGAGACAGCAAGGATTGCGGCGTGTGCGCGACGTGCGTCCTGCGGCTGCGCGACGCAGCCGCGTTCCGACAACAAGTGCTGCAGTGCGAGCAGATGTTCCTGGCTGCGAGGCTCGATACTAAGGAAGGTAATCGAGTTTCTTAACCATCAGGACCTGAATGAATAAGGTTTTTCACAGTTATGCCCGTATTTATAAACCACTCTCAACTTTGAGAGCTATCTTGAGATCATACCTGAGATGCTGTTCCTATAAGAAGAGGTCTTTGAAATTTAATTTGTTAAAAAAAATGTTGTCTAATTTAATCAAATTCTCACTATAATTATTTTCGTAATTTATGTGTGGAAAACCATTTATTTTGTTGTATTTGATAATTGATTTTTTCAATAAAGAGTTGGGTGAATAATGTTTACCAAATAAGACAAGTAAGTATAAACAGATGACGATTTAAATGTATTTCAGAGGCGGACAGCAAGGTCGGAGTTGTGGTGAAGCCGGAACCGGTCTGCGAGGAATCTGATTCCGGAGACAGAGATATGGATGATGCAGGTAAGTAGTATCTATTCCACTATGACAACAAAAAACAACATAAATGTTTCTTCTTATTTTTGTTTTGGAAATTCACTCTTGAGGGAATACTTTTGCCAGTTTCAAGCCAGTAATGTTCACGAATACGGGTCTTGTAACACAAAGATACACCAATTTTAAGACACAATATCCACTATGAATCAATTTGCAAATAATTAAAATAACTGAATTGCCGCACAATATTGACTCAATATCGCCAAGGAGACGCAAAAGTTTCACTCTTCCATTTATTTTATATTGTCTCAGGTTTGGGTGTTTGTGATACCACCATTGTCTCTGATTTCCATAACACAAGTATTTTAGCTACTTACTTTGGAAGAGCAATGTATGTGATGTCTTCCTATATTCATTTATTATAATGTAGTCATAGTTTAGTAACTTTTCAGATCCAGATTATTCTGATATGGCCCTAGATACCAAAGACAATGTGAGTGATGTAGAGGATGTGAAGCCTAAGACGAGGAACCAAACTAAAAAGGCTGGGCAGAAAAACTTACTGAACAAAATGCATAAACTTAGCAAAAAACTAGAGCAAATGTTGGATAAGCCAGAAGGTAAGAAATGATAATTATCACTATAAATATATATATAGTTCAGAAAGGCGCTAAACTACTATGCCAAGCTCATCTTATTTAAGTACATAATATTGTGTTACAGAATCAGCCCTACCAAAGAGAGTAAAAGAGAAACCATCTCCCAAAAAGAAAAATAGTTTAGATCGAGATCATCTTATATACAACAACGCAGTCACTATAGTCAAGAATTCATATGTCTGTCCGTTTCTAAACAGAATTAGTAATTACTACTGTTATTATTGCAAAGACCAGTTTGTAAACCCAAATGAATTGAGAGAGCACACACTTTCTCATGAACCTAAGGACTTCGAAAACGTTATGGAAAACAAGAAAATCCCCAAAATCGACATAACGAAAATCGATTGTCGATTGTGCAACGCCAAAATCGAGGACATTGACTCATTCAAACGTCACATTACTAGCGTACATAATAAAGTGATACACCCAGTAGAGAACGAATTCTTGAAATTCCGATTGACTTTAGACAATTTGACTTGTACGGAGTGTGATAGTGTTTTCCCATACTTTGATATGTTGAAGAAACATATGATTGTTCATTTTGGTACGTTTATATGTGATCAGTGCGGTGCGTGTTTTTTAGAACAAAACTCTTTAAGAACTCATATAAAATCTCATAGTAAAGTGGATGCTAACTTCCCTTGTGAAATATGTGGTAAAAATTTGAAATCGAAATACAGTAAATACTTGCATATTGCAACGATTCATGAAAAAAGGCCTACGGTCAACTGTTATAAATGTGAAGATAGTTTCTTGTCGTACGCGTTGAGAAATAAACATTTGATTGAAGTGCACGGTGATAAGCGAACGTTCCCTTGCAAGTTGTGTGATAAAGTGTATAATAGGAGGAAGACACTGATGGAGCATAACCGGAGAAACCATCAGAAAGTGTACCGGCATCAGTGTGACTTGTGCGATCAGAGGTTCGTAAATTTTGTCGTTATTATGACAAGCAATCAAGACACATTAATGAACTAAAAAAGCGTTTCTTTCAAGTTCTAATGAACTTATTTTATTGAAACTGACCTAATTCTGACATATGAACAAAAATTGGAAGAGTTAACAAATGTAGCGCACCCAGGGATTTTTTTTGTACTACTAAACTACTAATTATACACTTCAAAGACTTTCGCGCGTACAGTTAATTAGAAATAAAACACTTTACGGATTATAGCGCGTGTATTATTAATTCAGGTGTTGTTTTAGAATTATTTCTAATAAACTACTAATTACTAAAATCTGGATAAGCATAAGATTAGTATAAAAATGTGTGGAAATCCTGAAACTGAAAACTGATCTTTATATCTCTTAGAATGTTGATCAAATCAGTTGGGTGTGTGTGTATAGTGATCTGAATCTCCTCCATTCACTCCCTGGATGGCCATCATCAGATCACAGCTCAATCCTTAGCGGAGAACCAAGGCTTCAGAGTTACCTCGTTTGTATAAAAATCGACTGGTGTCCTTAAGGGGCTGACATGAGCCAACTAGCGCCGCCAGTCGATTTTATTTTAATTATTCTAAATAAGCCCAATTTCTTAAAAAAGGAATCAGTCAAGGTCTTGTGAATGACGTCTAATGTTTATTGAATAACGTTACAACATTACAAAATGCGTGCAATAGTTTAAAAACGGGTTTGAACCAACAGTGGCCACTTTTAACAAAATCGCGTTTTAAACTGTTTGAATGCCTTTTCAAACTGTGTAAAGTTATTCAATAAATATTAGACGTTATTAACAAAACCTTGACTGATTCCTTTTTTAAGAAATTGGGCTTATTTAGAGTAAATAAAATAAAATCGACTGGCGGTGCTAGTTGGTTCATGTCATTTTTACATTATGTCACAAAAGAAAAAATATTTTTTAATATTATTTATCTATTACTCGTCCAGGTTTTACCTACCATCCCGTTTAAAAGAGCACATGGCAACACACACGGGTGAACGCAACTTCCGCTGCGAACTGTGCGACAAAACATACCCCAGGTTGCAGTCACTGCACGAACATTTACGGGCACACAACAATGATAGGAGGTAAGTGACTCTGATTGATGGAAGGCGTTTCTTTCTAACTACTAACTGACAAAATACACTATTGAAGGGTTAGGGCCTAACACCTTACATTTTGCGAAGTGCACATTTTCAGCCTAACGGTTAGGCTCAAAATGTGCGCTTCGCAAAATGTACACTCGACAAAAACAGGAATTTCGCAGAGTGTATTTCTCAAAATGAGCAATTCGCATAATGAACATATTACAGAATGAGCACTTTGCATGATGGGCACTTGGAAGAATGAGCACTTTTTTTTATTACCGTTTTTGTCATGTTGACAGCATTGTTACTTCATTATATAGCAACTAATATTTTAATATCTGCTGCAAAGCAAAATATTGCTTATGCTAATGGAATAAAATTACTTTTGCTGCGAACTGTGCGACCAGCGGCTAAAAACATTGAAGTTCATGTTAACCGTGTTTTGACATATATATGTGATACATTGCTACTTTTCTTTGGTAAGTTTTTATTTGTGCCAAAACAAAGTAGCAATGTATCACATACATCTGTCAAAACACAGTTAACATGAACTTCAATGTTTTTAGCCGATAGAGCCCCTGTACGTCATTGTAGTGCGATTGTAGTATGTTGATATCTATCAAGACATGATAGTCGCACCATAGTGACGTAACAGTGCCGTCACGTCAACATGACAAAAACGGTAATCAACCACAAGTCCCATGGCGGTTCTCTTTCTGCATAGACTCCACGGGAATGCTTGAATTCTTAAGCATGCCCCCGGAGATCGCGAATTACACGTAAGGGCTCGTACACATCACCGGCAACGGCACGACGTCGTGCCGTGCATCACTCTCGGCAGTTGATGATTCGAACAAGACAATTGAGGATTTTAAGGACAAAAATTTAAAACAGAAGAGTAGAAAGATGTCTGCTGAAATGTTTTTCCGTCTTTCGACGACAAGGATAATAAAGAAAAATCTGATAAAGAAAACGCGCGAGACGTACCGTACACGGCACCATACCACACACGATGATTCACGATGACGTGATGGTGGTGATGTGTCCGAGCCCTAAGACTCGCGATCTCTATAGATTAGATTCCAACTTGGTGTAAACTGGGCCTAACTTCTGCAAAGCAAAATATTGCTTAAGTCAAAGAAATAGAGTCGAACCACTGATAAGTGTTAACAATTGATGACCTCCGTGGTCAAATGACTTGCATACCGGTTTTCAAGGCGTCACCATATCTGAAGTCCCGGGTTCGATTCACAGTTTTCAACGTAGAAAAAAACTATATTGCCTCGGGTCTGGATGTTGGTCACCGGAAAATTGATCGAAAACAATTCATCGAATTACAATTCTTCGAACACAGTTCATCGAAAAAATAATTCATCGAAAAACAATTCTTCGAACGTTAATTCCCCGAAATACAATTCGTCGAAAACAATTCGTCGAATTAAAATTTCATTGTCATTGTCATTGTCAATCTGTCAGTCACAGTTCGTTCGTCTTGCTTTACTCCTGTAGGTCCCGGGTTAGGTTAGAAATTTAAGGCGAGCGCGTAGCGCAGCGGAGCGTGAGCCTTAAATTTCGAGGTTATTTTTTTATAACAGACAACAGAAAAAACATTATACGCCATAAAGCTTTTGAGGGAGGGGAGCATTCGACGAATTATTCTGCGATGAATTGTTTGTTCGACGAATTGTTTTTTCGATTAACTGTTTTCGAAGAATTGTAATTCGATGAATTGTTTTCGATCAATTTTCCGCAAATCCTGGATGTTTGTGGTATCATCGCTGTTTGCGATTTCCAAAATTATAAACAAGTACATGAGCTGGTTACATTTTTGATATTGTTGTTTTTATCTTTTCAGATATAAATGCGATCTCTGCAATTCGGCTTTCACTCAAAATGGCAGTTTGAAAAACCATATGAAAACCCACCACCAAGGCTACGATATCGACGCTAACTTTAACTGAATATTAATTAATATGTTATCCGAAAGTGACTTTTATAATAAGGTAAGGGTGCTAACACACTGCGACGCCATGGCGACGTCGCTGGCTATGTAGCCATGGCTACCTACCATAGCCAAATGAGGTTGCCAACTAAGTAGCCAAATGAGGTTGCCACAAGTAGCCAATTGAGGTTGCCATCTTAGTAGCCAAATGAGGTTGCCAACTAAGTAGCCAAATGAGGTTGCCACAAGTAGCCAATTGAGGTTGCCGACTAAGTAGCCAAATGAGGTTGCCAACTGAGTAGCCAAATGAGGTTGACAACTAGGTAGCCAAATGAGGTTGACAACTAGGTAGCCAAATGAGGTTGCCAACTAAGTAGCCAAATGAGGTTGCCACAAGTAGCCAAAAGTAGCCAAAAGTGGTTGCCGACTAAGTAGCCAAATGAGGTTGCCAACTAAGTAACCAAATGAGGTTGCCACAAGTAGCCAATTGAGGTTGCCGACTAAGTAGCCAAATGAGGTTGCCAACTAAGTAGCCAAATGAGGTTGACAACTAGGTAGCCAAATGAGGTTGACAACTAGGTAGCCAAATGAGGTTGCCAACTAAGTAGCCAAATGAGGTTGCCAACTAGGTGGCCAAATGAGGTTGCCAACTAGGTGGCCAAATGAGGTTGCCAACTAGGTGGCCAAATGAGGTTGCCAACTAAGTAGCCAAATGAGGTTGCCAACTAAGTAGCCAAATGAGGTTGCCAACTAAGTAGCCAAATGAGGTTTTTTTTACACCGCTCCCTAGACACGAGGTCCAGACCTTTTCATATCTTGTTTCTCTTTCAAAAATGACAACCAAGTGGGCGGGGCTAAAAATGATAGAGATAATTCACAATTTCTTCTTTATTTAAGCACTATGATTTTTTTCCAATGGCGGCGCTAGTGTGCAGACTACGCAGCCTTAACCTATTTTATTTGAGGCCCTGGGCATATTTGGGGGCCCCTTTGATCTTGACTTAAATAAAATTTATCTAAACATGCCGAAATCAGAAAGCCTTATATTCGGGCAAGAATAGGATAGCTATGCGCATGCAAAAGCTAGTAAGCAAGTAGTATTTGTATTCAGTAATTATTGTTTAAGTTTTCGGAATACCTAAATATGTTTTGTTTTTTGGTAATATCCGTTATCGTTTAGCGATATGGCAGGAACTAGGGGGCCCCTATCGATCGCGGGGCCCTGGGCACGTGCCCAGAGTGCCCAGTGGGAAAGATGGGCCTTGCTCAGTAGATTTTAGTTCGCTGAAATAGGGGTATTTAAAACATGTAAGATTGTCAATCAGTATTATGATAAAGTAATCCTTATGTGCCTAGCCTTAAATTCCGGTACTATCATGTAAGGTAAACAAACATTATACAACATTTTACAAAAATACCCCTAATGCCGAATATGGTATATAGGGACCATCAAACTGAACAACTTTTACTATGGGACTAACTTTGAAATCGCGAAGAAAAAAAATCAGCTGTTTCATACAAAAATTAAAATCGAAAATATCAAAATGTAAGAAACAGCTGATTTTATTTTCGCGATTTCAGAGTTGGTCCCATAGTAAAAGTTGTTCAGTTTGATGGTCCCTATATACCATATTCGGCATTAGGGGTATTTTTGTAACATGTTGTATACTCGATAGCGACTATAGTTCACATTTGTATGAAAACTTTTAGTTACACTTAAAATCACAGGTATTAAACGCGTTTAAACTAAAACCACACCCCGAACTCTGGACACTCCATACAACTTTTTTTTTCATACAAAACTGTAAATCGCATTCATTTTTATTTGGTTTAGTATTTTGGATTTTTTATTTTATAGAACCCTAGACAAATACTGTCTTAATCCGAATAACATCACATGAAGAGTTAATTATCCTTAAATTGCAAATCATTTTGGTATTACGTTTGTATGGGAAGCTCACTGTTCGCCGAACTATTAATACCTGTGATTTTAATCTAGTTTTTCAGTTTAGTGTAGTTACCGCTAGAGGCGCTGTGCTAAATTGCATACAAAATTCCTTACTTCAGTCGCTGTCGAGTAGAGTAAACTGTGCAAACTCATAATTCAAGCACAGCCTACCGGCCCTACCGGCTAACTTTTCGAACTTCGGCGGGTCTGTCGAGCTTCAACTTAAAACAGATAAATCGAAGTAAGGAGTTTCGTATTAACTATTCGCCGAAGTTATTTAGAAGATATCGATGTTCGTGTTACGGTAAGAATTGGAGTTCGCCAATTTGGCCCGATTGGGGCTCGATTTATCTGTTTTAATTTGAAGCCCGGCAGACTTTCCGAAGTTTGATGCGTTAGCCGGTACGGCCCCTAATTTGTAAATCCGAGTAGTTCTAAAAATATCCGATTGGACAGCGCCACTGTGTTTGGAGTTTAAGTAAAACCAGTGACTAGAATAAAGTTAAATCTGCGTTTATATGGGCGACTAAATATCTTTTATTTGGATTGTGTTGTTCTTGTAAACAATCTTTTTAATTTATTTTTGTATTAATAAATATTGAATCTCAATAATAATTGTAAGTTTGTACATAATAATATAATAAATACAATTAAATTATTGATTTCAACTATTTCTTTTATTTTTCCCCTACTACTAACTAAAGCAGGGATTCCCAAACTATTTGGACAAGAGACCCCTTTTCCAAAATGAATGATACCTCAGACCCCCATAGCCAAATTAGTTTAAAAATTCTACCACATATCAAGTGTAATTGATAATTGTTATTATTAACCCCGGGAAACCGATTTCGACCCCAAGAGGTAGACCCCAAAGGGCGATATCAACCACTTTGGGAATCTCTGATCTAAAGAATGTCTTTAGAGATACAAGAGAGACATATAATAAATGAAATTGGCTTTATATGAAAGATATCTTTTTGTAATTAATGTTTAAATATTATTTCGGGCCTATTGCTGGCTCGTACATGGTGTAATCTTGAAGTTAAAAAAACATCCTTTACATCACAAAATTGAAAATATACAATACCTAGGCACGAAATAAAAAAAGAAATAAATAGCTTTTTTATATTTGTAATAAATAAATATCCTATAATTAAATTACATTGTAATTACTACATACACTTTCATAAATATAAGTATTTACAATTTATTGATCATATTTTACAAGATTGGCTGTCCGAATACTGTAATTTTGTTTAATTATGTTGTGGAGATCAATAAAATAGGTATCTTTTTAGATTGATGCTTCGAATCTGAACCGATGAATTCATCTACATTTATTTCTACTGATAATTCTCTTCCAATTCTAAATTCTGATGCTGTCTCTTCATATGGTTCTTCAAATTGACATTCTGTGTAAAAGATGCATTGCACATCACACATTTAAACTTTTTATCGGAGCTATGCGACTGCATATGAACTTTCAAACCTCTTAACCTCGGATAACTTTTGCCGCAGTACTCACATCTAAAGTTCCTTTCACCGGTATGAACAGCCATATGTTCCTTCAACCGAGACGGTAGATAAAATCTTTTTTCACACAAATCGCACTGATGCTTCAAGATTTTTAAGTGGAACCGTCTATTATGCTCTCTCAACGACTTCCTACTATCGTACACTCGGTCACAATGTTCACACTGAAACGTTCTACTTTCACCGTGTATGTCTATCATATGTCTGTACCGTAATGAGTATGAAAATAACACTTCACCACATTTATAACACTCGTACGTTGGTTCTTTTTTATGCATTTTAGCTACATGCATTTGCATACTATACTTAGATTTGAAAGTCTTTCCGCACTCTTTACAAGTGAAGATTTCTTCAATTTTCTGGTGACACCGTTGATGTAAAATCAGCATTCTCTCTTCAAAGTAATGTGCACCACAAATATCACATATACAAGTGCCAAAATGCTCAGCCATATGCTTTTTCAACGCATGGAAAAAGCTAAAACTGCTGCCACATTCTAAACAAGACAAATTGTTCAACGTAAGTTTGAATTTCAGAAACTCGTTTGTGACGTCATACAACCGCTTCCCGTGGACGCTAGTGATGTGACTTTTGAACGAATCTAAGTCGTCGATTCTGTTTGGGCATAATCGACAATCGACTCGGATTATATCGATTTGTAATAACTTTTTGTTGATTGCGAATTCTTTGTATTGAGTTGGATCGTGGGTTAATGTGTGTTCTCTGAGCTTGCATGGATCAGTGAAGACTTCTCGACAGTAGAAGCATTGATAGTCGCTGAATGAATTGTCGAATGGGCAAACGTAGGAATTCTCGACTATGACTGATGCGTTGATGAGCATTTTATTTTCTTTGTCCAATGATGTTATTTTCGGAGCCTCTTTTACTGCTTCTGTAATGAAATAAAAGCAAAGTATAATAACTGTGCCTGAATAATGAGTCTGCTCATAATTCAGGCATTTATGAGTTACATTCATTTATGAGTTAGTGTTACTATACTCGATAGCGACTGTATAGTTTAATATTAAATAATATACTAGAAAAAATACAACTCGCACCAGATCATGTTCTCGGACGGGAATTGAACCCGCGACCTTTGGATATCCGGACCAATGCTCTGACCGCTGAACTACCGAGTCACTTGTGGGAACGTCGAATTTCTTCTAGTATATCAATATATAGTGGCGGGTTTGATTCCCGTCCGAGAACATGATCTGCCTTTCTATTGTCTAATTTCAAAATCTATCGCAATCGCTTTCAGGATGAAACACATAGATGCTTCTTTTTGGCACAAATAAAAACTTACCCAAGAAATGCAGCAATGTGTCTGAACCAACTGTCAAATGAAAGCGATTGCGATAGATTTTTAAATTAGACAATTAGCCCCCTGGTGCGAGTCGTATTTTTTCTAGTATATTATTTAGTATCTAAAAATAGCATTGTGAATGCTAAAATCTCAAAATTTAAAAAGACTGTATAGTTATTCTATCTCACGAAGACAGTTTTGCTATGAATGTTGTTAGGCATGCACATGCACATTATTTTAGTGTGCGTAATAATAATACAAGAGCGTGCAGAAGCACACTAAAACAATGTGAATGTGCACTAATTGTGCACGGCTAACACATCCATAGCAAAACGGACCTCGTGAGATAGAAGAATCAATTTTGTATGCAATTTGGCACAGCGCCTCTAGCGGTAACTACGCTAAACTAAAAGTTGTCATACAAATGTCATTTACAGTCGCTATCGAATATGTTAAGCGTATAAGCTTAAACTCACAATACGCCTACTGGGGGTCTTGCCAAAGTAACATTTGCAAATCTTCGTTATCAATCGAAAAAGCATCATGTGCTTTTGGCATACCTACCTGTCCGCCATTTTGAAAAAGGTCGGTTTTGGAGGCCTGTGATAAAAGGTTTAGAAAACAACAGCTTTTGTTTTTCAACTTTAAACTCAAATATCTCAGTAAGTATATCACTTACGAGATTTTTTTACTTGTTACTTTTTGTTTGTAATTACTTATTCTATCGTTTGATACCACTTTTAGCACAGGCCTCCAAAACCGACTTTTTTCAAAATGGCGGACAGGTAGGTATGCCAGTCTTCATACATAAATGACCGATGGCTTTTAAAACGTCAAATCCATCCATTTTTCGAATGGCGAAAATTTGTAAATGTGATCTACGGGCTCTGGAATCTGGACAAGCAGCGCGACACATGATTGTCATAGCGGACTAGGGCTGCCAAAATTTTTTACAAAATAAAAAGTATATTAAGGTCGGAATAGAAAAGTAAGTATTTTTGAAAAATTTACAGTATTTTATTTTTTTAATATATTAAGGTCGGAATAGAAAAAGTAAGTATTTTAGAAAAAAATAACAGTATTTAATTTTTTGAATACACATGTAAGTATGTATGCGCCGTAGCAGAACCAACAAAAGCAGGAGCAACAATGATGTTTCCTCGTTGGAATCCATGATTGAAATGAACTGCGCAACCCTAATCTAAACAAGTGGTGCGTAGTGATGCCACCAAGATCTAGCTATTATTGTCAGATTGTGTATGGTATACCTTATATTATATTTTCTAACATGACAACACTGATTTTTGCTCGCTTCTCTTCCTTGGGAACGACTTAACATGGCCGTACGCAATTATAGATATAATAAGTTTAATTTGTGATTTTGTGTCTACTTCAAAGGTTTATTATGACAATAAACTAATGCAAGTGATAAAAAGTGTTTTGCTGTTGGCTGTGCCCACCTCCGCTCTTTCAACCACACTCTGCTACCACAATAATTATTTGGGTCTGTCACCAAAGCTACAATAATACCAAATAATATACTAGAAAAAATACGACTCGCACCAGATCATGTTCTCGGACGGGAATCGAACCCGCGACCTTTGGATATCTGGTCCAATGCTCTGACCGCTGAGCTACCGAGTCACTAGTGGGAACGTCGAATTTCTTCTAGCATATCAACTCTTACGCTGCAAGTCAGCGCCATCTCACCAATGTACAAGGAATTACCTCGACAATCAATTGAATACCTTTTCAGATATTTTTAAACAATTGATTAAGATGAGAAAGCTATATAATTTTTAAATTTTTGAGAATTAAAAAATTATGATCTGGTGCAAGTCGTATTTTTTCTAGTATATTATTTGGTATTATATAAAAATAGCATTGAGAATGCTAAAATATAAAAAATTTAAAAAGCTACAATTTAATGAAACTTGTAGATAAACTTTTTCAGTCAAAATTGACATTTTATTGTAACCTACCTACCTTGTCTAGCAACTTTTTTGCAACTAAACTAAACTAGTACAGTGCAATTCAAACTTGATGTCAGTTGTGAAGTTAACCGCTATGCGCGTACCCGTGCTACACCTTTCCTGAACCACCAAATACCTGAACCTTTTTGTGAGATTAGGCTGATATTTGTTTTGACAAAAAGAAAGGGGCACTTTAATTTGTTGTTTAAAAGTGTAGCTTAATGTGTTGAGATAAGGTTGATTATTGACGAATGTATATATCTGGAAGGTTTCAATGCTCAGATCATTTTGGCGCTGACTGTACTACATTATTTTACAATGCAACAACTTTTTGTTACCTTGTTCCTGCAGTCGCTGCAGTGCTTCATTCATGTTCGCTAAGCTCTTTAACATCTCCTCTCCCTCATTCTCTTCTTTGTACTCTTTCTTGATTTTTTTAACTTTTGCAGTCTTCCTCACTGCTCTGGTTTTAAGAGATTTCTTTTTTTGTTTAGGTGACTTTTTTGGCTTTACTGGTTCCGGTTGGTAGTTTTCTGACGGATCTGTAATAGAAAAAAATAGTTTTCAAACCCTTACATCATGCAATTGACATTAAATACAGTCAACGGCACGTCACAGTGTGTAGTCACATGTTGATCTAGACCGCCTTTATGTCGTAAGTAATAAAAGCTGTTTTTGTAATTCAACCAAACTTATACCAAAATAATTTGCAATTAGAGCATAATTAACTCTTCTTGTGATGTTATTTGGATTAAGACAGTATTTGTCTAGGTTCCTATTAAATAAAAAATCCAAAATACTAACCCAATTAAAAATTAGAGCGATTTACAGTTTTGTATGAAAAAAATTAATTGGCAATTATTTTTAATTCTTTGACTTAAAGTTTCCAATTGTACATCAGGACAACGAAAAGCTTAGCGAAAACAGCGCGATAATGTGGCCGCAGCATGTCAAACTTACCATCATCACCATAATCCATTTCGACATCATCATTGCCGCAAACAGCAATCGCTTCTACGTTCACTTCAACTTTGTAACCTTCAGATTTCACTTTCGAGTTAAATTCACCATCTGTAGGACAAATATTTATAATATTATTACATAACTTGAAAAAAGGTTACTTTTAATGCATGAATATTGATATTACTTATTAAAAAAATATATCTTAACTGGTGTAGGTTAAATATTATTAAAATATAATACAAATTAGCTGGGGCGGACCCAGGAAATTTTCGCTAGGATGCTAATAACACCCTGCATAAATGTATGTTCTGGAATTGCACGACTGATGATGTAAGCACCCTAAAAGGAGTAGCAGCTAAATCAAGGAGAACAAGTACATGTACCTTCATTTTCCCCGTTCAGGAGTAACCTTGCTTGTAGTAGACGCTCCTCGCATCTCAACACCTGTTGTCTGAAGATGGAGGCCTCGCGAAGTCTTGTCACACACGTCGCGCAGATCAACCGCTCTAGTGGCTCACCATCTAAGTGTGATAACTAAAGTGGGAAAGAATTTTTTTTTATTATTGGTAAGTAAACAACATCTAGGGCATATGCAGTGCTCTCCTGACGGTCAAGACTGACGTCGGACTTTCGTAGCTGTCGCCATAGAAACCATGCATGCATTCAGAGCAGCACGCACCACGCCCTCAATAGTTTGCATATGCGGTGCCTACTCACTGACAATAAGGAGAACACTGAATACAGCCCTTAAAGTTGTGAAAAAATGAGCAGTATTTATACAAGATGAAATCACAGACAGAAGTCTTCTGTCATAGGGAACTGGTAATTATCTCTATGTGAAGTGAGTATAAAAAATTATTATAAAGTACCTTAAGTCTATTTAATTTAAGGAAAACAAAGTCTGTTAATGTTCTTATTATTAAGTATTATGTTCTTATAAAAAAAATGATTTTCAGATATTCTTTAAAGTTAAAAATATATATGATACATATTAACTACCTACTTGATCAGAATAATTGAAAAATGAAAAAATAAAATGAGAGAACCAGCCAGCTATGTTAATATGAAACAACTTCTTTAGAAATAGACTAGGCAACAATTATTTTAGTGTAATTTACTCACCAACAAGCCAAAACAATCCATGAACATATCTGAATAGATTTCTTTTTTCCCCATGAATTCATATTCGTGGTTTAATAAACGGCATTTCTTTGAGGCACCACAGCAACGACACAAACCGGGGTCATAAATAGGACCTTTTTTGGTATTTACACTCATTTTATAGCAATTTTTAATGATGTAAATCGATTTTTTGCACCACAAAATAAAATTGACAGATTGACAAAATACTACGGCTGTGTTCCGTTACGGTGCTTTTTTTTAATATAAGGACTGTTTTTTCCAATATGAATTGATATTATGCCATTTAAACATTTTTGAGACGTGATCTTGAGGATAGTAATGATAAAATATTTACAAAAGAAACACACTCCAAGTCAAAATTTTGACATTCGACGTTAACGTTCAGAAACTGTATTAAATTCATAAAACAAGATTAAGAAATCAAAACTCAAGAACTGGCAGTATGGCTTAGACCTTCGCCTGTCCTGAAAAGGACGAATATAACTACTACTACTACTACTGTATTAAATTCACTGACCTCCGTATATTTAAAAAAAAAAAATCAGGTCACTGAGAGGATTTCTGTTTGTGATATCGATAATGGACAACATTTCAACAATAATATTGTTTTGTGTTAGTATTTTTTATCAAAGTTTATAATCGAAAAACTACTATGATGTTTTCTCTCTATTTTATAAATTTATTTTAACGTGTCTCATGGTTATTGTTATTGTTTTGATGCCAAAATGACTAGCAAAAGACGCGCCAATGTGGAAAGACAATATCGCCTCCACCGCAGCGCATCCTCTGCTACCATTTTTATTTCGTCGATTCGTAGATTACATATATTTTACATCCTATTCTTTTTAGCTGTCCAATATAAAATATCGATACTCGATAATGGTGCCGATAGTTTGGTTGGCAAGAATATAAGGCAGAGACTCAACTCAAAATTCCTGACTTTCTCAATTTGGACTAGATTTTAGTTTTTTTTTTAATTAACGTAAAAAAATCTGATATAAAAATTAAAAACAAAAATATGTAGGTATATGAGCATAGAAAACTAGTCTCGAAATGGTTTTCTAATTTTAGTACTTTTTCAAAATGAAATGTTGTCCATTGAAAAGGCAGGTATTTCGAGTTGTCTTTTTGCCTTATATTAAATAAAATCATCTGTCACGTTCTCGTATTACGCACATTAGTATAATGTGCATGTAATGTGTACGCCTAAAAAAAATTCATAGCAAAACCGTCTCCGTGAAATAGAACAACTATACCTAGGTTAATCAATAATAAATAGCTACCAATCAGTTTGTCTTACCATTTATTCAGACACCAAAACATTACAAGCATTTGATATTCCTATAACAGCAATAATGTTTAGTCTTATCGATAAACTGAAGTTTAACCGGTCCCCTGTCCAATGAATCACATATTATGATACATGGCACGTTTTTTGTACCAACTTTACCAAATTCAAGAATCAATTATGAGCAAAATCGTATTTGATTTTAAGAGCTTCTTTTTAATGGACATAGCTGAATAAATTCAACTTTTTAGTATGTGGACATAAAAGGTACGTTGTCTAATTTGGAAAAAAGTAACAATGTTTTTTTTTAAACTAGGGACGTGTGGCAGATTACAATGACTGTTGTATGGGGACAGGGAACCTGTTAATATACTTACTTTGATTTGTCTTTAACTTATGACCTTACCATTTTAATGACTTATTGGAATGATCTTATAGAAGTTTTTTCCGGAAAACTCTAGTTTTCAATATTTAGCCAGGGCTATAAGTCCGATTTCACACTGCATGCATTTTCATTATACAACATGTTACAAAAATACCCCTAATGCCGAATTTTATATGTAGGGACCATCAAACTGAACAACCTTTACTATGGGGCCAACTCTGAAATCGCGAAAAATATCAGCTGTTTCATTTTTTTTTTCGCGATTTCAGAGTTGGTCCCATAGTAAAAGTTGATCAGTTTGATGGTCCCTATATACCATATTCGGCATTAGGGGTATTTTGTAACACGTTGTATATCTCTCCACAGACATTATCACTGCAAATCAGGAAGGTAATCACTAGTCAGATGTTTCGTTTTCATGTGATTTTTCAGGTTATTACTTTGAGTATACGACGCGGAACATAAAGAGCACTTATATCTCTTCTCCGTCTCGTGTGACTGCATATGGACCCTTAACGCCCTCAACCTAGGGTAGCTTTTCCCGCAATACTCGCACCGGAAGTTCCTCTCGCCAGTATGCGACGCCATATGGTCCTTCAGAGCAGATGGCAGGTAGAATTTTCTCTCGCATACACTACACTCGTGTTTCAAAACTTTTAAGTGGTTTTTCCGTACGTGTTCTCTCAAAGATTTCTTGGTGTCATAGACTTTATTGCAATTGTCACACGGGAATTTCCTGGCAGTCTCGCCGTGTACTTCGATCATGTGTCTGTACCTTAACGTTTGTGAGAATAAAACCTCGTCGCATTTATAACAGTGAAACGTCGGTTCCGCGCTATGAGCCCTCGATACATGGTAATACATCCCATGTTTCGATTTAAATAATTTACCACAATCTTTACAAGGGAAGAGGTTGTTAGCCTTCTCTTGATGACTTCTTTGGTGTATAATGAGCTTGTTTTCATCGAAGAAATGCCCCCCGCATATATCACAGATGCAAGTACCGAAATGTTCCGCCATATGCCTTTTTAAAGCGTGGAAATTAGTGTAACTGCCTCCGCATTCCAAGCAAGATAAAGTGCCGAGACGCAGATGGAATTTAAGGAACTCGTTTTTTATGTTCGGGTATAAGTGTTTGTTGTGGATGCTAGTGATGTGCTTATAGAAGGTTTCTAGATTATCGATTGGTTCAGGACACAATCGACAATCGATTCGTGCTATGTCGATTTGCAAGTCCCTTTTGTAGGTGACAGTGTCTTGGTAGATTCTAGGGTCGTGCGTTTGTGTGTGCTCCCGTAGTTTGTCAGGGTCTGTGAACATCTCTCGGCAGTATACGCAAAAGAAATTGCTGAAGGTTGTGACAAAAGGACAGACGAAAGAGTTCTCAACTAGAGTGATTAGGTTGTGGAATGATTTCGTGTTTGCCGACTTCCATTTGCCGGGAGTAGCTGGCACGGGTTGATCTGATGAAAAAAAAAACTATATTAGGCTAGGTACACACGACAGCACGTCAGGTAATACAGTTGAACTGCGAAAACAGCTTTTATTGCGTAGGGCATAAAGGTGGTCTCAAGGTCTACATGTATAGTCTGAGGTGACGTCGTGTGTACAACATGTAAAAGATCAGAAACCGGACTGGAGCCGGGCCTAAGCTCAGCTCAACCGGGACAAAACTGAGAGACCGCGCCTGTATAGATGTAGCGTTTAGTGTGCGAGCGAGAAGTGAATTTGAATGACGCCATTTCTAATACCATTCTTTATCTGAGACACCTCAGACTATACATGTTGACCTTGGGACCGCCTTTATGCCCTATGTAATAAAAGCTATTTTCGTAGTTTGACTGTATTACCTGACGTGCTATCGTGTGTACATAGCATACGAAATCCTGAACCACTGAGGAACTGGCTATCTTATCTCTAACTACCGGAACAATATTAAATTGTTCTTATGGCGTCAGACTTAGGTAGTGGCTTAAGACAAGCCCTAACACCATGACATCAGCCATTTTTAATGTCCCCACTGCTGGGGCACAGGCCTTCCTTATGGGTGGATAAGGAGGATGGGCCATAACCCACCACGCGGGCCCAAAGGGGATTGGTGGGTGTTAACGACTGCAAGTGCAGCCGGGACCAACGGCTTAACGTGTCTTCCGAAGCAAGGAGGAGCTCGAGATAATAAATGTTTGGTCACTCATTCCATGACCGACCCTTGCGAAAGTTGCTTACCCTCCGCAATCGCTGGGCCAGGCGCTGAACCATAGCGCCATCGAGCTCCTCACCACCAACCATACCGAGTACAAATGTAATCGAACCTGGGACCCAGGCGAACCAAGATGCGGTTAAATACTAAACTAATATCAAAAAAAAAAGCTGACCAGTATCACTGCTCTGCATGCTTCTCAGTTTTTCTCTCATCTTCTTCATTTTAGTCAACATCTCCTTCTTCGCTCGCCCCGTTTCGTTAATTTTCTTCTTAACTAACCTCCGTTTGACTGGTTTTCTATCAAGACTATCTGTTTCCTTTTTTATATCACCTTTTATGTCTGAAATATCTAGAGGCGGAACATCTGTAAAGATTATAAACATGGTTCAATAATATGTGTACAGTGCTCCCAAAGTGATAATGCGCACAGAAAACTTCGTCACTGTTCGGCAACAGTCGTATTCCCCGAGCGTCGGAAGATGATATGTATATAGAGTGGTTAAGTGCATTTTCTTCATGCATAATTTAGTAGAATTATGTATAATAATTCGGATGTTTCCGGGAATACTAAGCAATAAGCGAAGATCTGCATGTGCATTATTAATTTGGGAGTACTGTACTGCGCCAGGTATAGCATTCGGGTCAACCGACGGCACATGAGGGCAAGTACCGAGTTTTTTAGTGGGTATTCCCCCTTCCCGGGGTCACATCCAGCCACGCAGCCAGTGGCTGGATGGGACCACGGAAGGTGCAGGCCCATCTATCCCACTGGGCACTCTGGGCACGTGCCCAGGGCCCCGCAATCGATAGGGGCCCCGCGATCGATAGGGGCCCCCTAGTTCCTGCCATATCGCTAAACGATAACGGATATTATCAAAAAACAATATATAGAACATATTTGGGTATTTTGAAAACTTAAACAATAATTACTGAATACAAATACTACTTGCTTACTAGCTTTTGCATGCGCATAGCTATCCTACTCTGTTTATGTTTGGATAAATTTATAATAAATATTAAATAAATTTGACAACATCACATACATTGCTCCGATTCCAAAGTAAGTAGCTAAAGCACTTGTGTTATGGAAATCGGAGACAACGGTGATATCACAAACACCCAGACCTAAGCCAATACAGAAAAGTTCGTTTTTCTAAATTGACCCAACCGGGGATCGAACCCGGGACCTCAGAGTTGGCGACACCTTGAAAACCGGTGTACAAAGCCACTCGACCACGGAGGTCATCATTTTATTTTATTTAAGTCAAGATCATAGGGGCCCCCAAATGTGCCCAGGGCCTCAAATAGGTTAAAGACGGCCTTGGGGAGGTGGTCGGTGGAGGGAGCTACAACGTCCACTCCTGGCGAGCCCCACACACGAACCCCTGCTCACCTGCGGGGGGGTGCATTTATATCGGTCTAAAAAAAAGGTATAGCACTCCGAGACAGCGAAAGTGACGTAGTCAGCACAAGCTTACGTCATCTCTGCTATCGGTATTGAAAATAACGCTCATTCATCTTTAACTTGATTTGTTTCGTTTGCTAAGAGAAACAAATCACAATTAAAATGCACTTTAATAACTTTGTAATAAGTGTGACAGAAAAAATTCCTTCATTCTTTGCTTGTTACTATAAAGTCGCGCAACTGGATAGTGACGTACAGTTTGACCATAAAGAGTTGACAAAAAATGAGGGTGCCACTTTCTATGCAAACACGTCAAAATCAGTAATAACTTGGCAACACTGACAATATTTTGTACTGAAAAATTTTAGTTCTATTTTATTTAATTTCATCTTTTTCTGGCCAAGCTGTAAGGACTTTGACACGGTAAAACATTAGCGTGACTTTGATCTTAACATCCAACATTTTAAAGTTTAAAATCAATAAAAAATATAGTTTTTTAAACAGCATTCTAAGTATTAATAACCTGTTAAATAATACCTAATACCTATACTAGAAAAAAACATCTATTGTTACTTCTTAGACAAACAAAATAATCTTAAAACGAAACTATCTTTTTAAATAGCAACACAGTTATTAGTAGTCGAGTGTTGCAATACAAATGACAAAGAAAGAGGAAGCCCCAATTTTTTTCCCAGACTAAGTCGAAACTCGAATCACTCAGTCTGTAGTGGTGTGATGAGTTAACTCATCTATGAGGTTCTTTATAAAAATAAAACACAATTTTTAAATTGTTTAGCAGTTTATTTTACAAGCAAAATGTTTAACATTTTTAGCCATTATGTACGTCAGGTCAGGTCACGTCAGGTTATACAGTGCAGTTAAACTGCGAAAACAGCTTTTATTACGTCAACATGTATAGTCTGAGGTGCCGTCGTGTGTACATATTATACTTACCCCCTTACTAATAAAGATTGTATATCAGATGTATAGTTACACAGTATTTTGTCCCTTTCTTTTTAATGTCAAACTTAAATAGTTTGACAGAGAGTAACCATTGTGTTGTGTAACTATACACATGTTATACAATCTTTAGTAAAGGGTTTAGTATTCAGTGACATTATCCTAACTATATTAAAATACGAAAGTGAGTTTGTTTGTTTCTTATAATTTACCCAGATTACATTTTGAATAAAAATAAATAAATTAAAAAACTAAAGACCCGCCCTTTTACTTTAAAATTGAGTGGAAATAAGAATTTAAGAAGTATTTTTTTTACATTTTTCATCAAAAGTCGAAAACTATGTGGCCTGAACAAAATTTTTGTATATGTGCAAGCAGCGCTCTTTCATATGATGCCCCATATGCCCTAGTAGCCTCACTTCGAATTTTTAAGACCCCTTTAGTCCCTATTGCAAAAAATATAAATATTTTTATATCTCTCTTATTTGCAAAATAGTTGGGCAAACGTCATCTAAAACTATTCCAAATTTCAAGTTGATAACATTAGTAGTTCTCGAAATATCCAGCTGTGATAGACAGACTGAGTCGCACCACTTTCGTTTCGATTCCTTTTTACCATTTTGGTACGGAACCCTAAAAAGATCAGATTATTGTAGCTGCATTCTAAATTAACTCTTATGATATATAGAAGGTGTTACAAAAGTACCCCTAATGCCGAATATGATAGATAGGGACCATCAAACTGAACAACTTTTACTATGGGACCAACTTTGAAATCGAAAGCGAAAAAAAAAACAGCTGTTTCATACAAAAATTAATTACGAAAATTTCAAAATGTATGAAACAGCTGATTTTTTTTTCGCGATTTCAGAGTTGGTCCCATAGTAAAAGTTGTTCAGTTTGATGGTCCCTATATACCATATTCGGCATTAGGGGTATTTCTGTAACACCTTGTATAATAAAGTCGAGTAAATGTTATTCTGTCTTTTTCTGTTCAATAACATCCGCAACAATGTGTACAATTCTGTTTATCCTTACTTGTCCTGTTAAGTAAACACTTTATGACAGTTGTCATACGTCTTTAAATTTAAATTTTAATTGTCATTAATAATTAACAATATCTTTCGTATTCACACCCCGGACACTCCATACAAAAAGTGCGTCTTAACTACAACATAAACAGATTACGTTTGTACACGCTGCGAATGTGTGCGTGAACCTTAGGGTTGACTCTTGACATCTGTCTCGCTCGTATGCTAGTACAAACAACTCGCGCGCGCGACGCGGCCCCGGGGAATGCACTTGTGATGTTACTACCGGTTGTGGGGGGAGGGGCGGGATGAGGATCGGCGGGGGGCGGAGCGTGGCCGTTCTGTACCTCACTAATATACTAATTCTGTGTCTATGTGTAAAAAATAAAGAGTTGGATGAAGATTGTTTACCAAATAGAACAAGTAAGGATAAACCGACTTTTAATAAAAACATGGAACAACGGTCGCTTAGTTTATGACTAGAGATGGGTAAAAGACCCGATTTGAACCCGACTACTGGGTTTAAACCCAGTAAAAACCCATTATTGTATGTTATAGAAACTTTTTAGTTTTTTTCTATTGATACGTCAAATGTGACGTTGCTATGGAAACAAATTCTTGTTAAATACAGAAAAACATTCAAAGGACAAAACATTTCTTATTTTTAAAGTTTTTATTTAGGTCAACAAAATGGTCCCACTTATTTAACCTAGCTTTGATTATTTACATGTCTAGATAGACAGTCGTAACTACGAACTCGTCGAAAAAACATATCAGCCAACTGTTGGCTGATAAAAACACACACATATTGTAAGTAGTGTGACGCGGCCATTGTTTTTATTACAATACTTTTTGGACGTGATGATGCTAAAAACGCACACCATCTTAAAAAAGTTAGCCTGTTTGGTTCAGTACGTTAGAAGAGCAACACTCTAATCTAGACATATAAATAATCAAAGCTAGTGGGTTTAAACCCAGTTAAATAAGTTGGACCATTTTGTTGAACTAAATAAAATATTTATCAATAGGAAATATTTTGTCGTTAGAATGTTTTTCTGTATTTAACAAGAATTTGTTTCCATAGCAACGTCACAAACACAGTCGGGTTTTATTTAACCGGGTCTTTGCCCATCTCTATTTATGACGTCATATTTTTATTTTCAAGCCCCGCCTCCTTATCTTTAAGCTCATGCCTTTTCCTATGACTCCTCAAAGATGCTATAGTATAATAAGAGGTGTTACAGCGTTCACATTTAAAATTCTTTTCACCCGTGTGTAGCGGCATATGTTCTTTCAACAAAGAAAGTTGAAAGAACTTCATATCACATTCAGAACATTCAAATTTTGATGTTTGCGTGTGCTTACTCCTTTTGTGTGCATGTAAACTTTTTTTCTTGTCATAAACTTTATCGCATTGTTCACACACATATGTTTTAGTGGAATCCCCATGGATTTCGACTTTGTGTTTGAACCTCAAGATTTGAGAGAAGAAGGCTTCATTACACTCGTTGCAGTTGTAAATTGGTTTGCGAGTGTGCGCACGCGACATATGATCATCCATTCCGCGTTTAGTTTTAAAAGTGTTGCCGCATTCTTCGCAAGAAAATTTTGTGTCAATTTTTTTATGGATTCTTTGGTGAGCATATAGCTTTTCTTCATCGAAAAAATAATCACCGCACGCATCGCATATGCAAGTACCGAAATGTTCCGCCATATGTTTTTTCAAAGCACTAAAATTAGGGTAATCCCCTTTGCATTCCAAACAAGAAAAAGATTCCAATTTCAAATTGAATTTGAGGAATTCATTTCTAATGTTCGGGAAAATTTTTTTTTTGTGAACCCTAGTGATGTGCTTGTTAAAGACCTCTAGATTATCGATTTGTTTTGGACACAATCGACAATCGATTCTTGATATGTCGATTTGCAAATCTTTTTCGTAGTACACTTTCTTTTTGTAAAACCTCGGGTCGTGTGATAAAGTGTGCTCTCTCAAATCGTTCGGATTTGTGAAAATTTCTTTGCAATAGACGCAGTTATAACTATTGAAGGTGTTGAAAAAAGGGCAGACATACGAGTTTTCTACTATTTTTATGATGTTATGAAACAGTTTTGTTCTTGTAGATTTCCATTTGGACGCGGTAGCCGCTGCTTGCTTCGCTGAAACAAAACACATACGACCTTATTAATAAACTAGCGACCCGAGACACATCCCGGATACTCCATACAAAAAGTGCGTTTTAACTATAACATAAACAGGAGCTCTACCGGCTAACTTTTCCAACTTCGACGGGTCTGCCGAGCTTCAACTTAAAACAGATAAGCGAAGTAAGGAATTTCGTATTGTACTATTCGCCGAAGTTATTTAGAAGATATCGATGTTCGTGTCACATCATGAATTGGGGTTCGCCATTTTGGCCCGATTGGGGCTCGATTTATCTGTTTTAATTTGAAACCCGACAGACTTTCCGAAGTTCGATGCGTTAGCCGGTACGGCCCCTGATTACGTCTGTACACGCTGCGAATGTGTGCGTGAACCTTAGGGTTGACTCTTGACATCTGTCTCGCTCGTATGTTAGTACAAACAACTCGCGCGCGCGACTCGGCCCCGGGGAATGCACTTGTGATGTTACTACCGATTGTGGGGGAAGGGGCGGAGCGTGGCCGTTCTGTACCTCAGTACTATACTTATTCTGTGCCCGAGGTCGTACAAGTCATGTCATTGTGTTATGATATGACAAGGACGGACAGTGCATTGGTATCGCTATCACTTGTTGGACCCCTTCTTCTTATCGTATAAGGATTAGTGGCCACCTCAGCTCCCCTAGCATGACCACTGAAACGTGATATGATATAGCGATTTATCGCGTTTAACTGTTAAAAGACAATAGATTTTGACACTTGGGTGTTGATAAAATTCTATATCACGCGATATACACCGTAAATTTTAAAGTATATCTAAAAATGAAATAGGGATTTCAGACCACGTGAATGAACAACTTTTACTATGGGTCTGAAATCCCCATTTAATTTTTAGATATACTTAAAAATTAAAGGTGTATTATCATGTTCTGTTGGTCATGCTAGGGACTGGTGTTAGAGTTTATCAAACCGCCTCTGACTTGGCTTAACGACTGTTATTAGATGACAACAGCCGGGACCGACGGTTTAACGTGCCCTTCGAAGCACGGAAGCGCTCAGTCGTAATGCCACTTAACGGTCACCCATCCGAGACTTGGCCGGACCGAGCGTTGCTGAACAAACGTGATCAAGTACGATCAGTCTGTCAAGCTCCACCACGAGCGCTATGTTTGGCCCTGGCAGGTTTATAACGATCTTCAAGTAACAGTCGCAATCGTTAAGTTGTACAATTATTGCTGTCAAAACGTAAGTATTATAAGAATAGTTAATTTGTAGGCTGTGATTAGCTGATAATAAATGTTTACTCTGTAAGTAGGTAAGCCTTTTTAGAATGGATATGATTATTTAAAAAGTAAATTAAGAAAGAAGGCTTGCGAAGTTTTTGACGGATTCTGATTCGGACCGGCATCGAGCCGGTCATGCGAGATCAGTAGGAAATATTGTAAATAGAGTTGAGTCGTTCGTGAATGAATCCTTCAATTGAACTAGTCTCTTATCAAGTATATCTCCTTCACTCGTTCATTCATTCGTTCAAATAAATAAATTCCCAATTACTACAGTACTTCATTTAGTTCACACTTCACTAAAGGAGAGTAAAGCGGACAGATAAATTACGAACATCGCGTGCGGAAGCGAGACAGTTGCACGGCTCGGCGGCCAGCGGTCGGTCGACCATAACGACAAAGTGACTCAAATGGACTACTGAAGTACTGAGCCAAGTGAACTAGATGAACTAAATGTGTGATATACTTCATCTAGTCCAACTGAACTATATCATTCTTTTCACTTCAGTGAAGTATTTTGCGCATGTCTAATTGTAAAAAATAAACTGAAATAAACTATTTTATCCTATCTTCTGTTTAATTTAATAGGGAGACCTAATAAATGTCTCCACAACCTACTTACAGAGTAAACATTAATTATCAGCTAATCACAGCCCACAAAATAACTATAATAAATAAATAAATAAATTTGACAACATCACATACATTGCTCCGATTCCAAAGTAAGTAGCTAAAGCACTTATGTTATGGAAATCAGATACAACGGTGGTATCACAAACACCCAGACCTGAGCAAATATAGAAAACTTCGTTTTCTAAATTGACCCAACCGGGGATCCAACCCGGGACCTCAGAGATGGCGACACCTTGAAAACCGGTGTACAAAGCCACTCGACCACGGAGGTCGTCAAACATATCATCATCAACTATCCTGACAGTATACAAGGTGTTACAAAAATATATACATTTTGATATTTTTGATATGTAACTAATTTTTGTATGAAACAGCTGATTTTTTTTCGCGATTTCAGAGTTGATCCCATGGTAAAAGTTGTTCAGTTTGATGGTCCCTATCTACCATATTCGGCATTAGGGGTACTTTTGTAACAACTTGTATACGAAATTGTGTGTTCATTGCTGTGGGTGAAGGATATAATAAATAAATAGGTATTAACATATTTAAATATTAAGTAAATGATGTAAAAAAATCTTACCAGCTTTACGTTTATGCATTGCAATCAATTTCTCCCTCATCCGCTTTATCCTTAATCGCATTTGGGCCGCTGTCAAAGTGTCCGCTGCGTTCCTTTTAACCAATTTCCGTCTAACCGCCATCTTGGCTGGCGGTTTTTTTTCTTCCTTAATGTCAGTCTTGATTTTAGACAGCATTATTGGTTGCGGAATGTTTGGAATATCTGAAAAAAAAAAATAATAATAATAGAAACAAAATATAATAAAGCTGCTTCATCTAAAATTATCTAATTATAAAATTATAACACTAAAATGTAATTAAAATTGCATTACATACAGGGTGTTTCATAATAACAGGTAAAATTTTGTTTTTTATACACATGTATGGAAAACTGCAAAGTGATAACCCTAGACGCAAATAGACTATTGTTTTCGATAGTCATTCCAATTAATGGGCAAGAGCAAAACACAATTTAGTCTAGGGTTGCCACTATGCAGTTATCATGAAAATATATTTTTTTATATTTTTCAAATAAATGGCGGTTTACAGTGTTTATAATAGAACTAAACAGTAGAACTATACGGACTATTTATATTTTTCCGAGGTTGTATGCATTGCACCCTCTACCTATATTCGGCTTTAAGGGTTTTTTGTAACATGTTGTATACCTACACTGTTAGATGAAAAAAAAAGATCTTCGTGAGACAACACTACTTGTCGGGCGCGAGTGGAACGTCACTACTGCGTCTGACAGGGCGCGCGGCTCTCGTGCTTCGAATAATAATGTTGTGCCCGTAAAAAATTGTGTTTTATTAATGAATAAATCTATCCAGGTGATATTTGTGTTTAATAACACTTATACACGCTTGCACTACACTTAAGAATTGCCTAAGGCCCTTTACTCATTAGTAATTGATAATTTAATGTGATACGAAATTTGACGTAAATAAAGTGTCAGATGAGCCCAAAAATACAAAGGTGATCTTTAAAGACCCTGCTAAAAATTGCCTGTTATCGGCTAAAACATTGAAGTTCATGTTAACTGTGTTTTGACAGATATATGTGATACATTGCTACTTTTCTTTGGTAAGTTTTTATTTGTGCCAAAACGAAGTAGCAATGTATCACATACCTCTGTCAAAACACAGTTAACATGAACTTCAATGTTTTTAGCTGATAAAGCCCCTGGTGTGCGTTCCGTCGCTTCACTCGAATGCACTCGAGCGCGCTCGGGTGCGCACTCTAACCATTCCATGGTTTGGTGAAATTTTAATCTGAACGCTGTCAGAGCGTAGTTTCACCCGTTCCGTGGCTCAGAGTGCAGCAACCAAACAACCACCTAAATCGGCAGTTGAAAAACGCTTTGACGTTTATCTTTTGTCATAATGTCAATGTCTTCTGACATTATTTTGTATTTTGATGTTTTTGTGTCTAAAAGTTCATGGTTGCTCCTCAAAAAAACAGATTTTATTTGATTTTGTTATAGGAATATTTAATTTATCCGTATTCCAAAATAGAAAACGAAAACTTTGTACTTAATGACATCTTAAGTTCATTTAGGTTATAAAAACAACTCGATCGTTCCGTGGCTTGGTTGCAACTCAAACGAGTTAAACTTCAACCAAACAACTACACCCAAAACGACGGAACGCACCCCTAATATGGTTGCCATATCGAAACATTAAAAAGTCAGGACATTCGGTTAAAAAAATGGTCATCCGTTATTCAATGCCAAAAAAACACAAAAAAACCCTAAATGTATGAACAGACGTTTAACCACAGCTGCCGTGGTCGAGAATAAGATTATTTGTTATAAAGTCACGCCCACGTCTCAACTTGAACTCGGAACAAAATAATCTCGTTCTCGATGACGGCGGCAGCGGTGGAAAAACGGTGAGCGTCAAGCTGGTAACCAAAATTAGTAAGGGCATTAGTAAATAGACATTATTTCATAAAAAAATGTATTTCAATAAAAACATTGTTGTAATCGATTTAGCTTATTTTAATACCCTTAGTCCATTCCCTGTAAAATTTTCAAATGATCATAACTTTTTACTTGTTACAGCTACAAGGTAGACATTGATAAACGTGAGGGTAGCAATCAGGTAGTAATTACTGAAGTAAAAATAATAACAGGAATTTATATAGTTTACACAAACGGAGAGTGGACCAGCCATCCTGATATCAGAATGGCTGGACATTTTGCAATCCCTTAATTTTGGTTTATAATTAGGTGGCAATTAACTGACTGTAGGTAACAAATAGTAGCAAATAGGTAGCAATTTTTGGTCACCAGCTTGACGCGAACCGATGCAGACAACCAGCTATTCTGACGCTCACCAAAAACGGACTAAGTGCTCCGCTAATACATCTAATTTGATTACACTTAAAATAGGTCAATATTTAAAAAAATAAGCACCTAAGCTTCCCTAATATACTAACTTTGTTTGCCGATATCTTCGCAGACTTTAGAGAATTATAGTGGTGGCCACATAATTAAGGACAGAAGTTGATTTTCACAGAAGCGAGGTAATTTTGAAGTCTTGGTTTTCCGCTAGGGATGGACCTACTACGCATTCACTACGTGATTGCCGTCGACGACCGTTATGTATGACGTCACAGCTAACGGTACTGTAGACAAAAAAGTAATCATGTTTTTCATTTTTTTTTAGGTTCGCCAGCCATTATGTAGGAACTTTACTCTTTTAATCATTATAACAACACAAATAACGAACGTTATGATTAAATCAACAGAAACAAAAATTAAGCTTTGTGTTGCTAGCCGTACTAGTAAGGCGACGCAGGGGGTGCGGTATGACGAAGCGGGCCGGGAGGTAGCGGCAACGATGAAGTGAACGCGTAGTAGCTGTGATCTGATGATGGCCATCCAGGGAGTGAATGGAGAAGATTCAGATCGCAATAAACACCCAACTGATCTGATCAGCATTCTAAGAGATGTTGAAATACCGTGCATCTACACGCATACAAAAAATTAACATAAATTTAAATGTATGACAAAAGATTGAATTTACTTACCATACGTACTTTATTAATTTGGTCTGATGCACTTTAATAATTTCACATAACTTTGTATAAAAAATCAAAAATGGTTTTTTATTGTGTTTGGACTTCGGACGCCCGAAACGCAATATTTTTTTATATGTAGATAGAGCTTCAAAGCTCTTAAATTCATTGTTTTTTTTTTACTGAGTTAGGGTTACCATACCGTACGTGCGGATTTATCCCGGATATGTCAGAATTTCGAATTCATTAGAAATTTTATTTTGACACATTTTTTGAGAAAATATTTCTTAGCAAAAAGCCAGACTTATTTTTAAATATCCGGCCTTTCTGATATTTCGATATGGTGGCTACCATTTCAAAACGAATAACAAATCATGTATAAATAGGGTTACCATACGTCCGGGTTTGTGTGGACATGTCCGACTCTTCTGCCCGACGAAAACTTTTCGAAGAAGAAAAAAAGATGTTCTTTCTAATTTGTTGAAAAAACAAAGCTGTTTTTTCAATATATGTTGGCTCTTGGCTATATTTTAAGACCAAATTCACTAAATTCAATCGTATGCAAGTTAAGCATTTTCTATGGCAAGTGCCGGTTCTCCTTTTAATAATCTATTTAACACTTGTAAAATATAAACTTACTGCTTTCTGCCTCCGGCTCTGTCTGGCCACAGTCTGTGGGTCCATCATCAGTATTAATGTCTGTAGTATCATCTATTTCTACTTTCACAAGAAATTTGCTTGTTTGTCTGTTACTTTCATCTGTAAATAAGAGTTTACTTCTTTATTATGCAGAACAATCAATAAAAAATATTTATATTTGAAAACAGACAATAAAGTACACACGACAATAAGTCAGGTTATACAGTTAAACTGCGAAAACAGCCTTTAGGTATTACGTAGGGCATAAACATGGACCAAAAGGCGGTCTCAAGGTCAACATGTATAGTCTGGGGTGCCGTCGTGTATACAGTCGACCAAATTGAATCATGACCCACCTTAAGGTTATTTTCTTACAGTCATTCAAATACAAGTAGGTTGAAATTAGCTTGAACATACATTACCTTGGTAACGAACCTGTTATTATTTTATTAGACACTGACAGTCACTGACTTGGCTATGGTAAATAGATCGGACAGACTCGACTGTACTCGTTCGTGACAAGAGAGAAATGCTATTACTGTCTCTGTCATTCATTATATTTTTTCTCATCGACTGACTACTACTTGACATCTGACACATTGTCATAAAGTCATTTTATTTTTAAAATTATAATACTTTGACGGCGCGGCGCATTTGCGTGGAACGGAATAGAGTGGGCGGAACGGCGAAACGGAATAGGATGTAGGCCCTCCTGCGCCTATATCAGAAGTGGGATTTGATAAAGAGCAAAATGAGAACGCTCAAAATACCAGTTCATCAAAACTATTTGAAAATATGGAAGCGATGTTGTCACGAATGATAGCGATGACACAAGTACCAACTGCGAGCTCAAGCGCTTTCAAGCTGCTACCGTTTAACCCCGACGACACAGATGCAGACATAGATGGATGGTGTAACATCACAGAGGTTATTGTTCAGAGATAGTGCATTGAAGGTGTTGATAGCGTTGACGGGTGCTTTGAAAGGCCGTGCAACAGCATGTCTCACCCAGATGAATCTTGATAACTTGACATGGAATGCAGTGAAACAAAATTTATTGGCTAAATTTTCTAAACCAAAATTGATTCAAGATCATTTTGATGACATATTAAAATTTCAAATAAAAAATAATGAATCGTCTTCTGAAGCTGCATTTCGGCTGTGGCCCATGATTGAAAGTGTGCCACGCACAGACATGTGTGAAGAATCGATTACTGGATTCGTTAAATCGCTATTGTGCAGAAAAGATAATTTAATCCGTCGGGAGTTAATAACCAAGTCATAACAACCAAACAGCAATTTTTCAGGGTGCTAAGTGGTATTTCCTTAAAAAGACGCTCAGACACCCCAAGTGACCCCAAGAACCAGAAAAGCGAATGCGAGTTGCAAAATTCCTGGGAAAATGTCATGGATGTGGACTTGCAGGCCACAGACTGGCAGAGTGCCAGAGGCGTGGAGAAGAAAAAAAAAGATCTGTCAATGCCAACGTCAGCGCGTACTCAAGTGACCTGTTATTCCTGTGGCAAGCATGGCCATTTAGCAAATGCTTGTTGGGACAAGAAGAGTGGTGGTGCTGGTGGTGGGCCCGCGATCAAGGAAGTAAACATTTGTGGACATCGACCAGCGAGAGGTACCTTGGAAACATCTTCCGGTGAGCTGATCTCTTTCCTATTTGATAGTGGGTCTACTTGTTCGCTTTTAAAAGAGAGTTATCTTTTATAAATTTCCGGGTACTGTGCGCAATAAACAAGTATGTCTTTCTGGTATCAGGGGTCATGATCTTGAGTGTGAATCTCAAATTATGAGCTCCGTTAAAATAGGTAGGTTTTCGGTCACTTTACTTTTTCACTTAGTACCTGACAATAGTATATCTGAAACTGCACTTGTTGGTAGGGACATTTTAAATGAAGGCCTCTCTGTTAATATTAATAACAATCACATAATATTTTCACTGAAGGAACAATCTTTGTAAAACTAAAGACGAACCAAATTTTAGTGAAATTGAAACCGATTTGATTGGCAAATATAGGGAAAGTCTAATGGTAATTCTGAATAAATATTCTGATTATTTTATTAACGGTATTCCCACTAGGCGTGTGACAACAGGTCAGCTAGAAATTAATTTGATTGACCTGCATAAAGTAGTTCAGCGATGTCCTTACAGATTTGCACCTATTGAAAAACAGATAGTCCGAGAAAAAATTCAGGAACTTTTGGCTGCAGGAGTTATTCGCGAAAGTTCTTCGCCCTTTGCAAGTCCCATTCATCTTCTGAAGAAAAAAGACAATACAGACATAATGTGTGTGGACTATAGAGAACTCAATTGAAATACAAGACCCGAACATTATCCGTTACCTCGCATTGAGGAACAAATAGACCAGCTTAGCGGTGCAAACTATTTTTCATCCTTAGACATGGCTTCAGGTTTTCACGGAGTGCCTATCCATCCCGATTCCATAGAAAAGACTGCGTTCGTTACACCGAAGGGACAGTATGAATATCTTGCCATGCCCTTTGGCTTGTGTGATGCACCATCTGTGTATCAAAGATGCATTACCAAATCTTTGAACCACCTAAGGGACAAGCCTTTGATCTACATGGATGATGTTCTATGCTATTCTGATAGTGTTTCTCAGGGATTACAACGCTTAGATGAAGTATTGTGTGCTTTAGATTTTCCTTAAATAAAAAAAAATGTAAGTTTATGAAAAAGAAAATAGATTATTTGGGTTATTCTCTTCAGTCTGGTGAAGTGAGACCTAAATCTCGAAAAATTCAAGCACTAGTAGACGCTCACCCATCTAAGACAGCTACTCATGTCAGACAATTTCTTGGTCTAGCATCCTACTTTAGGAAATTCATTCCGAACTTTACTCATATTGCTGGACCTTTTTATCCACTTACTAAACTGAAGGGACCTATCAAATGGACGGAAAAACATGAGGGTATTAGAAACACTATCGTAGGTATTCTAACTTCAGAACCCGTTCTAACTATATTTGATCTTGAAGTACCTGTAGATTTGCACACAGACGCTAGCTCAGAGGGTTATGGAGCGATCCTCATTCAAAGGAAAAATAGTTTACCACATGTCGTCGAATATTTAAGTCGACGCACGACCGAGGTGGAATCTCGCTACCACTCATATGAGTTGAAGACCTTGACGGTTGTAAGGGCGGTTGAGCATTTTCGCCACTATTTATACGGTCGGCACTTTACAGATTTTACCGATTGCATCTCGCTTAGGGACTCCAAATCAAAGCTGGATATTTCTCCTCGCGTACACCGCTGGTGGGCTTTCCTACAAGCGTATGATTTTGAGATCATTTACCGAGAGGGTTGCAAAATGGAGCACGCTGATTATCTTTCGCGTAATCTTCAATCAAACGAAACGTCTACACTAGATAGATGCACGTAGCAAAAATCAGGAAGTAGTACAGTTCATTGAGTTACATCAGGGTTGGTTAGCGGTTGGCAAAAGCGAGACTCCGAGATACTAGACTTGATTGATAAACATATGAATAATGGTTTTCCAGAAATAGTAGCTCGAACTTATGATGTTAGGAATGGTATCCTTTACAGAAAGGTCGAAAGAAACAAAACGACTTCTTGGTTACCAGTAGTCCCCCGTTCATTAATTTGGACTTTAATAAATCACGTTCATAATGAGATACAACATCTAGGAAGCGACAAAACCTTAGATAAACTTTACAAACAATACTGGTTCCCACAAATGTCTAGATGTGTCCGAAAACTCATCGATTCATGCATTATTTGTAAAGCATTAAAAGGTCCATCGGGCTCTCAACCAATTCGTTTACACTGCATTCCTAAATCACCCATACCATGGCATACGATCCACATAGATTTAACTGGCAAACTTAGCGGAAAGAGTGATAAGAAAGAATATTGTTCAGTTATAATTGACGCGTTTACAAATTATGTTTTATTGGAACACACACTACCTTTGGACGCAACTAGCGCAGTATTAGCTCTAAAAAAGGCTGTTTGTCTCTTTGGTGCCCCAAAGTGTGTAATTGCTGATCAGGTCCGATGTTATATCAGTGCCGAATTCAAAAACTTTTATGCTGAACATAGGATTGACTTACATTTTATAGCGACAGGCTCAAGTAGGGCAAATGGACAAGTTGAGCGTGTAATGCGTACACTGAAAAGTTTGCTTACTATAGTTGAAAATGACCCTCATAAAACTTGGCGTGATGAATTGTGAAACATTCAACTGGCTCTCAACAGCACTAAGTCTACAGTCACAAAGTATTTACCAACGGAGTTAATGATAGGAATTTGTGCACAACCTTTAGGCATGTCTAAAATTTCCCCAGTAGATTCTGCTCAAGAAGGTAGGTTAGAGTATGCTTTGTTAATACGAAAGAATGCTTCTCATAACATACAAAAGGCAGCAGCGTCTGATACTGAACGCTTTAATCGTGGTCGCGCTAGTATTAAGCCGCTATCTGTAGGAGACTTCGTATTTATTAAAAATAGTGAAAGAAATCAAACTAAATTAGAAAGAAAGTTTTAGAGGTCTATTTGTAGTAATTTCTGTGCTAGACAATGATCGGTACAAGTTAAAGAGTGTAAGTGGTTTAAATCGTAACTGTAAGTACGCATATGAGAATTTGCGCCTAGTACCTCGAGGACATGATGGTTTACTCGAAATAACAACGAGTTTATTGAACGATGAGGAGGCCGAGACGGCGCCGGTGGGTTCTGACGATTCACAATCAAATATAGACCGCGATGACGGGTTACTCCAAACTCGAAAATAACTTGATCGCGGACTTAGATGCCACAATCGCCATATCTAATCCCATAACCGCTGACTCGGACGCCGGTTCAGATACCTTAGATCCTGATACTTTGTATGTACAATATGAAGTAGAAAATTATGATGAGCAAGATGATTCATCATGAAAAGGGTATGTGTTTACACAGTAGGTTAGTATGTTCCGATGTGAGGCTTGCTGGTTTAAATGTTGATCTAGTTTCCAAGTCTGATGTGTGACTCGTTGGTCTAGACATTGGTCTAGTTTCCGACTCTGATGTGTGATTTGTTGGTTTAGACGTTGTAGTCCGGTCCAATCGATGGTTGGTCGAAGGACGCAACGGTATAGTTTCCAAGTCTGATGTGTGACTTGCTGGTTTAGACATTGGTCTAGTTTCCGAGTCTGATGTGTGACTTGTTGGTTTAGACGTTGTAGTCCAGTTTGGTAGATGGCTGCTCGAAGGGACACAGCGGTCTAGTTTCCAAGTCCGAGTTTCCGAAAGATTTGGTCCAGTTCGTAGTTTTGCACGATCGAAGGGACGCATTCTTTCGCCGGATATTGCACGATAGATGATAAAGGCGTCTGTCAGGTTGGTCGAGCAGTTCTGAATCTAGTTGTAACTTGTTTCAGAAGAGTAAATGACGCGCCCGAGGACGGGCGATTGTCAGTCTAGCCGTGACGGCGCGGCGCAATTGCGTGGAACGGAATAGAGTGGGCAGCCCGATGCCCTCTGGCGGAGCGTTGCGTGTTTTGGTAGCGGGGCGGCCATGTTGAGAAGTCGAAAAACTGAACGGGTTGTCAGCGCACCAGCAAAGCAACGAATCGCTTTTAATTCCGCGAAACGCGATAAACAAACAGTTTGTCCGTGATACCCATTTAAGTGCAAATTATAGTCAATTATCGATTACTGTGTAACTGTGTTGATTACTTATAAAGTGAATGTTTGTCTCTGATTATAAGGTTATGTTATTGTGTTCTAACTTTTTATATTGAACGCCCGATAATCCGTACACAGTATATCTAGAGTTGATAAAGCTGATGTATAGACACTCCTGCGCCTATAACTTTTTCTGCAGTTAAAAGAGTTAGGATTATTGTTGGAATTGTGAGAGAAAATATATTAAAAGATTATCCTTTTAAAAGCACGTAAGACGGTTGCTATAACAAGTACATAGAAACGGAACTTTTTCATTTCATTATTAAACCTATGGTAATGAAGTTCCAAATAGGTTCTACAACATCCAGGTAAAGTGTGTCTGCTCAGGAAATCTATTTATGGTTTGAAGCAGGCAGCTCGAGCCTGGAATATTAAATTGCATCAAACCCTATCGGCTATAGGCTTTGCACGAACATCTGCGGAATCATGTGTTTATATAAAAAAGTTTGGTAAAGAAACTATAATTCTCGCTGTCTATGTTGACGACCTCATTGTTTTTTACAAAGAGAATAGATCATTTGACATTGTCAAAAATGACTTGAAAAAATATTTCTCGCTAAAAGATTTGGGACTCTTGTCATTTTGTTTAGGCTTAAATATTAACCGTTACGATGGTAAAATAGTGGTCAGTCAGAAGACCTATATTTAGGCAGTTTTGGAGCGGTTTAATATGCGAAATTGCAAGGAGATGTCTACACCTTTGGAGAACAATAAGTTGGAGAAAGGGGAGAAAGGTAATTCAACATCTCATGAATATCCTTACCAAAATTTAATAGGATGTCTCATGTACATTAGTGATGTGCCCAGTCGCTGTTTTGGTGGATCGAGTCGACTCGAGTCGTTTTATACGGTATTCGAATCCTGACTCGATTCCGCGATTCGATTTCAGTACTCGAGTTGACTCGAGTCTAGTCTAGTCTAGTTCAGCCGCTGAACTATGAAACAGAAGTTGGCCTTCTTCTTGATGTACTCTGTCATGTCCCGGGGCTCCATCGGCTAACTTACATTGCTATCGTAATCGCTCTGATTTGACAAATGGATGTGATACATTGCTACTTTTCTTTGGTAAGTGTTTATTAGTGCCAAAACGAAGTTGCACTAACAATGTATCACATACATCTGTCAAAACACAGTTTACACTTCATTGTATTTAGCCGATAGACCCGCCGGTCGTCCCCCGCGGTGACGGTGTGGTGCAGACGGGACAGGTATACCGCCATGGCCAGCGAGATTCTTCCTGACTCGATTATCGGACTCGAGTCCAGCGTACTCGAATCAAAATAAATTGGTATTCGAGTAGGCGAGTCCAAGGCAGGAATCGAGTGCAACTGCCAGCCTGAAGTAATAGCCAGTGTATGACCGCCGGTCATACACTGGCTATTACTTCAGGCTGGCAGGTGTACCTGTTGGCTGGGAGTGTAAGAAGCAGCCAACGGTAGCTTTATTTTCTACAGAAGCTGAGTATATGTCCTTGACCAGGGGCCGTACCGGCTAACGCATCGAGCTTCAGAAAGTCTGCCGGGCTTCAAATTAAAACATATAAATCGAGCCCCAATCGGGTCAAAATGGCGAACCCCAATTCTTGATGATACACGAACATCAATATTTTCTAAATAATTTCGGCGAATAGTACAATACGAAATACAATACTTCGATTTATCTGTTTTAAGTTGAAGCTCGGCAGACCCGCCGAAGTTTGAAAAGTTAGCCGGTAGGGCCCCAGTGCGGCGAAGGAAGCCAAGAGACGGTTGGTGTGTGACATTACTGGTTTTGCTGATAAGGTGGTGTTGTACAACGATAGTCAAAGTGCACAAAAACTTGCGCTCAATCCAATCCACCACAATAGGACCAAACATATAGACACCAGATATCATTTTATTCGTGAAAAGGTCATTGAAGGTCTTATACAAGGTGTTACAAAAATACCCCTAATCCCGAAAGGTGGTTGAAGTACATCATGTAAAGAGTCCTCTGTAAATTTCTCAAATCCCTAATATTAAGTTTTAATTTCGTCTAAAATTAGCTATTTTTAATCGTGATTAAAAATATCGACAATGTTAATCCACATCTCTATTTCCGGTCTATGACCTTGTTCATACCACTTTGTGCGCGCACCGATTTGTTCGCGAACATGTAGGCGGAGCCACGACGGGTCTAGGACTGATCAACGAAAGTTACATGTCATCGAAAATTCACTTCAGCGATGGGCTATTTTACCTTTGGGTCATTTCACTGAAAATCAATTTGACGAAAAACTTAAATCACCGATAGTACATTTCTTCGAACGCCATATTATCGAAAGAGAAATAAAATCTAAGAAAATCGATGTTGACTACTAAACTACTAAATACTTTTTATTTCTTAATAATGCGAATAGTGGTTTATTTTTATAAAAGTAATTTAGCGTCACTTAAAATTTATGATTATTAAATAAAACTTTTTAATTGAGACTATTTTATTTGCCTTTCGATAATATGGCGTTCGAAGAAATGTACTATCGGTGATGTAAATTTTACGTCAAATGGCTTTTTGGTGAAATGACCCATCGGTAAAATAGCCCATCGATTTCGACGAAATAACTTTCGATTTTCAGTACTAGACCCCCGACGACGCGCGACGGACGGACTGACCCGCACCAATTTAAAAGTATAAAACTACGCGCGCTTCATAGAAACGCCACCGCTGCCCACAGTTTGTATGTGTGACAAAAAAAATCGTTTCATTTCAACCAAGAATTACATTACTTACATTACATGCTCAAAAGATGTAGCTCGAACTGCACTCCATTCATCTCGAGCCGTTCAAATGATATGCTAAATAAAAACCAGTCTCTTGCCAATAAAGGCAAGAGAAGCATAGCCACATGCTTCTACTAAACCATAACACATCACTATGTACCCGTATTCCCAAGCACTGCGAACGTACGGGCATGATTAAAATAACTAATAATAGTTTTATTACACTTAAAATAAATTAACAACTAATCAAACTTAACGAAAAACCTGGGTAGAATGCGTTTCATTGAATAGTACCTATGGCGTTATATTGGCAGTACTGTAATTTTTTCTTATTGTGATAAGGTGCAAAATTAAGTTGATTTTAGGAGTTTCCGATAGAGTCTGATTAATTGAATTGTAGCATTTTTTTCCATGTCGTTTGATTTCATTTATATCACACACACGCACACAGTACTGCTTGAAGGCAGGAAAGCGACTAACCGTAGTCCGTACGCACGGCGCCTGGCACGGTTGTTCGCGTGTTCGTCGAGCGAACACGCGAACAACCGGTCGGTCAGTGCGTCGTACCACACCGCACAAGCTTGTCCAGTAGGCCTATTTTTCACACAAGTTACCTAGGTACCTAATAAAAGGAATAACTGACCTGACCACGACGAAGTCGCGGGTGGCAAGCTAGTTCTCCATAAAAGGCGCAAGCATAATTAAATCAATCTACCTCAAAATTAATCAATCTACTTACCTACTTACAGGTTTTTAAAATAATTCATTTTTCATGATCTTTTTTAAAATTCATGTTATTTTTCCAACACTGCTCAACTAGTCTTTGCGTCAATAACAACAGTAGAAATTTCATACATTTCTTTTCATAAGGTCCGATAGTATTTTTTCTCCTACCATCCTACATCTTATTCAAATAAAAATAAAATGTGATTAAATTGACAATAGACAGTGATCTGCGGCAACTTCTCTCGAGAATGTATGATGCGGTGCACACAGATTTCAACAGATTAAAATACATCCTTTTGTTTCGCAAGCGCTCTGAAGGTGTTCACTTCTGTTGTACAAAGTTAAATTATTCGCATTGTACCTACATACATCTTAATACCATAAAAACTATTAACGAATTTTATGCTAATCGGAACAACTAAGACTACTGACATTTTTTTAACTGTGCCATAGCGCGCGCCGCGGCGGAATCGTTTGATGGCTTTGTGTGATGCCGACTTTTGTTCGCGGACAAGCCCGGCGCGCGCGCGTCTCAAACACGATTTCAAAGATTAAACAACAACAGATAGGACTTCTGGTACCTGCTTGAAATTACCTATCAAAGCAAGAATTCTCTAGGTAAAATTAGTAATTTACTTAACTTATCCATGGTATTTAAATACTGATGATGATGCTTACGTGTCTTTTAGAAATTAATTTTACATTTTTGAAATAATTGATTCAGTAACTATGTAATTTAGAAATTACGTTACTGTAATGTCTCAGGTATTTATTTTATTTTAAATACGCTTATGTCGTAATTAGCTTAATACTTAGGTCACTGTACTGTAAACGTAGGTACAAATATCAACAGATGTAACCAGTCTGAAGAACGAATAGTCTTTGATTTGGAAGCCAATGACCGGAACAGGCCGGAACAGCTGATCAGGCAGAGATGGGAATCTTTCAAAATCTTGTCGATATTTTTGCAAACCTTCGATACTGTTTTTCTCCGTAAATATTATAGCTAATAAATAAAGAACAGTGCCCATTATTTCAATTTCATTAATACTCATTGGCATTTCCGGCATTAGGGGCATTTTTGTAACACCTTGTATAAAGTTTATACCTACGGATAAAATGACAGCCGACGTTTTAACAAAGCCCTTAAGGCGCATAGCACATCTTAGGTGCGTTGTTAACATGGGTTTAAACATAAGTAGGTAGAATATTTTTCTATTTATTTATATTTTTTTGGGTCGGCTTATAATTTTGTATTTGTATAATTTTCTGTAGTGTTTATAGCATTACTAATTTATCCTTTTATTTCTATTAAGGGCGGATGAAATTGAAATTGAAAAATTCTTTATTCAAATAAGCTCACATAACAAGCATTTTTAAATCGTCAATTCTTTTATCCTACCACCCATTATGACGTCTTTTAGCTGACAAGAAAAATGGGCGCAAAAAACTTATCAGCTTTATTAGAAGGAACGATATTTACAAATATGTATATCGTTTCCAGACATTACATTCATACATGTTACCATTAATGTTGTAGAACCTATTTGGAACTTCATTACCATAGGTTTAATAATGAAAAGAAAAAGTTCCGTTTCTATGTACTTGTTATAGCAACCGTCTTACGTGCTTTCAAAAGGATAATCTTTTAATATATTTTCTCTCACAATTCCAACAATTATGAACCATATCTTATTCGAAATTCAATGCTTCATTGAAAAACGTATCTCGTGTAGTGATAATAAAGGTTAAAATTGCATAGATCTGACCCGTAATGATGATTTTTTATTGATATTCAAAACATACTAAGTGCAATATACACGATAGAGAAGAAAACCTAACTATTTGTATATTACCAAATAATATACTACAAAAAATACGACTCGCACCAGATCATGTTCTCGGACGGGAATCGAACCCGCGACCTTTGGATATCCGGTCCAATCTCAAAATTTAAAAATGATATAGCTTTCTCATCTTAATCAATTGTTTAAAAATATCTGGAAAGCTATTCAGTTGATGTCGAGGTAATTCCTTGTACAATGGTGACATGGCGCTGGCTTGCAGCGTAAGAGTTGATATACTAGGAGAAATTCGACGTTTCCGCTAGTGACTCGGTAGCTCAGCGGTCAGAGCATTGGACCGGATATCCAAAGGTCGCGGGTTCGATTCCCGTCCGAGAACATGATCTGGTGCGAGTCGTATTTTTTCTAGTATATTATTTGGTATTATATAAAATAGCATTGTGAATGCTTAAATCTCAAAATTTAAAAATATTTGTATGGTTTCAAAGGAATTATCGGCAAAGTGAGTCATGATTCAGTTGGTTCGACTGTACACACGACAGCACGTCAGGTTATACAGTTAAACTGCGAAAACAGCTTTTATTACGTTTATTCTATATTGCGTTACGGATTATTGATATGGGGGAATAGTACACACGCTAACAGAGCGAAAGTTGCTCAAAAAAAATGCATTAGAGCAATATGCGGAGTTCCTCCACGAACATCATGTCGTCCTCTATTTCCACGACTTCAGTTATTAACGTTGACATCGCTTTATATCTTTGAAATATGTTTATTTGTTAAACAAAATATGTCACTGTTCACAAGAGCATGCGATATTTATCCTAGAAATACTAGAAACGGCAATAGATTGGTACTGCAAGAAATGCCGAGTACGGACCAGTTTAGAAAAAGCTGTTTATGTATGTGCGTAAAAATATACAATAACATACCGAACACAATAAGGGAACTGAACATAAGTCGATTCAAAACGCACCTGCATAAGTGGCTTCTAACGCACACTTTTTATGACATAAAAGAATTTTTAAATACTAATCACTAATTTTTTTATTTTAATATCAATGTTAAATAATAATTTGCTATAAAATGTAGGTAGTAATTATATTTTTTGTCTATTTAATAGTTTATAAGAAATATATTTGCATGCCGTATTATTGGCTAAACATGTTTGGCTACTTACTATTGTTTAAATTACCACAATTTTATACCATGTTTACAAGCAAATAAAGATTTTGTATTTGTATTTATTAGGGCATAAAGGCGGTCTCAAGGTCAACATGTATAGTCTGAGGTGCCGTCGTGTGTATACAACAACAAGTAGAAATAATTATGGCTTATTATAGAGGTTCCATAAAGTTAAGGTACTAACTTTATGAGTTCCCAATTACATTTTTCTATGTACCCGACGACCTCCTTGGTCGAGTGACTTTGTACACCGGTTTTCAAGGTGTCGCCATCTCTGAGGTTCCGGGTTCGATCCCCGGTTGGGTCAATTTAGAAAACGAACTTTTCTATATTGGCACAAGTGCTTTAGCTACTTACTTTGGAATCGGAGCAATGTATGTGATGTTGTCAAATATTTATTTATTTATTTATTTACCCCTCAAAAAAGTACCAAACTCGCGTTCCTGCTTCCTATTACAAGGAGCCCTTCCTTGTAGCAGGAATGGTAAATAAAAAATGAATAATAGTATCCCTTGATGCAACCTCGCGTACCCCTGGGGGTACATGTACCACTAATTAGGAAACACTAGCCTATTCTAATGACCAACTTTCTATTACTTTGTAATAGTTTGTATCGACATCAGCTATTTTTAATGTCCCCAATGCTGGGGCACAGGCCTTCCTTATGGGTGGACAAGGAGGGTTGACAAAAACCCACCACGCGGGCCCAATGCGGATTGGTGGGTGTTAATGACAACGGGGCCAAGACCAACGGCTTAACGTGCCTTCCGAAGCACCGAGGAGCTCAATATAATACATTTTTGGTCATCCATCCATTGACCGACCCTTGCGAAAGTTGCTTAACCTCAGCAATCGCCGGGCCAGGCGCTAAACCACAAAACGGACTTAAATCAACATTTGAGTACCTTAACCTCATATAGCACACCTAATTGTGATCACTGAATACTAACACTATGGTAGTATCGAGCCTCACCATCAACCTGCATCTGCAGCTGCAGCAGCTTCTCCTCGCAGAGGAGCACCTGTTTCCGAAACGCGCACGCATCTCGTAGCCGCATCACGCAAGTGGCGCATATCAGGCGCTCCTTTTCATCACCTTCCAAATGTGACAACTGGGAATAAGAAACCAGAGTCTATCACTACATGATAAATAAAATGTGACGTGTTACAAAAATACCCCTTAAGTCGAATATGGTAGATAGGGTACCATACTATGCGGGTTATTGTACATTGACCACAAAGTAAACTCGCCACATTTTATAAACTCCATACATTGAAAGTAAACTCACCACATGCATTAAAAATATGTGTAAGTTAGTCACAGGCGGGTAAGGTTTGTTGTAAATTCGCAACAAATCCTCAGTTCACATATTTTTTGCTTAAAGTAGCGATAGCAAGCAATCTTTTGATTTTTTTTAGAGAATAATTATATTGATAAAATTAAGAGAGTATAAGTTAATATCCAATGAAAACTAATAAGAAATTAAGAATTAACAGTAAGCACAACTTTCTTTTCTCCTGCGCTTTTGCACACTCTATCACGCGCTCGCTCACTCGCTGTATCTATCTCTTTCTGTCTGACCGTATCGGTCAATGCATCAAACAACTTATCAGTGCAGTGACTCCCTTGACCTTGTCGATGCGCGTGTGGTTATTTGTTCTGTTAAATGTAACCTGTTGGATAACAGTCAGACCAACCAGTCGATTGGTATATATCCAAAATAATGGATCCCAATCAACCAGGCCCTAGTTCCAGTGGACATGGTGTAAGTACTTATTTTACATTACAATCAATTATTATAGAAAAAATACTACTTACATATATTTTATTATCTGACCTCCTGATTTTTCCCATATCGATTCCCTATAAATTAAAATTATTTTGCGAATTTGGGATAAAATGTAAGTATATTTTTTTTAATAAATAATGCTCTTGTATGGCTGCGGTACTCACGACAATCATGCTTAAGAAACGTTAAACAAAATGGCGGACGGCACGCGCTGTGGCGCATAAGTTGAACTTATTCATTGGTGAAAAATAGATAGACATATATTTTTGATTATTTTTTCTGTTTTTTTACTGGAATATCACAGAGAAACATCACTTAGTACAAACTTTCATACTTTGAGCGAAAACTTTTTGTTAGTAAAGCAAAGTTATAGTTTATAATTATTTTATTTTTTTCGCATCATTTTTAATTAAATTAGGTACGTATGATCTTTTCAGATCACATTTGCCAGAACTGAAAGAGGACGCCGGATGCTTCTGAGACATGGCTATATGTACACTTTTCATCGGGAAACTAAATTTGGAACTGATTGGAGATGTACTAATCATTCATGTCGTGCAACTATTAAAATTTCGGAGAATCATGCCATCAGAATTTTGCATGAACCAGTCCACAAGTGTCAACCAAGTACAGTAAAAACTGAAATTATAAAGATAAAAAATCTTTGTAAGGAAGCAGCAGCGAACACGAGCACACCTATGCCTCAATTGTATGAAGAGGCTTTTCAAGCAGCTAAGGATGCGGGTTACGAGTTATTAAATGCCATACCCAAATTTACAAACATTTCACGAACACTTTACAATGTGAGGAACCGTGAGCTAAAGGTGCCCAAAACACATTTTTCGAGATGCAAAGATGTCATCATCCCAGAAAAATATAAAATCTTTTTTTTATTATTTGACGATGACAGTGAGCCTGAAAACAGAATAATAGCTTTCTGCACTGAGGCAGCTCGTGAAGTCATACCAAATCTACAAACATTCTTTTTGGATGGCACATTTTCAAGCTGCTGTACACCATTCTATCAGCTGTATTGCATACATGGAGACGTGAATAGCGACGACCATTTCTCGAATATAGTCCCACTTATCTACGTCCTCATGCCTAATAAGCAGGAACGGTCTTATGAACGACTTTTCATATCACTGATGCAAAATTTACCTGATTGGACACCGCGTAGAATGATTGTTGACTTTGAGATTGCTGTGATAAATGTCATAAGAAAAGTATTTCCTGATGTTGAACTACAAGGATGTAACTTTCATTTTAAGCAAGCTCTGGCCAAAAAAGCTCATGCCTTACAATTGAATGACATCGAAGAGAAGAGACACTTAGCCATGTGTGCTGCATTAGCCCATGTAAAGAAACATGATATTGAAGACGCATGGTTGCATATCATGGAAGATGCACCACAGAACGAAGCAGTTACAAAATTCAACGATTATTTTGTAGCCCAGTGGTTAGAAAACACTAGTATACATTTTATGTGGAATGTACATGGGGTGCGTCACAGGACAATAAATCTAGCAGAAGCATGGCATAAACGTTTAAACAATAAGATGAACAAAAAAAAACCAAAAATGCTTCACTTTCTTGATACACTAAAACAGGAGGCTGAACATATCGACTGGAAATGGAAGAATTTCCAATTCAATATTCCCTTAAACTTGAGAACACGTCGATCTATTGCATATGACAAAGAATTGAAAAAAATTTTGGACAATTACGATAACATGTCCCTGGCTGAAGTTCTTAAAAAACTTTCTGTTATGCAACATTTTAGAAACTTGTAACATATTATGACCAATGAATCTATTGCAAAAAGCATTATGTAGGTCTTTTTTTACATAGTTCTAGGTAAATCGGCCACTTGAAATCTGTGATTTTTATTTAGATGTAAGGTTAATTTTAAAGAAAATGTGATTTTTATTGTGATTTAATTATATTTCTATACTCAATAGTATTGAGTATAAGTAATTAATATTTAAGTATTTTTATATAGTTTTAGGTAAATCGGCCACTTGAAATTTGTGATTTTTATGTAGATATAAGGGTAAATTTAAAGAAAATGTGATTATTACTGTGATTTAATTATATTTCTATAGTTTCTCTAGTAATTGTAATGTTGTGGGCAAATCAGCCGCATGAGAACTGTGATTTTCAAGTAGATGTAAGTTTAAAAGTTGAAATTGCTGTGTTTATGAAAAATAAATAATGTTTTTATTCTACTTATTGTTTGATTTTTCTGCAGACTTTTCACAAAAAGCAATGGTGGTGAGTTTACAATAACCAAAATTAATAATAAACAATTTACTTCATAAAAATAGAACTGTGGTGAGTTTACACTTACTTTTTTCTGTGGCGAGTTTACTTTGTGGTCAATGTACAAAAACCCTACTATGCATACAACCCTTCATATTATTATAAAGGTTTTATAATTATTATACTTGTACAAAATGCAGTGTACGCCAGTGAATTACTAAATTAAACACACAACTTGACGGTGAAAAATATGTAATAATAATTTTGATACACAAATTGATGTTTTTGTATTAAATTGTAAAGAACTCTACACGCGTTGTCTGAACACAAAGACGATCGCTATTACAAAAAAAGAAATATTTTCGAAAGAGGTTGCATTTCTCTTTGGTATGTAACCTGCAAGGTTTATACTTTGAACAATATTCTAAAGCCTGAAAACAGCCATTTAAAAAGAAAATATTTTCTTTTCATGATAAACTGCATAGTTAACCCTAGATCAAAATTATGTTTTGATTTTGACCATTAATGGGATTGATTACCGAAAACAATTGTCTATTTGCATCTAGGAATGACACTTTGCAGTTTTAACAAATAAAAAACAAAATTTTACAGGTTATTAAGTATGAAGAAAATTACAAGAAAAATTACACACCACAGAACCTTAGACAGGATTATGTTAAATAATGACGAGATCTGTCCTGTCTGAGGTCAAATAATGTTATTATCATTATTTGAGTGTCAGGGGATTTGCAGTTCTGACATAGCTGTAGTCACTGTTACCTAAAACATTATTGTGACTCGCCTCCTGATTATAGTATATACCCAATTTAATAGCAAATAAAGTATCTTGTTTGTTTGTATCTTCTTGGCTTTAAGTTGTCTTAAATGTAACGGGCGAGTCAATTTTTTCTAATATACTATTTTATTATAATAAAAAAATAGCATTGTAAATATTAATTCAAATATGGAGCGCAATGTTATCCGGCTCAAACCTTCCTACTGTGTGCAGTTTGCATGGAATGATACCTCCAGCCCGAAAGCTGGTGTTGAACATAACAACCTACAAGTATTTTGTACAACTATTCAATTCGACAAGACATTCTATAAAAATGGTTAATTCATCCATGCACTTGGATGTTTCATAGAATCTGTCCTAATGTGGCCAGATGCCTGAGGCAAAAGAGATTCTAAGTTCCCAGTTTCAGACATTTAATAGGGTGGGGTCATAGGTTTTTAAGGCAGCAGGCACAGAATACCAAGTAAAAATAAGGAGTTTTTTGTAATTTGTTTGTTCTTTTTAATGACACTCATCTCTTTGGAAATCTCAAAATGGAAAGCGGCTAGCGACAAATATCTTTAAAAAAAGGGTATTCAAATGTCAATGTTTACTTGAACTTCACATCATTAGTATTTGTTTCCTAAAGACTGACTGGATTATTAACATCAGTTGAAAATGCAATAAATTGGGAGGCAGGATCGTTATGTCGGGAGACGATGACCAAAATCAGTAGATCTCCTCGGATAAATCGGAAACTTTTGCACACACTGATTCGTGCTTTTCCACGCACGCACACATAGACATTACGCATAGGGATTATCAGATATCAGACAAAAACAAAACCAAGCTATATTATTTACTCTACTAAAGCAGGACTTTCATGAGAGCTAGCTAGCACAAACCGCCCCGAACCTGACTCTCCGACCCAAAAAACAATTGACGAGAAGGGAAGAGGCGGCGCTTCTTGAGTTTATATATTTTGCAACAGTGATCTTTATCCACAAACATTAAGAAACAATATCTGAGAACTTACCACCAAACCGAAACAGTCGACAAACATTTCAAAGTAGATTTCTTTTTGGCCGCAAAACTCATATTCAATGTTTAACAGCCGACACTTTTTCGTTGCACCACAACACCTACATGTACCACCTTCAATCACTGGGCCTTTTTTATTTGAGTTCATTATAATTTTGATTTGATTCAATCAAGTGAATTATAAATAAAATTATTTTAAAGTAAAACCACGGAACGGGAAAAGCGAAAACATGCATGACAGAAGACATTGACATAACACTTGACAATGCTGGTGTGCGTTCCGTCGCTTCGCTCGAGTGCACTCGAGCGCGCTCGGGTGCGCACTCTGACCGTTCAGTGGCTTGGTGAAATTTTACTCTGACAGCTGTCAGAGCGTAGTTTCACCCGTTCCGTGGCTCAGAGTGCAGCAACCAAACAACCACCAAGTGTGCGTTCCGTCGTTTTGGGTGTAGTTGTTTGGTTAAAGTTCCACTCGTTTGAGTTGCAACCAAGCCACGAAACGCTTCAGTTGTTTTTATAACCTAAAAGAACTTTAAATGTCATTATGTTCACAGTTTCCGTTTTCTATTTCGGAATACGGATAATTCAAACATTTCTACAAACAAAATCAGTTTTTTTGGCGAGCAACCATGAACTTTTAGACACAAAAACATCTAAATACAAAATAATGTCAAATGACATTGACATTATGACAAAAGATAAACGTCAGAGCGTTTTTCAACGACCGAATTAGGTGGTTGTTTGGTTGCTGCAACAGTACAAAGTTTTCGTTTTCTATTTTGGAATACGGATAATTTAAACATTCCTATAAACAAAATCAAATAATCTATGTTTTTTTGAGGGGCAAACATGAACTTTTAGACTCAAAAACATCAAAATACAAAATAATGCGAGCGCGCTCCAGGGATGTCAGACGTACCAACTTCTTGGTAAACATACCAGTTTTTAGCGTCACGTACCAAGTACCAAGACTACTCGGTCCTTGTACGCAAAAATACCAAGATTGGCCGTTAACCGACAAACATACACCGACAATGGCATTATAGCACATATATATATATATATATAATGGCACATTATAGGTCTGAAATGCAAAAAAAACGGTTTAAAGTGGTATTTTTTCAATGCGTTCATTAATTACTGCCTTCTATTAACGGTACCTGAAATTGAAATATAATTTTTTTTCACTAGGATGCGATTTCCGACATAGTTTATATACCAGTGTTGGCAGCGCCGCAGCGGAGCACATGCGTACCAAGATTTGCGTTCTCAATACCAGCTTTTCAGCCAGCTCGGTACAAGGATTTCTAAGTGGCCGTCTGACATCCCTGGCGCGCTCAAGTACACTCTACGAGCGAAGCGACGACGGAACGCACCTCAGTTGGATGACATTTCAAGCTGTCATTTTTTATGATTCGTTTGCTTTGATTTTATTTTCATTTCTTTCATTCATTTAATTTTGTGAATTTGGTTTGGTTGGTCAAGTGCTGTCTGTTGTATTGTATTTCTGATATTTTCTGCGGTTTTTTTTGTTTCTCTTGTGTTCTATCATAACTTTATCATGTTATTGTTTAAGTTACATTCGATAACAAATAATTTAAAAAACACGTGCAAGGTGGTTTTGAGAATTTTCACATAAATAACGTCGATTTGACAAAATTCCTTTCGTGCATTGCTGATGGAACGTAAACGTTTGATTCAAAATACAAGAGAACCTTGTTGATTTCGAGGATATGGTCTGGCTGGTGTCATTTCGAAGCTTCGCTCAGGCGGCTTGAGTTGAGTCATGAGCTCGGTGTTCTATAGTTGTTTAGTTACCAAGTTTTCTTTGTTTGGTCTTGGTCATTTGTTTGTTTGTTGATTGATTCTGCAAAAAGAAAAAAAAGGTTTGTTTTTTTAGTTTTGCTTATGTGTCACACATTCTGGTATTTGTGTTGGTTCTGTTCATGTCCAACAAAATCCATTGGTCAGTTAATAAAAAACAAAGCTTCATTAATAAATATAAAGCATTGACATGAAAATCTAGTCTTTTTGTTGGTTCATTTTAACTTATTTATTTACAAAGTTTCGCTATAGGTATTGTCAAGTTTTGTTGATGTCATGTTGTGTCACATACCATACTTTGGTATTTGGGTCAGCCATTTGTGTTGGTTGTATTAATTTTAATAGATTTTATTATTTTTAATTTCTCAATGCTATTTTTATATTCAGATAAATAAATACTAATAAAATAGACTCATTCGTAACACCTCAGACGGGATTTGAACCTGCACCCTTGGCAAATAATAATATTTAAGCTAGTTTATCAAAAAAATTGTAATAATCAAAAGTGGCTCGATAAAAAGAATTGACTTGAAAATTTAAATAATTTGAAAAGGCTGTGCTTCCAGAAAGCTGTGCATTGGTCGAGTGGGTCCATTTGTATTTCTGTGGATTTTTGGTTTTGTGTATTGTGTGTGTTAATACCTCATCACTTTATTATGTTAAAATTTAATGACAAATATTTTTATTAAGAACCACAACTAACATAATTTATTTATGTGAAAACTGATAAAACTGTTTCATTAGTTTTCACAAATAAATTATGTAGTAAAAGAAACACCTTGTAGCAAGAATGGTTTGGCTGTTTGTTATGATTCAAAACCTTTATTTAAATAAAGGTACATTAGAAAATAAGAGTTTATTCTATTCAGTGTTGTCACAACAAAACTTGAATTGATGTTTTTTACAATAAAATAATGTCTAAATTAGACAACCAAAAAAGAAAAAAAATACATAACATTCTAAAGAGAGTTGGCAACAAACATTATTATTATTAAACAGGCGAGCAGTTGTTGCAACTGATAGTGCCTGTATCCATTGATGTCATAAAATTCCTTGTACCTATTGCTGATGGAATGTTATCATAATGACCAACCGCTTTTGTTTCATATTACAACACAACCCATTGTCTTATGTTATAGAGTTCTACAAAGCTCCCGTCACCGGGCCCCTTTATTATGTTTGATAAGGAATGACCGCCTTGCGTTGGTATTCGTTATGAGCTTACGACTCATATTTTGTTTATATTAACTAATTACTTCGGCGTAGTCTTAACATTTGTTTAGTTCTTAGTTTCGAGATTGTATTATTATATTAGGGCCCCGGGATGTAGTTAGTTTTAATTCATTCCTGTTTGTAACGCTGTTGACTGAACACGCAATTCAATTTAAGCTGCTTTTACACTTAATTTCGAGAATGTTCTGGGGCCGTACCGGCTATGCATCGAATTTCGGAAAGTCTGCCGTGCCGGGCTTCAAATTAAAACAGATAAATCGAGCCCCCAACCGGGCCAAAATGGCGAACCTTAATTCATAATGTCACACGAACATCGATATCTTCTAAATAACTTCGGCGAATAATTCAATACGAAACTCCATACTTCGATTTATCTGTTATAATTCGAAGCTCGGCAGACCCGCCGAAGTTCGAAAAGTTAGCCGGTAGGGCTCCTGTTCATGCGTTTTTCGACGCTTCGCTCAGCTCAGCTCATGTTATAAGCATCAGTCAGTGTTCTTGCAGTCGTTTGGTCGAAGGGTCTTCTTTGGTGTTGGTCATTATTAATTTATTCACCAGAAAAAAGTGTTGTCATGTTTTTTTGATGTGTCATCTGTCTGTCACATACTCAGGTATTTGGGTCAGTCAGCCGCTTGTGTTGATTTTATTCAATTTGTCCAACAAGCATAATTAAAAGTGAAAAGAATTGACTTAAAAATCTTAAATAATCCGAAAAAGCTGTGCATTGGTCGAGTGGGTCCTTGTTGTATATCTCTATTTTTCTGTGGATTTTTCTTTGGTTTTGGATTGGTTCTCTTATGGTTTAACATCGTTCAAACATTCGATGCCAAAAAAAAATTGTAACAACTGTAACTGCAAGATCGTTTCGTGAGTTAAACACATAAATAACGTTGTAAAAGAAAAGTTTCTATAGAAAAAAGGGGTGCATTCCTTCAGATTGTGGTGGCTTTTCATATTGATATTGACTTGGAATATTACTGTCGTATTTGTAGTTATTGTAAAAGTCGAGCATAGTGTAGTAAGAGTCAGTATCGTAACAGTCATTGTAATAGTAATAATTGAGGAGTGTCTGTTCAAAAGTAGCTAATTACATCAGAATAAATTTTACAGAGAATGCCAAAAATGAATACCGTAAAATGGGGCTATTTGAAATATTTTTTTGCTTTATCTAATGTTTGAGAAGAGAACAATGAATGAATCGACTCAACGGGAGGCTTTTTGGGTAGTTTTGATAATGTATTCTTGTTTACATCTACTAAAAAACATCTGTCACATGTAGATTTGGAGATATATATTTTTAAACATGCTGTTCCAAATATCGCTACTATGGGGTTATTTAGTATTCTATGTTAAATGCATCTGTTTGTCATATTTTATCATACTTGTCCTAAATACTGTACCTTCAGTGAAAACTGATCTAACTCGAGTTATATCGATTTTGAATTTATTTCACTATTCAAGTCATCGAAAAATTAGCTTTTTTTGTGTCTAATCGGTGTATTTTTACGACTTATATCAACAGAGATAAATTTTGTGCATAGTAATATAAGTGCTTGCTTTTCTATGATTTTTTTGAAATAAAATGTGTATATTAATATATCTCTACTTAAAACAATGTGTACTGAGACTTATTTCTCTTTAAATTAGTGTCTAGAAATATAACTCGTTTTAAAACATTATACACAATTCAATAACGACTGACTTAAATTGTGCGTAGTGATTTATCTAGAATTATATCAATACACACATATAATTTCACAGTATGCTAGTTTGTGAACATTGATTTAACTCGACTTATAGCATTAAAAATGAAGTAATAATCAAGTTTTATTTTGTGTTTATTGATATAATTCAAGTTAAATTAATAATCACATATAGGTTTGGGATAGGTGTAAAATGATATAATTCACTTATATCAAAAAATATTATGAAGAAACGAAGTAAAACGTTTGATTACTTATTGTGTAAAATGATAAAACTGCCCAATAAAGCCCCCGCGACCTCCCCTTCCCTCGTACCCTTCCCCCGCGCCTGTGTGGATACGACAGTGTGTTGTCTCAGTATTGCGCCGACGTTCATGCGCTGCGGTCACATCAGTAGAGACTCCACGACACTAAACAAGATGAATTTAAATGTAAGTTGTATCACTTTACACAAAGCATAATACATTGTGCCATTTTATTAATAATGGGCTAAAGTCATTGATGGGATGAAAATCTGCCCTATGTTTCTTAAAATAAGTGTGAGATTGCTTCGATGCATAATAGTGAGTTGTATCAATATACACTTACTTTTTACACCATCGCACGTTATTTTTTACAAGAAATTAAATAGGTACATAGTATTTTTTGATACGGGCGTATTTTTTGTTTATTATTATTCATTTTTGCCTGTCTTACTAACACGTGGAAAAAGAGTTGTGTTTTTAACTGCTTTTTGACCCCCGACGCAAAAAGAGAGGTGTTATAAGTTTAACGTGTCTGTGTATCTGTCTGTGGTATCGTAGCTCCCAAACGGATGAACTGATTTTGGTTTCGTTTTTTGTTTGAAAGATAATTTTAACCTGATTGTTCTTAGTCATGTTTCATGAAAATTTTTTTCAGCTGCTTTTCTAGTTGATGACGGGATCTGGCTAACTTCTTTATGTCCGATCGATTCGGAATTTGGTACAGTATTACTTCAACGACATTGAAAGAACATGGTAAGGTAACCATGACCTGATCAGCCGTTAGAAGATCATTAGCTCTTTTTTAGTTGATGAGGGGATCTGGCTAAGTTTCATATGTCCAGTCAATTCGAAATTTGGTACCGTGTTACTGCAATGATATTAAAAGAACATGGTAAGGTAACCATGACCTGAAGCTTAAGCATTAACTGGAATCTGCAGAATACTCAACTCCTCTACAACATACAGCAGAGGTATAGTGTTTGGGATCACTAGAATGGTCTTTAATAAGTAGATTGCGAATAAAGTATAATAGGTGGTGATGATGAGGCATCATCTAGAATCTGAAGGATACCCAACTCTTCAAAAACATACAGCAGAGATATCGTGTTTGGGATCACTAGAATGGTCTTTAATGAGTAAATTGCGAATAAAGTGCGTTGGGCGTGTTTGGGCTCGTTGGAATTGTTTCGATGATTAGGTTATACTCTTAGATTGGTAATCATACTCATCAGCTTTTTGAAATTGAATTCAAAATTTGGTACCATGTTACTTCAATGATAATGGCCGAAAAAATTTAGTTTAAAAAGCTTCAAATAAAACTGAAATTAAAAATTTAATAAGCCCCCGATACAAAAAAGCTAACTCTTAATAAAATACCCCCATACAAAAAAAGCTAACTCTTAAAAAGTTGAAAATAATGTGATCATATCATCAAGTCTTAAATAGATCTTGGATTTACATGAAAGCTCGTCACATTAACTTCGCGGTCCATCGACGTCTACGATTTTCCCATAGATTTATTTATAACTTGATAATAATGATGATATTATATTTAACTTTTAAAGAGTTAGCTTTTTTGTAAGAGTTTTTAAGAATAATTTATTTACTATAATCAAATGTACTATTTTGGGAGTAAATTAATTTATTTTAATTTACTACTGAATGGAAATGGGTCTTATGAGTGGTTTTTTGAAGATCGGTTTATTGCTAATTGTCATTTACAAGTTGGCTAAGTTTGAGTCTGAATGACTGTAGTGATGATTGTGTTGTCTTAACATGAAGCACTCCGTAGTCAAGTCAATATTAAACAAATGGGATCAATTCCCGATCAGCTCAATGGAATAAACTTTTATATTCATTTTCTTTTCTCTGAGTAGGTGTTTAAATACCAGCCTGTTTTCTATATTATGTTACGTTGAATTTCGATACAACAACAGTTTTAACAAGTCTAAACATCTGTTATGTTTTGTTTAAGTAAACCTTTAAGTTTAATATTGGTATGTTAATTTTTCTAAATTTAAAACACATTGTTCTGCTTATTCAAGTTGATTTAAGCGCTAATGAAGCAAGATTTAGTATTTTATATGATTACCAAAGTGTTAGTAATAAATTACCGAAATATTTTTGGGTTTTAATAACAGCAAACATTACCTCATGATATTATTTAGTATTTTATCATAAGTTATATCACTATTCACATAGTATACGTACTAGTTATATCGTTTGTGATAAAAGTTATAACAATATCCACATCGATTTTTTTCAAAAAAGTTGTGTTAATTGATATAATTCGACTTTTTTAAACGATTCTACAAAACTAAACTCTAATTACTAACATTTAGAGTGTGTTCAACAATGTTTGTTCTACAACTTTAAAAAAAACATACCATTGAAAAGGCAGACACAAAAAAATAAAGTCAGTTAACATTTTACACGAAAGCAGATTTTCGTGGTGAAAAATGATATAAGTCTTATTACATCAATATACACAAAACAAATAAATGTGATTAGTGATGTAACTTAACAATTTCATGAATACTGAAAAATCTGTAAGACATTTCTCTTTAAATAATACAAGAAAACAAAGTTAGCTAAACCATCTACAGTCTACAAGCACTTATTTTATTTTATCATTCTTAGTTGAAGAGTGAGATTTTTTTTAACTTTAAAGTCAATTTCCCGAAAATCATGTTTTTAGAGTTATACCTCTTTTCACGGAAGGTACAGAATAAAACCATCCAAGCGATATTTGAAATTATTCCAAATATCACCAGTTGAGTTCTATAGCATTAAGACGTTTTTCGGTCAACAAATTACTGACTTATTTGAAGTTAGTCCCATAATCGAAATGATCTATGATGATAAATTGGGGATATTTGGAATTTGATGTAAATATATTAAAGTTGTACCTATTAAAAGTAAAGCGATATTTGGAATTCTTAAGGGTAGGCTATTTTTCATGAAAGTCTGCAGGCTAAATGAAATGAAAAAAACATTTTTTTTAATCTTTTTTTTTAAATTGAAATCTTAATCCGAAACACTTTTCAGTAACTACCTATGTACTTATTCTTATAAAAGGGCAAATCAATATAGGTAACAAATAATAAATTTTCACAAATAAAATGAACATGAAATTATTAACAAGAAGTAGTAGGTACCTATTGCTGTGGTAAACGCTTTCTATCATCTAACTTAACATTTAAATTAGGTACGTATTCGTCAAACGAGTTGTTAAGAGTTGTTAAAAGAGATCAAACAATTCTAAAAACGTTAAAATTAACAAGGTAATATCAAAAATACATCTCATCACATTTTTCAGAGAGTAGATACTCTTTGGTTTTCATAGGGTTTTCATTCAGAAGAATTTTTTTCACAATCCATATATCATCAACCTCATCTCGATCAATTTTCTTGCCAATCCGAAATGCAAGCTGTGGTTTTCTTATTGTCTTGAAAAAATTAATGGTGTATTTGAATTTACATCCATCTATTTTAATATTTTCGATGAATCCAATGTAATATTGACTTTTCATATTGTTGCAGTAGCGCACTAAGACATGGTCGTTAATGGCATACAAATTTTCTTTTTGAGAATCATTGCATTCTTGTTTTGACTCATCTTCTTGCATTTGTTCTTTATTGTAATTATTCGTTATATTTGTATCTTTTTGCGTTTCTTGTCTATTGTAATTATTAGTTATATTAGTTAAGGGAATAGGATTGGGTAAATCCGTAATATCACAAATCGCTGCATTGCTTGGATTGTTTCCAGTCTTATCAGTTACATAATCTAACTTTCTATCATAATTAGTCTTCAAGTTGCTATCAGTCTTTTGTTCATCAGAAGCGTCTGTTATAACTATCAATTTATCATCGTGGTCAGGAATGGAGATATTTTCTACAACTGTGGGATGTTCGTCTGTGCAGGTTCTCATGTCTTCATAACGTTCGTAGCATTCATCAGGACTTTGTTGACCGAACTCAACATTTATAATGTCCGAGTCGCTATGGATGCTCATGATATCTGACACACTGGTAGTATCAGAATCTGATACTCTCTTGGATTTTTTATTTTTGAGTTTCTCTGCTTTAACACTAGCTATCAATCTTTCAATACTTTCTGGGTCTAAGTCCAAATTTTTTAAATCACTTATTTTCTTCTGCTTTTTCTTTGTTTTTGGTTTAATTTTCTTGCCTTCAATAGCTATATTATCTTCAGATGCCGGTTTCTCTTCCAAATTATATGGTAATATTCTAGTTTCATTATTTTCTGCTTTGATTTTGGTTTTTTTCCCTTGCCTTTGCCTTTAATTGATTGGTATTTTTCAATTTCTGGTTTTTTATAAGTTTGTATAATCTTTTCATGTTTTAATCTTTCATCATCTGAGCTACAGGGAGTGGAGTCAGAGTTAATCGTGTAAGGATTACATAGCCCGGAAGGTCCTGCTATTGGCTGTGTATTAACCAGATTTACTTCTTCTGCAGCTCCTCTTGTGTTTTCAGAATCAATGTAATTGTCTTCGTCTAAAGAATTTCTATTCTTCTTTTTGTCCGACACTTTCTTTTTTTTATTTTTCCGTTTGAGTTGCTGTTTGTTTTTTTCTGTCTGATTGTGCACTAAGTCTTCTGCTCTTACACTAATTCCTGGTGGTACATTGCATTTCCTTTTTCGTATTGTTTGTCCGTTGGCACTTGCAGGACTTCTCATTTCTTGTAAAATATCTATTACGACTGAAGTTGTTGTCTTCTCTATCTGGTCTTCAGAAATAATTTCTTTTTGTGGTAACCGTGATTTGGGACGTTCTGGATTTATGGGATATAAACCACATTTATTAAATCCGGCAATTAGGTTAGCAGATTCCGCGCCATTCTCCGCCAACTTATCTTTCAGTTTCTTTAATAACTTCGGGAAAGAACTTTTTACCAAAGTCTTGTGTTTCAATCCTTCTGTTTTCTTCCATTTTGTTAACACATCACGCCAATACTTTTTTAAAGGGGCGTAAAAAGCCACATCTAATGGCTGAAGAAGATGTGTAGTCTTTGGCGGTAAGCAAATGAATGATATATTCAATTCTTCACAAGTTTTTAAAACTGATTGCGAGAAATGAGAAGACAAATTATCTCCTATTACAACTTTCCGTCCTGGTTTTTTTCTCGCGTATGGCACTATAACGGTATTGAACCAATCTTCAAAACACACCGAATCAAACCATCCACTCTTCGACCGGTTGTACCTGGTTTCTGCAGGACCTCCCTCCACCCATTGATCCCACAAGTGATCAGCTTTATACACTACATATATTGGCAAGGTTTGCCCATCTGCAGTACCCGAAAACATTAAAGAAATTGATGTCTTAGAGCAATTAATGACTCTTTCAGGATACTTACAGCCTCTCTTGAAAATGTAATTTTTGCTCCCTGGATCGTCAGTCAAATTGGTTTCATCATAGTTGATGAGGCAATCTGGGGCGACTCCTTCGACAGATTTTGTGTAATTTTGAAAAAAGTTGTCTATTGTCTGTGGTGTGGTTCTAGCGCGATCGCAAGATATATTTGTTGCTGCGCGATTTGAAATTACGTCCTTGTGCCTGTTTAAAAAATTGCGCGCCCAGTCTACGCCGGGCATGTTGTCCTGTATGCTATATATGGTTTTTCCAATTTTATTCAAGTATTTTTGTGCATAGACTCGTAGGTCAGTTGAATCTAGAGGAAATCCCCAATGGCTAAGTAATTTTATATTTTCTATGAACGCATTCTCTTCTTCTTTTGAAAATAGCGTAGGGTGTCCCGCTTTTTCTTGAGTGCAGTTTATATTTCTATATTTTCTGCTTAACGTGCTCATAGGAATGTTATAATTTTCGGCGGCCTCTTTTAATCTTAATGAACGATTTCGAACAGCTTCTATTGCTTTTTGTAAATTTTCTTCAGAATACATTGCATATGGTGGATGAGATTTGCCATTACGTGTGTTGGTATACTTCCTTTGATATGTTCGCACCATGATTTCATGCTTGATTTATTCCTGTGAACAAAAAGCTGCTAACATATAATTTTTATTTGTTTTATTGTTGAATGTAGGTATTGTTTTATTTTAGCATTAAGTTAGTGTATTTATTTTGTTTTATCGAAACAAAACGATGGCAGTCCATTCTCTTAGGTATCCCAAAGTGGACTTTTATCTAATAAAACTATTTAAACGACTTTTGAAAATTAACAATGAAATAAAAATTTGGGAAAAGTAGGTACTACTTATTTAATCGGTGAATGACTTACCCTTAAGGGGTCTAGTAATGCACTCTTGGGGCTATTTGAAACTATTACCAAAAACCATACTTATGTAGCGAAATTAGTAGAAGGGGCTATTTGAAATAAATATCCAAATAACCCCAAAATCCATCTCAAAAAGCCCCACGATCAAAAAACAGGAGCAGTATTTAGCTCGTTAGAGATAGAAAGCAACATGTAAAACCATCGAAATCTACAGAAAACACACGTATACATAGTTTAATTGGCGCAGTACATACCTTATTAGACTTTGTGCAGCAGATGAAAGTTTGACACCCACGAAAAAAACCGAAAATCCAAAATTTACTAAAACTCCAAACGCTCAACAAGAAATGCAAACTAACCTACAAAAAATTAAGTTGACGTTGACAGATATACGTAGTGTTACCCTGTGGCAAAAAAATATTCCTACCATTGCCAGATAAAAAATAACGTGTGATCAAATCTTTTATTTTAGAAATTCCAAATAACCTCCCTATTTCCAAATAGACCCATTTTACGGTAATTAAAAGCGCTCAATATTATATAATAATTTTGTGTGGTATGTTTTACAAGTTAAAGTTGTCTACTTATCTTTATGAACAAATTTTTTTTAATACTTGGTCTATTATTATTTTTTTAAATTAAGAAGTTTGTAAATAGACACTTTTGATAGAGATGGTAGTAAATAGACACTTTAGTTTTGGATCATTTGGTAAATAGACAGGTTTGATAAAAAAATATTTGTAAATATCTATTTTTGATGAGAAATGTTATGTTGTATGTTATAATAAATTACATTTTGAAAAAAAAGAAAATATTGAGAATCAACTATTTTTATTAATATTCATTACCTACTCAATAATCTTAAACTACAATCTAAGCTCTTCAATATCACATTCTAAGCAGACACAAACTTCATCTCCCTGGTCATGTTGTTCATGATCACAAACATTAACAGCTTCAATAGCTAATTCTGGCAGTTCCTGCCATTTGTCTCCAAACTGTTTTACTAAAAGATTGGTAACATCTTTTTTATTTTCTGAAGAAAGTCCACGTTCACGCAAGGCCATTTCTGGCATATACAAAGGAAAACGTTTACCTCTTTTAAGTAGAGTGCTAAAACTTTCATTTTCTTCATATCTGTAGTTTTGTAACCCTCTGATTTGAACATCTACTAAATTGCCTCTTTTTTTTCTTTATTTCAGTTCTTTTAAGTGATTGAAGTTGATTATTTTTTTAAGCGAACCTTCAAAACTTTTCAAATCTACAACTTTTCAATCCTGTCCAATTATTTTCACTTCTCCATGCCTTGGAAAAACTTCTTTACACTCCTGTTTTGTTGTCATCACCGCCTGTTTTTTAATTCTTTTTCAATCCTGCCAAAACTGCGGTCTGCAGGTAAAAATGAATGACCACGAACAGGGAAAGTTAGATGAACTTTATTTATATTTTGAGGAGCTTTGCGGGCTAGCCAGAACATCAACATGTGAATAAAGTAGCTGTTCTTGTTCTGGCTACCACAGCCGTCACAGAATAACCTGACTAGGTTACAGTTTTGCTCTACTGTGTCTTCTGGAAACTGGTGACATAAAAAATCATATAAAGCAGAGCCAATCTCCACTGAGCCTCTGCCCGCCTCAGTTTCATCCCAAACATATATGTTTGGGAAAGGTTTGCTTTTATCAGCTGTTACTGGCATAACACAAAAATTGTATAGAGAAATCTGTCCGCTGTAAAACGCCTCTTGTATGGGGGTTTTAGGAAGCGGTTGTTGTTGTTGTAAGTCGAAACAAAAAGTTTTGGAATTTGGGACTTCGGTTTTCGTAAGAGAATACGATCGGATTAATACGATCGGTTCAAATCAGACTTTATTTGTGAAAGTAAAAGGTACTTATTTCAACAACAATAAGTGTTCATAATAAGAGCCACTGCCAGTAATCAGTGTGTTGATGGCTTGATGTCTCAATAAGAAAAATTTGGAACTGTATTACAATCGTTAACTCACACAAAATACTTTGCTTAATATTATGGCACTATTCGAAATGTCTGTTCCACCAGAGAGTCACCTTCCAGAGAGTCTAAACTAACTTTTCAGAATGCTTAACAATAATTGAAACAATATTCCAGAAAATACTTCATATTTTTTTGAGCATTTACTTAGGTACTAATAATTTCATTTTTTAACTAAAGGCACGAGATCAGTCTTATTGGTAGGTACATACATTAGAATAATATAACCTTAATTGAGATATTACATGCACGTCTAGGCACTGCAACAACTAAGTTTTTCTTACAATTAATTATCACATTAGGTACTGAACTGAACACACGAGATCAGTTTCATATTTTAGTAATATCTAAAACTACACAAAGAATAATAAAAATCGTAGACATAAAGAAAACAAATTAAACTCTTAAAAGATAATAATTTGCAACACTTGCAATAGTTACTACTAATGTAAAAGGTTGTCATAAAAGTGATGGTTATCTCTATGAATATACTTTTTCAATGACTGTAAACTGTCATACTTCGACTTTTCAATTTTTCTTTTAGTAGTGTAAAGTTGGAGAAGAATAGTATTATTGACACGTACTCGTTGTGGTAGCATTTTCCATTCTTGGGGAAGTCGTAGTTTGTAATATATTTCACTACCTTTATAAAACAATGCCCCTATATCAGTGATCCAACGAACATGTCTGTTCGTAATCTTTAAAAAATGTATAGTCTAATCTAAGTGATGTATAGTGTATGGATTGCGTGGACGAGCTTGTGACATTAATGTTATGTAACTGTCAGGGGAAAAATGGGAGGTCTGAAAAGATGTTCTAGAGTCGAGTGAACACTATCCACCTCCATCATGGTATGGCCTTTCTCAAGTATCCCTTGTTGAATTTCTACATTTTGATTTTGTTTTGTTAAATTGACTAGAGCTGAAGGCAGAATTTTATTCCTGTTCTGGTATGTACATCCATCAGAGATCACTATGATCTTCATGTACCCTTCTTCAATTTTGATCGTCAAAAAATCTAAGGGGCTCGTAGTGAATTCATTGGCCGTCACGCCACCGTCACCTTCGTGCCACACATACAAGTGAACTTCCTTGTCATTGGTACAATAAATCGTATAATTATGGAGTTGCAGTTTTTGTTTGTAATACTGTACAGATACTGTGAGTTTAGGACATAAGAGTACACTTTGAACATCAACGGTAATTACCAAAACTTCAGACGAACACATAGATTTTGTCTCTTCTTTTGCAGAATATGCTTCTTCTTTCATTTCTTTATGTATGTTATATTCTTCGGCTGTTATGTTTCCTTCTTTGAAATGCTGCATGTATCGCACTGATCTTTTCGTGGCTTAAATATTGAAATGTTCTCTTTCTTTAAGACTGAGCAAAAAAGCTTACGCTGTACAGCTCCTTTGTTATTTTGGACACACCATTTTTTGTACTCTTTAAACATATGGGACTTTGACCTAAAACCCTCTTCAACATAAACTCTACTACACTCGCGAGCAAAAGTATGGAATCACTTACTTGGAATTGACTCTGCGCGATCTTGAGTACTAATAACTAGTTAAGAATAAAAAATGGTTCCATTTTAAAGGTTAAACTGTTAACTTTAAATTGATACCAAATCCATTTAAATCACATCAGTATTTAAGGACATATCCCGGATAAGGTGAAGGAGTAAGGAAAACATAAAGAATATGAAAAAATAATAAATAAAGAAAACAACAAAAATTTACTAATAAAATTATTATTTGGCCTTAAAATCAAGTTTCAATATTTAGTGTTCCCTCCTCTCGCCCTAATAACTGCTCGAAGACGGTTCTTCATTGACCTAATCAGTTTCTGTATCGATTCTTGCGGGATACCTTCCCACTCCTCTATCAAAGCCGATTTCAGCTCATTCACACTTGAAGGAGCAGGATTTCTGGAACGAACCCTTCTCTTCAGTTCATCCCACACGTGCTCAATGGGATTCAAGTCCGGGCTGAGCGCTGGTCAGTCCAATGTGGCGATAGCGACTTCTTCGAGGTATTCGGTTGTGGCACGGGAAGTGTGACAACGGGCGTTATCGTGCATAAGGAGTAAGTCATACTCAATACTCAATACTCAATACTCAATAACTTTATTGCTTCCATAATGTATACAAATAGGTGTTACAAAATTTACAAGTGCAGTTATGGACCTTGTCAGGCACAGCAAATACAGAGCGAGAGAGGGAAGACTGCATTATTATGGTTAGATTCTTGGATTTATCTATATGTATGCTTAAAAATAATAAAAAGTTGTATTATTGATAATCCAATTCAATACATACGTAACAATCATTTTCAATTTACCATTTTGTAATTGTATGTTATTATTTAAGGTATTTATTCATTAAAATGTATTTAGTTAAAAACTGTCATTGAAAAATTCATTTAAAGTGTAATAGCATTTATTTATTAGGAATTTCTTTAATTGATTAATATAGATAGAATATTTATTTTCATTAATTATTGATGGAGGTAATTTATTATATATTTTGATAGATGCATGTAATGTACTATTTGATGTCAGTTTTAGCCTAGAACAGGGTAATATTAATTTATTTTTATGGCGGGATGGATATTTTGATGGAACTTGTTCTCGTTTTGTATAAAATTCGCTGTGTTTGCGTACAAATTTGCATACCTCATAAATATATAAACACGGTAGGGGCAGAATTGAATATTTTTTGAAATATGGTTTGCAGCTTTCAGTTTGCTCGATATTGGCTATAATGCGAATTAATTTCTTTTGCATGGTGAGGAGCTCTGTCGCGTCCGTACTATTGCCCCACAGCACCACGCCGTAGGTCAACCAAGCGTGCGCGTAGGCATTGTACGAGATTATTGCCGTTTCTATATCCGTGGTCTTTTTTACTTCGCGCAGCGCGTAAGTAAAGCTTGACAGCTTAGATTTAATTTTTTGCACATGGGCTTTCCAGTTAATGTGCCTATCTATTGTTACGCCGAGTAACGTAAATTCGTCCACACATTCCAGTTTTATGCCATTATAACTGTAATTTATATTTAACGCTGTTTTTTGAGGAGGGTGATAAGTCATAATTTTAGTTTTGGTGAAATTTATATTTAAGTTATGGTTAATTAGCCAATCTGATGTCTTAGAGAGTAAGTGGGTTAAATTTTGGTTTATGTTGTTATTGTTATTGTTTGTACAAGACGTAAGTAAGGATATATCATCGGCAAATAATACGCATGTCTCATCTATGTTCTTCGGGAGGTCATTGATATAAACTAAAAACAACAAACAACCAACAACACAGCCCTGCGGTATGGAGGCGTTTACAATTTTACAAGCGGATCGTACCCGGCTGATGTTTCCGGTAACATTATCGAAATACTCTATTTCTACGTACTGACGTCTGTCTTTCAGATATGAAGCAAACCATTTATGAGCTGGTCCGCGAATTCCTATATTAAATAATTTATTTAGCAAGATATTATGCTGTACCCTGTCATATGCTTTGGTCATATCTAATAAAACCCCTACACCGTATTGTCTATTGTTCATTAATTTTATAATTTCCTGAGTGTATTTATAAACTGCTAGAACTGTGGAACGATTTTTCCGGAAACCATTTTGAGAGTCATCAAAAATTTGGTATTTTTCACAGAATTTTACTACGCGATCGTACATTGCCTTTTCTAGAATTTTTGATGATGTTGGTGCGATAGCTATAGGTCGATAATTATTAGGGTCAGTTTTGTCGTTTTTCTTGTGAATTGGTTTTATGAGCGATTCTTTTAATAAATCAGGAAAAATGCCCTCACGAAATGACTGGTTTATTAACAAACTGAATGGCAAACTCAATTCATCAGCGCACTCTCTAATTAAACTGGGCGGTAACTCATCCACTCCGAAACTTTTTTTATTTTTTAGGTTTCTTATAATTCTATGGGTCTCATTGCAGTCGACCGGGCTGAGAAATATTGAATTTTCTACGTGGTTCTCTGCAAAGCGGGGGCGTGAGCAGCCGGCCGTTGGGGCCGTTTGGGTGTCGGTGTCGTCGCCATCGCTAGCGCTGGTTTGCGGTTGTGGGTTAGACAGGCCCACAGAGGCAAAAAAGTCGTTAAAATAATTTGCTATTAACATAGGTTCTGAAATCATACAATTATTTATATTTAATTCTATGTTACGTTTTGATTTTCTATTTATTTTATTAGTTTTTTCGTTAATTATATTCCACATTGTTTTAATCTTATTATTTGAATTTCTAATTTTATTTTTATAATGAATTTTTTTAGAGCAATTTATTAGTTTTTTTAGTGTTTTTTCGTATTGTTTGTAATGTTGTTTTAATATTGGATTATTTGACTTTGTATATAGTATTTTAAGCAATCTTTTGTTTTTACACGATTTTCTTAAACCCGAAGTTAACCAATATTTTTTCAAATTTGATTTCAATTTAATTTTCCTTTTTGGTATGCACTGATTTAATTTTTCTAATAGTATATTATGGAAAGTATTATAATTTTGGTTAATATTTTTTTGAGAGTTTATTATTTCCTGCCAATTTATTGAATGAAGCTGTAATTTAAAATCGTTTATTTCTTTTTTACTGTACAGTCGTTTTTCTGTATACCATTTTATTTGGTCCGTTTGAGATTTTTTTGATAAACATATAAAAGTACCGGCATGGTCTGAAAAGCCATGTTCTTTTACACCAATATACGACTGTTTTTCGCTAAAATTTGTGAAAATGTGGTCCAAGCATGCATTTTTGCGTGTCGGTTCCTTAATATACTGAGTCAATTTAAATTCCAACATTAAATCTAGGTAGTCTGACGTTTTTTTGTTTTTTTGTAAAATATTTATATTAAAATCTCCGCCTAAGATAATTCTGTATTTAGAAAACTTTCTGTTCGTATAATTTAAAATTAATTTCAATTGAGAATAGAACAGACTTTCCTCTCTCCCATTCCAATACATTAACAATATTAAGATATTTTCCGTAGGTAATTCGATCGCCGTCGCCTCTAACACATACTCTATTGACATATTTGTAATGTCTGTTATTTCTTTGTATTTATAATGGTCCTGTAGAAGTATACAAAGTCATCACCGATATATCCCGCATAGGGAACGACATGTTCCAGCAGAATATCGGAATTGTAGCGGTCTGAAGTTAGATCGCCTCCTCGTCCCCCGCCAGGAACGGAAACAAGCTCCGTTTTACCGTCGAAGGAAATGCCGGCCCACATCATACAAGAACCGCCCCCATAAGCCACCGTCTCAGCGAAACAGCACTGCGCAAATCGCTCCCCAGGCCGCCTGTAGACCCGACCCCTTCGGTCGCTGCCGTGCAAACACATTCTGCACTCGTCGGAGAACAGGACTCGCCTCCATTGCTCAACCTCCCAATCAAGATGGGAGCGAGCAAATTGAAGGCGAGCTTGTCGGTGACCTGCCGTCAGTTTCGGGCCTGTGGCAGGCCTTTTTGGAGTCAAATTAACTTGCTTAACCCTTTTCTTGGCAAAAAAAAAAAATCTAGAATAACCGATTTTTTTTCAATAATCTCTTTTTATATGAACATAGAATGCAGGAAAAACAATTAAAAAAATCATGGAGTTTTGTTTCCAGAGATACCTTACGTATCCCGTGAGACACATTGCCGTGTTCGTAAGGAATGACTATCTCAGGCGAATGTATCTTACGAGACACACTGCCAAAAAGAGGTAATAATACAAACGGTATATAAAATAATTATTTTAATTACTGAGATCAAACATTTGTACTTACTTAATAAGAAATTAATTGTAATATATAATAATATTATATTATATTTATATATTATTATATATTATATTAATTACTGGTGGTGAAAACTATAAAAACAATTCCTTCCAGGTACGAAGCATAGTCTAACTCCACACTTAGTACATGAAACAGTGGTTTGACCTTTGGTACATAGTTTGCACCTGCCTTTTGTCCCAAATGTCGGAAAATGGCCAAGTTGGTCACTGCTAATTTCTTTTGCTGGTCTTGGAATAACCGGTATCTTTATTAGTTTTGATGGGGTTGGACCTTTTACATTGTCCGTATGTGTCGTGGGTCTGTGGCGTAATAATAAGTTTTTGGCAATGTTGTACCTGAATTTCTTCAAACTCATTGTTTTTCCATTACCAGTATTTCTACGGTACAATATCCAACTATTGGTAATACATATATCTAATAGTTGTGATACCAATGGCAGGTACCAACGGTGCCCTTTTAGCTCAGTTCTATAGAGAGCTATTAGCATATCCGCTAAATCAACACCGCCCAAATGGGCGTTGTAATGCTTTATAATTTCAGGACATGGCACTGCTGACCTCAACTTTTTATCCTTGTCGTACCTTTGGATCGTAGATATAGGGTGGACATCTACATAGCTGCTTGCGGTAGTGACGCACTTATTATCGTACCACTTGACGACACACACTTTCGTATTATTGCACACGACTTGCGAATGAGAGCCCCTTGGTTTCTTCTTCAGTGCTTTATCAGTGATAAGCTTTTTTTCAGCTCCGCGTAATCTGTTTGCCCTTATAGTCCCAAGTGAAAATATACCCATCTCTTCTCGCAAGTAGTGAATCAATTCGAGGCTTGTAAAAAAGTTATCAAAGTATACAACACAACACGCTGGATCTGGTATAGTTTTACATAAAGCTATCACAACTTTAGCGCCCAATCCGAGAGAAGACTCTTTTGGTGAAAAATTTATTGACCTAAAAGTATCTTCACCACCATAAATAAGAAAATCGTAAACGAAGCCAGTTACACCAGCTCTAACAAAAATCTTGTATCCCCACTTTTTAGGCTTATTTTTTATATACTGCCTACGATTACCAGCTTTCTTTCCTTTATATGGCACCATCATCTCATCTATGCTGAACTTTTTTTCATGAGGAACTTTCAAAAAGTTGGCACGTAACATTTCTACCAAAGGTCTTATCTTGAAGTAGCGATCACCATTATCAAGCAAATTGTTATTGAATTGAATGTTACGACGTAATTGTTGAAACTTTTTGAGGGGCATGATATCTGCTATTTGACTGTACCTAAATTCTCGGGACCAATAATCTGTATACGAGGACATATCAACAATTCCCATTAGCAGATTTATTGCAATAAAGTCTTTTATGTCTTCAACTGTAAAATTCAATGATCTGTTAGTTTTTTGAGTAGAATATAAGTTGGTTTGTTCCTTTATGTAGTTTAAAATGTCGTCAGTGAAAAAGCTGGAAAAATATTGAAATGGATCCTGAGGAATTGCCTCTTCTTGAAAATCATTATTGGCTATTTCTGCTCGATGACGGAATTGTTGTCCAGTCCATCGAAAATTGAGAGGTTTCAATTTGGCTCTCACCAGCTGAGAACGACGCGCTATAACTAATCTTGGTCTGATTGCTCTGGAGAGTGTTGATGTTGAAGGTGCCACTGGAGACTGTGGAGCCGTCGATGCCTGCGGTGGAGACGCTACAGATTGAGTCAAATTTTGCGCAGCTAGTGGAGTAAGTGGAGACGCTATCAATGGTGACGCAGTGACCGCTTCTTGGACATCAACTATTTCATCGTCGGAGAGCAGGTTGAGATTTTCCATCGACGATGGCAGTGAAGGCACTGGTGAAGATTCTTCGTCTGTCCTATGTCGAATTGGAAATCGCCGGATTTCATTTTCGGACTCCGTCGACGAATCGTCATTTGATGATTTTCTGCCCGATTTTGGGATAAGCGCACAAAGCTTTCTACCTCTTGCAAAAGATGGCTGTACTCCACCCTAAAATAAATAAGCAAAACTAACCGTCCATGCTAAGCAAAAATAAAAAAAAACACACATTCCATAAAACGACCAGACACGAACAACCAGATTTCAAAAAAGAGTGCATGCAGTAGGTATAGTATTCCTACCAATACTAAAAGTACGTACACCCAGACCTGTAGCTATGTATGAAAATCGATTTTGGCTCGACCGGGAATCGAACCCAGAACCTTCAATGCATTAGCTTAACACCATCACCATTACGCCATCAAGGTAATAAGAGAAAAACAATAAAAATAAAAACACTTTAGACGGGGCAGTGTGCACTTTAGGATACAAGGCACTCAAACATAAAAAAACCAGTAAACATGGCAGTGTGCACTGTGAGACACATAACACTCAAACATAAAAAACCAGTAAACATGGCAGTGTGCACTGCGAGATACATAACACTTTGGCTCTAGTTTCCAAAACCAAGTAAAGAGTTTTGCTCTAAAATTTACTCAATTCACACGTATACACTAATGTTATTTATCGTGGTATGCACAATTATTACATTATTGAGCTAAAACAATATAAAATATCAATTTTCTTACCTTTTTCGGCGGGATTTGTTTGAACCGGTCCATAATTTTGATTGTGAATGAAAACGGTTATGTCAAACTGACATGACATTGACGTGAATGCGTTCAGAAACAGTTATTTTCTTAAACAGTAGGAACGTTCCGTTTCAAGCAATAATATTTTTCTTGGTATGATTTTTCAAAGTTGACTGTATCTGACAGTGCACTCCGTCAAGAAAAGGGTTAAGTCTTCGACAAACTGTCCACTCACTGGCAGCTACCCCACGAATATTTCGGAGCTCCTCTTGGACGTCGACACCAGTCAAATGCCGATTTCGGAGAGAGGTTGACAAGATAAAACGGTCATCCCTCTCCGATGTGCACCGGCGCCGTCCAGGGGGCTAATTGTCTAATTTAAAAATCCGACACATTGCTGCATATCTTTTGTTAATTTTTTATTTGTGCTAAGAAGATGCATCAATGTGTTTCATCCTGAAAGCGATTGCGATTGATTTTGAAATTAGACAATAGAAAAGCAGATCTTGGTCTCGGTATAAAGCCACCAGTCTCCCGAAAGCGTTTATAAACTTTCGAAACATAGGACTGGCTTATGTGGAGCCGACGTGCGACAGCCCGCTGGCTGAGCCCTTCTTGCAATAGTGCGACGATTTGAGCTGCTTCTGTAGGTGTAGTATCCATTGTCGTCCAAGTTCAAGGGTCAAAATAGCGGAGATGTGTACCGGTCAACGTGTGAAAGCCAACTGATAAAGAAAATCCGATAACACGTGCTTTTATAGGGGGTCAATAGGCCGCAACTCGCGACGTATCAAACAATTGAAACATATCTTTTTCCTTACTCCTTCACTTAATCCGGGATAGTTCCATAAATACCGATGTGATTTAAATAAAGGTATCAATTTAAAGTTAACAGTTTAACCTTTAAAATGGTGTTCGGCGGCTGCTGGAAAAAATGGAGCATTTTTTTCGGAGGACTATTAAGGGTTTCATCTTGAACAAATGCTTCAAATTCTGGAATTGTATTTATTACGATAGGTAATTCATTAGTTGAATGCCATTCTTCGTCGATTAAAACAGAGCCTCTGTTAGAATATTGCATTGCTTCGCTGTTTGCATTACAGCCCAAGTTAAAAATCTGTGAACTCGTGACAATGCGGCATATGATTCACTGTCAGTTTCTGACAACGTACTCAAAACAGATATTCCTACTAATTCTTCAAATTTTTCTAGAGAGAGTTATCACTACGCAAGGATCGGATCATGTCTAAATAAACATTCAAACACTCAGCTGGGCAAAGGACAATGGGCAAAATGAGCCCACCTCCAATAAACATGGCGTGTATGTTAAAATAAAGGTTTGTTTACATACAACTATTATCAGAAAGGCTCATGCCAGAATTCACTGTGTGGTTGGAGTGGTTCTATTTAGAAAAGTTGATATTTTTAGGTTATTTTTTTCTCAAGATAAGTTAATTGATTGTAATTCATATACTTGTGTTATATTTAAACATGTCATTCGTTAACATTTGTATTAAGTATCCATAGATCGTCAACGATTGTGTGATTTAGGTTTTTTAAGTAGTTCATCTGTATTTCTTGACACATATTGAGAATCAAAATAATACTACATCATTGTTTTCAAGCTGATTTATTAACAAGCCAATTATGATTATCAAAAATACATTTATTCTCTTAATCAACAATCACCTCATTTAAAAACATAGCAGGAGCATCAAACTGATTATATCTGCCGTATCCCAGATACCATACAATAGATACAACGTGTGCACAAGTGCCTATTGTACGTCTCCCTGTCAGACAAGTGCAGTAATGTTCGATGATGGTATCCTTCCCTTCCTTGCTGGCTTGGGTCTATTAATACGTACGTATAATATGTCCTGGCCCGGACGTGTCGTGACTGTATCCGACCCTTTAATAACCACATCGTATGGTTCTCTGGTATGTTAGGAAAATCGTCGATCTGATTTTCTCTATACACTTCTAAAGTATAGATGCCATTTTGGAGATGTTCGGCGCAATACGACCTGGCCAGCTTAAGATGATAGGTCCCTAAAGACAAACGTTTTAAATCATGCTCCGATAAGGCAGGGAAGTTTTGCAGTTGCGGCAGGTTTGCATCAATACGTTCAAAAGCAGTTCTTCTTCTATTAAGATTATTTTGATCGACGTATTCAAACAAAATATTCGGCCTGTTTATCGAGGTATTAATAAACTCCAATATCGTTTCTGCATCATCATTATTAACAATTGGCTCGTGAAAATGATTTGTAATTGCTGTTGCAATCTTGAAATCTGCCATCATATGAGGGAGTGCGCGGTTGTTATAGTCCTGTCGAAGCAGTTTAAAATCGCGTTTAAAACGCCCGTTTACCACCTCAACTACCCAACGGCAGATCGTTACCAACCGAGAAAAGTTGGCTTGAGTTGTGGTGAGTTGAGTCTCATGTCTATCTTTTGTAGGCGGCATATGACCTTCAAAACCACATGACTCAATGTCTGGCAGACTGCCACGGAACCCTCGATCGAGAATTAAAACATCATCTTGCTCTAAAAACCACAACAGGGGATGTTCTTCATTGGCTATGATGTCTCTCATAATGCTTGCGTCTGATTTTGTAGCCGAGTACGGTCCGAGGACGTCTACAATGTAGCCATCGGTGCACACAATAATAAACGGCTTCAGCAGGTTCACATACTTGTGAAGGCTGTACGACTGCCTTTGAAATAAATAATTTGTGCTTTTTTGGATATATATATATGTGCCGTCCAATATTAAAATAGCTTTGGTATTATTATCATTACCAAAAATTCCCTTTGGAATAAGTAGATTCCTGTCCAGCACGTTCTCTCTGGTTAAATAGTCAAAGCCCAAGTGCTGTGAAACATAATCATCAACCAAACAAGATCTGACTGAATGTAATAGCCTCTCCTGCTTGCGCCGAGATATGTTAAATAAAGTCGCCATTCGTTCATCAGGCTCTCCTGTGCGAAGTTTACTTAAATACCCTCCTAGGGCTGTCCTCGGCTGTCTTAATCTATTTAACGAAGTACATTCTTGCAGAATTGTATTAAATTCCCATCGATGCAACCCAAAACACCCAAAAAACCAATTTTGTTCATAAATCCAGAAAATAAACTTAAGTTTTGGAAAAATTGTACTAATATGCAACAAGCATTCTGGAAAGTTTGGAGCAAACATTATTTAAATGTATTGCAATCTCGTCCAAAGTGGAGAGATGCCGTACCTAACATTCAAGTAGGCACCCTTGTAATCCTACATGAAAATAATACACCACCAATGTACTGGCCTATGGCAAGAATTACCAAGGTATTTCCTGGAACAGATGGTAAGGTCCGTGCTATAGAAGTTATGATAATGAATGGTAAAACTCATACAAGGTCTGTTACACGTTACGTATTTGGTATCAGTTCTTTGTTTATCAGTCTTTTATTAGGAACATAGTTTTAGCATTAATTTGCTTTTAAAACTACAAAATAATTAACAAATCAAAAACTTAAGAAAATTAACAAAAATATGACTGACTCACTTGAAGAATTACTTTCTAAAACCTAAAAAAGCTAATGTTCAGACTTATTATTTCTAGGATTCGTAACATTGAGGACATACGACATCTTGATGATCAGGGCAAATCCATTTGCTACAAGATTTACACCACTTTTTTGTCGATCGATTACGTGCTCTTGAGCAAAGTGCGTGTCGGCCAACTCTTCCCATCTTCGGTGTTAGATCGTGCTGTTCCTGGCGTGGTTCACCCAAAAGCTCTTCGATTTTATATTTCAAAATTCGAGGTAGCGTGTCAATCATTAAACGCCGACTGAGAAGAGGTTTTATTAAATTGAAAGACAAATCGTATATAAAGTTGCGTCTGACAATTTTCGTACGGCTCTTGTTCATTTGGTTGATAACTAAAGCGTTTATGCCTGCTATGTTCATAAGATCAAAGCATATTGTGAGTGGCCATCGGCGGCTGTTTCTAGCAACACTGTATTGCTTACACATTTTGTCTAAAACATCTACGCCACATTTAGTATGGTTATAAAATGTCTCTATTTCAGGCTTACGTTTTTCTGCAGTATTAGAGTCAATCGCTGCGTCATAATGCATTGTGGAAAGCAAATTAACTGCTTTATTTTTTTTTGGTATATTTGACACTAATGTAGCTTCTTTTTGGAATCCAAATAATGAGCTGTTGATTGGTCTTGTCTTGGAAGCCTTAAATTGTAATGGAATTTCGGGCCTGTTTGATTTCATAGTTCCCACGATGGTAACTTTCTTTTTCAACAATTCATTAGCCAATGGTAAGTTCGTGAAGTAGTTATCCATCGTCACATTACAGCTCGAGCTGTAAAGAGGCTCAAGGACCCGGTGAACGACATCATTCACTTTGTTTGACTTTTGAAATGGACCATCTTGCTGCGCACCGACATATATTTCAAAGTTGTAAACATAAGGAAATTTTGTGTTGACAACCATGAATATCTTTATTCCAAATTGATCAGGCTTATTGGGTATATGCATAATACATGCACAGCGACCCCTAAATCCGACAAGTTGTTCATCCAACGTCACGTAGTCGCTTCGTGTATATTGCGACGGCAATTATTGACAAAAATTTCGCCAATTTGTCTGATCGGTGCCATTTTATCAACTTTACGGCGTTGTTCTCGTAGTAAAAATCGAATCTGTTCATAGACATAGTAGCATAAACAAGCTCTAAGCCAGTGCCTTTGGAATTATCCCAGAAATCGTTTAGGTTGCGCCGTCCAGACCGTGAAACTCCAATGACAAGCAATAAGCCAAGAAACGCTTTTATTTCCAACAAATCTGTAGATTTTGCATCTCTGTCTCTTTGGTATTTGTCTTTTATAGTGTCAATATATTTGTTAGTGCAGTTTATCAAAATCTCGCAAGATATATTCGGAAAAAATTGCTCGAAGCAAGTACACGCTTCTGTAGCATTTCTAGCCGCTTCTCCTTTAGGGCCTGGTGGAACTGTACGGATATTTTGAGGTCTAGAACGAGTTGCACTTCTTTATTCCAAACAGTACTGTTTTTTTAAAACATAAACGCCGGCGCCGCCCCGTAACTTCTCAAATTAGATAGCGGCACTTCATCTTCTGAGGTAAAATTATCCGTATCTTCCTGGTCACTGTTACTTTGCACGTTATGTTGATGAGAAGATTCTTCAACCAAAGCTTGAAAATCAGGCAAGGGATCTATTTCATCCTCGTCGCTTTCAATAATGTCATCTTCGGGATCTTCCTCAACTTCCAATAACCATCTCTCAATTTGATTGTCGTTCATGATGACAAATCTGCGAAAACATAATCAAAATTGCAATATAAGTAGTGAAACCTAACCTATAAAACAAAAAAACACAAAATTTGAAACATTTTGTCTTTGAATTTGAAAGTTATTGAATGATTTCATGCAGTATTATAATTCACTATTATCATTGAATATTTGTAATTTACAGGATATTATGCTTATACATATTTTGTCCACAAAAATTGATTATAGTTCTTTACGTGATTTTGAATTGCAAAGAAATTCCAGTGATTTTTCTAGTTTGCAACATTTTCTTACCTTTATACAACAGCGCTGTCAAGCATTGGATATGCTATGCCGTGAAGACGCAGCGGGCACTTCAAAGGTTATGACTGTCATGAAAAGCCCTGCTCATATGACTGTTGGCAGCAACAACAATGCAATTAATGGTAAGTCAATTTGTTGTTTATATTGTTACAAGAATCATTCAATCTTAAAGTGTTTTAAGTTCATAAAAATCACACCTAATGACAGACAGACATTTGTGAAAAATGCAAATTTGTGTGTTGTATGTTTATCAAATAAACATTGCTCTAGTAATTGTACAAGAGATATTGTTTGCAAAAAGTGTTCTCAAAAACATCATAATTTATTGCACGTTGATTCGCAAGCATGCAATGTGACTAAGGGCAACGGCCCTATCATTAATGAGACCCAAAGTGATCCCCCCAAGAACATTGTAATGACATCTTCAATAATTGCACAGGACAGTAATGCCTCTGTATGTCTGGTGTCCCTTTTGCCTACTGCATCGGTGTATGTGTGTGACAATGAAGGTAAACGATATGACTGCAGGGTGCTTTTAGACATAGGAAGCCAAAAAGATTATATTAGTTCTGCATTTGCTAATAAATTGGGTTGTGTTCAATTTGAAGATGCAGATTTGACCGTGGCGGGGGTGGGTGGTCATACATATAAATTAAAGCACAAAGTTGCACTCTCAGTATATTCTAACTGTTCTGATTTTAAATTTTCTTCAGAATTTGGTGTGTTAGATTTTATTACTGACCCTTTACCAGTGGTGAATGTGTCCAGAGAGGCACTACCATCTCTTATGCATTTGCATTTGGCTGACCCTAATTTCAATGTCTCTAAGGAGATTGATATGATACTTGGTGTTTCGTGTTTTGCAAAATGTCTTAGAGAAGGAAAGCTGGATTTAGGCCCAAATATGCCTACATTAATAAACACTGCATTTGGTTGGATATGTTGTGGTGATTTGTCTGTAGTAGGACAACATGTTACAAGGTTACAGAGCCCGTGTTGTTTGTCTGTCCTGCATAACGACATAAAAAAATTTTGGCAACTAGAAGAAATGCCTGATCATAATATTTTGTCATTTCAGGAGAAAAAGTGCGAGGAGAGCTATCTCAACTCCGTATCAAGGGATGAAGATGGACGGTACTATGTAGATTTGCCTGATCTTCCCTCTGCGTTAAATACTATGAACGAATTGCAAGTGTTATTAGGGAAAGGAAAATTTGATTTGCATAAGTGGTACTCTAATAGCACGGAATTATTGTCGCATATTCCTCCTGAAAAACGTGAGAAATGTCAATTCTCTTTTAATAATAAGGAAGATTCTTGTATTAAAACATTAGGTTTGAAGTGGGAACCATCCTCTGACAAATTCCAGGTCGAGGTCCCTACATATAAAACTTCAACTAATTATATCAAACGAAGCATTTTGTCAGATATTGCTAAGGTCTATGACCCCTTAGGTTTTATTGCTCCAGTTACAGTTTATGCAAAATTAATAATGCAAGATATCTGGAAGGCAAATGTTGATTGGGATTCTAAAGTGCCTGATGCTATTTTGCTTAAGTGGAAATCATTTTGTGCCAATCTTGAATGCTTGAATGTCATTTCAGTGCCTCGTCTCATGCTTGATCCGAATGCAGGTGAAATTGAGCTTCATGGCTTCGCAGACAGCTCCACGAAGGCGTATGGCTGTGTCGTGTTCATTCGTTGCAGTCGTCCTGAAAAAACTACAGTCCACTTAGTCTGTGCGAAGACACGAGTTGCTCCTCTCAAACCTGTTACACTTCCAAGGTTAGAGCTTTGTGCTGCATTGTTGCTTACCAAGCTTATGAGCACTGTTTCCAAAACTTTAAATGTTGGTTCTGAGAAATTAATTTATTGGACTGACTCCATGATCACCCTTTGTTGGATTAAAAATGATTCTGCCAAGCGCGATGTTTTTGTGTCGAATAGGGTTGCTCAAATACAAAGTTTGTCTCAAAAAGACAACTGGTTTCATGTAAGTTCTTCAGAGAACCCTGCTGATGTAGCATCACGTAGATTAGAACCACAAAACCTTCCTAATTGCAAATTATGGTTTGCTGGTCCCCACTGGCTTTCGCAGACTGACTCATCCTGGCTTCACTCACCTCGAGCAGCTCCTGGCGATGAATCAGTAGGTATTGATGTTTGCAATGCTGTGCCAAGCGTATTACTGCTTACCCAAGAAGATGAAAGGAAGGATTTTCTTGATATATTTGAGAAGTTTTCTTCTTGGAGTCGATTGGTTCGGGTCATGGCTCATGTGCGCCGATTTATCAGCAATATTAAAAATGCAAAATCTAAAATCACTGGTTTTCTAACAGGTAAAGAGCTTAATCAAGCATCATTTTTTATAGTTAAATGCGTGCAGCATGCACATTTTCAAAATATTGCTGATGGTTGTGTTTCCTCAAAGCTTGGTGGCGGTTGGTTCTTCATTATCCTGATCATCTTTACTTGACTGATTTTTGCTTGCCCGTGACACTCTGACGGGGGACAATAAGTAAGTAGTAGCTGCATCCCATATTGACGCAATTATGTGCCAGCTGCAGCCATAAACTTCATATAATCCTCGAGAGTGAACAATGGTATCGAACATCCACTTGAAAAACCTTGAAAATAAGCATCAATCCAAAAACTCCCGAGAAAAAACTTCCAAATGACAGAAAACTCGACCATGTGTTGTGGATAAATTCCTTGAACGACATTTCGACTGCTTCCTTTGTCAACAACTTACTAAATATTGAGGTATCTGATATATACGAGTCCTGATTAATCATAGCTGAGACTGTCTGTGTTATCGCCTTTCTTTCTGATGGGTACATCAGTTGGGACCTCAAGATATCTAGGTCAGTGTATGAGTATATACCTTGGGTGGCTAGCTCACCTGCGTCAGTGTATACCCACTTCGTATCTATCGCAGGAGATAGGAGTGAAGGCTCTGATGTTTTTGAAAGTCCATTCTGTGACGAGAACCATGTACCTGACAATTTGTATGTTGGTTGCATGAGTATAGAACAAGTGACAGGAGTCCCAGTCCTCTGAATGATGTGGGATCTTGGTGCCATAAACATCGGCTGCCCGGTGTAATTTACCGGGAGCTCGTTGAAACATCCATCAGACTTCCGAGCAGAGACGAACACTGCTCGACACTTGATTATGTGTACTTGTTCTCCCATTACTATGGCAGAATAACCGGGCTCTTGCTTATACATGTAAGCAAATTCTACAGGATCTATGGTGGCGATCGAGAGCTGGGTCTGCAACAGAGATCTTTTGGTTTCGCATAGATCTGTGACGAGAGTTTCATACATGGTGCTCATCTCTCTCCTCATATGATTCTCTATGTGGGTAAACTTGGCATTTACATATAGGAAGATGTCCATGTTTTTAGCTGAGACACTGTCCTGTTTGAAGAAATAAAATCCATTCCTGACTTCTTGAACCAGGAGTTTAGGATGATCAGTCATCACTACACTTATCCCACAGATGTTCTTGCTCCCTCTATCTAATAAAGTTGCCAGGAACTTTCCATCTTTTACCGAGTACATGGTGTACGAGTCTTGGTTCTTATCGGTAGATTTAACAGTTATCTTAGATACACGCCCTCTGTATAGTACGACATAAGAAGTCATAGAGCACTTGTCCTCTTGCTTAACATCCCATGTAACCAGACCTTCATACGTGTCCATACAAGATCCTACGCTGTATTTACACGAGAGACCTTTTTTAGTCACAACTGTATCATCAGCAACACGATAGGTCCCTTCCGAATCGCTAAGTCGGATAGTTACCTTACCAATCCCTAACACACCAGACCAATGGTAAGGTCCAAGGTTTAAATCACCCCCAGTACATGAACCGTCTCCTGTGACAGTGCCAGCAAGAGTCAAGGTAGTTGTCAACGATGCATTTCTTTTCAATCCCTGAACATACTTTCCAAAGATTGTCGCTTCTCCATCGGTATGTATTTTCTTACATTCGCTTGGAGTTAAGTCCTGAATCAGTGTCCCCCATCCGTTCTTCATTTCTGAAGAATGGGAGTGCATGCCACAGTATGTCACATGATAGTCAATTTCAATTAGACACTGGTAGATGTGAAGATCGTAAGTCTCTCGTTCCTGTAAGATCATGGACTTAAGTTCTAGCTAATTCTTCAAGGTCTGCATCAAGTATCTCCTGATTTTTTCCGAACAATGCAGCTGCGCTCGACAGATTAGTCACCACGCGGGGGTCTGTGATTGTGTACTGAGCAGATCGAACAAGAGCAGGTGCAGCTGAGTTGAGACTTTGTAAGTATTCAGACACAGTTTGTTTGATAGCATGTCCTAGAGAGCCTGCTGTATCCCCTTGATAGTTGCTATATGAAGAATAGATGTGATTTCCTACTGCATGGGCCGCATCTATCAATAGTATAAATCTCTCACGTTGGAGGGCCTTAGTTTGGTTAGGGGAGTATAGTAACTTTGCAAAGGGACGCTCCATCTCATCAAGAGTATTTAGGTACTCCCACGCTTTCCGAAGAACACCCAATGTACTTCCTTGGAGCTGTCGCATCATAAGTAACTCAGGATAGCGGCCAAATAGGTACTCTTGCACGAGTTTTATGTGATTCATCTCCGCCCAAGCCAGCAGGTTCAGCATAGCGGAGGCAAGATTTGCAACCAAGGTAGACTTTCCACTAAGACCAAATAAGATTCTAACCATAATGGACCTGACCTTGTAGAATGCACTGGATTTTTGATAAATTTTGAGTGCAGACAACAAGTTAAAAGTTTTAACCGAGCCGTGGTCAAGTGTGGATCCCAGGCTGGCGGCCAGCCCAACAACTCTTCTTTCTGTCCACTTGGTTGCTGATAACTCGCTCAATTGCTTCCCTGCAAGGAGTAATACAGCCCCACAATAGGCTAGCATTGTGGCCCGGGGATTGGATACAGCGGCAAGGTTTAACAAGCTCTTACATTGCTGAGTGTCTGGATCTGTTCTCAGGGTCTCCATAGCCTCTTGATCTTGTGGATCAATTTCATCCACTTCTATTTCCACACCACACCCAGTAAATAATCCTGAAGGTCTGGAACTTGCATTGATTAGAATTGTAAGGTACCTAATGTAATTATAACATTTTTTTTTCTTTTTTCTTAATAATAACAATAGTATACAGTGACAAGTAGATAATGGACTTAAGTTCTAGCTAATTCTTCAAGGTCTGCATCAAGTATCTCCTGATTTTTTCCGAACAATGCAGCTGCGCTCGACAGATTAGTCACCACGCGGGGGTCTGTGATTGTGTACTGAGCAGATCGAACAAGAGCAGGTGCAGCTGAGTTGAGACTTTGTAAGTATTCAGACACAGTTTGTTTGATAGCATGTCCTAGAGAGCCTGCTGTATCCCCTTGATAGTTGCTATATGAAGAATAGATGTGATTTCCTACTGCATGGGCCGCATCTATCAATAGTATAAATCTCTCACGTTGGAGGGCCTTAGTTTGGTTAGGGGAGTATAGTAACTTTGCAAAGGGACGCTCCATCTCATCAAGAGTATTTAGGTACTCCCACGCTTTCCGAAGAACACCCAATGTACTTCCTTGGAGCTGTCGCATCATAAGTAACTCAGGATAGCGGCCAAATAGGTACTCTTGCACGAGTTTTATGTGATTCATCTCCGCCCAAGCCAGCAGGTTCAGCATAGCGGAGGCAAGATTTGCAACCAAGGTAGACTTTCCACTAAGCCCAAATAAGATTCTAACCATAATGGACCTGACCTTGTAGAATGCACTGGATTTTTGATAAATTTTGAGTGCAGACAACAAGTTAAAAGTTTTAACCGAGCCGTGGTCAAGTGTGGATCCCAGGCTGGCGGCCAGCCCAACAACTCTTCTTTCTGTCCACTTGGTTGCTGATAACTCGCTCAGTTGCTTCCCTGCAAGGAGTAATACAGCCCCACAATAGGCTAGCATTGTTGCCCGGGGATTGGATACAGCGGCAAGGTTTAACAAGCTCTTACATTGCTGAGTGTCTGGATCTGTTCTCAGGGTCTTCATAGCCTCTTGATCTTGTGGATCAATTTCATCCACTTCTATTTCCACACCACACCCCAGTAAATAATCCTGAAGGTCTGGAACTTGCATTGATTAGAATTGTAAGGTACCTAATGTAATTATAACATTTTTTTTTTCTCATAAGTTTTTAAAGAGGGGAGTATTGTAGGTGTGTACACCTCCACACATGTATAGCACCTCCACACATGTATAGCACACAGCAATGATCATATTGCATATTAGCACTTTTGTAGTTACTTGTCTAAGCTCAAAGCTTAGTCAGTCAGAGGCGCTCTGTACCCGCGATAAGTCACCTACCAAAATATAATAAATTAAATGTGAACACGCTTATTATTTGGGGTCACCCTATACCTTCTAGTGGAGACCATAGACTCCACAAGTGTATAGGGCCGTAATCCCAAGGGTGCGGATTCGAGTCCTGTCTGAGGTGCTAATTTTTATTAATGATGATTGATCATGATATTGGTTTACAGCCAATTATTGAATTAGTTTTACCTGTTTGTATAATTATTTAGGAATATATATGATGCAAGTCAGAAAATGGAGTAAACGGTAGCCGTGATAACGCAACCATTTTAAAGGAAAACAGTCATACGCACTTCTTTCACCACATATGTGTCATTGTTAGGGTTATACAATAAAAATGGAAGCTTTGGATGGTATAACATAAAACACGATTTGATTAAAATCTGGAGGGGGCTGATACAGAGTTTCCCATTCTTCTTGTGTTCTATGACTTCGTTACTATCCGTAACAAGGAACAATAATGATCCTAGTTTTTTCTACAATAAGGCTCACGTTTGAATAAAGTGTTCAGGCATGGAAGTCACGTATTCGTTTCCAGGTAACGGCGGCCGCCAGGTTCATGGGTCATGTTGCGCAACAATCGCGCGACACGCTGCGGCAAGCGCCGCGTCGTCATTGTGGCTTGGGAAAATTGACCTCATCCATTAGTAGTGTGGCAGTGTTGCTTTTTTATAAATAAAAAATATCTATAAGTTTGAAATTTCATAACTTGATATTAGATAACAAACAAAAACAATGTATGTAACTACATCTATCTAGATATTTATGAAATAATAGATAATAGTCCTAAATATTAGAAATTAGAATACAATAGAACAGGAATGTCTTAACCATAAAATGACGAGAACTTTAACAAGCCTGTTCTACATACCATAAATTTATTTATTCATTACATTATGGTAAATAAGAAACATATTGACAAGAACTGCTTTAAACTGTTTTATCTGTTTTATCTACTGTGTATGCAACTCTAAACTAGATGGCGCTACAGTACCATCAAAATAGACGCTTGCTGTTTTATCGGCTCTCTCTCTCTCTCGTTCCATGTCGCTGTGAGTGCAACATTGCTTTTCCCTTTAAATTAAAATATTAATATTGTGAAGCTGTGTTTTGCTCTTGGACCTCTCCCACATATTCTCCATGGTCCTTCGAGCCGGATGCAGGTAAAATAGAGCTTCATGGCTTCGCAGACAGCTCCACGAAGGCGTATGGCTGTGTCGTGTTCATTCGTTGCAGTCGTCCTGAAAAAACTACAGTCCACTTAGTCTGTGCGAAGACACGAGTTGCTCCTCTCAAACCTGTTACACTTCCAAGGTTAGAGCTTTGTGCTGCATTGTTTCTTACCAAGCTTATGAGCACTGTTTCCAAAACTTTAAATGTTGGTTCTGAGAAATTAATTTATTGGACTGACTCCATGATCAATTTGTTGGATTAAAAATGATTCTGCCAAGCGCGATGTTTTTGTGTCGAATAGGGTTGCTCAAATACAAAGTTTGTCTCAAAAAGACAACTGGTTTCATGTAAGTTCTTCAGAAAACCCTGCTGATGTAGCATCACGTAGATTAGAACCACAAAACCTTCCTAATTGCAAATTATGGTTTGCTGGTCCCCACTGGCTTTCGCAGACTGACTCATCCTGGCTTCACTCACCTCGAGCAGCTCCTGGCGATGAATCAGTAGGTATTGATGTTTGCAATGCTGTGCCAAGCGTATTACTGCTTACCCAAGAAGATGAAAGGAAGGATTTTCTTGATATATTTGAGAAGTTTTCTTCTTGGAGTCGATTGGTTCGGGTCATGGCTCATGTGCGCCGATTTATCAGCAATATTAAAAATGCAAAATCTAAAATCACTGGTTTTCTAACAGGTAAAGAGCTTAGGGCCGAAACACATAACGCAATCTGCTTATTTTTGCGGCGCCGCAACGCCAAAATCGGCAGTTGCGTTGCCGCGTTGCGGCGTCGCGAAACAGGGCATTATGGTAGGGTAACCATTTTCTCGTGATTTTTGAGTGTGGATAGACGTCTCTCTGCGATGGATCGTAATAAACTTATTGCTTATTTGTTATTAAGAAGACATTATTCTATCTTAAAAATACGGCAAAGAAGATACTGGATACATCCATTAAGTAAGGGTATGAATCCAAATGGCGAGTTCTTTTCTAAAAAATACGAAGCATTAAAGATAGACGAAAAAAAATTTGTTGCCTACTTTAGAATGAGTATATCATCATTTGAAGAGCTATTAAGCGAGTTATCAAAATATATACAGAAGAAAAAAAATAAAGGAAGGAAACCAGTTACTGCTTTGGAAATGCTGGGCTTAACTTTAAGGTAAAACAAATAGGTTTCTTATTTTTTTTTATTGATGTTTATGGCACTCGGAATCAAATGTTTAGTTTTATTTGTACCCCTGGCTTTATACACCTGTGGTACTAGCGGGGTGTCGATAAAAATTTTGCATCACTAGTGTTCATGGTTTGGGGGTACCTAGTGGTACAAAGCCAGGTTCAAATGAAACAAGACAGAATCAAATTAAGCTTTTTGCATTATACAATTTTCTTACTTTAAGAATACTTTAATAGGCCTTAAAAAATTTAATGATCAATTTAAGAAAAATCAAACTCCTCATCTTGTGAAACATAGGAAGTAGCTGACGTTTCGTCCAGTAAAAATGGTGAATTTATTGGACGTTGTTGGTTTGATGATGAGGTAGTCCTCTGTTCAGTAATCGAACTTCCAGGAGTAGAAGTGTGGTAGCCACTCTGAACCGTATTATCGTATCTCATAGTTGAATATCCTTGATTATAACCCTGATGCTGATATTCTTGATTATAGCCGTGATGTGTATTTTGATGAATTGAAGGTTGAAGAATGTCCGTTAATATTTGAAGCACCCGACTTTGAAATATCAATGTTTGATTCTCATTTAACGATTGTAGAGATGGTAAAATCCCCTTGAAAAAATGCAAATGTCTATTCTCCGGTGTTTTTAATATTGCCAATAAATCTTCTTCAATATCATCCTTATCATCTGCCTTTCGTTTTCGTGGTTGACTTTTATAACGAGGCAATGCCGTTATTTCATTCTCAATATCTCCTTCCGCTACACATAAACTGGAATCAGTTGCATTTTGTGAAACCTTTTTCAAAAACTATAATTGTTTATTCAAGTGATATTCTTTAATTTTTGCAGCTCCAGCTCCTGATCGATTGGCATCTTTTAGTTTTTTTTGATATTTAGCAAAATTATCTTTTATGGCCTTCCACTTCTTGACTAAATCATTACCTGCAACAAATAACTTCACAACATATAAAATTACATATAAAATTTGATATAACTTTCATAAGTACTTTCGGTCCATCCAATTTCATATAAATGGCTGGCCGCCGAAAAAGAACAATTTTCTGCTTTTTCTTGACTTAGGCAAGTTAAAAACTGATTGACTTTGCCTAGAACAACCATAATGTAAAATATTTCTTGAGTACTTCTTTGAAAAACTACCTGTCTATCTTTGAAAATCTATTCCTTTAGCAACACTATTACCTGCGCAGTTTGAGTTTGATTATACCTACATTTCTATTATTTTATTATTTGCCTACTAATTATTATTTCATTTTAGATTTCTAGCAACCGGCAGTGACTTTAAAACCATGCATACGAATTACTTCCGAGGAGCAAGTACAATAGCAAAAATTGTAAGGACAGTTTGTCGCGCCATATGGAAACATCTATCAAGTCAAAATATACCTCCTATAACAAAACAGGTTCTAGAAGATGTCGCTATTGAGTTTGACAAGAAAGCAAATTTTCCTAACTGCATAGGAGCTCTTGATGGTAAACATGTCCGTATTACATGTCCTGCGCACAGTGGATCACTGTTTTACAATTATAAGGGCTATAATTCAATAGTTTTATTAGCTCTTGTAGATTCTAGATATAGATTCATTTTTGTCGATATAGGAGCGTATGGCAAGGAAAGTGACTCCACCGTTTTCCAGAACTCTAAACTTTATGATTTGATTATGACACGCAAATTACCTATTCCTGTACCAAAGCCTTTACCAGGTTCTCAAAATGAAACTCCATTTGTTTTTGTAGGAGATGAAGCATTCTCAATTTCGAATAACGTCATGCGCCCTTACTCAGGGAAACATTTGTCGGTACAACAAAGAGTTTACAATTATCGACTGAGTCGTGCCCGAAGATATGTCGAGTGCGCTTTTGGCATCCTAGCCAATAAATGGCGCATATTTCATCGATCTATGAATGTGCAATACGAATTTGCGACAGACATTATCAAGGCATGTTGTGTAATGCACAACTTTGTTTTGAATCGAGATGGAGTACAAGCGACCGATGACATTATCTTTGATGATTCTGATATGCAAATGTTGCATTTGCCCACAGCAAATGAAAATAATTTAAGCCCACATCTAATACGGAATGATTTTTGTAATTACTTTTCCAGTGATGTTGGCGCCCTAAGTTGGCAATTAAACAAAATATGAATGTTCGTATACCTACTCAGTTCAAAATACAAATAATACCTTAATACATTTGATTCAAACTATTTAACATGTTGTGAACTGCGAATAAACAATTTAAATGGCAATTTGGTTTTATTTATAGTATTTGTTTACCTTTTTGAATAAGAGCGCGAGAAAAAATATATTTTATAATTTTAACTTAGAGAAAATCTTTTGCATAGGGCATTAAAATAAATGGTGTATTTCATATGATTAAAAAAAAAAGATACATGCTACTTACATTAAACTACAATTTTTACAATTTAAACCGCGGATCAGATTTTTACGTTTTTACTACAGTAAAAATTGTAGTTTTATTGTGAATAGTGATCGCGTAAACCTAAGACAATACTATGTTACTACTTACCCAGTTTTGATTTTTCGGTTGAGTTTTTTTCCTTGTAATCAACATAAACGATCTCACAAATGCTTTTCCATGCTTCTTGTTTTATAAATTTGTCTTTATAGGTTTCGTCACTAGTATCCCACAAACAACGGTGTTCCTGAACCGAAGATATAAACAGATCGACGTCAACGTCAGACATTTTAATTTTAAAACTGCTTCTCGGTTGACACGTGTTGTTTGCAAGAGTGTTAGAAACAAACTGCATCCTTGTCAACAAGTATGACGTCATAACGCTGGAATTCGCGTCGTGCGTTGCGGCGCCGCACCGCTATAGCGCACTGCCGATTTCAGCGGCGCGGCGCCGCAACGCGCTTATGTGTTTCGGCCCTTAATCAAGCATCAATTTTTATAGTTAAATGCGTGCAGCATGCACATTTTCAAAATATTGCTGATGGTTGTGTTTCCTCAAAGCTTGGTGGCGGTTCAAAGTCTTTGAAGTATTTAAATATATTTTCAGATGGCGATAAAATGCTACGCGTGGGCGGTCGCTTACGCCACGCTGATATTCCTGTAGGGCAGAAGTTTCCTTTGCTAATGCCTGCTCGCTGTCATGTTACTGACTTGTTAATTAGGTATGAGCATGAGAGACTGTTACATGCTGGAACGCAGACGACGTTGTCTAGCTTACGAGGATTTGTATGGCCGCTGGACGCTAGAAATCGCGTGCGTCATCTAATACACAAGTGTGTTCGCTGTTACAGATATAAAGCTGAAGCTGCTTCGCAGATAATGGCTGACTTGCCTAAGTATCGCGTAACGCCTTCTCGACCATTTCTGTTTACAGGCATAGATTTTGCCGGCCCGCTGTCCGTCAAGGTTGCTCGCATGAGAAAACCCATCATAACTAAAGGTTATATATGTCTTTTTGTTTGCTTAAGTACTAAAGCAATTCATATCGAACTAGTGTCGAATCTCACTACTAAGGAATTTCTAAATGCATTACGTAGATTTATTTCTAGACGAGGTAAATGTGCTAAAATATTCGGTGATAATGGTACTACGTTTCATGGGGCTAAAAATGAGCTTCATGAGTTGTATAAGATGTTTAAAAACGATTTTGAACAAATCTCTAATTATATAGCTTCAGAAAATATTGAATGGCGTTTCATAGTTCCTCATTCAGCTCATTGGGGGGGAATATGGGAAAGTTCTGTGAAACTTGTAAAACATCATTTAAAAAGAGTGTTAGGAAACACTGTACTCTGTTATGAACATTTGTATACCCTCCTAACGCAAATCGAAGCTATTGTAAACAGTCGACCAATAACTCCATTGAGAGACTTGGATGGTGATGAGCAGTGTCTCACACCAGCTCATTTTTTAATTGGCAGTAGCCTAACATCATTCCCAGAAGGTGATTTCACAAAATTTCCTGATAACAGACTGGATATTTATCACCAATTGTGCAAACTGCGACAAACTTTCTGGAAGCGATGGAAGGCAGACTATTTAAATACATTACAGATGAGGTACAAATGGTACAAAGAAAACCCTGATTTAATGTTAAATACTATTGTATTCTTGAAAGATGATAATCAGCCACCAATGTCTTGGCCACTAGGCCGTGTAGTTGAATTGTATAAAGGTAAAGATAATCATATTCGAGCTGTTGTTGTTAAAACTAAAACAGGTCTATACTCTAGACCTATTACAAAAGTGGTTCCACTACCTTTTGAACAGAATTAATTAATTGATTTGTAACCTAACTCAGCTTAGTTTTTCCCAACAAATTATTTTAAAAATATAAACGTAATATCTTAAAAATGATGTATGTTTTACATAATATGATGTATGTTCTTACACACATTGAACTATGTACCGTCTGTAATTTCTACTAATTAAGTTAATATTAGTTGTTTATCAATCTGTTCAAATGTTGTAAAATGTAAATTCTGTTTCTTTCTTTTTTTTAAATTGAAATAAAATTTAATGTAATTTCAATGGGGCGGGTGTATGGTAAATAAGAAACATATTGACAAGAACTGCTTTAAACTGTTTTATCTGTTTTATCTACTGTGTATGCAACTCTAAACTAGATGGCGCTACAGTACCATCAAAATAGACGCTTGCTGTTTTATCGGCTCTCTCTCTCTCTCGTTCCATGTCGCTGTGAGTGCAACATTGCTTTTCCCTTTAAATTAAAATATTAATATTGTGAAGCTGTGTTTTGTTTTGGACCACATAGTCTCCAAAATAAATTTAGAACTTAGTGTTTTTGCATTGTCTATATTTTCCTAACACTCGTTAGTGACTGTTTTTTTTTATCTTTTTTGTGTAAATGATAAATTAAACACTATTTTAAATACTAAGATAATTAACGTTAGTATTTCCTCATTTAAAAGCTCGTTTACCATTCCAGCATACTTAAATAAATCATTATTAAATTAATAACATAAGCAAACGTCACAGACAGTCATTTTTAGTTCCCGTCTCGTTAAATACACAATTAGGTTAGTGAATCGGCGATGAGCATGTTTGAAATACAGTGTTCAATACAAATTTATTTTGCACGGCAAACTCATTAAATCATCAGCCGCGCCCGGCGCACTCTACTATAATCTATTTAAATAAACTAGAAGCGCATCACGCACACATGCACAGTCGGTCGAGCACCACGACTTAGTCGAGACGGAATTACGAAAACACTATTTGTCTCATGCGACCGATTCTCCCTGTTCATTCGCATTCGGGTTCAAGGTCAAAGTGTATACACTTGATGTGCTGCCCACTGTACCTACTAAAATACTATTCAATAAAAATTACAGTGAAGAATTTTAAAGGAGAAAAGCAATGTTTACCAAAACTAGATACTAGAAGGTGGTACCCCTTTGTGGGTATAGGGAAAAAAATTCCCACCAACTTTTTTTTTTAATAAAATCAAAGTCACCAATCCAAGACGAATTTTTTTTTGGCAACACTAAATAAAAAAGAGCGGATTTTTTTTTAAATTTGATATTGACAGGTCATGTCAGTTTTTTTCGATACTGACAGCAGTGAAATCTGAAAATTGGACGTTTTTTCAACTTAGTGACAAATCGGTACATTACATATCTCTCAATTTCCGTGGATATTTATGGTAAGTTCTTTTAGAAGTTTTTGATTTATGTCCAATAGTTTAGAAATAGGACATATTTTTGCTTTATCTTGCTTATATTTTTAAATTGAACAATTTTTTTTGGTGGAAACAATATTCCCTCTAACCGTAGCCGTCGGTGGTACCGGCGTAACCGTCTTCCTTACTTATTTTACAGATCGTTCAAAATGAGCAAGAATACTCTAAAGGATTATGAAATAGAGTCGGCACTGGAGGAGATGTTCGGTTTACCATCGGATCCAGATATATCCGAAGATGATGAGGAATCCGATGACGAAAATTTTTACAATCATACGAAATTACAACGGATTTGAGAGGACTTGGATGAGCCAGGAACAAGGTCAATTGACACAATAAGGGTTTCGCCTCAGCCCTCTACATCAAGTGAATGCCTGGAAACGGTAACAGCTTCGTTATCTCCTCAACCATCCACGTCGAATATAACCAGTAGCAGCCACCCTGGTACATTACCTGCAAGAGGACGGGGAGCGGGAGGTGAGGCGCGAAGGAGAAATGGTTCTCCTGTGCCTTTAGATAGAGAGTCATCAGAGTCAGAATTAGAAACATGTGCTTCTGACGAAGATGAAGACATATAGAAAAAAATACAGTGGTCTGACGGTAGGCCACAGCCTGGCACTTTCGATAGTACCCCTATGATACCAACTCGCATGTTACCACGGAATGCTAGGCCTGTTCGTCATTTCGATCGTTTTTTTAATCCTGAAGTTATAGAGTTGATAGTTACTGAAACAAACCGTTATGCCAAACAAAATAATGTAATGGGATGGATCGATATAGATAGTAAAGAATTGAAGGCTTTTTTAGGGGTAATAATTATAATGGGGTACCATATTTTACCTTCTGTCGAGCTATACTGGTCATCGGATCCCGGTTTTAGAGTAGATGAGATATCTTCTACTATGCCCTTCAGAAGATTCAAACAAATATTACGATGCCTGCATCTGAATGACAACTCAAAACAACCACCGAGATCTGATGCCGCGTATGACAAACTATACAAAGTTCGACCGTTGGTGACTCTTTTGAATCAGACTTTTCAAGATAATGCACGCAACTCTTCGTCACAGTCCATTGACGAATCGATGATTCTTTTCAAAGGACGGTCTTCCTTGAAACAATATATGCCCCTAAAGACGATAAAACGGGGGTTCAAAGTGTGGTGCCGCTGTGATGCTGATACAGGTTATCTATATCAATTTGATATTTATACAGGAAAAGATGGTGACAGAGCGGAAGATAATTTAGGAGCCAAGGTGGTTACAAAGTTGACGGAAAAATTAAAGGGAATGGAGGCAGTACATGTCACATTCGACAATTTTTTTTGTGGATTTGATTTATTGAACTATCTGCATGCCAATGGCATATATGCTACTGGCACAGTACGCAGGCAAAGGGCAGACTTGCCTAAAATTGTGAAGAGCAAAAGAAAACTAAAATTAAAGAAGGGTGAATATAAATGGAGGGTAAAAGGGGACATAGCCTTTGTGATCTGGCAAGATACGAAGGAGGTTTTATTTTTGTCTAATGCCTTCCATCCGACGGTCAATAAAACATTCGTAACCAGAACTCAAAAAGATGGGACTAAGGTTGAAGTTCCATGTCCTTCAGTAGTAAAGGAGTATACGCGAAGAATGGGCGGGGTTGATCACTTTGATCATGTCAAAGGCACATATTCGGTGGGACGCAGAAGTCGGAGGTGGTGGCTTCGCATATTTTATTTCCTTTTTGATGCCTGCATCACCAACTCGTTTTTACTTTACAACAAAAATGCGAATGCTACGCCACTTACTAACCCAGAGTTTCGTGTTAGCTTAGCTAGAGGTCTTATTGGAGGTTTTTCGTCTCGAAAACGTAGTTCTGTTAATTACATTGTAAGAAAAAAATCTACAAAAATCTCCGAAAATTATCAAAAGTCAGTTCATATTACTGCTCCGGAAACTCGATTTTGTAACGTCGGAGAACATATGCCAGCTGAACTACCATCCTATCAAAGGTGCCGGTATTGCAGCACAAAGATCAAAGATAAGCGGTCCAAGATCAAGTGTAGCACAGAGGGGTGACACTTCCACACATTTCAATTAATTGCAAAGATGCTAGCGCCATCTAAAATTCCGCACCCGAAACTAGTTCCCGAATTAGTTCCTAAAGTTTGACTAGATGTCGCTAGCACGTGAGTGTTGCTATAATGTAAGCTATTTTGTTGTTTTTTTATTATATAAGAGATTACGTTTTATATTTTTTTATTAAACTCAAATGATTATAATTTTAATAAATATGAAATTGCTTTGGTTATAATAAATTCATTTTTTTATATGGCATTGGCAAATGCCACTGATAGCCGGCCGGTGAAAGAAAACAAAATGGCTGACCCACTCTGATAATCGTCTTTACTCCCTGCGTACGCGCTTATTGTATTTTCGGTTATTATTATTGTGTTTTCAAAGTGTTTTCTCTGCTATAGACGTTGAGTTGAGATCGATCTCCTCCGTTCTAGTATTGAATAGCCGGATCCACACCGAACGATCCAAAATGGATCGGCGATCCCGCGATCCGCGATCCAAGATCGTGATGCGTGGAGCGTGGATCGTTCTAGGTCGATCCAACAGCAATCTTTTGCGATCCTGACTGGCTGCTCCAACGCGCTCCTGCCGATCCATACTGAATCAGTTGAATTTTGTCTGGCTATGGAGTCACACGTGCAACGACGGCGACGAATAGCCGTAGCAGCTGCAAGCTACATTTTACTTGTATATTTACGGCAAAAATTACGAAAACGAAAAAGACAGTATTGGGTTAAAACAATTTTTAAAAACCGGTTGGAATATGGGACTCGACTTTACAAAGAGTTAATTGATGATGGAGCTGAAGCTAATTTTGCACGAATGACTGCAAATCAATTTGACTTATTGTGTTCACTATTGGAGAACAAAATAAGAAAGAATGATACAAACTATCGCGATGCCATAACTGTTAAGGAAAGACTACTAATAACATTGAGATTTTTAGCAAGTGGAGATTCTTACGTCAGTCTACAGTATCTTTTCAGAGTGTCCAAACAGTCAATATCAAAAATTGTTCCTGAGGTTTGTGAAGCAATCATCGACGTTTTGAAGGATTATGTAAAAGTAAGTGAAATTATATATTTAAAAGATTAAACTCTTTATTTCAAACTTAGCTTATACTTAAGAATATATAAAAGTTACATGTTATATGTTAATTAAATTGGTGGTGATTGTGGTGACGGAGAAGGCTGCCAAGTTGTCGAAGTAGTAGAAGATGTTGATGGAAGCGGAGTTATTGTTGATTCTGAAGGTCGTTCTGTATGCAATGACGTTGATGGAAGCTGAGTTGTTGTTGATTCTGAAGGTCGTTCTGTATATGATGAAGTTGAAGAGTAATATCCATAATTTTCTGGTCTGTATCTGCCTGTGTCAGCTTCAAAAATAATTTGAGATATGGCATGTTTTACATAAGTTAACGTTATATGATCATATTTTCGTAGTTCGGTAGCTATGTATTGTCCAAAAGCGGTGTATGAATCTGTCTCTGATTGTTGTGGTTGAGCACATTGATGAAGTAGTTGAAATGCTTCCGAAATGGATTCATCTGTTATCATAATATCTTCGGAACCATGTGAAGATGTTTTTTTTCTTCTTTTATTTTGATTCCTTTTTTGGGTTTGAACATTGTGTTGGGTGTTTTGCACATTAGATTGGGCAGCAAGTTGTTCAGATGGTACAGAAGGTTCAGTTGGTATACTCTGATCATTCATATCTTGCATTTGATTATTAACATTGATAGCATGTTCTCCGCTACCAGTGGTACCTATTACTTTCTTCCTGTAACAACAACAATAACAAAACATATTAATCATAGTTACACTTTTTTCAGATGCCATCAAATGAAGAAGAGTGGCTCGCAGTGTCTCAGGAATTCGACGAAAAATGGAATTTTCCACATGTATTAGGAGCAATGGATGGTAAACATGTCGTTTTGCAAGCGCCTTTTAATAGTGGCAACGACTATGATAACTATAAATTGTTTCCAAGTATAGTTCTTTTTGCATTAGTAGATGCAAATTATAGGATCCTTTATGTGAATGTTGGGAGTAAGGGCAGAATATCAGATGGAGGCGTGTTTAAAAGCACAAAGCTATATGAGAAACTTGAAAAAAAGGAGCTAAACATCCCATCGGCAAAAATTTTGCAAGTTCCTTATAAAATTGAAGTGCCCTATTTTATACTTGGTGATAAAGCTTTCCAATTAAATGAGTATACATTGAAACCGTATGAAGGTGATCCAGAAAGGGGTTCGAGTGAACGAATATTCAATTACAGATTATCAAGAGCACGTAGAGTTGTAGAAAACGCGTTTGGAGTACTAAGCTCATGTTACAGAGTATTGCGTAAACCAATGTTGTTGGAGCCAGAAAAAGCAACTAAAGTCGTGCTAGCGGCAGTTTACCTGTATAACTATTTACGAAGTAATTCTAATTTAAGATCACCGGTATCTTTTGATACAATACAGGGGAATGGAGAAATAGTTCCTGGAAGCTGGCGAACGGAACAGGCACTAACATCACTACTACCGATAGATGCCTTACCACGAAGAGCATCACAAAATGCCAAAGATATTCGGTCCCACTTAGCAAGACACTTTATAACAAACGGGGCCATTGTTTGGCAAAATGAGTACCAATAAACTTATATAAATTTTACTGTGTTTATATGTTTTATAAGTTAGCTGCATTAATAGGAATATAATGTAGTTCAGTTCATTACACTTTAACCAATTAACTATGTATTTTATTTAAAACTATCCTGTCCCTAAGTTCTACATTATAATCAATACAATTATAATAAAATTGTAAACTTCGCAATTCTGTACATTGAAAATAAATGCAAAAAAATGTGTTCGGGGAATGAAGGATAAGTGATAGAATTCATTAAGAACATTTTTGGAATTTTTGTCTGTTTGTTGGTTTGTCGGTTTGTTTGTGCACGCATCACGCTAAAACGGCTGGACCGATTTCGATGAAACTTGGAACATATATAGTTCATTACCTGGGTTAACATATAGGCTACATATAATCACGCTATGACAAAAGGGAGCTGGGCAGCGGGCAAAGCCGCATAGGTCCACTAGTAAGAAATAAATTTTATTACATAAATACAAATACATACTATACTTTATTGATATTATTGACACCAAAAGAAAACATTACCTACACAGATAACACAAAATAATACAAACAAATTTAAGCCAATAATTATTATTATAATATAAGTTCGTCTACTGCTATAACATCTACCTTTACTTTAAGAATTAATATTCTAATAATTTAATTATACTTTAATGGTAACCTGTTAAGTTTTTTAATCAAAATAAAATTATAGCTTAAGTAAAAACTACTCACCTGTTGGAGTGTATCCCTTGTTGTCCCGGGGTCATTCTTATCCGCCATGAAAGCAAACTCATCGTAAGCAAACCATTTTGATTTGTAAGTATCTTCAGCACCTGAAATAAACAATAAATTAATATAACCGGCAAATATCAATGTCCGTGAAGTCTCCCCTACCCAAAACTTTTAAACATTTAAGTATATCTTTTTATCTACGATATACTATGTTGCTACGTTTACTACGTTGTGGAGTTTTAAACAATACATTTTATTATTATTACTAATAAATCAAAATAAAGCTTCACTAAGAGTGGCAGGTTATGTACTGAACTATAATTATAACACAAAAGGAACTACCTATAATTTCTTACCTGATCCGGTAATACGACTCTGTTTTTCTCTGAATCGTTCTCTTCTGTAGCCACCCGACAAAGACTTCATTTTTTTCTTTAGTTCTGTCGTTGGAATATTGTTCATTTGCCGACTAATTTTCCGCCAGGCATCTTCTCTTACACCTCTATTTGTGTAATTGGTATCGTTAGGATCCCATAAACATTTATTCTCCCTATATAGGGAAATTAAACGGATACATTGCGAATTATCCATAACGGCGGATCACGCGATTCTCACAACCGAACCGTCCAGACCGCGCGCGCCAAGCGACTGAGGCACCTTTGAGTCTGGCCAAAAAACCGACAACAAATGGATCGCACGCGGCGAGGAGCGCGCGCTCTCCGCCGCGCACATGGATCGCGCGCGGCACGTCTACACTTCACGCTCCGTGGAGCGCGCTCCATGCCGCGCGCGATCGGAGCGCTTTGGATCGTCCGGTGTGGATCCGGCTAATTACAAACAAAATAAACAACATGACGTCTTAGGCAAACAAATAAATAATAATAAGTATGAATTCTTATCTACTAGACAACTAACCTCATGTCGATTATTTATCCATTGTATGATGACACTTCTTATTTGTCTCTCTCGGTCTGTATCATTGTTTAAGCTATGCGATCTGATTCTCAACAGTGAAGATCTACAGTTGACACATATCTGTCTATGATGACTAGCACCAGAACTTGTTAAGGCTTCGTAGGATGAATCTTGCATATTGGTTGATTCATTCAATGCCACAGTCCAGCAAGGATGACATACATAGCTGTCTGCTGCAATCTGTAATGAATAAGAAACAAATGAAATAAATGTTGCAGTGACTGTAATCTGTCAGTGTACCTAACAAAAATAATAAATAAATAAACATATTTTAAAATTCAAGGTAGGGGCACTTTCATTTAATGAACTTATTATTTACCGAATAAACTACATAAATAATGAATTTCATGAGTCAGAAACTTACCACTTGCGGTGCAATCCACTGCAGTATTACTCGCAGCACTTCCACAAGGTTAAGAATATGTCTTCTCCTGTGGGTGATATCTGTGCCACAATTGATACACCGTATCGATTCATCAGACAAAAGATCCATGTTTATGCGCAAGTCATCATGTAAGACGGGTTCATTATCCAAATAACTGCCAGGGTCAACGTTTGAAGCGGGTACCGAGTCCGAAAGCAAGCCGTGGTCGTCAGGAAGAGAGATATCGGAATCCATTATAATAAGCACAAGTCGAAGTAAAAATCCAAGAACACAAACAGTACAAACGAGATGAGCGGCGAATGCAATGAATGACATTGGGCAGCAGGGTGACAGATTAGATTTAAAAATATAGTAGTGTTGCTAGAGTAATAACTTATTTCGATACCTCTATTTATTATTTTTTATTAATACGTTTAAGCTTATAGGAACGTAAAAAGACGTAAAAAGTAATAAAAGTAAATAATCTAACAAGTAGCTACTATCTTAAAACCACAATTTACACTTTCAATCGCTTTTAACAACTTGGCGCAATTATTTATTCACTAGGCAACACAGTTAAGTCATAGATGACCGCGCCTTTTAAAGGAAGTCAATTAAAAATCGGGTAAAATTCATTTTTATTATAATTTATTTTGATACTCCCAAATAGTGATCGATAATCAATAAATATTTTTACAAAACTAGTTGTAAATAACTTAATTTACAAAATGATTGTTCAGGGTTGAGCCCATATTGGATGTTGTCCTTTATTTGAATAAAAAATTTTGACTTATTGACTTTGATAAGAGGCAAATAAGATATAAAATATATCTTTCATCATTTTAAGTGCAAATGTTGCTTATCTGTGATCTACAAAATTTACTATTTGTGAATAATTTTAAAGGAGCTTTTTCTTTAATCTTAATTTCACAACTCGAACTCTAATGTTACAAAACTTTTATGTAACGGACTGATGGAACACTAAGCTAAGTAGTGCCACTAAAATGAATAAAAACATATGTTTATGCTAAGTTGAAACTAACAAAGTGAAGATAATATTTAGTTTTGCATGCGAGTGAAACGAATTCTACGAGCCTTTTGCGTGAGCGTCAGAATGGCTGGATGTGTGCTATTTATTGCTACCTACAGTCAGTTAATCGCTACCTAATTATAAACCAAAATAAAGGGATTGCAAAATGTTCAACCATTCTGATATCAGGATGACTGGTCCACTCTCTGTTTGTGTAAACTATACAAATTCCTGTTATTATTTTTACTTCAGTAATTGCTACCTGATTGCTACCCTCACGTTTGTCAATGTCTACCTTGTAGCTGTAACAAGTAAAAAGTTATGATCATTTGAAAATTTTACAGGGAATGGTATTGAAATAAGCTAAAACGATTACAACAATGTTTTTATTGAAATATTTTTTTTTATTAAATAACGTCTATTTACTAATGCCATTGCATAACAGATGTATAAGTTACACACTGACCGACATCCAAAGGTCTCGGGTTCGATTCTCGTCCGAAAATATGATCTGGTGCGAGTCGTATTTTTTCTAGTATTGTTTAAGTAAAAACATGTAACAATTTTATAATAAAAATAGTGTTAGTAGTTATAATAGAAATAAAAATGAACATAAAATATATGACAAATATTGCAAATAGGTAAGTAAAGCAATAAAAGTGTAAAACAGATGTATAAGTTACACACTGTTTTGTCCCTTTCTTTTAAATCTTTATTAGTAAAAGGATTAGTAAATAGATATTATTTCATATAAAAATGTATTTCAATAAAAACATTGTTGTAATCGTTTTAGCTTATTTCAATACCCTTAGTCCATTCCCTGTAAAATTTTCAAATGATCATAACTTTTTACTTGTTACAGCTACAAGGTAGACATTGTTAAACGTGAGGGTAGCAATCAGGTAGCAGTTACTGAAGTAAAAATAATAACAGGAATTTGTATAGTTTACACAAACGGAGAGTGGACCAGCCATCCTGATATCATAATGGCTGGACATTTTGCAATCCGTTTATTTTGGTTTATAGTTAGGTAGCAATTAACTAACTGTAGGTAGCAAATAGTAACAAATAGGTAGCAATTTTTGGTCACCAGCTTGACGCGAACCGATGCAGACAACCAGCCATCCTGACGCTCACCCTTTTGCAGCTCTGTCGCTCAAGTTCAAGCAAGACAATACACATCATAAACATGTTCACTATCAATAGGTAATGCATAAAATCGAAATAATAGGCTGCGCGTCTTCCAAGTGATAATGTGCAAGATAAGGCTTACAATTCGGTATTTTTCTTGAATGTCTTGCTTGATCATACACTATCATCGTGTAGGTAGTAAATAGGAAATAAAACACTTACGTTTATACGGTTAATAAATAATTTATTATTAAATAAAACATTTTTCTATTATATCAATTATAACGAAAGAACTAACAAAACGGTATAATAAAAGCTTATTGCTTTTTTCTTGTTTTATCACTGTTTCTGATTCTACAGTTGGTAGGTAGGTAGTATATCGACTAAGATTTAAAAATCTGGGTAAATAAAATCAACTTTTTGAGGAAGCAACATTTTTAAATTTGAGATTTTAGTATTCTCAATGCTATTTTTATACAATACCAAACAATAAACTAGAAAAAATACGACTCACACCTAGAGATGGGTAAGCACTGTAGTATTTACTCAGGCCAGAGTAAATACTCAGTAAAAACTAATTTAAGGACATAGTATTTACTTTTAAGTGAGTATTTATGTTTTACTAACCAGAATTGAAATATGTAAGGTTTTTCTTTATTTTTTATATGATATGCCAATTAAACACGGGTTTTAACTATAAAATACTATAATATTTAAATGTAGGTTTACGTCAAACACAAGAAAAAAATTATATTGATTTAACACTTATCCGAAATAGATGTGCTTTTAATCTGATTCACTCCCAGGTTCTGTAAAATTTAGTTCAGATGTCATTGCACTTGTAGAGGGCTCATTGATATTTAATGGATCTGATTCGGTGGTTACGTTTTCATCTTCTTCTTGATTGTCATCTCGATCAATATATTTATTAATCAATTTCCAATTATACGATACAAATGTACTCTTAGCAGCTCGTTGCGTCGCGAGTCGATTTCGGACTTTAGAATGAATAAAACTTTGAACACTGAAGGACCGTTCAGTAGCTGCGGTTGTGTATGGAGCTGTAAGAATTCTTATAGCAACTACGCTTAGTCCCGTCGAACCACACAAGCCTTTCCACCATGTGACTGCGCTAATTTTTTCTTCTTTAAGGCTCTCCCAAATAAATCTTTTGGCCCACAATCCATGTTTAGCTCTGTAGTTTGCCAGCTCTGATAAAACCTCTAAATTCATTTGCTGAGACAGTTCGAATATAAATTCCATAGCATCTGCAATTTCTGATTCGGTCAAATGATTCCCTTGTGAATATGGATTTAACAAACATGCTGCTAAATGTATTGGCTTTACAGCATTCTGCACTCTAGCTTCAAAAGACGACAACAAATTTTGTTTTTCTGACTCTTCTATAATGGTGTTCAAAGGTAGAGCCATATGCAATTTTATTCTTATGTCTCTGAATGCAGAATGTACACGATGAATGCTGCTATCATCCCCTTCTAATTTGAAAATCCATGTAGTGATTGGGTCTAAAATATCAAGAATTTGGTCAATCCACGTCCAAAAGTCGTCACCGAGCAAAACTTGTTTAGTTTCCAAATCAAAGTCAGCATCTTCATGAACAACCAAAGTTTGTAGTGTAGATTTGCTATTTTTTATACTTTGAAATGACTTAAAGTAGCTGCCCCAGCGGGTTTTGCATGGCAGTTTTAATTCTTCATTGCAGTTTTTATCGTGCATAATTTGTACAAAAAGTGCACGCAAAATTTGACTCAATCGTATTTTTTTTATAATCTTAATAACAATATTTATAACAGTGATTATGCTTTGATTTTGCAAAAAGTCATTACATAACAGATTCAAAGTGTGGGCAACACAACCCAAAGGCACAACATGAGGATACTGCATCTTTATTAGACGAAAAGCCTTTTGCATATTGGCAGCGTTATCACCAATCAATACTAAAAATTTGTGACTGTTATAAGCATTTATTAAATCTTTTATTTGTTCTGCGATATATTCTCCAGTGTGTCGATTTGTACTGGTGTCAAGACTTTTAATAAAAATTGGTTCTGGTGTAGAAAACAAAAAAATTATAATGCCTTCATTGCGAAGGTTGCTCCAGCCGTCACACTGTAAATGCAGACACGGTGATTCTTTTATTTTGGATTGAACAATTTTGTTCATGTCGTTGTAACTTTTATCTAATAATGTGGTAGACAGTGTTTTTCTTGTTGGTGGTCGGTAAGTAGGATGTAGAAGTTTAAATAATTTTTTCCACAACGGATGCTCTACCACAGAAAATGGAGTACCGGTTACCAAAATTGCATTAGTTAGTTGTTTATCTATTTCTTCTTTGGATACAACTTCGATAACTGTTTCATTTGAGGGACCTTCATCATTATTACTAGGTGTAGATACACGAGATAAAATTGTTTGTGACTGAGGCTGATCAAACTGCTCTTTTATATCAGATGGACATACAGAACACTTTTTTAAATGAGTTAACATCCTATTAATATTTGCAGACTTGTAGATTATACCACAATGTTTACACGTAACTGATTTGTCAGCGCCTTTTCGATACTGATTCCACACTCGTTCATTTCTTGGTCTTCCCATCTACAAAGGGAAATTGATAAAAATAATGTAATCGTTGAAATAAATTGTTATACGAGTAGGTATAACTAAAACATAATGTCCCACTTATCATTTTAATTTAAGTTTTGAATAGATACAAAAAACATATGTGTATAATATATCTAAAAATAAGTTACTGAAGCCCGAAATCGTAAGAACTAGGCATTTAATCTATACTAATATTATAAAGCGGAAAGGTTTGTTTGTTTAAACGCGCTAATCTCAGAAACTACTGGTCCGATTTGAAAGATTCTTTTTTTTGTTGGATAGTCCATTCATAGAGGAAGGCTTTAAGCTATATAACATTAAGCTGCGACCAATAGAAGCGAAGCGTCTGTGAGAAATGTTGCAAAAACGGGGAAAATTATTCACATCCCGTAAAAACGCGGGCGAAGCCGCACGCGGAAGTCTAGTATAATATAATCTGACTTACCGTACAATCATTGAATGTATATTTCCCCTATATTCCAATTTTAAAATAAATCACTACATGTAAGTGTTTATATGAAGTAAAACTACGCAAACTGACGTCCGAACTGTGGGAGACCAATCACGAATTTGTTTCCCTCCGTTCCGTCAAAATCACGATATTTCAGTCAGGGAATCCCCGTCATTAAGCTCAACACAGACTATCGGACAAAACGTCCGAGAACGAAAATGGATTGTCTCTGGTGAATGAAAATTATCTGAGTTAACCCATTCATTGCCTTAGTCGATACTATGAACTTGTACAGAATGCCTTGTACTAAACGCGGTAACGATACTTGGACGCGACATCGCGTCCACGGCACCTCCAATAAAATTACTTTGACGCGAATTCGCGTTTTCGGCACATTGAACCTAAATTCTGTCTATAATTGCTATTTTCTTCTCAAATGGCTTCAGTAACAGAGTGAGTGCACTGCTGTCAGTGTTCATTACTAGTTATTTGCCTTGGGAAAATATTATAAGTTAAGTGATTGTTGTTTTTATCGGTGCTACGGAACATGACTTCCAATTGTAAGTAAATTTTACTTTTACAATGATATTATAATGTAATTATGGTATTTATAACAATTTTTCATACTTATAAATTATATTCGTGTAGTATGGTGAAAAAAAATTACAAAATTAGAACAATCAGGAGTTGTAAACCTTTTTTTTGTTTTTCATATTAATTTAATTTTTTATATTACTTAATTAATATTAAGTTTAAATTTTTTATATAAGGTGAAAGATTATGTGCCGCGGCTTCTTGGGGTTGATAAGTCAAGTATACTGAACAACTTTCACTATGGGAAATATTTATCTATTCAAATAAAATATAAGTGTGTCGGACTTTTAATTAGACGGACTAATCTGACATAATGATGCCATGTTCAATTATTTTTTTATTCTTTTGCAAGACGAAACACAACTTCGAAACGTTTTGGATATTGACAATGATGTAATCAAATTTAAATTGACACATTGGAGAGAAGTTACAACACCTTATGAAAGTGACAATGAAAATGAGGAATCTTCTGATAACAATACCAAAACGATTAACACTGAAGAAATTGCGATTCAATGCCCAAGTGATGAAGAACCAGCTATGGCACCATGCTCCTGCAATCGCAATTTAGTTGCAGTAGTTATAAGAAGACGATTAGAAGAAGTTCCTGAAGGAAATTTGATTGAGTGTCTACGAGAAATAGAAAATGTCATCGAAAAACACAAGAAGTGACTTCAGCATAAATGATTTCTAATTTTTAATTTCGATAAAGAGCTTCCTAATTCAAACAGGTAAACAGGAGTAGGTACAGTCGAACCCAGAAGTAGCTCGGCACATTGTGCCCATAAATTAATCTACTTAACTCAATAGTTGTTGCCTAACGACGCAATGACCTGATACTCAAGTCACAAGTTATTTCTGAGTTATACCATACGTAGGTAATAGAAATAAAACAAGTAAAATTTAGTGAACATTGATATATTATGTAGATAAATGTGAATAGATACAATCAACAGGTATAAATCGCACTCATAGTTATATAAGGGCACCACTAAAATAATTTATATCTCAGTTAGGCCGTGTCCCCAGTAGGCAAACTGTTAGCGGCCGACTGAGTGAGCCGCAAATTTGTGGCGAACTGAAATCGAAGTTAGCTGCAAACTCAAATCAATTTTCGTGCGTCGCAAGCAAACTGTTAAGAGTTAGCCGCTCATTTAGGTCGACCAAATTTCACTACGCCCGGCAAACAACCGGTGTTGGTGGGAGTCGGCCGCTCACTGAGTTAGTCAGCGCGCGTAACGCTGCAAACTGCGTACAGTGAGCGCAAAACTAGCAGACTGTGGACACTCCATTTCAAATATATGGAAGGGCGTACTAAATCGATACGCCGCTAACTCAGTCGGTGGCAAACAGTTTGCCTACTGGGAACGCAGCCTTAGGCACCAATGGTACTTACTACAAAATCACTAGTACCTACTACAAAAATACTGATGCGTAGAATAATTTTAGGCCTACCTTTTCAAATAAAAATATTATAACACATAAAGAAACGACATACACAAATCAGTCAAATGGAAAATATTAAGAACGACACTATTTATAAATTTTAATGTTGATTTGAAAGTTTGTGTGCCCTCTGAAAGTCCAACTTGGAATTATGTGGTTTTGTATACCTTCGTTAGCCTGCAGTAAAAGTTGTCTAATTATAATAATTGTAAATTCAATCTCTAATTTGTAGAAATCGCAATTAAATAGTTATTATAGGTATCCGATTGACAGTGTTCGTTCAGTCGTGATTATTGATTGAAAATTCCAGGTTGGACCCTCAAGAGGGCACGCATACAATTGGAAATACTTTAGCGGTCACTAAATAAATAACCTTAGCCTATCTTTACTATTGTAGGTTAAAGTTATTTTTACATTAATATTTATGATATTGTCTAAAACAGGCAATACAGAGGCCAGGAAAACCAGGACAGTCTGGACATCCAAACATTGTGTCTACTCGTTTCTTTTGTAACAGACATTGTGCACATTTTTTACGCATAGTCTGGCCCTTATTATTTTTTTTAAAATTTTGTGGCAAGTGAATTCTTGTACCTACTGGCATTGAAATGTTCTCTTCAACGCTTGGACAGGGCAACAGCTTTTCTAATATTTTGACTCTAAAGTCATATAATGAAATGTTATCATGGCATGTTTTATATAACTGATATGCATTGACCAGTGCAATTTCTAATATTCGGATTATTACTTTTTTGTACCAACGAAGTGATTTGTGTTCACTTGAATAATACGACAATAACTGGTCGTGTTTATCTACATGACGCATATATTTATTATATTCACGTATTACTTTGGGTTTGTACGTTACAGCTCCCCTTTGGTTTGTAACAGGTACAAAATCACTGTTGTGTTCGCTTGAAATCATAGCAACTTCTCGTTTATCAAGCCATTTGGTTACAATAATATTATTTGCGTCATGTACGATAATACATTCCCCTTTTTTTAATTTTGTTTTTATTGTTTTAGGATTACCCTTTCTGTTACTTTTAATTGTACCAGTACAAAACATCTTATTTTTTAATAATTCTCTAGTGAGAGAAACACTGCTATAATAATTATTAATATACAAAGAATGTCCTAAATTTTTTAAATCTTTAACTAATAATTTTACAACCTTTGTTGAATGGCCCCGTCCTCCTACAAGGGAATCATTGGCTCCGGCATATAAATGCAATTTCCAGCAAACTCCTTTTCTGTCAGCCAAAATATAAAATTTAAGTCCATATTTATGGCGTTTTGACTTCATATATTGCCTAAAACTTAATCTGCCTCTCCACAACATGAGGGATTCATCAATCGCTATTTGCATTGTAGGATGGTATATTTCGGCCATATTTTTATTAAATAAATCTAAAAGTTTTTTAATTTTGTTTAAACTTGCCGGTCCATCCTCTACTTGAACATTTAAAGCTCTCATAATCAACAGAAATTTATTTCTTTTCATAAACTTGGTGAATACGTTTGTCTTAAATAAATAGTGACATTTCCAGTAATCAGTGATTCTGTTTAATTTTATAGTACCCATATGGTACAATAAACCTATAAAAGTTTTTAAGTCGTCCAAAGTGATTGGCACCCACTCTTTAAATCTACTTTGAGGTTTCAAATCTCCTCTTAGCAAATCATTGCCATAGGAATTGGTACAGGATAAAATTAAATTTAAAATGACTGGAGATAATACTAAAAATAAAAAATCAATTGGCTCTTTATTAACCATGCTGGTTTTTATTCCTGGTGTAGCCATAAATTCTATCTGATTCATAGTTACTGGGTGGCCAGACTTCCACTCCTCGTCAATTTCATGACTGGTAATTTCGTCTGTAGCATCTTCATTTTCGCTAATATTGACGTCCATTGTCTCTATCTCTCCTCCAACTGTATCGTCTAATTCAGCGTCTATATTGTCGCTTCCAACTGCATCGTCTAGTTCAGCGTCTATATTGTCGCTTCCAACTACATCGTCTAGTTCAGCGTCTATATTGTCGCTTAACAGCCCATATAATTCCACGTTTGAAAATACTGGTTCAGGGGGCATGTTATATGTACCACTATCAAAATTGTGATCCGGTGATTCCCATGATAACAAAGTATCAAAAATAACATCTCTTGATGGTAATGAATTAGGAGACAAAGTTGGAATTTCTAATGGATCCCGTGATGTCGATGGTTTGGGAGAATCCCATGGGTTCGACGGATGGTCGGCCATTTTACTGTAACAAAACATGAATCTATTTAGATTTTTTTCATGTGTCTTATATTATTTAATATAAGACACATGGATACTACAAATAAAATATAATTATATATCAAAAACAAAAATGTGTTGTCAATCAGTAGATAGGAACATTACTAAGAGTTTGTGCCATTGTAATACTGGACGTTGGTAATTTTAAGACATTGCACATTATGGGACTTTACATAGTAGGACATATTTGACTTGCTATTGAAACATAAAAAGGGAGCTCAATAAGTTTAATAGGTAATAATCTTATAAACACCCTTGTGCAGGGGGTCAAATTGTCTCTATATTTTTTTTATTCATATTAATGTTGTAAGTCCGCCTGGCTAGCTACCACCATCTTATCTAAGTCTGACGCCATAACAACAATGTTTTCAGCATTGTTGTGTTCCGACAGTCAGAGATAAGATAGCCAGTTCCTCAGTGATTGGGGATTCCGGGAGAGGCTCGCTGCCATCTTCAGCCTTATCAATACTTAACATCAGGTATGATGAAGGCTAAGAGTCTCCCCGTACTTCATAAAAAAAAATATAATCCCCACTGCTGGGGCTCAGGCCTTCCTTGTCGATAGAAACATACAAGGGGAACGGGTCAAGCTAATAATTATTAAGGTATTTTCTTAGTAGATGAGTCGCTGATACACCTAGCATTTCGTTATTTGTCTTTATTTCGTAGAAGTATAATTATCAGTGATCGGAGTAGATAGGTTTGCAATATCAGAAAAGGTTGTAGATATAAAATTATTAGAATATAATTTTCGATAATCCCCTTGTACGTCCCGACGCCATTTTGTGCCGTTTTCCAAAATGGCGCCTCTGTCAAGACCAGAAAATGGCCTCGACGGCCTCGACTTTGATATTTGTTTATCAGCGTATAACTTTGTTTATTTTAGCACGATTTCGATACTCACTTGTAGTGTGTTTTGTATAATAATCTTTAGTTACAATAAAGATGCAATTTTATCTCAAAGATTCAACAAAACACTTCTATTAAACCTTTTTATCGCGCTAAATCAGCGAAATTTGGCTGCCAGTTTGAAATTTTTACAGATCCACCATTTTGTCCGGGACGTACCAACTTGTAATCGTTTTACTTCCTTCCTTTTAATTTCAAATAAGTAAATAAGTCGCTACCTAAATACTGGCGAACGATATTTCATTAAATCTCGAAACGACTTCCGGAAAAGTAACTTATTCATGTTATGATTAAAATTTACGATGCAAGTACGTAAAATCGACCTACCTACACCGAGCACTGATAAATAATCATAGACTTTATATAAATAAATATATTGTAAAAGGTACTTACGATTAAATACAGTTGGGTAGGTATTATAAAATCACTGATAGAATATCGTCCTTAAACACTGTTCACCAAAAATCCACAATGTAAGGCGTAACTATCACACTAAGAGGAGTTTATTAACTCTACACTAAAAACGTCCAATACACTGTTCCGGAGAAGAGTGTCACAGAAAAGCGGAGGAATGAATTCAACTCGACGCAAACAGAGGAAGAGCAGTTAAAAACTCAAACGAAGGAGTCAAACGTACGATACGAACCGATAGGAAAGAGCGACTGATTTGAGCGGAATCTGACCCGGTGTTGCCGTTAGAGGAAAAACCACCAAACTCTTGTCAAAAAAGCGTTAAATTTAAAAAAAAAACACGGGGTTTCGAAAAACGCTAAAATCCACTAAACTTTTCGCATAGTTAAAATGATGTTTTTTTGATATAATTGCAAAGATAAGAAAAATATAATATAATTTTTAGAATTAATTAAAATTTATATACTTATAATATAATAATTTTAATTAAAATAATATAATAATTTTAATTAATTGTTAAAATCAACCATGTTCAATAACACAGATACATTTTCGTGGTATGGTGGTGATATACCCGACCAGAATGAACTCACAACTCACTTTTTGGTCTAATTGGAGGTCGACAATATCTTTTTAAATTTTCACCAGACTCCACTAAATTATGTTTCATCATCATCATCATTATTTCAGCCATACGACGCCCACTGCTGGGCATAGGCCTCCCCCAAGGATCTCCACGAAATTATGTTTGGCACGAAATTTTATGAAAAAAATAGCGCTAAAAATGCGCTAGGTTTTGGGCGAAATGCGCTAAAACGGCAACACTGATCTGACCAGGTAACAAAAAATTTAAACAATAGAATCCCAAACAAAAGGAAATACTTACTAGAACGCTATTGGTCAGACTAGGGTCATGTTTACAAAGCAGGTACCTGCCGTTTATCTTGGCAGATTCTAACTCGTATCTATTAAAAAGTATTTAAAAATGTTAACAATAAAATATTATAATAGTTTTATGTAATAGTTTTCGAAAGAAATGCATTAAATGTCTGTAATTAAATCGTGATGAAACTCGTTTTTTGAAAAAGAGAGAAAAATCAGAGTTGGCCACCATCTTGATCTTTTGTCTATTTTAACATTGCGTTGTTGTTTTCTTGTCAAAATAGTACTAAAAACCTAGTTTCATCAAAATCGGCACATAAAAATTTTGCCCGCCATCTTGGATTTTTTTAATATTTTTAACATTGTGTTGCTGTGTTCTTGTCAAAATAGTACTAAAAACCGAGTTTCATCAAAATCGGCCTACAAAAAAATGCCGGTTTTTTACTATCACATATATCCTATACTTGATATAACTTTTGAATTATTGCATAAAATAAAAAAAAAAAGTTTTGTTATAAAACTTATAATTATGATCTTTCCATTTATCACATTTTGTTTTTCAATAGCCCAATTTGACCACGATCCTTTATTATTATTATAATTACAGTGGCATCGCCAAACAGATTAATATTGAGTATTTTATTTCAATTATACAAAATAAATCCTGTTAGATGGTTTGTCACTCCTGTTTTATTTTATTGTGCCGGACGCGAATATGCGTCCAAGGCATGGGGCGTGAAAATCGATGATTTCAATATTTTTTAAATTTTAAGTTATATACAGGAGCCGCTTTGAGACTGTTAACGTTGAATTTAGATATACGTATACTTTAAATTTCAGCTTATTTACTCTTGAAACGGGGAGAAACAAGACAAGTCACATAAGGACGCGAATGCGCGTCTATGGCACCAGAAAGAAGTTTGCTTGGACGCGAATTCGCGTCTAAGGCACTGAATGGGTTAAAGATATTTCTGATATGAGTTTGAGGCGGCACATTTCAAACATATTAATGATTTCTCGATATATTTATTTATTTAAACTTTATTGCAAAAAAAAAAATACAAATGGCGGACTTAATGCTAGGGAGCATTCTCTAACAGTCAACCGGAATAGACAGACATATATATAGACAGACACATACACATATATATAGACAGAGGAAAATGTTTTAATATTTAGGCATACGTATTTTCGACCGAAAGTGCTATATAAAATATATGGCATAGACTGCCAATTTGAAGATCACGTTTAAGTTTTAAAGCCTGCGCAGACGAGGGATTTTTTCTAGCGGACTTTTTTCTCCGCCAAAATAGATCGCTTGCAACTGTATCGAGTAACGCGAACGAGGTAGAGCGGAGAAAAAAATACGCTTCCGCCACGCCACGGCCGCGGAGCGGGCCGGAGCGTAGCTGAGCGTATTTTTTTCTCCGCTGCGCTCCGTCGCCTGCGCAGGGCTTTAATGATTTTTTGAACTTTGAATATACCGCCCGAAACAGAAAATTTTCATTCACCAGAGACAAATCATTCGCGTCCGATAGTCTGCATGCATATCTATTGACATTTAAGGGGCCCCGAGACGGTCAAAAGGTTTGATTCGAACACGTAAATTTTAGTTTGACTCAAACTATTTTGAACAAACTCGGCTTAGTTTGACAACCGTTCAAACCAACATCAAGTGGTTTCATCAAACACATAAGGTTTGAATCAAACCGTTTGACCGTCTTGGGGCCTCTTTACGGTATCTATATTTCAAACCATAGACTATAGACTAAGGTAACGGGGAAGTCCCTAGTTCACGGTCTTGTATGTGTGTGTCGATCGTATGAGTCTATTTAGGATTAAACGCATCATAAGACGTTGCGTTTCTTTTCGAGTCTGTGTTTTTTTTTTCTCTTGAATTTATTACATTGAATTTGTATAATTTTATTTAACTTGCCAAATTAAATCCAAATGGACGAAACTGTAAAGAAACTAGTCAAAGAAAAAATACGTAAGTATAAACTCTTTTATTTCTTTTTTTTGCATATTCGAATTATAAAGCTGTTCGTTTAATTATGTAATTTGTTTTAATTTAGAAAAAAAGCGGTCTGTTAACTTTTCACCGAATATTTTCGGCGATGAAACTCAATGCTCAGATGATTTACCAGCACCTAAAAAAATTAAAGAATCCCCTACAAAAGAAGAAAAAAAGTCTAACTGTACTGAATGTTCATTATATGGAGAAGACAAGAGAAACGAATTGTTTGGTCTATTGGTTGCTGAAGAATTTAAATACATTCTGCCATGTGCGCGAACAAGGTGCTATGAAGAAATTCTACGATATTTAAGAGCTGCGAAGGGACAACATATTGATAACCTTCAACATGAAAATACATTGTCTTAGTAATTTTAGGTACTTAAAATTATGAATCTGTTCAATTATGTCTTTTTAATAAGTATGCTTCATTGTTCTGTAATATTCTGTATTCGTTTAAGTGTAATCACTTAAAATATTTAATAAATCGTTTTTACTGTGTCCGATGAGTAAATACTCAGTATTTACTAAAATCGAGTTTTTACTCGACTCAGTTTTTACTGCCTTACCCATCCCTAGCCGCAACACGACACTAAAAACTGTGTGCACTGTCTACTGAGGTGAACTGACTGACTGATGACGTCACGCGAGCAGCGAGACGGGGCGGGTGGTGCCGTATGCGCCAGGGGCGTTGCCCACTAACGTCAATATTTTGACAGCTGATCAGTAATTGGCCCTTAATTTTGACAGCTAAGCAGTCATTGGCAAATTTGCACACACTAAACAAATCCACCAATGATGACAAGGTGACTTTCTTTCTAACACTGTATAGCGTGTCGTAGTTATAGACATGTATAGTGTATACCTTGATATGCTGCTGTGCGTACATAAGGTGCCTTATGCGTCGTGGTAACTCCCTATCGTTAGGCTGTTTTTATAGTCACGCGTTTCGGCAGCGCCGTCGGAGCGCGCGCGCTCGGATATGTATTGGGGTATTAGTAGCGTTTCAAATTCGCGCGCTTGAGCAGCGCCGTTCGTTGAACGCGTCCTATTCGCGCGGCGCGGTCGAAGCGCGCGCCGCTCGTGCGCTTCTACGGCCATTGTGCGTTTTAGTCTGACGCCGTTGAGACGTGCCGTTAGGTACTGTTGTGTACAAAATGAATCACATCGATACGGGACGAGTAATTGACGAAGTGCGAATTAGAAGATGTTTATGGGACCCGGCCGATGATTTTTATAAGAATAAGGACGCAAAAAATAAAGCCTGGGAAGAAATTGGAAAGGAATTGTGTGGTGAAAATTTCAATACAGACTTAGGTAAGAAACATTTATTAATAAAATCTTTTTTGTTACATACATGTTTACCGCTAGTTGCACAAACGAAATCCTCCATCCTCCATTAAAACATTCTATCACTTTTAGTGTTCAGTTCGCAATAAGAGATATAAATTAACTTTAAAGATCGTTTGTCAAGTGTAACCGACGAGTCTGGTACCTTAATTAAGTCACATTAGCTACTTATTACCTAGTGTAAAATTAAGTGAAATCGTTTTGTCCGCCCGCGAATTTCAGAAATTCTAATCTATTTAAATATATAAATCAATTGCTGTTCGTTAGTCTCGCTAAAATCGAGAACGGCTGGACCGATTTGGCTAATTTTGGTTATGAATTATTTGTGGAAGTCCAGAGGAGGTTTAAAAGGTGAATAAATATGAAAATTTTATCGATTGAGGCAGTACGACGTCTGCCGGGTCACCTAGTGAAAAATATTAATTGGGTAGGTAAATCAAATAGGCCACGACGATATTACTGCGTTTCGTTTCGTTCCATTTTTGAATTTCGCGGTAGGTGTCAACTATAAAATCAGAACACAGATCTATCTTGCCATGACACGCTACCAGTGGGTGATACGAAGTAATTAGCGAATATATCGCGTAATGTGTTTCCTGATCTATGATCTGGGTCGTTAATTAGATCAGTCAATCCCGTTATATTTAATGTGTGATTAACGTTGTAGCCATCCCGTACTCTAATAAAATTATGCAATATGCAACAGGCTTGAACTATCTTTTTTGCAATAGGAAAACTGACACTCATAGGAGTATGGAATACTCTGAATTTGTTGGACATTATTCCAAACGTCGACTCTATGTACCGTCTAGCACGACTTAAGCGATAATTAAATATTTTCTTTTTATGAGTCATGTTGGATCGCACATAAGGTCTCATCACATGGTTGGATATACCAAATGCACCATCACCAACTATTATGTGTGGTACTGTTATATAAGTGCCCGGCAGATGCTTTACACCTGGCAACCTCAAACTATTGTTCTGTAACTTTTGAAATAGTGAACTCTCTTGAAATATTGTAGAGTCTGAGTTTTTCCCGCAAGAACCTATGTTAATATAGGTGAAACAATAGTTCGCATCGCACATTGCCAAAAGGACGATAGAATAGAAATGTTTATAATTATAAAACATTGAGCCTCCACCTGCAGGATTTACTATACGTATGTGTTTACCATCTATCGCCCCGCAACAATTTGGAAAATTTGCATATAACTGAAATTCTTCACTTATGCGCTGCCACATTTCTGTAGTTGGTTCAGGTACACATTCATGACGCAGTTTTTCCCATATAGTCGAACAAACTTCATCTACTATCTTAGCTACAGTAGTGATTCCCATTCTGTATGTGATAGATAAATCGGAGAAAGTACTGCCCGTTGCCAAAAACCTGAAAACAAAAAGTATTTTCATTTGATTTTAGTATATAGGTAAGTACCTAAAAAAATACGTTTTTATTGCAGATAAACAAATACGCCATCGATGGAAATCAGCCAGAGATAATTATTTCAGAACAAAAGGGAATATGCGAAATACGCCATCTGGAAGCGCTGCAAAACACAAGAAGTATCTATTTTTCGACCAAATGACATTCCTTGATCGTATTTCAGAAAATGAAGTTACAGAATCATTAAGCGATAATCAGTCTATCGTATCTGAAGATTTGACTGAAACAGCCACATCAGCGAATAACTTGAGTACTCCATCTCAGCTCCATAGACCACAGGAAAACACAGAAAATAGTCAAAACAAATGGAATAAACGTAGTGGAATGAATAAACGTAAATCAGAACAATCAAATTTTGAAAACGAATTAATAACGTTGCTTAACCAAAATACTTCCCCTTCCAACCTCAATCCTGATGATTTGTCATTTTTTGAGTCTCTTGGTCCGATTCTAAGTAATTTAAGAGCTTATCAAAAGCTGCAGTTTCGCGCAAAGGTTCTAGAATTACTTATTGGGATTTCAGCTCCAACGACTACGACACCTAGCTTTTCATCACCAGAAAATAATGTTAATTCTAGTGTGAACGCAAATTCTACTTATAATTACACAACTCAAACATTGCCACTTCATAATTATACCTATGCCTATGCTACCACCTCTACACCTCAACAGCAGCTTTATGAATCTGCAGTAGAATTATCAAATGTCGTATCGCCGACTGGCGATAATAACTCAAATTATCCTGATAATGAGGATCAATAAGGATATTAGTTAGTTTTTACAGATTTATTTTAAAAAGTTTATTACTACTTCGCAAAAATCAAAATGCTACTGCCTGGGAGGCAATGCCGCTCCGAAAGGGCAAAGTTGTCAGGTTGCCAGGCTTCGTGTGCCTGCTAGCTTGACGTCAAGATAGCAGGCACACTAACTTGTCACAATACTTTGACATAGACACACCAACAAATCATTCGGTGTTCCTTCTAACTATACACACACCAGTGAACCTCACAAGTACTTGTCAATTTTTATGGTAGAACAAAAATGTTTGCACTGACCAGAAAAAAAGCAGGTAGCCTGCGCCGAGTTTCTATCAAAATAGCCAAACCAGCAAGCGCCAACCGGCGGCCGGCAGCTTGTAGATCGGCGCATGCTACCCACTTTCTTTCTGAACACGCTTAATGTTATGAATATCTTAGTTCTATAAATCTGCATCTATATCGAGTTGATTTGTCGGCCTAGTATTGATCCTCATTAACGGCGTTAGCGATTAAGTATTAGCTACAAAGTAAGACTGATTAAAATGAGACTATGATTCAAATGAGACTGTGATTAAAATAAGACTGTGATTTAAAATAAGATTATGATTAAAATAAGACTGTGATTTAAAATAAGTCAATGATTATAATAACACTGTGATTTAAAATAATGCCCTTATTCATTAAAAACGAGTGAGATTAATATAGGTTTTACAAGTGTTTTGTTTCTTTTCTACATTTGCAAAATGAAAGAGAAGATTCCGATTTTAAGACCATTTTAACTAAAATAGGTTTAATCAGCATTTATGAATAAGTGTGTTAGGTTGTAATTAAAATACGACTGTGATTAAAATAAGCCAAACAAATATTATCATTTATTACAAAACCTACTCTTTTATTTCACTTACCTTAGAGTAATCGCCAATTTTTCCACTGGAGCTATGGGGATGCGACGTATGCTGGATCTTCGTAAAGAAAACTCTAACTTGCACAGTAATTCGTCGAAACTGCTGGTTGATAGGCGAAAATATTTATAAAATTTATAACTATTTTCTCGTAAATCAGAGAAAGATGTTACGTGTTCGCCTCTCAGTAACCTTGTAGCGTTATAAGGATCAACACCTACTGTTCTTCGACGTTGTTGTTGCCTTTTTTTCCATAAAAAGTAAATAGCCAGTACTCTAACCGCATTGCCGTTCATTTTGTATCTGTTTGTACACGACTGTCTCCAGCAGCGAAACGCGCCGTACTAATGTCGTTTTATGGTGCACCGCTGTTCAAACGCGCGCTGTCCAACAGCGCGCTGTCCAACGGCGCGTCTAGCGGCGTGACTGTAAAACCAGCCTTACTCTTTTTTGTAAACGCGTGAACTAAAGGCTTATGGTCTGTAAAAAAGAAACGTCTGAGCTACTCTACTGTCTCTGGTTTTTTTAAGTTAACAATGTCTTTGACTTTCGATTCAGAAGGCTTAATGCCTTTGGATACTTCAAAACCTAAAAATTCTAACTTTGAATTAATCCTGCGTTTAGATTTACCGTTAAAACTCAACCAAGAAAACTCAACCATAGCTTTTATTTCCAAATTAATGAAGAGTCCATTCGAGTATGCAAAACTTTTTTCAGGACAACACTAGATATTAATGATCGTGTCATCAGAACAGTTATTGAAAAATCAAAAGATGGTTTTCTTGAACAAGACATGAGGGGAAAACACAACAATCATAGCAAAGTTTCAGAATCTATTCGCCAGAGTGTCAGAGACCATATCAATACCAAATACCACGAATGGAATCTCACTACATAAGAAAAACCTCGTCAAGGGAATATATTGATGGCGGAAAGTCCGCCATCAATATATTCCCTTTCCAAGATTATAAAACCTTGTGCGACTCTAATAACGTGCCCTATGCAAATAAAACATTGTACTCAAGAATTTTTAATGGTGAATTTAATATCAGTTTCTTCAAGCCGAAAAAAGATAGATGTGAACTTTGTGTACGTTATGAGAACGCCCAAGGTGATACGAAGAAAGACTTAGAAGTCCAGTATTTTTAACATATTGAAGGGACCTTTCCCGACTGGAAAAAGACGCCGATAAAAAAAGATCTGGTCCAAGTAAAATGATTGCAATTTATGATTTGCAAGCAGTCCTGCAACTTCCACTAGGCAATACCTCTATTTTTTATTACAAATCAAAACTCAATACCTTAAATTTTACTGTGTCTCAAATTGATAATGATAAAACCGATTGGTACTATTGGCATGAAGGAGAAGCAAACCGCGGTGCTGATGAAATCGGATCTTGTTTGTTCAAGTTTATTGAAAATAGTGTGGGTAATTACGATGGACCAGGTTTAGATCTAATATTCTACTCTGACAATTGTTGCGGTCAGAACAAAAATAGATTCGTAATTTCTATTTACGTTTATGCGCTGTTGAAATTCCCTAAAATAAAGTCAATTACACATAAGTACCTAATTACAGGACATACACAAAATGAAGCTGACTCTGTCCATTTAACTATAGAAAAGCAAATACAAAGAAGACTCAGGTCAGGTCCAATTTATGTACCCAGTCAATACGTTGAAGCTATTAGATGCGCTAAGAAAAAAGGCAATCCCTACATCGTGACAGAAATGTCATCTAGTAGTTTTTATTCATTGAAGCGTCTGTCTGAGGATTTTGCCTTAACTACAGCAAAATCTTTTGAAATTTCTGAAGTGAAGATTTTCAAGTTGTTGCAGGACAATCCTACGAAACTGTTTTAACGCGAAAAAAAAATCTTAATTCAATTTCCCTCAAACTCGCGTATCGATCTAAACCGAAACTCAAAGAAAATAAAATGAAAGATCTATTGGATTTATTACAAAATAATCATATTCCCCAATTTTGTGAGTCTTTTTATAAGTCTCTTAAGGTAATCTCCCTTTTTATAGTTGATTATAAGTTCACATAAAAAAATATTATTATTACCTTTAAAAAAGTTTGTTTTGTAATTTTTTCTTTATTTAAAAACATAGAGAAGGTATGGTGCAGATTTGCATGCATACACTTTACTAGAAGGATTACATAAATACAATTCTCTAATTGCACTCAACTCTCGTCTTGGTTGGCTAATATCAGGCAGAGTTCTACAAACTGATACTCAGCGTTGCCAGAATGTTACAAAAGTAACATTTTACGTTACTTTTGACCCTCTCATGTTACCTCCATGTTACACGACTAAATATGTTACTTTATGTTACTTTTTAGATTTACCAGCAAACAAAAAAATATCCTGAAAAGGAACGCATTCTAGATTTTTTTTGTTCGTCATCTTGGCGCACTTGATTTTGTGGACTGACTGAATGCGACATATTCACTTAGCCTGTATTTCTCAATTTTCCATCCCGCTTACTTGTGCGCATCCGCATGCGCAAGTGAGGCGAGTGGTAACTAGCAGCGAATGATTACAATCGATTTAAAATTTTAAATGCATTTACAAAATCATTAGGTAAAAGTTGATTGTAATGATTTTTTGTACCCACCTATGTAGAATTTTAATATAAAAAAACTAACTAAAATGACTATAAACTTTTTTTAAGACGGTTACTAATTAGTTTACTAGTGGATAGGGGTCCACATCAGGCATTTTTTAGCATCGCCAGTTGATTATTCGATCAACAATTATTACGATTTTTTCGATGTTTAACAAATGTGACAGGAAACTTATTTTAGTTTTTGTGTAATAAAATGCCATAATAATATATAGTATTGTGTCGTTTTCCACAATGAGTAGGTAATGTTACTTTTCTCGCGAAAATGTTACTTTTTGAGCTGTCTCATGTTATATTTGACTATCTGCCACTGGCAACACTGCTGATACTGCACACGAACACAATATGGTTGCTACTCACACTAAAATTGAAGCAGATCAGTTACTCAGAAGATTCTGGGAGATGGAAGAGAATTTACCTCACAACAAACCTATGACAACCTTAGAAGCCCAATGTGAAGAACACTTCAAGACCACACATACTCGTAGCAGCGATGGACGTAACATCGTTCGTCTACCATTAAAAGATGATCCACCCACAAACCTTGGTGATGTGAAATCTCTTGCGGTTAGTCGCTTACAACAAATGGAGAAACGTTTTGCACGCCGACCTGACTTTAAAGAAGAATATCATAACTTTATGAGAGAATATGAGTCTCTGCATCATATGATCCTGGTACCTGAAAATAAAAGAAAGACACATCAAGTTCACTACCTACTTCACCACGCTGTCCTTAGGCCGACGAGTTTGAGTACAAAGCTGCGAGTAGTCTTTGACGGAAGTGCATCTCCTGAAAAAGGCAAATCACTGAATGATTAACTTTTAATTGGGTATCCTCTACAGCAAGATGTCAGAGATTTAATTCCCAGATGGAGACAACATAAGTTTTGTTTAGTCGCTGATATAAAAAAAAATGTACAGACAGATCTTAGTTTTCAAAGATGATGTAGATTATCAGAGGATACTATGGCGAGAATCTCCAACACAGCCTATACAAGAATACAAACTGCTTGCAGAAGATGAAAGGAATGATTTTCTCATTGAAGCAGATATCCTGAAAAATAGTATGTACAGTGGGCAGCACATCAAGTGTATACACTTTGACCTTGAACCCGAATGCGAATGAACAGGGAGAATCGGTCGCATGAGACAAATAGTGTTTTCGTAATTCCGTCTCGACTAAGTCGTGGTGCTCGACTATAGATGTAAAGCCGGTTATTAACGATTTTAACCGTGCGGTTAAAAATGCATTTTTCGTTATTAACGGTTAATTAACCGGTTTTTTTGCTTTTTACGGTTAATAAGCACCGTTAGATGGCGCTAGTGGCTTGAAATGCGCGTTGCGTGTTACGCGGTGATGCCAGCTAGCCGATCGGTGACGAGGGGGAGGGGCGAGGTTGCGCGCCGGCGCCAGCGGCATGAGATGGCCGGAGAGTACGATGGAGAGTCGACGTGCGTTGGATTCATGCATTGAGTTAATAACTATTGTCGTATCGTAGCAGATAAATAAATATTAGTATTAAAGCGAGTAGTGCGGAATATAATCACCATGATGTCCAATAGTAAGTATCTACCCATTTTGTATTATTTTATGTAACTTCTAATATTAATGGTCATTTTAACGATGAGTTTAGTATCTAGGTAGGTACATATTTACTAATGAATGAATGTATTTGAAAATGCATGTCCTTAGTAGGTATTTATTTTAAAAATTTTACCTAACGTACAATTTATTTACTTAGTAGGTATTTATTGTAAAAGTTGTACGTTAGGTACAATTTTTAAAATAAATACATACTAGTACCTTATCTAAGGTTCGAATGTTTAGGTGTTAGACCTAAACATTCGACCCTTTGATGAGGTAAATTGATTTAAAATGATTAAATAACTTGTGACAAGCATTTCAAATCAGTACAACTTATCTAAAGTTGGACTATTTAGGTATAGGTATTAGGTAGATACCTATACTATATACGATTTTCGAGACAGTAATGCCTTACTCTTCCCTTATGCACTATGCTGTACGTGTAAAAGTGTCAGCAAAACTTGACATTTAACTAGTGCACGTCAACCTTTACACTATGCTGTTTGTATAAGGTGCAAAAGTTTAAAGGTTGACCTGCACTCGACCGTACATTAAATTGACAGGTCTAAACCGCGGTTTACATTTCTTGTTTTTGTTTTGTTACTAACGTTTTTTTACTAACTAACTAACTAAAACTAATGTTTTTTTACAGATAATATCACCATACCGGAATCTGATTCTGAATCGGATACAGAGAAAGTTGAAGAATCAGAGAATTTATTTACCGAAAATGCTGCCTATTTGCCAGAAAAAAAAATCAAATTGTCCGTAACTGGTGATGATGGTTCTACATATTGCTCCAGTCCCCACAGTCAACTGCAGGAGTTACATGAGCAGAATGCTCAGACGTGGTCTGAAACCGAAGACTACATCAAGTTTGAAAAACCTACATTGCAAAAACAGTTCAAGGACGCGTCTGTCATGACAACATTGCCATATTCTATTGAAATCGATGAAAATACAAGGATAAGCAACCTAATGTTTTGCAAGTTTATTTCTCACGAACTCGATAAATGCGAAGGGAATGAAAGATTTGATTTGATGCAAAAAATTTTAGAAGCAATGAAAAAGAAAAATTAAAACTTTTATGATTGTAATAAAAAAAATATGATAAGTACCTTAGAATTATAATGATAAGACTTAAAAAGTGATACAAATAATTATTCGAATAATGTAGATCAATACACTTTATGATTATAACAAAACAATGCTTTTTAATTGCTATGAAGTACACCTTAAGTAACATAAATATGTGTAGTGTGTATGTGTGAGATATGTGTATGTGATATGATGTAATATAAAGTAACATCTCAAATATGTGTGGTGTGTATGTATGTGTGAGATGTGGGTGTGGGTGTGATATGATGTGGTGTGATCTGTAGTGTAGTTACAGTTACAGGTCGCGTGGCGAGAAAAGCAGAAGAGGCAGAATGTACCGTCGAGTTCATGTTAATATTGACATTTAGTGCCCGTCAATCTTTACACTTTCGCAACTTATGCGGTTGACATAAGGTGCAAAAGTGTAAAGATTGACGTGCACTAAATCTAAGTTGAGTTGCACTTGACTGTAGGTACATACAAGAAGCGATTGTATCGTAAATTAGCCCCACCAGTTTCGCCAAGCGATCTTAAACCGTTGCGCGGCCTGTATTTAAAAATAATAAAATATTACAAAAGAGGATCGCGGTCGGTAATTTCGCATTCATTATCACTAACATCGTCGCTGTCTTCATCTAATAAGTCAGGAACAGTGACGTTGTTTGCGCTTTCCCTTCGAAATAAGCATAAATTGGACCGAATGGATATTAATTTCACAGTTCTTGAATTGTGTAGCCTATTTCGGAGTTTGGTGTGTGTTCTGGAAAAAAGGCTCCAATTACGTTCGGAAGCAGCTGATGATGGGGGCACACTCAGAATCTTTTGCGCTATTTTGGCAATGGCCGAATTAGAAGCGAAAGTTTTCCACCATATTCTGGGTTCCAACTCCTTAACTGGGGTCCAAATGGCTTTCGTAGCATCAAAAAATTCTCTTTTTCTCTAAATTCTGCCATATCTTTCAGTACGCTACCAGCTTCAATGCCTAACATTGTAGAAACTTCTCGTAGATATTCTGCAACCGTACTTATCTGCTCATCAGTTAGACAAACGCCGCAATAACGCGGATCCAGTTGGTGTGCCGTGTAGTGAATTGGCTTCATGCAAAAATCTTTTCTATTTTGGATAGTGGTCGTTATCACATTTTTGTCCAGTTGACTTAAAAACTCTGCTGTTTCTAATTCACTGATTACCTCTTGACTCACCAAATTGAAAATATAAGGCACATCTGAAAGTAGAGCACTGTTCTTTTCAGATTTCAAAATAGCCTTGGCTATTGGTTCAAGGACTTTAACCACCTCGTCAATTTTTATCCATATCTGGCTGTCCAAAATAATGGTTTTTATTTGTAACAGGATGTCGGTTTCGTGACATATGGCAAGTAACTCGAGCGCCTCTCTATTTCCTTTATACAATTTAATTGTAATATATGCACCACTCCATCTGGTTTTTGAAAACAATTTGAGGCTGGATGAGGTTCGTCCGTATTTTTCAATTTGAAACTTTTCAAACAATGCCAATACAATGTGCGCCCTTTTTATATATCGGATAACTTTGACTACATCGCGTAGGACCTCCTCAAACAGAGTTATTTTAAATATATCTTTATAAATCAAATTCAAAGCATGACTAACGCATCCTACGCAAGCAATGTGAGGGAATTTGGCTGTTACAATAGCCCAAGCTGCCTTCATGTTAGCGGCATTATCAGTTATTACTGCCACAAATTTTGCGGGGCCAACTTCCTCAATAATTTTGATCATTTGCTCACTCAAAAATTGAGCAGTTTCTCTTTGTGTCTCGGAGTATATGGCATTATAAAAAATTGGTTTCGGCGTTGCAATCATAAAATTTATAACCCCTTTACCAACAATGTTTGTCCATCCATCACAAATTAGACCAAGTGCGACAGACTTCTGTAATTTATTTCCAATTTCCTCTTTAATTCGGACATGCTCAGCTTGTAAAAGGGGATTACTTAACGCATGTCTTGACGGCACTGTATAGGATGGATCTAAGACTAAAAACGTCTTTCCAATACTCACATTCTAAAAGCGACAACGGAACCCCACTAGCGTAAATGGCTCTCGCTACAACAGTGTCAACGTCTGCATGACTATACGAAATCACTACGTCGCGACTTGATGACTGTAAATCGGATGACGTCGATGTATTTTGTAGTAATGTGGTCGCTGATGATGAGGAAGCTGTCGATGTGGAGCCGCTTGACCTCGAACTTGATGCAGGTGATAAAACCGGAATTTCCGTAACAATGGCGCGATTATCACTTTTTTCAGGACGAAACTTTTTTTTCACCTCAATTGGACATTTTTTACATTTTAACAAATGTTCTTTAAGTCTTGTTGCTTGGGCAAATTTATACTGCACGTTACAGTAATTACAAGATACATATTTCTTGTTATCACTTTCCGATAACATTAAAAAGTAATCCCAAACAGCACCAATATTACGCGGCATGCTTAGTTAGCGAATCAGTGTAGCGCTCCGCACTTCAAATGACAACCGCACAGTCCTTTTCACCGTGGAATACTGAATAGCCCGTCGCGACTTGGAATACTGAGCTACACCTACCTACCTACCTACATAATTTGTAGAAATGACGCGATGTTGCCGCTTCGATATAAATATAACGCACGTGAAATTAGTGAGAGGCGACTGGCGAGGCGAGGGGAGAGGAGAGAGACGCCGCCGCCGCCCGCGCCGGCCGACCCGACTGCATTCAACTCGCCCCGCACCTGTCTTTTTGTAATTTCAAATAGTTGAAATTATACTGAATGTCATAGGTTAATGATTCAAATTTCGCGGCATCGAGATAGGTTCTTTACTATAACTCCCATGCCCTTCCTCAGGCCGCCAGCGCGTCGGACGCTTGGTTTGAAGGCTTTGTTATCCCCTGTCGAATTTAATTACAAGCTTCTTCGTTTAATAAACAATATCGAAACACAGTCGGGTCGGCCGGCGCGGGCGGCGGCGGCGTCTCTCTCCTCTCCCCTCGCCTCGCCAGTCGCCTCTCACTAATTTCACGTGCGTTATATTTATATCGAAGCGGCAACATCGCGTCATTTCTCCAAATTATGTAGGTAGGTAAGTAGGTGTAGCTCAGTATTCCAATTAGGACTGTACTTATCTACCAATACGATAATACGTGAATGATGAAAGGAATCGTTTTTAGACTATTCATTTCATAATTATTATGTTGCAATGATTAAAGAATCTATTTTAATCAATATCTATAGTAGGTAGGTATCAGTCGTTTATGTTATGTTATTTATTATAGGTATAGGTTTGTAGTATGAATATTTTAGATACTTAAAATGTGTTTAGTTTACGTTAAATGACTTACAAAAAAACAAAACACAGTACCATTTTTATAGGTCGCAGTCGGATAACTAACCGTTATTTACCGCACTTTATGGGTAGCTAACCAAAAATTTAGTTAAATAACGGTAGCTAACGGGTTTTTTACAACTATATGCTCGACCGACTGTGCTTGTGTGCGTGATGCGCTTCTAGTTTATTTTAATAGATTATAGTAGTGTGCGTCGGGCGGGGCTGCTGATTCAATGAGTTTGCCGTGCAAAACAAATTTGTATTGAACACTGTATTTCAAACATGCTCATCGCCGATTCACTAACCTAATTGTGTATTTAACGAGACGAGAACTAAAAATTACTGTCTGTGACGTTTGCTTATGTTATTAATTTAATAATGATTTACTTAAGTATGCTGGAATGGTAAACGAGCTTTTAAATGAGGAAATACTTACGTTAATTATCTTAGTATTTAAAATATTGTAAACACTATTTTAAATACTAAGATAATATTTATGATTTACACAAAAAAGATAAAAAAAAGTCACTAACGAGTAAAATTTTCAAATGATCATAACTTTTTACTTGTTACAGCTACAAGGTAGACATTGTTAAACGTGAGGGTAGCAATCAGGTAGCAATTACTGAAGTAAAAATAATTACAGGAATTTGTATAGTTTACACAAACGGAGAGTGGACCAGCCATCCTGATATCATAATGGCTGGACATTTTGCAATCCGTTTATTTTGGTTTATAGTTAGGTAGCAATTAACTAACTGTAGGTAGCAAATAGTAACAAATAGGTAGCAATTTTTGGTCACCAGCTTGACGCGAACCGATGCAGACAACCAGCCATCCTGACGCTCACCCTTTTGCAGCTCTGTCGCTCAAGGTCAAGCAAGACAATACACATCATAAAAATGTACACTATCAATAGGTAATGCATAAAATCGAAATAATAGGCTGCGCGTCTTCCAAGTGATAATGTGCAAGATAAGGCTTACAATTCGGTATTTTTCTTGAATGTCTTGCTTGATCATACACTATCATCGTGTAGGTAGTAAATAGGAAATAAAACACTTACGTTTATACGGTTAATAAATAATTTATTATTAAATAAAACCTTTTTCTATTATATCAATTATAACGAAAGAACTAACAAAACGGTATAATAAAAGCTTATTGCTTTTTTCTTGTTTTATCACTGTTTCTGATTCTACAGTTGGTAGGTAGGTAGTATATCGACTAAGATTTAAAAATCTGGGTATGTAAAATCAACTTTTTGAGGAAGCAACATTTTTAAATTTGAGATTTTAGTATTCTTAATGCTATTTTTATACAATACCAAACAATAAACTAGAAAAAATACGACTCACACCAGATCATATTCTCGGTCGGGAATCGAACCCGCGACCTTTGGATGTCCGATCCAATGCTCTGACCGCTGAGCTACCGAGTCACTAGTGGCATCGTCGAATTTCTTCTAGTATATTCCACTCTTACGCTGCAAGCCAGCGTTAATTCATCAATGTAAGGAATTAACCTCGAGATTCAATTGAAATATCTTTCGAAAAAAATTATCTTTTAATCTTATCTTTTAAAAAATCTCAAATTTAATAATTATATTGCTTTTTCATTTTAATCAATAGTCAAAATATCTGTAAAGATAGTGACTCGGCCTCAGCGTTCAGAGCATTGGACCGACATCCAAAGGTCTCGGGTTCGATTCCCGTCCGAAAATATGATCTGGAGGTCTACTCTTTTTCTCCGAAACGAAACTTCGTAATCGAACGAAATTTAAACGAAGTTTCGTTTCTGACCCTACTCTATATCATTTTCGGACTCGCACGCGAAGTTCGCATCCATAGACAATTTTCGTGAACGAATGGAAAGAACAATGTTATGTAGGTTCTTTTTGATGGCCTTTACGGTAAAACACCGGTTTTGTTTTAACTTAAAAATTATAAGCTATTTTTATTTATTTAATGATTTTATTGTAATAGTCATGGTTTATTATGCATATTAATCCAGAAAATCAAGCGATAAAAATACAAGTTTTCGACGAAAATCACAGTGACACTAAATAACCCTTTCAATGACTGATAACCGACTAAATTAAGGTGTATAATAATAAACGATGTTTATAGTATCGTATAGCAACCAAACTTATCCGTATTATCACAATGCTGTCAGTCATCACTTGTGGTTTTTTGTTTGCATTCTTTGAAAGTTTGAAAAGTTTTAAGTTTGTTTCTCAAGCTCAAGTGTAAGACGTAGTGATTATTTCCTCTGAGCTCAAGTGAAGTGATAATAAAAATGTTTCAAGTGCTTTTTTCTATATCTACTTTGCAAACGCGATACACATTTGCTAACAAAGTTTCAATTTCAAGTCGCAGTTTTCATTTGGGTGTCGTTTGGTTTTATATTCAGAAAGAGAGTAAGTAATATTATATGTTTTGCACGTAAAATACCTACTTAACAAATTTTTGATGTAATAATAGGTACCTATAATTTATTTTCACCTCATCTTTTCAGTGTATAATGGCTCCACATACGGGTTCGGCTACTCCTGAACAAATTGATACACTCCTCAATTTCCTGGACGAGCACAGGGATCTTGGTCGCGGGAGATTGAGGAGTCTAGAAGGAAAAGTCCAGGCAAAGAGGCTGTGGGATGAATTGTGCAATACACTCAATTCCATGGGTGGTTGCACAAAGACAGTTCAGCAGTGGCAAAAGGTAATTTGTAGTAATATAATTAAATGTTTAAGCTATTTATCAATGAAAAGTGAAAGTGTCAAAGATCTAATACCTACTTTTATTTTGGATAGGTATGGTTAGATAGAAAACATCTGGCCAAAAAAGCCGCTGCTGATTCCCGGAGGTCGGCTTCAATGACTGGAGGTGGTCCATCAGTGGCACCCCAACTCTCCCATTGGGAATTAAGTCTTATCAATAATGGGAGATGGATTCGGTGACCGCCAAACTGGAGCCAGAGTGCCAGCTTTCGCTGAAGTAAGTACCTCATCATTCTTTGGATAACCTATTTCTAAACTTGATATATTCAAAATCTTAATTCACCATCTTTATTACAATTATTTTTTTTAAGTGAGTATGCTATTTTTTTTAACCCATCAGGTAAAAATACAATAGAATTTGTATTATGGTAGACATTAAAAATTAATGCTTCACTTAAACATTTAGCATTCAATCCGTTCTATTTACTTCAGACCAATGAATCCATGCCATCAACCTCCAGTCAAAGAAACCAACTGCAGCAGCAGAGCCTGGACTTGACTGAAGAAGTTGAGGAGTATGCTGAGCTAAGGCAAGAAAGCCAGGCAGCCAGACAGCCTGTGAGTCAACCGCCACGGTCACAAGAAACGTTGACTTCCAGAAGTTGTAAGTATCTCTTCTTAAGGGGCCCATATACGGTACGATTGATCTGTACGATCCGTCGTTGCAGACCGATCGAAACGACGGATCGCCAGTGTATGTTCACATCGTTAACGATTTACTTGATCGCAAACGATATCGGAGGTCGTCACAGAATCCCTTGCGATCAGACCAATCGTAACGATAAATCGACAGTGTATGGCGCCTTGCGATCAACGATTCGATTTTTGTCTCAGTCAACGCCGGCCGCCGCACGCGCTGCATGTCTATTGTCTACGTACCTAGCCTACACTCGACGAACGAAACAACAAAATGACTACATGGAGTAACGACCATTTGATTGAATTTATTGAATTATTCAGAGAACAAGAGCCTTTATGGAAAATAAGACATAAAGATTATCACAACAACGTGAAGAGAACGGTGTGTTATAATGTACTTTTGGAGAAAATGAAAATAATTGACAATACTGCTGATTTGAATAAAGTCAAAAAGAAAATTAATAACCTAAGGACAGTCTTTCGTAAAGAATTGAAGAAACAGAATGATTCGCTGTTATCCGGAAGCAGTGCTGACGAAGTTTATTCGCCTAAACTATCATATTTTGAAAATTTAATGTTCCTAAAAGACCAAGAAATGCCACATGAAGGAGAAAGTTCCATAAAGTCGGTGAGTACAAATCTTTTTTTTTTTTTTTTTTTTTTTTTTTTTTTTTATTTAATAATTACAATGATGCAGAACATAAATTAGACTGTACAGTGTTACAAAAATCAGCATAGATTTTAAATTTAAATTAACTTATGTACTTAAGTGCTACACATAATTGTTCTGCCATGGAACTGCACCGATTCCATTAAAATAATCTACAAACAAATTTCTATTTTCTGTTGCTGAGTGAAAACCGGGTCCTCTTCTTCTCTCGAGACCAATCAAGTTACTATGTAGACCTTCTTCAATCTCTCCAACTTCATAGTTTTCTCTATCAAAGCTATCTTGCGGGGAGTAGGTGTCTGGATTTTCACGGCGTAAAAAGTTATGTAGTGCACAACAAGCCATCACCACTGGAGCAATATTATCTACGTCCAAATTTATTCCATTTTTCAGTATTCCAAACCGAGCAACTAAAATTCCAAATACATTTTCAATTATGCGTCTTGCTCGGGATAAACGGTAATTAAAAATTCTTCTATTTTCATTGAGCTGTGACTTATTAAATGGTTTCAAAAAATTATTCCTTAGAGCAAAAGCTTCATCTCCAACAAACACATAAGGAAGCGTTATTCCATTCACTGAATCTGGTTGTGGCAACCCCAATGTACCGTTTATAAGTTTTTGATAAAAATCTGTATTTTTTATAACCCCACCGTCAGACACTCGGCCGTTTGTACCAAAGTGAAAATAAATTAACTCATAATTAGCATTAGCAATTGCCATCAGAACCTGACTGTGGAAGTGTTTATAATTAAAGAAATATGAACCAGATTCAGGCGGCGGCTTTATTTTAATATGCTTGCCATCAACAGCGCCAAGACAATTGGGAAAATTCCATCGTTTTTCGAAATCAGTTCCAATTGCTTTCCATTCACTTTCATTCGAAGGTAACTGAAACAAAACAAATTTCTTTTATTACAGACGATTACAGAGGAACAACATGAAGATGCCAACGAAAATTCGTGTAAGGTTCAGTCACCAAGTGGAACTCAAGCTGAAAATTTTACCACCTCCACCTACACCAAGTCGATTAAAGCGCAAGAAATCTTCGCAGGTGTCAAATTCAACAATAGATTTAACTCTTGACAATATAAATCAAAAAATTTTGTCTCTTAAACCTGACGATACATGTGACATATTTGGAAAAACTGTAGCTTCTAAATTAAAATCATTACCTAAAGATCAACGGATCTGGGCGGAAAAAATTATTAATGAAACCTTGTTAGAAGCCGAACTTGGGAACCTGAATAGACAATGTGTAAGTAGAGTAAATAATATTTTAAATAACTCTTCCCAAGATTGGCAACCAAATACTTCTCCATTCTCTCAACCTCGCACATCTCCATACTCTCAACCTCACACATCTCCATACTCTCAACCTCACACTTCGCCATACTCTCAACCTCGCACATCTCCATACTCTCAACCTCACACATCTCCATACTCTCAACCTAACACTTCCCCATACTCTCAATCTCACACTTCTTCACACTATCAACCACAGACATCTCCCTACTCTCAATCTCAGATGTCTCCATACTCTCAACCTCAGGAGTCTCCATTCTCACAGTCTCATTTGTCACAGAACATTCCTTCAAATCAACAAGAAATTCAGACACCACCAGAAGAACAGACTACACTGTTACACATTCCTGAAAATCAGTCCTCCAAACCTCAAACTCCACCTTTACTCCAAGCCAGACAGAGACCTACGGGAGAACAGTTGTCAGATGCAAAAGAACAAAATTTAATTAATTTTTTTGAAAACTTTCAATCCTAATGTTTAACTATGTACCTAACATGTTTAACTGCCTATATGAATCGAAAATAAATGATTATAACTATTAAGAATGATTTATGTTTTATTGCAGTACATACCTTACAATAGTCGTGACATGCTTTGTAAATGGCGGCGCAGGTTTCTGGGATGATTCTCCCCAGTAACTGTGGTGAAATTATAGATGAGAACTTTAGATCTTCATAGGATCGTCCAGTGGCTAGGAAACGCAAAGTTGCACTAAGGCGTTCGTGATTACTGACAGCTTGCCTCATGTTTCTATCGTGCTTCTGTATTTTAGGTGATACTAATTTCAATAATTTTAGGTACGTAGGTTCAGTCATTCTCATGTAGTTGTGCCAGTCTTTTGGATGGAACCGTAATTCTTTTAAAATATTTACATGCGAGTACTGATGTCGTTTTAATAGCCATTTCTTAACCCACATTTTTCTAGGTTTGTTTCTTTTTTTCTGTAACCGAATCAAAGTTACTGCCACAAAACTAAGAAAAAGAAGTTCGTTTTCCATTGTAGTCACGTCTTGAATTATTTGAACACGTCGTCACTCTGTTTTTTCAAACCAACAAATGATCGATCGTGACGACCAATCGTTTCATGTGTGAGCGGCAGTTTTGTTGCGATACATCGTCACGATATCGTTTCAGATGATCGTAGCGACGGATCGTCCCGTATATGGCGCACTTTAGGTGAATCAAAAAGATCTTAGAAGTACCTATATATAAAACCTTTTTGGGAGAAGTTTGATATTAAAAAAAAAGAGTGTCAATCACACAATATTTATGCAAACTGTCACTTGTTTTTGTTAGTTCGTTCGCACGTAATAAATTGTTTTGTGCAACGAGTTGCTTAAAACACAAAATTATGGACAAAAGTGAGTTACGTGCGGTGATAAAATATCTCAGCTTGAAAAAAATGTCTACGACGGAAATTTTTTCGGACATTCAGCAGACATTAGGGGATGATGCTGTACCTTATTCTACGGTTGCGTACTTGGGTGGCTGAATTTAAAAGAGGTAGATCAAGCTGTAAAGATGACCCGCGTTCTGGGCGGCCTTCAACCTCCGTTACGGAAGAAAATGTCAAAAAGGTTGAGAATATGGTTTTAAAGGACAGAAGAATAACTATAAAACATATAGCTGAGATCCTAAAGATATCATTTGGTAGCGTTACCGTTAACCGACGAAAACAAAAAGCGACGTTTGGAAATTTCTAAGCGTAATCTCGAAATGTTCCAGCATGATTCGGAAAATTTTTGCCGACGCCTTGTCACCATGGATGAAACGTGGGTCCACCATTTCGATCCTGAAACTAAGAGACAAAGCATGTGTTGGAAAAGACCATCCTCTCCATCCATTAAGAAATGTCCTACCGCTGGCAAAGTTATGGCCTCAGTGTTCTGGGATAGTGAAGGAATCCTTTTTATTGACTACATGCCAAAAGGCCAGACGATTACTGGACCTTATTATGCAAATTTAATTCCGATAGTGCGTGAAGCGATTAAAGAAAAACGTCGTGGAAAACTGTCGTTGGGCGTGTTGTTTCTGCAAGATAACGCTCCTGCTCATCGATCGGAAGTTGCGCTCAACGCAATCCGCTGTGCTGGCTTTGATCTCCTTGATCACCCACCATATTCTCCGGACTAAGCCCCAAGTGATTTTCACTTATTCCCAAAATTAAAAGAGGAAATTCGTGGAACTAAATTTCACGATAATGACGCGGTCATGGCTGCCGTAGAAGAGTTTTTCGAGAGTCAAGAAAAAATTTTTTTTTCGCTAGGAATAAGGAAATTAGAAACGCGTTATTCTAAATGCATAGCATTAGAGGGAGATTATGTAGAAAAATAAAATATTTTTGTTTAATATTTTGCATTTTTTTATATTGATTCTAAGAACTTTTTGATCCACCCTCGTACTATGGATTTTCAGAAATGTCATCTAATTGTACCTAACTTGTATATGACAGAAAATATATTGATATACAAAGTATGTACAAACTACGAATGCATTAGATTCATGAAGGTCTTACCACTTATCTACAGACGAGATTAAAGTTCCAAGAAAAATACTGTTCGTCACAAAAAAAAATTGTTCAAATATTTATTGCAATATAACGTATTGGAGGATGTTGTTTTGCAGCCTCACAATCTGCACGTCCCAGAAGAACACGATCTGCTGCTGGCTCCGATGTCAGAAGCAGATTGTACCAGTATGAAGATAGACGTGCAGAGAGAGAGACAGTGAGGAACACCGAGCTCGCAGGCATCAGGGCTGCCTTGGAAGAGATGTGTGCCTTAGGGCGACAATATTTAGATTTATTTATTCAGAGAGAAAATAGACAATAGCATAAGTAGACATAAGTAGATATTTAACTTTTATGTAATATTTTTTAAATAAATTTATTTTTGAATACTATTGTTTTTGAGACTATTTGTACTTTCAAATTCTCCCACAAGTCCAATAACATGCATTGAAGTAATAAATAAAGTAAAGTAAAGTAAAGTAAGTAAAAAAATGCTTTATTCAAATAAACTTAGTAATTAAGCGCTTTTGAATCGTCTATATTTTTCTACCACCCGTTCCAGACTTTTTTAACTGACAAGAAGAACAGGCGCAAGAAACTTATCAGCTTTAACAAAAATAAGCAACGATATTTACAAACTTAAATATATCGTTACAATACATATAACAGGTTTTTAACAACAAAGTACTTACTAGCAAGTTATTGTGTTACATCATATCCACGCATTTTGGTCTTTCAAATAATCATCTACTTTGTAATAACCTTTACCCATGAGCGTCTTTTTGACATGATTTTTAAATTCATGCAAAGGTAGATCAATTACTTGTTGTGGAACTTTATTAAACAAGGTTATGCGTTTCCCCATAAATGAACCTCTAGTTTTTGCAAGCCTAAATCTTGGAACGGCAAGTTTATCTTTATTCCTTGTATTAATATGGTGATTATCGCTGTTCTTAGCAAATGAAACATAGTGTTTCCTTACATATACTAAATTTTCATATATGTATTGGCCAGCCAAAGTTAGTATATTTATTTCTTTAAACAATTCTCTCAGGGAATCTCTCCGCCGAAGATTATATATGGCACGAACAGCTCTTTTTTGAAGTATAAAAATATTTTGAATATTGGCAGCCGAGCCCCACAATAGTAGCCCATAAGACATTACACTGTGAAAATAACTAAAATATACCAACCTTGCCGTTTCAATATCAGTTAAAAGCCTTATTTTCTTAACAGCGAAGGCCGCAGAACTAAGTCTACTTGACAAGGCTTCAATATGAGGGTCCCATTGCAGTCGTGAATCTAGTGTAATACCTAGAAATTTTGTACTCTCCGTAAACTCAACTTCAACGTCATTCAGATTAATATTAAATTCGACGTGCTCAACATTCGGTAATGAAAATTTAACACATTTAGTTTTTTTGGGGTTGAGTGCTAAATTATTACTATTAAACCAGTATGAAACTTTAGAGAGAGCGCTATTTACTTCGTCAGAACAGTTTTTACCTCTGTTGACTTTGAAAACTAAAGAAGTATCATCCGCAAACAGCACTGTCTCACATAAACTATTCGCGTAGTTAGGGAGGTCATTTATATAAACTAAAAAGAGCAAAGGGATCCCAATATTGATCCCTGTGGCACGCCCATATTGATGGGGGCTCCAGTAGATTCAGTTTTATTAATCACTACTTTCTGGGTTCTATTGTACAAATAAGATTTCATAAGGCTAACTGATTTAGCAGAGACACCATAATGTTCTAGCTTCTTTAATAGTGTTTGGTGATCAACGCAATCGAATGCCTTAGAAAGGTCACAAAAAATACCAATCACATCTTGCTTTCCCTCCCAAGCATCAAGGATATGTTTGAGAAGAGAAATTCCAGCATCAGTAGTACTTTTACCTTTGGAAAATCCAAACTGATTTTTATGGAGTATATTATTTGATGTGAAGTAATTTAATAATTGAAAATATATAATTTTTTCAAATATTTTACTAAGTGCTGGCAGTATAGATATTGGCCTAAAGTTAGCTGGGTCAGTTTTATTACCAGATTTAAAAAGAGGAATCAATTTACTATTTTTCATTAAGTCAGGGAATACCCCTTCATCAATACATTTGTTAAAAATGAAAGCCAAATAAGGGGCTAGTATATCAATTATTGATTTAATGATGCTTGTTGATATGCCCCAGAGATCTTCTGTTTTTTTGACGTTAATTGATTTGAATGCTTTAATTATATCTTCACTACTTATATATTTAAAAGAGAAGGTTTCCTTGCATTTATCAACACCTGACTCTAAAAGCGAGACAGCGATGTTGGAACAAGCACTAAGAGTACTGGTAGTTTCTATTGGTATACGAGCAAAAAAATTTTCAAAGACTCCAGCGACCTCATCGTCAGATTTAAAAGTTTGATCACCAATTTTTAAACAGAAGGAATTTATACTGGATTTTGTTTTGCCTGTTTCTTTGTTAATAATATTCCAAGTAGCCTTAATTTTATTGTCAGCTGATTTAATCTGATTCGAGAAATACTTGGACTTTGCTAGGATACAAACTTCCTTGAATGTTTGTGAATACTTCTTGACAAATTCAATGAAGTTTGAATCACAGGAAGTGGCTTTTTCTGCATAAAGATCGTATAGCCTCCTTCTGCTTATATATATACCGGGTGTGGCCCAGTCACTAAATTTTCTATTATCGTTACATTTGATCACTTTTTGTTTAAAAGTTTGACTAAATTCATCTTGGACTATACTAAATAAGTGATTATATAAGTTATTAGCCTCAAAATTTGGCTCTGGTAAAGTTTCAATTTTACTTGTGACATTAGTTCTGAATTTTTTAATACAGTGTTTCCTTATTGGCCTACACATTATTTCCCGTTTAGGCAGAACATGATGGTGCTCAATAGATGCCAACTGTCCACTGTGGTCGGATTTAATACAATTTAAAATCGATTTTTCAAGTACATTACAATTGGAGAAAATATTATCTAAGCAGGTTGCCGAAGTGGGTGTGATTCGTGTTGGTTCATTAAAAGTATGTAGCAAATTAAAAGATTTAAATAGGTTTATGAACCTACTCGAGAGCTGTGACAATTTAGGATCTAAAATGTCGACGTTAAAATCCCCACAAATCGCGACTCTTTTATTCTTCCTGCATGTTACTTTTAGGACTTCCTCCATAGTGGACTCAAACTCAGAGTAATTCGAATTGGGGGGTCTATAAGCACATACTATAATTATTTGATCAAGTTCCACACAAGACAACTCGATGGTTCGTTCAATTGAGAGGGAAACTACATCTTTGCGCTCTTTATATTGTAATCTATTGTGTAGAATAATAAGTGAAATAAATACCTACCTAAAATCATTAACTACTTAATAGCATCGACATGGTCTTTTTAATATTTTGTCATTTTGTAAACATCTAGGTAGGTATGGTAACAATAACTTTGTTTCGTTTTTTTGTGCTTGGTTTTAAGTTTTTTCAGTTTTTAAGTTTAAGTCTTACTTTGTTTTACTAGGTTTTGGTTAGCTTTTAAGTATATTGTTTTTAGTTTTATTTTCAGTTATTAACTTTTATTTCCTTCCTTTTTGTTTTGTTTCATTGTTTTTCGTTTATGTTATACTTAACTTTTATCTTTTATCTTTAATCTTTAAACTTTTATCTTTGTTATAATTGTTGTTATTTTTGTTATTGTTATAAAGTTTTTTTTTAATTAAAAAAAATGGATGCTTTTTCTTTATTGTTCCAAAGAAATTTTAATATTTGGAATTACGCCAACGTTATAAACAATGAAGAAGCGGCTATAGCAGCGGCAAAAAGGTGGCTATTGATTCCATCTAGGACACCTGCGTGTCCGAATTGCGGACGCGCCATGAACGCAGAGCGGAATCTCAATTATAAATGCCAGTTTAGATGGCGCTGTAGGAGAGCTGGCTGCAACATAATTTTAAATCCATTAAAAAAGACTTTGTTCGAGCGGAGTAACGTGTCCATATTGAACACGTTACGAATAATTTTAGATTTTTTCCGGAATGATAATGTGACGCAGGTGGCGAAGGATGTGGGTGTCACTAAAAAAACGGCAATTCAATTTTATCACTATTTAAGAGAAGTTTGCGAGGTAGCCGAGGCTCACGATCGTGAAATGATAGGCGGGGACAATGACATTGTAGAGGTAGACGAAACACACCTCTACACAAACAAATATCACCGGGGTAGGCCCCTACAGCGCCGCCAAACTTGGTCATTCGGCTGCATAAGCCGATTGACCAAACAAATTCACGTTGAATTGATCCCAAACAAAAATAGGGCTACATTAGATGCTATTATACAAGAAAGTGTCGCTCAAGATACATATATTATGTCAGACCAGCACAGGAGTTACATGGGGGTCCACCTGCGTCTAGGAATGCGAGGGCACTCGGCGGTTAATCATAGCCGACAGTTCGTGGCTGGGACGGTGGCGATCCCAGTGGACCCCAGCCTCGGAACTCCTATACCAGGCTCAAGAAATGTACGGTGCAAAGTGCACACCAACACCTTCGAAAGGCAGTGGCTAGAGTTAAAACGGCATTGTCGTACGTGCAGGAGCGACCGGCGAATGAAATGGTACATGGGGGAGTATATGTATCGGCAAAACATATTGCGACGTTTGCCAAATGATGCCGCTCGTTTTCGTCGGCTCATAAGAGATGTGCATCACGTATACCCTGGTTTGGGCAGGCAGGGTATAAGAATAAGTCACTGCCGCTGTAGCCCTCAATGTCCCCGCCGATAGTGCGGCCTTAATTCGCCACCTGCCTCAAGCTAGCTAGAAACCCCCCTCCCCCCGCTCACCAGATCGCCACCTGCCCCCAAGCTAGCTAGACCCCCAGCCGCTCACCAGATTGCCACCTACCCTAAATTAACTAGATTAACCTTTTTGCTGATTACACTTGATCTTATTGAGTTCCATCTGCTATAATTTTGTCATACTTGTAGATATAATAGTTTCCGAAATATTTGCAAACCTAACCTTTGACCTAACCTAACCTAACTTTCAGTCGATTTTCTTAATAATTTACATAACTTTCACAACAAATACACAGTTCTTCTTTTAAAACTCACTTTGCCACGGGTTCTGCCCGATACATGTGAAATGTGAAAATAAAGAACAACGTGGAGGAGGTGATAAATCTCATCCAATCAAGCCCGAAGGGCCTGACGAGGGATCGGAAGGCTCGTATTATTCAGCTGTGCCAGATGACGATTACCACCTGTGTGGCCAGCTCGACTAAGCCACCCAAGGAAAAGACACCCACCCCTGATGCTACAACAACAACAACAACAACAACACCTTCTAACCCCTCCAATGTGTCTTCCAACCTCACCATAGAAAACATTTCCGATATTGTCCGCTCCACCATCAAAGAGGAACTCAAGAATTACCCCATTCTTAACCAGAAACCTGCCGAAACAAGACCTCTCTCATATGCTGCAATAGCTTCTAAATCCCAAGCAAAGACCACCACTCCATCTACAACACCGAGCTCCAAACCCTCCATCATTGTGTCTCATGCTAAAGAAGACGCCTCACGCGAAGAAACCATCAAGACCTTGCGGTCTGCAGCCGACTTTAAAACACTTAAGTTCGCCCCGTCTAAGGTCCAGTCGCTCTCGAAACGCAAGTTCCGAATCGAATTCGATTCGGAGGAGCAGCGTTCCGTCACACTAAAGCGACTGGATGAAGATCCTAACATCAACGCGGAAATTGCGAAAAAACTGAAGCCTATGGTGGTGCTCAAGGGCATCTCCAAAGAAATTTCCAAAGAAGATCTCAATCATCTCATCTTGCACCAGAATCCCTCCATCTATGAAGCAATCAAGGAGGAGAGCGACCTCAACTTCAAGTTTGAGCGGAAAAATCGCAATGAAAAACTATACAACGCCGTTTATATTGTCTCTCCAACCGTCTTCCGTGCCATACTTGATCTTGGTAAAGTCAACATCGACTACCAACGTGTACACGCCGAGGAGTTTAGTCCCTTCCTTCAGTGCTTCAAGTGTCTGCAGTTCGGACACACGCGAAACAGGTGCTCTTCTCAAGCCGAGACATGTGCTCACTGCGCAGGCGAGCACGACCTCGAGAAATCGCACGCTTAATAATAAACCGGAATATGTCAAAAATTAAGGATTCCCACTTTTATTAATAAAACGAACTAACTCCGATTGAAGAATCTATAGGTACAATCCCGCCATGCGAAACAAACCAAAATGGCCGATTGTTAGATCACCCCTCTCTTTTCTACAAAAGCGCGCGACAATGCATTTCATGCGATAGAGAATCTTCAGTGATGCGGCGACCGTGATGTGAGATAGGTGTCTTTGTCTTGTGACTACGGTGGAGTAAGGTGAAATAATTCGGTTTATTTTCAAACGCAGGTGAGACTATTCTACTTATTTTTTTTTCTAAACTAGCATGTTTTCGTTTTACTTCACTAAAGTTGAAAACGGTGTTATAATACAGCATGTACTATTTAGACTTGTTGCAGTTTATCATTAAATTATAATTGCACAGGTAAGAAAGATTGCGTATTAATGCGTTTTAGTATAATTTTTTTACTTTTATTCGAGAAGCAATTCATTTTATATCACTTTATTACCAAAACTATCGGTAGATTAAAAAATACTTGTGTTTATTTCGGTTTACGTTTTAAATGATCCTAAAGTCTAAAAGTGCTCAAGCAATTGCTGCAGTTTATTATAGAACATCCTTTCAATTTATTTTAAATACACATTTAAATTCATTAAAAAAGTATTAAAATTCTAGTTCCATAGTTTTAATCCTGAAGATGACGTCTGCAAATAGGAAGCAGCGGTGCCTAAAACTTCCGATGATGAGTAATAATGCTGGATGTACTGATACGGATAATTGTAAGCCAGTCGAATTAAATGTAAGTAAATAACGTCGTGTTTACGTAGTTACAAGTGCAGTACGCCGACTGTAAATTTGCAAATGAGTAAACGTGACTATGGCGTTTGCGTTAAGTTTTTTATTCTCTTAGTTTTACTCACCTTTATATTCGTAGCATCATGATCTATCAGTCAAATTTTAACGCAAACGAATTAGTTACGTTCAGTCTCTTGCAAACTTACACTCGGGGTACAGTATTCATAGTACATTTTCACGTAATATTCGCTGAATTAATCGAGGGTTTACCTTTTTATTCAATGTTGTGTATTATTTATTTTAGAGTTTGTTCAATGAAATAGACGATAAAATCCAGCACAGCATACAGGAAGACAAGGTCTCCAGCTCACCATGCAGGAAATCAAGGTCACCACCTAGTACATCAAGATCACCACCATTCAGAAAGTCCAGGTCGCCAGTGCCACCATCCAGGAAGTCCAGGTCATCATCAAGCAGTTCTTCAAGTTCTTCTTCAGACTCGTCTTCCTCGGACTCATCTTCCTCAGGCTCATCTTCCCCAAGCTCTGATGATAACTCACGTATACCCGAAAAACCGTCTCCGATACTGTGTAATGATGACGAACGTGACAGTAATGAAATCATTGAAGATACTCCTCCACGCCTTATTAAAAAAAATACTAACGTAAATAGCAACGTGTTATTGTTACAATAAACTGTTTTATTATTATAAGTACAATCATTTATTATAATTCACTTGTTTACCTATAATTTCAGAATAAAGAAAAATTATCACACCCGCCTGCAAATGCCATAACCAAGAATTTGCTAGTTTCATATTCTGATTGTTCTTCTCAAGATTCTGACGAGTGCGACCAACAGCTAGCTAACCAGAAACATGTAGATGTTCCTAATAAAGAGGCAAATGACATTGAGAGAATTGTGAATCCGGAACAACAACACCTGGAAATCACAGTAAATATGTATTCAAATAACATAATTATAATAAATAATATAATAAGAAGAGGAGAAACTAATACAGTTAATAGATATAATATTTTTTAATTTTAAATATTCATACATACATACATAAATATCAATAAATAAGTACTATACATAATGTTAAATAAAATAAATACATGTCACGTATTTTAAAATAATTTAGTAAATAAATATAAATTAAAGTAATGTAAATGCAGCATTAAAGCAGTATTATTTATATTATGTTTTATTGTTTTTAGGACACAACTAACCCAGGAGAAAATGTAAATTCCATACCAAATTATGCGATTTCTCCGCTGTATTCTGATGAGAGCGATGTAGATCTGAGTGACGATGATCCTAGTTATGTGTACACGACTGACAAGAGAAACAAAAATAAACTAAGAAACTTTTTTATTCCGCCATCTGAATCATCGTCAAGTTCCTTTGACTATAATGGTTCAAATACTGAAGTAAAAAGAGGCCGAAAACGAGTAAGGGATACTTCAAAGTGGAAACAAAACAAAGCCAAACGTTTACGTAACAGCGGTCAGTCATACGTCTGTATCAAAAAAAGGGAAAAAAATTGCAAGTCGCTGTCTTCAACCACCGTGTACGGACAAATGTAAACTTAAATGCGCAAATCAAATTGGTAATGACTCTAGATACGAACTGTTCAAATTTTATTGGGGATTACGAAACTTGAACCAACAAAGAGCTTATGTTAAATCATCTATGGTAGATATCAAGCCAAGATATCAATACACAAACTCAGAGAATCCCCGAAAACCAAACAAAGCCTATTATTTCACTATTGACAATCAACAAATTAGAGTCTGTAAAACCATTTTCAAAGCTACCTTGAACATTTCGGATCGAATGATATTCACCACACAGCAAAAAACAAACAGCAATAACTTTTTAGAAGATGACTTACGTGGAAAGCATGGCAATCATAAAAAAATAAATCCCGAATTAATAAAATATATTAAAGAGCACATAAACTCTATCCCGCGAATGGAATCACATTACGTAAGAGCTACTACCTCAAAAGAATACATAGATGGGGGAAAGACAATCAAAGACCTTTATGATGATTTTAAAGAAATACAAACACAAAACAAGAAAGATACAGGAAGTTACATGACTTATTATAACATATTTACAAAGGAGTTCAATATATCTTTCTTTCGACCTAAAAAAGATATGTGCGATCTTTGTTTGTCTTACGAAAATTCAACTGCGGACCAAAAACAAGGGCTCAAAGAAAAGTATGACCAACATCATGTGGAAAAGATACTGAGTAGAGATGAAAAAAAGCTAGACCGAAAAATATTACTGAAACTAAAAAAGTCGTCATTTACGACTTGCAAGCTGTTTTACAATGCCCACGTGGTGACTCGTCAGCGTTCTACTATAAGTCCAAACTCAATAGTTACAACTTGACAGTAACTGAGTTATCTCAAACAGATAAAAAAGGCGCTTTTGAATCTGTACATAGCTATTTTTGGACGGAATCGGATGCAAAGCGTGGCGCGAACGAAATAGGTACATGCGTTTGGAAATACTTGGAGGAAATTGGTAAGGACGCACAGGAACCATTGAACATTATTTTTTATTCTGATAACTGTGCGGGTCAGAATAAAAATAAGTTTATAATGACAATGTATATGTATGCAGTTTATCTTTTTAGCATCCAAAGCATCACTCATAAATTCATGATCCGAGGGCATACTCAGAATGAAGCAGACAACATACACAGTTTGATAGAAAAAGGAGTAAAAAAAAATCTTAAGTCCGGTCCAATCTATACCCCAGTTCAATATATAACACTAATTAAAAAGGCAAAAAAATGTAACCCCCCGTTCAACATACATGAGCTAACATTCGACAGTATTCTAGACATTAAACTGTTGCAAGAGGAATGGGGCTTTAATTTTGGTACAGATGAAAGCGGCCAAAATGTCAATTGGAATGAAATAAAGGTGTTAAAGGTCACTAAAGAAAATCCGTTTCTATTTTACTTTAAGACATCTTACAAGGACGAAAGCTACAGAGTAGTTAATGTGCGAAATAAGCGAAGGAAGATGAAATCAGTCACAGAAATAACCATGAAGGCAGCATACACGCAAAAACAGGAGATAAGCGCTAATAAAACCAAGGACTTGGAAGAGTTAATCGCAAAGGGGCTGATTCCATCTTATTATGCCGGTTTTTACAACTCAATTCTTTAACTTTTTTATACGCATCTTCTTCGTAGTTTTTTATCTATATATATAAAAGGGAAAATCACTCACTCACTCACTCACTCACTGATCACGAAATCTCAGAAACTGCAAGTGCTAGGAGTCTCAAATTTTGCATGGGGGCTCCTTTTAGGGCGTAGGTGCTCACTAAGACGGGATTTTGCGAAATTCAACCCCTAAAGGGGTGAAACAGGGTGGAAAAGTTTGTATGGGAGAACGCGATTCCTTGGCCCGATTGACTTGAAATTTGGCATAGACATTCTTTCACAAAATTAATTGAACACGTGTATCGTATTTTTTTTATATTTATTACCTAACAGGGTTAAAAAGTGATATAAAGCTACTTTTGCTGTGATTGACTTCGACGTCGGAATTGAAACTTTTTTGTGCATTTGATTGATTAATTAAGAAAAATAAATATCATTTGTCACCTCAACGTAGTATTACATTCTCTTTGGTCATTTCCCCTGAGAGTAGGTAAAATGCATTTCATTGAATAGTACCTATGGCGTTATGTTGGCAGTGCTGTCATTTTTTCCTTATTGCGTTGTAATAAGGTGCAAAATTATTCCATCTAATTATCAGTTTAATTTTAAAAGAATATAAAATTCGGTCATGTCGCCTATGCTATGACAATTAATAAAGCACAGGGACAAAGTTTAAGGCTGGTGTAGATCTGCGCAGTGATTGTTTCTCCCATGGCCAGCTCTAATGTCGCCTGCTCGAGAGTAAGCTCGCCGAATAGCCTTTTTATTTTGCAACCGGATAACATGACAAGAAATGTGGTAGGTATACAACATGTTACAAAAATACCCCTAATGCCGAATATGGTATATAGCCTATACTATTGGGACCAATTCTCAAATCGCGAAAAAAAAAATCAGAAAAATTCAAATCGAAAATATCAAAATGTATGAAACGCATTTTGATATTTTCGATTTGAATTTTTGTATGAAACAGCTAATTTTTATTTCGCGATTTCAGAGTTGGTCCCAAAGTAAAAGTTGTTCAGTTTGATGGTCCCTATACAAGGTGTTACAAAAATACCCCTAATGCCGAATATGGTATATAGGGACCATCAAACTGAACAACTTTTACTATGGGACCAACTCTGAAATCGCGAAAAAAAAATCAGCTGTTTCATACATTTTGATATTTTCGATTTTAATTTTTGTATGAAACAGCTGTTTTTTTCGCGATTTTAGAGTTGGTCCCACTGTAAAAGTTGTTCAGTTTGATGGTCCCTATATACCATATTCGGCATTAGGGGTATTTTTGTAACACCTTGTATATACCATATTCGACATAAGGGGTATTTTTGTAACACGTTGTATATTATAGAGAAGTGTTGGATGATCGAGATTGAGAATCCTGATAATGCACAACATATTTTTATTTAGAACTAGCTGCACCCGGCATGCGTATTGCAATGCTCCGTTTTTTTAGCCAGGGACTTTCTCGGTCGTAAGCAGAACAACTCACCAAAGTTTCATCATAATCGGATCAATTTTTTAGGAGTCCCGTCGTCTGTACAGTTAGATCTTTTAAACTACGCATAAAAAACCGCATCAAAATCGGTCCATAAGTTTGGGAGCTAGGTTGCCTCAGACAGACAGACACACAAAGTCAACCCTTGCGTATGTTGTGTACGTCGTATATACATATAGTGGTGGCCACATAATTAAGAACACAAATCGATTTTCATACAAACGAGGTAATTTTGAAGTCTTGGTTTTCCGCTAGGGATTGAACTAGCTGTGATCTGATGATGGCCATCCAGGGAGTGAATGGAGAAGATTCAGATAGCAATATACACACCCAACTGATCTGGTCAGCATTTTCAGTTGCAAGTTTTCATATATTTCTATACTATATTCGCGGTTTTTTTAAACATATCCTTACATCTCTTAAAATGCTGGTCAGATCACTTGGGTGTGTATCGAAATCTGGATCTCCTCCATTCACTCCCTGGATGGCCATCAACAGATCACCGCTCGGTCAGTCCCTGGCGGAGAAGCAATGCTTAAAAGTTACTTCGTTTGTATGATAATCGATTGGCGTCCTTAATTTTGTGGCCACCACTATATATAGATATCCTGTAGTATAGTCTAATAACTTCACACTCACCACATTAGTAACTACATTGTACCCGTGCGAAGCCGGGGCGGGCCACTAGTATTATATATATATAATTTTTTTTTTGAGTCGTCACAACTTACGAGACTGATTAAGACTAATAGGTAAGACCTACTTAGTTCTGTTGATTCTAATTATTGATTATAATTAATGTTGGTAGATGTACCAAGTACAAATAGGTATATAAGAAGTTTTTATTTTTTGTATTAATGTTTATTGTTCTTTAGCATAATTACGTAAAGCTAGATCTCTTAAGCATTTTGTGATGACCATGAAACTTTAATTACTATTTTGTGAAAAGTACAAATGATTATAAGTTCCTTACCTAAGACTGATTATTATAACTATTGTTGTTATTAGGTTAAGAAAGCAGTTACGATAAAACTTAAAATATAAACTGTTATTTTATATTAACAAATATAAAGGTGATTTGCGAAATATTTTTGTATTTTTATTTCCGTTTAACTATTAAAGTGTAATAAGTATTAAACATCTAAATAGATTATATTATTTATTAATACTAAACTGAATTATTAGATATTAATTTGCAAACTATTTGAAAATTGTTCAGTAATTTTTATACTAAACTGACATAAGTCGAAACTTTAGAAAATAAACTTCATTTATTCATTTGATATAAATAATATAATTAAAATATATTATAATTTATATTCGCCATACATCTCTCTACAATTAAAGACCAAGAAAATAAATATAACACCATAAACACGTGAAAACCATCAAAATGTTTTCAACAAGGTATAAACTCAAAACTTTGACTGCGATTTCCCAAAAAAGTGAAGTTTTGTCTTATTCCGGTTTATTATTAAGCGTGCGAAATGTCCGGTCAAGGAAGACGCCAAGAAGTCCGTGTGTCTTAACTGCAAGACGCATAATGATCGCTTCAAAGGAAGAGACAACACTCTACACCGCGCTACTTCAACCAAATGCCTACGCGTGAAAGCCATGCTTATTAAAGTGCAGGAACGCATCGATTATGGCACGGAAGGTGGCATTTAGATTAATAAGATAAATCTAGTTCTATTGTAAAATAATGTTTAACCTGTACCTTTTTCTGTAATTAACTTCAATTTTATTTCAGTAACTTTATCCCATTGTAATTAATAATTGTGAATCTGTTTAAACCAAAACTTTTTGTGCATCAGTATCTATTTATATTTCTCCATCTCGATGTATCAGAGAGTGACAAAGTCGGAACAATTGTATCAAATAGCGATGTCCGGCTTTGTTGCCCACTTGGAAATAGAACAAAATATCAGATTTGATAAAACTTTTCTTTTTGTAAACAAAATAAGTTTAATAAAAAAAAAAAAAAACAACACTCCCCCAGACCGCCACCTGCCTCGCGCCAAACAGTTTCCTGCTGCCCCTCGCACTATCCACAATGGGGAGGGGGTACACCCCTCACCAAAAAAATTATAAGACCTAAATTGCTCCTTTAGGTGTCCTAAATCGAATAAATCGAATAAGTAGGACTCGCACCAGATCATGTTCTCGGACGGGAATCGAACCCGCGACCTTTGGATATCCGGTCCAATGCTCTGACCGCTGAGCTACCGAGTCACTGGTGAGAACGTCGAATTTCTTCTAGTATATCAACTCTTACGCTGCAAGCCAGCGCCATCTCACCAATGTAGAAGGAATTAACCTCTACATTCAACTGAACATCTTTCCAGATATTTTTAAACAGTTGATTAAGATGAGAAAGCTATATAACTATTTGAAATTTTGAGATTTAAGCTAGTATATTATTTAGTATTATATAAAAATAGCATTGTGAATGCTTAAATCTCAAAATTTCAAATCGAATAAGACCAAGAAAAGGGGGGGTTGTCAGTAACACTTTTTTCAGTTTTCGACGAAATTATTTTAAGTGTCGTTAAACGGTGCTATTGTAGCCTTGAGGGCAGACACTTAAAAAATTTTCGAAGGTTCCGTTTCCCCGATAACACCTACTTTTGTCATGCCTATCTTATTAAGGCAATTCATACAAACAAGTTTTGTAGAAAAATTTTTTTTCAGCGGTTGGTAATTTTCGAGTTTTTTGACCTTGGAAGTTTATTTTCAATTTTTTTTGTTCTCAAAATATTCATAAACTATGCGTCGGAGGTACATCATGTACAGTGGGCAGCACATCAAGTGTATACACTTTGACCTTGAACCCGAATGCGAATGAACAGGGAGAATCGGTCGCATGAGACAAATAGTGTTTTCGTAATTCCGTCTCGACTAAGTCGTGGTGCTCGAACGATGGACGAGGTGCATGTGTGCGTGATGCGCTTCTAGTTTATTTAAATAGATTATAGTAGTGTGCGCCGGGCGCGGCTGCTGATTCAATGAGTTTGCCGTGCAAAATAAATTTGTATTGAACACTGTATTTCAAACTTGCTCATCGCCGATTCACTAACCTAATTGTGTATTTAACGAGACGGGAACTAAAAATGACTGTCTGTGACGTTTGCTTATGTTATTAATCTAATAATAATTTACTTAAGTATGCTGGAATGGTAAACGAGCTTTTAAATGAGGAAATACTTACGTTAAATATCTTAGTATTTAAAATAGTGTTTAATTTATGATTTACACAAAAAAGATAAAAAAAGTCACTAACGAGTGGTAGGAAAATATAGACAATGCAAAAACACTAAGTTCTAAATTTATTTGAATAAAAGTTTTTGACTTATTGACTTTGATAAGAGGCAAATAAGATATAAAATATATCTTTTATCATTTTAAGTGCAAATGTTGCTTATCTGTGATCTACAAAATTTACTATTTGTGAATAATTTTAAAGGAGCTTTTTCTTTAATCTTAATTTCACAACTCGAAGTCTAATGTTACAAAACTTTTATGTAACGGACTGATTGAACACTAAGCTAAGTAGTGCCACTAAAATGAATAAAAACATATGTTTAGGCTAAGTTGAAACTAACAAAGAGAAGATAATATTTGATTTTGCATGCGAGTGAAACGAATTCTACGAGCCATTTGCGTGAGCGTCAGGATGGCTGGTTGTCTGCTATTTATTGCTACCTATTTGCTACCTACTTATAGTTAATCGCTACCTAATTATAAACCAAAATAAAGGGATTGCAAAATGTCCAACCATAGAAAAACATAGATGTCGCTATAACTAGTTTTGGTGAAGAAACTCGACTTCCTTCTTTACTCGCGTTGTGAACTCCAATGTAAAATGCAATGTGTTAGGGAAAAAAGGAAAAAAAGTGCTAAATAAAACGAATTGAAGCGTCGAGTGTAGTAATGTAAGTAGTTAAATAGGCCTTCTATATATTTTTCTTTTATTGAATTGATCATTAACGCTAAGAGTTTTGTAATATTAAGTGTAGTAAATATCTAACCTTAAAATACAATAGTTGGGAAGTCCGTATAAGACGCACGAGGTAAGTCCGTCATATGCCGGTCTTGCCTCGAAGCTCAGATCGTCAACCTTTTTGTACCAATATCGTATTCTTGAATCCTTATATTAAAATTTCAACTTCTCGGGTTTTAAAGGGTTTTTTGGTGGGTATTTTGTTTTATTAAATAAACAAAAATAACAACGAATACTATTTAGGGTATAGTTATTATACGAGATAAACCAACAAGTGTTTTTTTTTCCAGAAATTGGATATGCCTGAATCGATGCCTTTGGATGTTGATCGTTTTTTATATAGAAATGATTTCGAACTTTTAAACCAGCATTTTATATGGCCGTGGCACGTGACACATTTTATACTGTCTAGAAAATGTTATCATTGTGGTTATTACGCAGACTTAAACTTGCCACGCCACTTCTTGATTTATAAATGGAACTTACAATATTTATTACATTTTGATTTTTTCTGGTGTCAAAGTTGTCTGCATATGGCAATTTACGATCACTACCCTGAAGACGAATGTAGTTACTGTTCTTAAATATTTTTGCACTAAACTTAAAAGTTCATCATCTACGAAGATACCTAGATACTAATTTCGTTCCAAATTTAAAGGTGCGTATATATATTTAATTCCTAATTAGTTAAGTTTTTTTTATAAATGTCGGAAATTAATTTTTAACTAACGTTACGTTTTTTTTTTCAGTAATATTTGCAATCATGGTTTCCAATTATAAAAGAAAAACGGACAAAGGTTCGTATTCAAAGGAAAAGTTAGTGGAGGCAGCACAAGCTGTCAGAAATGGCCACCTGAGTGGTTATAAAGCTGCGCAAATTTATAATATACCTCGCATGACTATTATGGATCATGTGAAAAACAAGAGATTTAAATCTAATTCTCTTGGCAGAAACACAGCACTTACTTATGAAATAGAAACAAAATTAGCTTCTTCAATACATACAATGGAAAAATATGGTTTCGGCTTAACTAAAAAAGAGGTGCTTGAAATGGTTGGCCAATATGTTAACCGAAATCACATTTCGACACCTTTCAAAAACGGAACTCCTGGTCAGGCGTGGTTTACAGCATTCAAACAAAGACATCATTTATCAGTAAAGAAGCCCCAGGCCGTCGAATACGCGCGTAAAAGAGCCATAGACCCTTTCATAGTATACTCATATTTCGAATTGCTAAATAATACACTGAAAGAATTAAATTTATTGGATAAACCATACGCCATTTGGAATTTAGATGAGACCAGTTTTTCGAATGATCCTGAGAAATCAAAAATTGTAGGCGTGAAAGGACACGCCGCGACGAGAGTAATTTCTTCGCCTGGTAGAGAAAACACTACTGTTTTGCTTGGCGCCAGTGCGCTGGGAGAAAAAACACCTCCATTGATAATTTATAAGGGAAAAAACGTGTGGGATGAATGGACATCTCCGGATGCTTATCCCGGCACATCCTACGCTGCCACGAAAAAAGGCTGGATGGAGACCGAAATCTTTGAAAAGTTTTTTAAAAAAGTATTTTTGCCAGCTGTTGGAGCTCAGCGTCCGATTCTTCTTATTTATGACGGACACGCTACTCATGTGGGATTAAACATAATCGAAGAAGCGCGTAAAGCAGATATAACAATACTTAAGCTACCTCCGCATACTAGTCACGTATTGCAACCGCTAGATGTAGCAGTCATGAAAGCATTTAAAGATCGATGGGATCCACTGCTCGTAAAATACTAAATAATATACTAGAAAAAAAAATCTTGATATCAGAATGGCTAGACATTTTGCAATCCGTTTATTTTGATTTATGGTTAGGTAGCAATTAACTGACTGTAGGTAGCAAATAGTAACAAATAGGTAGCAATGGTCACCAGCTTGACGCGAACCGATGCAGACAACCAGCCATCCTGACGCTCACCCTTTTGCAGCTCTGTCGCTCAAGGTCAAGCAAGACAATACACATCATAAAAATGTTCACTATCAATAGGTAATGCATAAAATCGAAATAATAGGCTGCGCGTCTTCCAAGTGATAATGTGCAAGATAAGGCTTACAATTCGGTATTTTTCTTGAATGTCTTGCTTGATCATACACTATCATCGTGTAGGTAGTAAATAGGAAATAAAACACTTACGTTTATACGGTTAATAAATAATTTATTATTACTATCACAACAAAACCTTTTTCTATTATATCAATTATAACGAAAGAACTAACAAAACGGCATAATAAAAGCTTATTGCTTTTTTCTTGTTTTATCAATGTTTCTGATTCTACAGTTGGTAGGTAGGTATCGACTAAGATTTAAAAATCTGGGTAAATAAAATCAACTTTTTGAGGAAGCAACAACATTTTTAAATTTGAGATTTTAGTATTCACAATGCTATTTTTATACAATACCAAATAATAAACTAGAAAAAATACGACTCACACCAGATCATATTCTCGGACGGGAATCGAACCCGCGACCTTTGGATGTCCAATCCAATGCTCTGACCGCTGAGCTACCGAGTCACTAGTGGCATCGTCGAATTGCTTCTAGTATATTACACTCTTACGCTGCAAACCAGCGTTAATTCATCAATGTAAGGAATTAACCTCGACATTCTATTGAAATATCTTTCGAAAAAAATTATCTCTAATCCTATCTTTTGAAAAATCTCAAATTTAAAAATTATATAGCTGTTTCATCTTATTCAATTGTCAAAATATCTGGAAAGATAGTGACTCGGCCTCAGCGTTCAGAGCATTGGACCGACATCCAAAGGTCTCGGGTTCGTTTCCCGACCGAAAATATGATCTGGTGCGAGTCGTATTTTTATAGTATTGTATAAGTAACAACATGTAACAATTTAATAATAAAAATAGTGTTTATAGTTATAATAGAAATAAAAATGAACATAAAATGACATTGACGACTCGCTGGACTGGACTAATAAAAAATATTCACACAAATATTGCAAATAGGTAAGTAAAGCAATAAAAGTGGGTTGTTAAACGCAAAACATTCACAAAAAAGTAGACAAACAACAAAGAAACGGTTGCATTGTTCTGTTTGGCAACGTAAAGTGAATATTATCTTCATAGCTTTAAAAATCATAATTGAATGAACAACAGCGGTAGATTGTCGGTCTAGTCAAAGGACTTACGATACATTTGTCATGTTAATTTACCATGAAATAGTATTATTTTTAAAATAAATTTTAATAAGGCAAACGTTAATCCACGATAGTTACATATTAGCACCACAATGTCGATTTTCATTCAGAGGTAATAAGATCGGCATCAATAAAAATTTGTGCATGTTCAGGATTTAGTAAATAAATAAACTCTAAATCAAAACGTGTGAGAATAACAAAGATGCTCATGACCCGAGGAGCTCATCCACCATTTCTTGTCTCTGTGTGGTGCGGCATTATTTCATTTGTTTCGCTTCTTTCTAGCTTATTTTGATCTCCGCCGCATAGTGTCCACGGAAATCTAAAACAAAAAACACTTCCAATCAAACTACTATTTAAAACTATTTTTTTTTTCAACGAAATGAAGCCACATTGTGATAGTAAATCAGTTTAAATCAAGTGAGCAAGCTTCACCGCTAAAAGGCGGGTTAACATTGTAAGTATTAAATAGTCAAGTAAAACCACGTTAAGTAAGGCAAGTAAACGACGGGAATTCAAAAAAACAATAAATCCAAACTAAATAATTCTAAAATAACACCTGAATTTTTTTCTAAGGTAAGGTTTCACTTTACCGGGTTTACATATTAACATGCAAAATCAATAATGAAAATCTCAACACCATAATTATAATCAACAATTTAATATTTCAAAGAATCAAAACATAAACGGTTCAAAATGTTTAGATTATCAACGACTCGCATATTTTGTTAATTTAAGTTTAAACCGATAAGTAAAAAAAAATTTTTACTTTTCGAATGCTCTCACACTCAAAAAAAAGAATCCTTCGCCTTTTGTTTCTTTCATGGGCGGCAAGTTCAAAGAATCAAATCACAGGTGTCTGTTTTGCTTATGTTTGGAAAATTACCAAGTCATGAGAACAAAAACTACTTATGAATTATTTTTATTTTAAATACGATATGAAACGATATAATATTTTAAAAGAAGAATAATGAGAATTAATAAGTGCGGCTTCGAGTCCCGTCTGAGGGGCTCGATATTTTCTAGTATTTTTCTAATATAATTATTTATCTTAATATAAAAATAGCATTGTGAATGCCCAAAATCTCAATTTAATAATTATATACTGAGCTATTTCATCTTTATCGATTGTCAAAACATCTGGATGTTGAAGATGTTTCTTTCGAAAACGGGACGAAAGGTCACGTTAATTATGTCTAACCTAATGAAATTATTTTATATACCTCTGCAATATTTTTTTTAAACACACAAGAGGGCCTTGACAAAGCTACATTTGAAAATCTTCGTAATTGCTTCGCTTTCGAAAGTTGCATTGGATTGACAAAAGTTTTCGTTACCATCGAATTTTAAAACATCAAATCCTTGATTGCAAAAATTTTACTTTTGACTAGGGAGGCAGGTGCAAGAGACTAATATAATTACTCACATTATCAATTTGAAGAGGATGTTCTTATGTTCTTGTGCTTAAATATGGGCCAGACTATCTACCTATGGCCTTCTCGTAGCGCTGTCGTGATGAACCCTCTTCCCATCGCAGCAGCCACATGGTTCGTCTCTACGGCAAAAACATAACATTTAATAATAATAATAAAGTTATAACAAAACCAAAACAAAATTAAGAAAAAAATAGTAAATTTAGAATTTAATCTATCGATCTAAGTCTTAGATCGATAGATTAAATTCTAGATTCTAAGAGAAGCTCGATGGCTACTCGTTATCATAATATCTATCATGCCAAGTTATTAAAAAGCGAATAAAATATTTTAGACAACACTTATCGATCATAATAATAATAATTATGAAACCATTGAAAAGAAACGCTATAAATTCGAGATAGGGGCATTGACGAAAACGTCATTTTCAAGTCCTTATTTTTCGAAATGAATGAACCGATTTTAATGAAACTTCATATGCATAAGCATACATAGGTATAAAAAGTTAGTAAGGAACATTTTTTAAAATGTCTTATTTAAAAAAAAGATGATTGGACATTTCTGTTTCTATGGAAAATTTAAAATCGGTCTAACTAGATGTTATACTATTTATCAAAAATGAGTTCTATTAACTTTTTAGACCAATATATTTTACTTATGTGTATGAAGTTTCATTAAATTCATTAATTTTTGTAAATAAGGACTTGAAAGTTGGTATGAAATGCCGTATTTCGTCAACGCTCACTCGATTTGTTTAAAAAGACTAACACTTTTGATAAATTTTTACTTAGAAATACTATAAAAAGTTACTTACCGATACTCCAAATTGTTGTAAATTTTTTAACTTTTTTTATATTTAATAAACTTTACTAGCCGCAACACGACACTAAAAACTGTGTGCACTGTCTACTGAGGTCAACTGACTGACTGATGACGTCACGCGAGCAGCGAGACGGGGCGGGTGGTGCCGTATGCGCCAGGGGCGTTGCCCACTAACGTCAATATTTTGACAGCTGATCAGTAATTGGCCCTTAACTTTGACAGCTTAGCAGTCATTGGCAAATTTGCACACACTAAACAAATCCACCAATGATGACAAGGTGACTTTCTTTCTAACACTGTATAGCGTGTCGTAGTTATAGATATGTATAGTGTATACCTTGATATGCTGCTTTGCGTACATAAAATAGATTGATGGGGGCCATAAGGGCCCCCGCGCACTAGGCAGCCTGGCTGCACAGCCAGGCTGCGGCAGCCAGTAAAACATATGACGTTGTATAGGAGCCCGCGCACTAGGCAACCACGAATTTCCGGCTGCGGCAGCCAATACAAAGCGCTTGTTTGCACGGCAGCCGGCTGGCTGCGCGCAGCCACAACGTGTGTAGGCGAATGTATGTGGCTGCGGTCAGTCTCCGCGCACTAGTTGTAGCAGCCAGACGTATTTTGCGTTCCGAACTTTGTTAAAATGACTTTCGATACAGAGAAATTTATTTGGGAAATTGAAAGCCGTAAAGCTATTTGGGACATAACATCAGAAGAATACAGTGATCGGGATTTAAAGAAAAGAAGATGGGAAGAAATCACGAACAAAATGTGCTCGGAAAATTTATCAGAAAATAAAAAAAATGAATTTGGTAAGCATGTATTTTTATTAATTGGATTATACAGTATGTATAATACAGAGTGATTCTGCAACACCAATCAATATTTTTGTAAGGTATCGCAGAATAACTCTGTATTAGTTATTGTTCTTTTTTGTACTAACTAGGTATTTTCAAATCAATGTTTTATTTGGATAAATAGGTAGGCACTATTCTAATGCATATCTGTTTTGCCATTCTAACGGATTTGCATTAGTAAAATAATCCGCAAATAAATCCCTATAAGATGCTGATGATCGGCTGCCTCTATTTGTGGGTGCAACGGTTATTTCCAGTTCTGGTGGAACGTACAGTGTGTCTTGAAATCTATACCCGTCTCTTTCTCGCACGTAGTTATGTAAGACACAGCAAGCTTGTACTATGGCTATTGCAAGTTCCTGTCTGACATCTAGTGGACGGTGAAAAATTCTCCATTTGTTTGCTAAAATCCCAAACGTACATTCTATGTACCGCCTTGCCCGTGACAGTCTATAGTTGAAGATTCTTTTCTCCGCTGTTAAACTTCTACCTCCATAAGGTCTCATTAAATTTTCACATAAGCCAAATGCCTCATCCCACACTATGACGTATGGCATCGGTACTCCATCACTTGATATGGGGCGCTTCTGCGGGATTTGTATATCTTTGTTGAGAAGTTTTTGATACAAAATGGATTCTTTATATATAGATGAGTCACTACATTTACCATAAGCTCCGACATCTATATATGTGAACTTGTAATCTGCATCGCATACAGCAAGTAAAACGATGGAAAAATATTTTTTATAATTATAGTACAGTGATCCTGAATCGCTGGGTTTTATCACTCTTATATGCTTTCCATCAATGGCACCAATGCAATTGGGATAGTTTGCATTTTCATCGAAACCTTTTGCTATTTCAAGCCACCTCTCTTCATTTAATTCTGGAAACGATGACTGTCTTAAATTCTCCCAAATCGCCATGCAAACTTCATATATGATATCTCGGACAGTTGTATGACCAATCCGATAATTATGACTCAATTCCATTAGAGAACATCCTGTAGCAAGATATCTGTAACAAAGAACATATATAATTTTCAGGTAAATCTCTACAGAGCAAGTGGAAGAACATCAGAACTAGTTACAGCAGGGAAGTAAAACGCAGAGCTGGTGTTAAAAGTGGATCAGCAGCTTCGCGCAAGAGTCCATACGTATATTTCGAACAACTTCATTTTCTTCGGCCCACCGTACTGATGAATGAAACTCATAATAGCATGGATGAAACACGTACTGCCGAAACCAACGCTAACAGCGGTAGTACTCAAGGTGAACGACCTGTTTCCAAAAAGAAGAAGACAAGTGACGACGATAATTTGGTGCAGGTATTAAGGGAAAGTATTGTAATGAGAGAAGAGCGTGAAAAACAGCAAGAGTCTGATTCTGATAGACTATTTATGCTTTCACTTCTTGATGATTTCAAAAATATCCCGAGACATCGTAAACTTTCTACAAAAATGGAGTTAATTGAAGTTATAAAAAAAGCTCAAATGGAAACTCACGATTCCGAATTTAGTCCGTTTCGCCAACGTTATATTGATTATGAACCAGGGACATCGGCCGCCAGATCATATAGACCACAAACATCGTTCAGTGGACAATATCGCCAAGGTCAAGGATACTCGAATGAATATGGACCGGAAACCACAAGCAGTGGGCAGTATCGCTTTGGATACTCGACACACTCGAATTATAGACCAGAAGCCACGACCGCTGAAAGCCGCCGTGGGTATTCTACGGCTGTTTCAGACAGGCAAGACAATACTGTTTATACTGATGCGTTATCACCAACTGACACAAATGCAACAGATACGTCTCAGGGTTCTGAATTACTAGAATTATTTACTACACAGGACAACTTGAACTAGGTAATTCATTACCATACCTACATGTAAGAAATAAATAATAAATGTTATGACTAATTAGCAATATCTTTCATTTTCGTACTCACCTCAAAGTTATTACCAGTTTTTCTTCAGGACTTATACAAGCTCGCATAGGAGTATCAGTGCCCTTGATTGAATTTCGTATTTTTTCCAAAAGGTTATCAAACGATTGCACTGACATCCTCGTGTAGTTAAAAAACCGGTCTGGGAATGCGCGAACATCTTTGAAATAGGTTTGGAATAAGCCTTTTGAGTGTCTTTCTAGAAAAAGAGGATGAATCCAGTGTCTTTTCTTTGTTTTGCGTTTTTTACGAGATAGGTAAGCAATAATTATAAGTTCTTCCACGTCCATATCGCTCGACGGAAGGATTAAGACTAGTCGTTGATTGGCTGCTTATCACTGGCTGCGCAAATATTCTGGCTGCCGCAGCCTGGCTGCGCAGCCAGGCTGCCTAGTGTGCGGGGGCCCTAATACCAACACGTAGAACTCAAAAAAAAGGGGGGGGGGGGGGTAAACTAGTATTGAAAAAAAAAATTTGCTGAAAATTTTACAAGTCCCAACTTTTTCAAATTCGTTATAACTCCGTAAATATGCACTTTACGAAAAAAAATTATAAGACGTAAAGTGCTCCTTTAGGGGTCCTAAATCGAATTAGACCAAAAAAGGGGGGGTTGTCAGTAATCGATTTTTTTTATCAAAATTCCTTTTTCCCATAGAGCCCCTAAGAGCGCTTGTAGACGTCCGTTTTTTTCACCGGATAACGGACCGTGTTTTTTGCCGGATTCGCGGTGGTGAATTATAATGAATGTGTGTACATGCACCGGACATCGGTCCGGCGAACAACTTACGCCGGATGCACCACCCCTTCCCCTCGGCGCGACGGACACCGGTCCGGTGTAAGAAATGGCGGTCATCCACGCCAGTGTATTGGTGCGTGTTGACGCTGCCGGACGTATTGCCTGTTTTCTGTTAATTGAGTGCCGTCTACCTGCGTTCTTTTAAAAATGGGTGATATTGACATGGAATTGTTAATAAGTTTGGTTGAAAATAGGCCTGTACTGTGGGACAAAACCCAAGAGTGCTATAAAAATAGACAGTCGAGTTTTGCCGCTTGGAGAGAAATTTGTCTTGCGTTAAATAAAGGTTTTGAAACGATGTCCGAGAAAGAAAAAAATGATTTTGGTAAGTAACATTTTATTTTCATTATTTTTATGCATGTTGATTTTGCCATGGTACACGCCCTACTGGTGACATGAAATACTCTGCATATTTGTTACGAATCATATTTGCTGTTACATTACCTCGTGTTGAATGGGAACGAGGCAAATGGCATAGAGTAGACACCATGTGTGAACTTGCAGTGTCAGTAGCATTATTAGCAATACCCTCTACTTTATGAATTACGTTTTGTAATAAGCAGCATGTTTTTACAATGTTAACAGCAGTATCTGTTGAAACATTTAATGGTCTATGCAAAATCCTCCATTTATTAGATAAAATACCAAATGCGCATTCGACGTAGCGTCGCGCTCTTGTGAGACGATAATTGAAAATTTTTTTTTATTGAGTCAAGTTGATGCCCACCGTAAGGACGAAGTACGTGTTGATGTAAAGCGAAAGCTTCATCAGCAACAAATACATAAGGTAACTCACTGCCTGCACCTGGCAACTGCTTAGGTCGAGGAATATTTAATTTATCGCCTACTATTCTTTTCCAAAATTCTGTTTCTTTAAATACTGCTGAATCGCATTCTTTGCCGTAGGCTCCAACATCAATAAAAACAAAATTATAGTTTGTGTCTACCACAGCCATTAATACTATTGAGAAATAGTGCTTGTAGTTGAAAAACATTGATCCACTTTCTTCTGGCTTGATGATTCTAATATGTTTGCCGTCAATGGCTCCCAAGCAATGAGGAAAATTTGCATTCGTCTCGAAATTTTTTGCTATTGTTAACCATTCGTCTTCCGATGGTAGTTTCATATAAATTGGAGAAAGGGTTTCCCACAATGCTTCAAATACTTCTTGTACAATACAGCTGATAGTTTTTATACCCATTCTGAAACTGTAATGTAGATCACTAAATGTGTTCCCTGCAGCTAAATATCTGTAACATTTTTTTCTGTTTTAGGCAAAGATATCATAAAAAAATGGAACAATGCAAGAGATAACTGGATGAAATATCACAAAAAAGTTAAGGAATGTAAATCCGGCTTTGGTGCAAAAAGTCTACGAAAATATAAATTCTACGATCAAATGCTCTTTTTGTGTAAAATTGTGACTCGCCGAACAACGGAAGCAAGTATTACATCAGAAAAAAACATCACACAATCTCACAACAAAGAAACTGACTCACAAACCAATTATGACCCTACCGCACCAGCCAATACTACCGATTTAACAAAAACAAGCAAGAAGAGAAAGACAGACTGTAGCGAAGTTGATCGACAAATGCTTACTTTAATTAAATCAGTTGAAGATGAAGACAAGAGTAAGAGTATGTGTTTTTTCAAAGGTATTGCTCCGATTGTAGACAAGTATAGTGATGACGATTATGTTGAATTCCAATATGAAGTCATTAAAGTTATGAGAAAATTAACTCGGAGAAATCAAGCGTCCATGCAGCAGCAAAATTACAATTACAATATTAATCGAGGCTACACTACGGCTACACCCGACTACAGGATACACGAATATCAACCAACACAACCCATTCCATCGACATCCAGGATGCCCTATGAATATCAGCCAACACAACTCGTTGCAGTCGTAGAACAGAGACGGTTCTGATTTTTTAATATTTTTTGTTTATTGCATAAATTAACATCTAATTATGTGTTTTGTCGATTGATGACACTTTTTTGAAAAAAGGTACTAAATGCTTGAGATAATAGTCTAGAATAACGACGAATTTGATTCTGTGAGCGTAGTACAACGCCCGATTAAAGAATGCGTCCGTGTTCGGCGGACGGCGCTCGTCCCCCGCACCCCGCTCACCGCGGCGGTTCGCTAGTTTAGATCTTGTTCTACGGGAACGCGCACATGTCACTCGCAGCGAGTTTTAAAATAAATTTAAAATTATTTTCTAAAATCACACAAGTTTATATGTATTTATTTAACTCGAATAAAATAAAAATATGAATTCGAGGTCAAAACGAATGTTAGCGTTGGTGAAAAATGATGATATAAGTACGAATGTAGATCAAAGAATATTGGTTAATAATAACAATGGTATAGAAAAATCAGAAGAGCAGTTAACACATAATGCGGGTAAGTGAATATCAGAATATTTTATTGCTCTACTAAGACTTTGTGTATTGTTTGGTTATTACTTAAGATTTGATTTACTAATTCACCGTACAACGACGGTTTGTCAAATCCGTCGTTGTCCTAGGGATCTAATTATTATTTTTTTGTATTTTGATTTTTGTGTTACCACAGTATAAAATAACATTAATAGTATTTATACGTGTCACAACACATCCTTGTTAGTCGCGTATATTTTTCTTGACGGAATTGATTGACCGTCATTTTCCTATGAACCATTCGAGGGCGTATTGTACGTCCCGTCTTTTTTCTACAGATAGATGCTAGTTGAATATGCATATCCGACGTTATTCATGGGAACTTTTTTTACACACGTCGTTGTTCATTTATAAAAATACTTATTTTGATATTTTTTCCTTATAATTTGTTTTTACTATTAGCATCACGCTTTTTTAAAATAGTTTTTTCCATGTATGTTTGAAAATAGTTTTTATTTAAGGTTTTATTCTATTAAATATTTTTTATCAATCGCGTTGACACGGTGGTTGTGTTGTTGGAAAATCGGGGAAAGTTTCGAGTTTGACTTCCGAGCGAGTACATTTATTGTAAAATTACTTTTTCGAAGAATCTATAGAATGTACAGTCACGAGCAATAATATGTAAACAACATAGGACTATGTCATATTACAATATTGAATGATTTTATGTGACACATCTCAGTGTCACAAGTTTTCTTTCAAAACAGTGTGACAAAGTTCTATGTTGTGTACATATTATTGCTCGTGACTGTACAGGGTATATGTTAAATTGAGTGATGGTGTAACTAATTCGCTTTGATATTTTTGCTTAAAACCTACTTAGCAACTGCTTTTTTTTTCAGCGGAGCAGACATATTGTGAATCGCCGTTACCACATGAAGCAGTTGAAATATTGTCAACTCAGCTAATGCAAGATGTATGGAATGATGCTTTTTCAGAAAATGATATTCAAGAACCACCAGTCACCTCCCATCAAGATGAGTCAATTGCAGCAGTTTCTGTTCCTGAACAAAATGAAGATCCTTTTATGCCTGTAAGTGAAATGACTCCTATTACCGCAATTGATTTCCCTCCATCAGAAACCTCACAGGTACATAGTAACATTAGATCTCCAACGCCGTTGACTCCCATTTTTAATGCTTTACCATCCCCATTAACTGAAAATATCGAAGGTTATTCTGAAGTGTCTGTATCCAATACTCCAGTTGCATCCCCAGTAAATAGACATGCAAAATGTGATGATCCGTTTTGTTGCCTACATGAAACTGATGATTTTTCCTGCCCTTCAGTATCTACTATTGGTACAAACTCTAACCAACCATCTCCATCGTGTTCAACGTTTTTGAAAAACAGAGGGAAAAAGCGCACTCGAAAATATGATGATTGGGGAGAAATAAAGCGAAAAAACCTAAAAAACCAAGGCAAAACGTATGTTTCAAAAAGAGGGCGTATAGTTGATGCTAAAATAATGGGTTCTCCATGCAAATGCAGATTTCAATGTACTACAAAAATTTCAAAGGAAGACCGTCTTGAGATTTTTACCAGGTTTTGGGAACTTGGTAGCAAAGAAAAGCAATGGTTGTATGTAGCTAACTATACAAAAAAACAACCGAAAAACAGGACATTCAGACGACAGTTAAAGCACAATAGAGTATTTACATATAAATATTATTTACCGAAAAAAACTGATAACACTACCATTTATGACAAAATTGATGTCTGCAAAACCATGTTTTTTAACACTCTGGGTATCAGCGAGCGTACAGCAAGAACTGCCTGGAAAAAACATGATGGCAGCTCAGATGTCGAACAAGACATGAGAGGGCGTCACAAAAATCATAAAAAAGTAATTGATAACGAAATGTTGTTATCCGTATGTGCTCATGTCAACTCTTTCGTGCCAATAGAATCGCACTATTGTCGGAAAGGGTCAAAAAGGCTTTATTTAGATGGCAGTCTGAGTGTGGCTCGCATGTTCATGATGTATAATGACTGGCCGGACTTAGACAAGTATTCGAAAAAAGCTACAACTCTGCGACAGTACCGAGATATTGTAAACAGTCAATTTAATCTATCATTTCACATTCCTAAAAAAGACACTTGTGACCAATGTCATATATTTAAACAGACTGAAAACCCTTCTGAAGAATTGAAAGAACAACACAAAAAACATCAATCACATAAGACTATTGCTAGACAGCTAAAAAATTCAGACAAAAATGCAGCTGTTTTATCAAACGGTATGATCTTATGTGCAACATTCGACTTTCAAAAGGTGTTATCGTGCCCACATGGACAAATGAGTATACTCTATTACAAACGCAAGCTGTCTTGCTACAATTTTACAATATTTGATGTTTCTACAAAAAAGGGGTATTGTTATGTGTGGGACGAAAGTGTGGCGAAACGAGGCTCTAATGAGGTCGCTAGTTGTCTATATGATTTTATAAAAGATTTTTCTGATAAAGGAGTAAAGGATTTCAGGTTTTGGTCAGACAACTGTGCTGGCCAAAATAAAAACCGTATCATATTTGCACTCTACACTTATGTGGCCAAAAAGTTTGGTGTTACTATTACTCACCGCTTTCTTGAAAAGGGGCACACTCAAAACGAGGGTGACTCTGTGCACTCGGTGATCGAAAGAGCTGGAGAGCATAAAGTCATTTATACTCCGGAAGAGTGGAAGCTACTAATAAGATGGGCGAAATCTGAGAATCCATACGAAGTAAGAGATCTTAATAGAGAACAGGTTTATAACTTTAAAGAGTTATTAAAAAAAAGAAACTGGACAAAGAATACACAAAATGAAAAAATAATGTGGACGAAAATAAGAGAAGTAGTGATTGAAGAAAGTCAGCCTAATAAAATGCACTATAAATATAGCCTGGAAGATGATACAATGACGTTAATAATTCGCAAGGAAACAAGAAATATTATTACAGAAACACTTAAAAACGCTTATTCAGGGCCAATTGAAATTACAAACGATAAATATAAAGATATCATCAGCCTTTGTGAGACTGGAATAATCCCAGAAAAATACCATCCTTATTTTCGAGCCTTGGCACACAGTCTCACAGTAGAAGCATCAGGAGATGCTGATGGTACTGATGATGATGATGACGATTGCTAAATGACAAAACTTATCAAAGAATTTTGAATCTGATTAGTTTATATTACGTAGGTTAAATCATTATAAGAAAAATTAAGACTGTTTTAAATAAATGTTACCACGAACAGAGTTCCTAGTTACCGTCTATTATAATAAGTATTTCAATTGTTTATATAAGATATACTGTTATTTCATTGTTATTATTGTACTCTACTTTTGAAAATACATATTTTTTTAATAATATACTAATAGTACCGTATAAAATACGTTTACTTTTGTATGTGGGTATTGATTTTCCCTAAGATTATCCAAAAAGGTTCTTAAGTTTTGTAGTTGTAAGAATTTCATTTTGAAAACATATTTCTCGTGCCTTTAGTAATATAAAAATAATTTATAAAATTATAAATTGTTTGTTATTTCATTTCCTAGACCTACATTATTCAAAACCGCCCATAAAGTTTTTGTAACTATCCCTAGAACATTGACGGAAAGTATCATCCGTCATGAACCAAATAATCGAACTCCATACAATAACGTCGGTTAATTACATACGTCACATTATACTCCAGAGAACAACGACCGATGTGACTTTTTACGAAAACTATACATATTAGGAATTTGTAATGGAAATCACATTAAAAAAGTCCTTATACAAAACAACTTGTCCGAATTTCACGTTAATTGAATTACTAGTTTTAACAATATGGAGCAATACTCCATACAAAATCTTTGAAAGGCTCTCCTGTAAAATTGCTAAATTGCAAATCCGTCTTTGTTCTACGACTGCGACGAACTCATTCCATCCACATCCAGGATGCCTCAAGAACTCATGCAGCAAGATGATTCCCAATCTTCAATTATTACTGAATAAGTTCAATCACATCGCCTGATTACGATTTCGATTTTTCTAAAACTCCTTAATTTATTTTTTGAATATAATAAAACAATTACTACCTACTAAATTTTGTTTTAATTAATACAGGTAATCAATCCCCTTTTCTATAATTTGAAATTGAACATCTCTTTAACATACCTTATCGTAACGGCTAATCTCTCTGCCGGGGAAATAGATTTACGCATGTCAGTATCCTCGTGTCTTATTTTATCATATATGGCTGTTAATAATAGTTGAAAGGTTTCTTTCTTCATCCGAAAATAATTGTAAATTTTAGTTTCATCTTCTTCCAACTGCGTAAAAAGAGTTTGAAATGCACCATATTTTTCCCTTTCCAATAATATAGGATGCACCCACGATGACCTTTTACGTTTTTCTATTTCTTTTTGTTTCTTCTTGTACAAATAGTAGGCCAATACGAGTTTTTTTTTCTTATTATTCGACATTTCACACGTGTGTAATCTCTGACTACCAGTTTAAAACTAACGCATATAGACGGCAGTCCATCCATCCGGTAAAAAAAATATGTATACAAGGATAGCCGTTTATTGACGGTCCGTTATCCGGTGAAAAAAAGGACGTCTACAAGCGCTCTAACGCTACACCCCAACCGTATTTTTGGTTATGGTATAGTGGTTTGGAACATTCCATGGAATTGGATTTTTTTGTTTGATTTTTAGATTTAGTAGAACACCTACATTATAAGGTTATAATTGGTAGAAGAGTTTGTAACAAACACTTTTATCTTAGATTTTTTTTCTGCGATCTATAGTTTCTAAGTAAATTGGGACCAAAATTTCAAATCTGGCATTTTTTGACTTCACTACGAGTGACGAATTTATCTTAGCGCTACCTTTCCTATACTATTTTTTTCTTTTTTGTTGACTTCCATGGCTTTTTTACTAACATGCATGTGTGTTCAGTTTTCAGTTGCATTTTCTTTTTGTGTTAGCGAAGAGATGCAACCCCGTGGGAGAGGGGTAGGGGGAGCCCGCCGAGGAAGGGGTGTGCGGACGCGAGGGGGGTGCGGACGCGAGGGGGGCGCGGACGCGAGGGGGGCGCGGACGCGAGGGGGGCGCGGACGCGAGGGGGGTGCGGACGCGAGGGGGGAGCGGACGCGAGGGGGGCGCGGACGCGAGGGGGGAGCGGACGCGAGGGGGGTTGAGGACGTGAGGGGGGTGCGTACGCGAGGGGGGTTGCGGGCGCGAGGGGGGTGCGGACGCGAGGGGGGTTGAGGACGTGAGGGGGGTGCGGACGCGAGGGGGGGCGCGGACGCGAGGTGTGGAGTTGGTGGTAAACGGATGGAAGTCGAGGAGGTGGTGGTGGTAGCTGAGGTACACGAGCCAGGCAGAGGAGGTCGGGTGCGGGGCAGCCATAGGGGTAGAGCCCGTGGCAGTGGACGCGGTGCAGGCCGAGTTGATGCAATAGACCAGTTAGCTTCTTTTTTTATTTTTACTTGTTTGCTCAATTATCTACTTGAATGTAAGATTGATAAAAAAACTTCACAGAGACTAAATGTTGAGTTGAGAAGCCGCTAAAGCTCTATGACGTAGCCTGTGTAATAAGTTATTACATTACGTTATTATATTACATTACATACGCATAGTATTTAAGAACTTTATTAATTTTATGTTATTTATTATTTATTTTTATATTATTTATTTTTATTTATACTTTTAGGCTCCAATTACTCAAAATAGAGGAGCTACCGAGAGGCTCGCCACTTGAAAGCTCCCTACATCCTAGGAAAAGGCGCGCGTGGAACCCGTAAGTATTTATTAGACAATTAACTATAATACTAGACTGGTTATGCTCCCAGCGGCTTTATTTGTACCTAATTTGTGATCCCGTGGGTTTAAGATTTTTTTTAATTGTCCTATTTCACTTTGCATTTATTACCATGTCGAAAATCACATCAATCCGGTTGATGTAAATAAAATGACTTTGACTATTCTTGTGCATGACTATGATTTATTATTTGCAGAGAGAACTCTGATCGTGCGCCATCCGAAATCCGTGATCAATCATCACCGGCGCTTGTGGATCGCCCTCTCGAATCACGGACTCCATCACTGTCACTTGCGGATCGCCCACCACTGAGTGAATCACAGGTGCCGTCACCATCGCCGTCAACTCTTCCGCCGTCACCCTCGTTGTAAGTAAATTTCTAAACATTTACTCGTAAGTAAATTTACTGAACTGAAATATTGAATAAATAAATAATAAATATTGTGGACATTTCACACAATGATTGAACAGTCTTTACATATATATATATAAACATTATTGTACAACTTCAGCGGTCTTATCGCTAAGAAGAGCTCTCTTTCAGACAATCGGTATAGTGATACCCTTTCTTTTAGCTTTGTAGAATGTGGTGGCAGCAGCGCAACGACGACACCAAGCAGGTCACCAGTACCGCAGCCTCCTAAAAGACCATGCATACGCTCTGAAAGACCCCTCAGGGATGATACTATTGCAGAGTACTTAAATTATGGTGTGTATGCATTATGTATCTATGTAATTAAAATTTGCTCACGATGTTTTCCATTAAGTAATTAAAATTTAAAAACTCATTGGTACATGGCTGGTTTCCAACCGAAACCTCCGTCTCTGGTGACTGCATTCTAAACCATTGAGCCACCAACGCTCCAAACATAATATTTTTTAAACAGGAAGTGAATCCGATGGCTCCGAGAGTGATGACGACACACTGGTGCCAATGATGGTGCAGAGGGTATACCAGGCGGCTATGGATACTCCCCTGGACCCTGAGCCTGAAACGCCTGCTGCTCCTGCTGCAACGACTGCTGAACCGCCTGCTGCTCCTTCTCCTCCTTCCTTAGTCGAAGGGTCTGATGGACCATGTGTCGCACTTGCTGGACACAATGATGGCGCGATGCTACCTGTTGATCTCTTTCACTTTGAATGGTCACATTACCCAGATCCTCCAATTCCTCCTCGTGAAAGGAGAGAACCATTCTCTCAGGAAAGAGTTGGCCCAACTGTGCCGTGCTACGATCCCTATAAAATTTTTACATCTATTTGGGATCAACCCATAATGGACCTCATAGTGAAGGAGACCAACAGATATGCACAAGAAGTCGCCACAAAACGCATGGAAAATAGCGACCTTGGTCCATGGAGCCGGTTAAATTTTTGGCAAGATACTTGTGTCGACGAAATGTACACTTATTTTGCCATTTTATTAGCCATGGGCATCGTAATCAAAACCAAACTGGAGGAGTACTGGTCAACTGATGGAACAATTTTTACAACGCCAGGTTTCCGTAGACCACCAGTGGGATGGGTCTGCTCCTGGCTTCTTGTCTCAAAATATGCAGATTTTTTATGTTTTATTGTTATTAGTTTTATTTTATCGTAGCTTGTATGGCATTGTTTAATATTGACTCTTATGTTCTTGAACTATTCAAAGTTTTATTACCCTTGTTTGGCATTTATTTTTATTATTTTATTCGCTATGACCATTTTTGGTATACTAAGTATCAATGATAGTCATCTAAAATATAAAAATATTCTATCTGAAATGTCGTATCCATACTAAGATATACTTTCTTTGTACTTTATGTTGTGAAATTGTAACTTTTTTGTAATAGTTTTTTGAAATATTTTGTACTGTAAGTGTACGTTTTTATGAGTAAATATATTCTAATTATAGAATTTGTAAGATTATTCTATGTAAGTGGTTCCTAAAAGCTTCTCCAACATAATTTACTCTAACCTGAATTATGGCACTGGTTTTCAAGTGTCCTAAGTTTTAGGACATAATGTCTAAAGTAAAAGTGTGTATATAACAAAGCTACGGTTTTGTATAGTTAATAAACAGAACTTTAATAAAAAAATAAGTCTAATTGCATTTATGTCCTATTTAGCTTTCAATAGACCATTAAATCTAACCTATTTTTTAGCCCGGGCGCTCGGGCGACAGAATTCAGGCTAAACGTTTTCATTCTGTTGGTCTAAAAAAATGTATGTAGGCACAATTTGTTTAATTAAATTTAAGTAAAACAATCTTTCCTCTTTCCAAATATATAATTATTTCATTGAAACGTTTTTTTATTTATTAGATCTTTGGGTATTTATACAAAAAACCGGAAAAAATACAATCTACCAAATTTAGCTAAGGATTGTCAAAATTTGAAAGTCTATCTTGTTTATATTATGATTCTGAATAACTTCGACAAACGTTTCTCTGCCGGATGAGCCGCCGACAGAATGTTTCGTTTACGAGTTGTTCAACGACAAAATCTTTCAACTACGAACGATTCGCCGACAGAACGATTTATTCATAAGCAAATTGACGACAGAACCTTTCTACTACGAACGTTTCGCCGACAACACTATTCCTTCATAAGTGAATCGACGACAGAACCTTTTACCGAAGAAGGATTCGTCGACAAAGCTTATTTGGGCATGGTTTGACACTAAAAATAATCTCCTTAGCGTTTCGTCCCGTTACTAATATGTATATACACAAGGAAGAACATTCCTTACTTCGAAACCACGACAATTGGTGTTTTGTCTGGGGCATATTTATATCATTTCGTGGCACAACAGGTGGAATACCTTATTAGGCCGGCGAAAATGGAATATTTTCAAAACAATAGTGGAGTTCCAAAAAGAACAAAAGCACACTGAATGCACTATCGAACTCATTAATTCCTCGGAACCAACGCTTAAGAGAAAAAAATCAAACTATCAAGACAGGATTACTCAGCATTTGTCAGAAAAAAACGATATGGACTTAAAAAGCTACTTAAATGGCTGGGCGCACATTTCTCATTTAATTAATACAAAATAATGTATCCTACAAACAAAATTAGAACTGTTTTTGTTAATTTTCTTTGATTTGTTGTGTTTTGTTTTTTAGTATTAATCATGTTGTATATATTTTATTTAACCTTTCATAGCTTCATCCCGCAACCATGCCCAAATAAGCGTTGTCGACGAATCCTTCTTCGGTAAAAGGTTCTGTCGTCGATTCACTCATGAAGGAATAGTGTTGTCGGCGAAACGTTCGTAGTAGAAAGGTTCTGTCGTCAATTTGCTTATGAATAAATCGTTCTGTCGGCGAATCGTTCGTAGTTGAAAGATTTTGTCGTTGAACAACTCGTAAACGAAACATTCTGTCGGCGGCTCATCCGGCAGAGAAACGTTTGTCGAAGTTAAGTTTCAGAATCACAATTTGTTTAATTAAATTTAAGTAAAACAATCTTTCCTCTTTTCAAATATATAATTACTTCATTGAAACGTTTTTTTATTTATAAGATCTTTGGGTATTTATACAAAAAACCGGAAAAAATACAATCTACCATTTTTAGCTAAGGATTGTCAAAATTTGAAAGTCTATCTTGTTTATATTATTCTAAAACGAGTTAGCTTGTTTCATAACGAACTCGGCGTTCTAAGTTACACACTTGTAACCTTCATAGTACTTGAGAAATCAAGCATATCGTGACCGGAGTCGGAACAGCTGCGCCCACCCGCTGCGGGCCGTGACAGTTGGCGCCAAAACGGTTTTCAAGCACTTGGCAGTAGAGCGGTTATTCAACGTTTCAGGCTAAACAAAGCTACATTTAGGAAGTTATCTGACGACCTAAAATTGGAAATACCTTATATTTTAGATAAGAACTACTTACTTCCTTTTCTCTGTGATTTATTATTATTGGAATAATTGAGATTTTTTTTTCCACTTTTAAATTATTTTTTAATACAGGTATATTTTTTTCTAGATATTAGCAGCCGTTGCCTTTTTTGCACATGGCTCCTACCAAAAGCAAGTAGGTGCCAGGTACCATTTAGGATTGTGCCAAACGGCTATATGTGGCTGCCTCCAGGAAGTGACAATGGCACTAAATACACCAGAAATACTTATGCGATTCATAAGATTTCCTGTCTCTCTAGAAGAACGAGAAGAAGTTGCGCAGGGGTGAGTTAAAATTTTACAAATCCAAATTATATTTTAATAGATAATTATTAATGTCTAATTCTCTCTAAAATTCCAGATTTATGAACATGTTTGGTTTTTTTGGTTGCATCGATGGGACCCATGTTGCCCTCATACGCCCATCACAACGGGAAGAAGATTATTTTAATCGTAAGGGATACCATTCCCTAAATGTGCTGATTGTAAGTACAAATTGCTTTTTACATTAGTTTTAAGTATTCATCTTTATATTACTAAATCAATATTTTGATTTGTCCAGATTTGTGATTCTAATTTAATAATAAGGCATGTTGATGCATCTTTTGGGGGAGCAGCACACGACTCACATGTCTGGAATAACTCTGCAGTTAGGCGCTTTATTCTCCATGGGCACGCAGAGGGGGAATCCTTTTGGCTGTTGGGTACGTACCTACATATTCCATATACTTATATTTGTTCTGTGTATGTATCTTACATACACAGAACATTAAAAAGTTTTCTAATGATAATTAATTCTCATCTTTAATTCCAGGCGATTCTGCATATGCCCAAAGGCCTTGGATGATGCAACCGATTCTGCATGCAACGCCTAACTCTGCAGAAGAGAATTTCACAACTGTTCACTGTAAGACACGAAATGTTGTGGAGCGCTGATTTGGTGTATTGTAGTCGAGTTGAGAAATGTTAAAACAGCAATGTAAAAGTAAGTTTTGTCCAACAATAAGTAAATACACAACACGATAATACCCTGTGTTTACTATTACAATCCAACATAACCTATTTTTGTTATCAGGTCCTGAAGGGAATCTTACGGGGATGATGCCATAGGCTATGTGCAGCTCAAGCGGGTTCAAAACACGTACGTTGTAGTGTACGGTATGCCCGGAACACCGTCCCAAGCCCTATGTAGTGAGTGACACATAATGTGAATGAACAGGAAGAGACTGTGACTAGTATCAAGTGCCACGATTGTCCCTCGTCAGAAGGTGGCTGCAAGCACGGTGTTAACGCATCACATTTATACGGACCTAAGATTAAGGCTGCCTACGCACTGGCGACCATGGTCGCCGCGACCTGGCCGCGGCGGCCAGTGAATTCTGGACTTTATATGGCAATCGCTATAGCCCCTACGCACTTAGCGGCCAGCGACCAGCGGCCACCGTTGGCCGCGGCGTCCAATTTGATGCCACGCGACCAGCGACCAATCGTGGCCGTGGAGAACATCACTTCTGTATTAAAATTCATCAGTGCTACCGCATCGGCCGCGGCGACCAGACGTGTAGCTAGCTACAGAGTGATTATTTTACAATGGCCAATTTCGACACGGAAAGGTTCATAATTGAAGTTGAAAATAGAAGAGGCTTATGGGATTTAGCATCAAATGATTACTCCAATAAAGATGTTAAGCGGCAGTTGTGGCTTGAAGTGGTCGATATATTTGGCGGTGAATCGATGGAAGATAAAGAAAAGGCAGAACTTGGTTAGTATTTTATTTTATTATGCCTAAGTAAGTAATAATGCGATGAACTACAATAAACGCAGCAGGTGCTGTAGTAGCATTCGACACGTTTATGTGACATGAGTGATTTTTTTTTAAAGTTGTTCCGTTCATTCAAAATCTAAGAAATTTTAGCAAATAGGTAATTGTCAAAAGTATAACTATTTTATTTCTACTATTTTTCGCTTTGCACATGAGTTTTGACAATTATTTGCTAAAATTTCCCAGGTTTTCGTAATGATTGGAATAACTTTTTAAAAAGATTACTCATACCGCATGTGCGTTCGACGCCATTTTGTTTACGGCGCGCAATGGCGGCTCGCGGCGAGCAAGTGCCTCAACGCACAAACTGAGCAGCCGTCGTAGGTACGCACCCATATATTTACAAATTGTGCCAGGGCAAGCGACCATCGGTACTGAAGTAGTTTGCGAATATATCTCGATATTCGGTTGATGTTCTATTTGCTCTATTAGGTAAAGATGCAGGTATTTCTAATAAAGCCTCTGGTACAGTTAACGTGTCCTTGAAATCATATCCGTCTCTTTCTCGCACAAAATTATGAAGCACACATAGAGCTTTTATAATCACAACTGCAAATTCTTTCTTGACGTTTAGGGGTCGGTGAAGAATCTGCCATTTATTGGCTAATATTCCAAATGTACATTCAATATAGCGGCGGGCACGGGATAGTCGATAATTAAAATTAGTCTTTACATTATTCATGTTTCTCCCAGCATACGGTCGCATCATATGTTCCGATAGTGAAAACGCCTCATCACCCACTAAAACGAACGGCATTGATTGGCCATTTTCTTTGATGGGGTTATTGCTCGGAATATCGAGATCATTATTTAAAAGCCTATGATAAAATACAGAGTCTTTGTAAATTGACGAATCACTGCATTTGCCGTATGCTCCAATATCTACGTAAAGAAATTTATAATTTACATCACATATTGCAAGTAACACGATTGAAAAATAATTCTTGTAATTGTAATAAAGAGATCCCGAATGTTGTGGTTTGATAACTCTAATGTGCTTGCCGTCGATGGCTCCGATGCAATTAGGAAATTGGGCGTATTTTTGAAAACCTTCAGCCGTTTGAATCCACTTATCTCTGGTCAATTGTGGCATCACAATTGGTTTTAATATCTCCCATATTGCTTCACAAACATCAAATACTATTTCCGATACTGTAGGAAGCCCTATACGGTATTCATGACTTATATGAGATAAAGAACACCCAGTAGCCAAATACCTGAAAATAAAATTCACATTAATAAACATAACATTAGTTTTGTAATATGTACCACATTTATTTATTGATTTACAGGCATTACTCTCCAAAAAAGATGGAAAAACCTTAGAGACTGTTTCACAAGAGAGCTGCGCCGTCTTAAAGATGTCAAAAGTGGTTCTGCTGCAAAACGTAAATCACAATACACCTATTTCAACCAATTACTGTTTTTGAAATCAGTGCTGGACACAAACGCAACAGAAAATAGTCTCGAAGAGGCAAGTCAAGAAAATGAAAGTGCAAGATCAGAAGATCTTGAGACTCAACAGTCTGCATCAAAGTCGCTTAGAACAAAAAGGAAGAAAAAAATACCAAACGAAGAATCCGATACAGACCCTCTAATTTCAGTTCTGCATAAGACCATAGCGACTACACAGAATGATTCAAATTGTGACAGACTGTTTCTTTTATCCCTCCTCGAAAGATTTCAAACAATCCCTGCTGCAATGAAGACCAAAGCGAAAATGGAAATCATGGAAATTATAGAAAAATACCAACCGAACTGTACACCTACAACAGCGCGCATAAACTATTCAAGTAATTTCAATACTCTTAACGACCAAGAATATGACCCGCATCGACCGAGTTATTCAGGTTATTCTACTACCAACAGGATATCAGATGATTCAAATTACAGCGATACTCATACTCATTATTCTGATATTTCTCAAAATTCAGAAATGATAGACCTATTTCCCAATTTGAATGATTAATTGTTCACAATTGCAATTTTTTAAGTTATGAAAATACAAATAATTTGATTATCTACTTCAGTTTTTTAATATTTAAAAACATGTTATAAGCAAGCCCTTTTCCTCTCCTTTTCAAAGTCGTAAAGTAGAATACTACTGAACAATAGTTCATAAATTTTTTAAAGTGGCAAAACCTTGGTCAATGAATTATACAGGTTGTTGTGAAAAACACAACAGTGGTGGTTTAGGGTGATTCAGAATCGAGTCTTGTATAATTCAAATTTACAAAAAAATCCATTTAGCAGTTTAAGTAAAAAAAAGGCCCTATCACATTATTTTTATTTTTCCTGTACACAATACTCCATTCCGAAACACCCTTTAAAATATATCACGTATTTTTTAAACATTCTGTATTTAAAAAAGAAAAAGCTTACCTTATTGTTATTACTAATTTTTCTTCTGCTGGAATGCATTTCCGATAGTTGTTACCAGTTCCAGTAATTTTTGGTTTTATTGTATCCAGTAACAGGTTAAAAGTATTCGTTGACATTCTCATGTAATTAAAGAATCTCTTCTCATACATTTTTAAATCCAAAAAATAAGTATAATATAATCCTTTAGTCTTTCTCTCGCAAAGTAATGGATGCACCCAAAACTGTCTTTTACGTGAAATCTTCCGTTTTCGTTTTCGTAGTAAATACACAAGCACAGTTAGCGTGATTATCTTCTGCACGTCCATCTTGACACACCCTTGGAAGTCGACTGCAAATTTTTCGGCCGTCCACATGTCGCGCTTGCCTACGCACCGGCGACCATGGCCGCGGCGGCGGCCTGGCCGCGTCTATGGTCGCCAGTGCGTAGGCAGCCTTAAGCATCTGAATGCGTCGCGCATGCGCTGTTGCTGCGCGTCACTCCCCGCGCCCCGCCCCCGCGGCTGTCGCATTGCGCCGCGACGCTGCGCCGACCAGTCACTACCGCGCCGGCGCCCTACACCATGGCTCAACAACGCCGGAGAGGTTGGGCCCGCTCTTCTTGATACAACCACCGTGCAAGGAGCACATACATATTGATTGGCTTGTTTTGTAAAAATAATCTTACCTAACTGTAAATTTGCATTATAGATTCAATTCATCATCAAGCCTTTCATTTGCTGTCCGGGCTATCATCGGCCTGGACACACGGTGTTGCATTTTAACGTGGTTACACCGCCGACCGGCGAACCGAAGCCCTGTCGTCGTGTACTTCAGTTGAGTGTTACTGGAAGAAATCGAATCTGGCTAAGGTTGGCTCATCAATAAACATTTAGTGTGCAAAAGAAATTTCTAAAAGAAAACCTAAGGACGGAGATGGGTCCAGACAGCAGTTTGTTAAATGAATTTGTTTTGCAATGCAAAAGGTTCATTTATGGGGAAACGCATAACCTTGATTAATAAAGTTCCACATCAAGTGATTGATCTACCTTTGCATGAATTTTAAAATCATGTTAAAATTTCTTCAAATCAACCCAGCTATGTGATGGACCATCATCATCTTTATACAGTGCACCATGGAAATAAAACTATTCATTGATATATTTATTTATT